>CM034155.1:515021021-516221021 GCA_019776745.2 Taxus chinensis
AATGACCACACAAAATCCAACACAATTTAATCCAAAGAGAAGAGTATTATAAAACAATGCACAATAATATGGAAAACAATTTATTCTACAAGAATAATATGAATACACAGAAATACAATTAAATCCATCACAACAACAAATCATAAACTTTCATCATGAATTACATCCTCTAGACATGTTTAATATGAACACATAACATTATATCTTCGAATCAAGTTAATTGACATTACATAAATAAAACCAAACAACAAATCATCACATGTACAAAAAAAGCAAATAGTAATCAATTTCGTGTTAAAAGAACAAGTCTTCATCGACATCATAGTTTAAATCATTATTATTCTGGCAAGTTGTAAAAATTTAACAATGTTCCTCTGATAAATAATACAATTTAAAACACAAAAGAATCAAATGATGAAATCTCAATTGTGTATTAAAAAATAAACAATATCCATGTTCTTCAATGAAAGAAACTCACGCCACCTGTAAAAAAATTATCAAATGCACATTTCCACATTAATCATAGCTTGAAAAAATAAAATATAGAAATGTAAATTAAATAAAATATCATCCACTCATGAAAATTATAAACAATACAGTCAAACCATATTTCGTGAGATGTATAGAAAAACATTATGCCAAACATACAAAAAATACAATTTCACGATTTTTTTATAGAAATGTCAAACATTTACGTTTGACATTTCGTATAGAAAAACCGTATCATCGCAAAAAGCATATGCTCAACATATATTCGGGAATCCCTCGTTACATTGCTAAAAAAACCTTCTTCAAAAACATGGGCTAACGTCCAAATTTGGATGTGCTAGGAGAGCATAACAGGAAATATCCCATTTACAAATCCTAGCTCCCAATATCGAAAAAGGAACTTGCAATGCTAGATTCCGAGTTGGACAAATGTCCACAAATGTTCCCCAATGCAAATGATGTGTGTGTGTGTATATATATATATATATAGTCCATTTGTCACATTTTTCTCGTTCTCACTATCATAAATATGACACATATAATTATGAATTTGCATGTATTATTCAAATATATAAAATGATTTATGCCATCTTTAGATTTATTAAATAGTTTGTTTCTTAAATTAAATAAACAAAAAAAAAATAATACACAAAGCAACATGTTACAAAAAAATTTGAATCCCTAATTATAGAACTTATTATATTCAATGTATAATATAAAAATATCATAATCAAATTATTGAATACCTAAGAATAAATGATTAAAATACCTGGATCGCATGTGTATATCCAACAAGGAACTGCCTGCTAACTCCAGATAACTGTTGAATATTTCTGCATTCCAGCCATAGACAAGATTGCATAGACGTGATAAGCACTTTATTTACAAAAAAGAAATGTCGAATTATTCTAAAAAATACCTTCTAGTGACCACTCCCAAGAACATTTCCATAGATAGAATGATAGGCATTGCTTCCATAACAAATACCAAGGAGAATTTAATTAGGTAATCTTACATTTCTGTTTCATTTATAGGTTTGTGCTATGTGGAAGAAATTGCATAAGTGGCTAACTATCAACAATCCACAAAATAGCCTTGTGAAAGAGGAAAGAAATACTTACTATCTATTAAGAAAATGTACACCTTTCACGATTGAGCTAAAAATGTGATTATATATTATATAATGTATAAGAACTAGATCTCCAACCATTTGTCCAGATAATGAAGCTCTGGACAGTGGAGAATCATCAATGAATGTTATGACGTCTTTAACTAAACTGAACTGATGAATATTACTGTGCAAATTCATCAATAAATTCTATGACATCTTTGACTTGACCAACTTAAATAGTTTATTTTTTGTGGTCCTAAAACGAGTGAGCAACACATGGTATATTGCATTTGGAAGCAAAGTTAAAAAAAGCAAAAAACGACATTCACAAGTGGTTCTAACTTTTGTGTAGCATTTTTCCAACCGTTGAAAAGCAAGAAAGGGAGGAAATATGATTGATATTGGTAGAGTTAGAAGCAACAAATGAGGGATAAGTATCTCTTGATTTGGTGATGAATCATATTCACAGCTTCAAGTGCGCCCACTAAACAGTTTCTCCCTAAAGCGTAGGCTTTTTTTTCATCTTTTTAATATAATATAGAGTGATCATAGTACATCTCTACACTGTCTCTATAGTTATCTATTTTTTTAAATAGGTTTCTGTATCAGTTTATAGGCATATAGGAGTTTGGTGGCTCACACGTCAGGAGATAACGTCTCAGTTCTTTGACCATGTCAAGCTTTTAGGATTTGAAGTTTTACATGATTTTCGTGAACAGAAGGATGACTACTAAAATACTATATTACATTATAAATATTAAATAAAAACTTGGAGACATTTTTTTTCTCAGAAATTTGGGGGAAGAAACAGAATGGAGAATTCATATGCAGTAATCTCCATAACATAAAAAATAGCAATCTTCAGAGGTTTTCTTATGCTATTTTTGTTGTTCTTGTAGTATTTCATCCAAACAACTAAACGTTTTTAACAGCACGCTTATGACATTAGAAAGATATGTTAAAATGACATTTGACTGTAGAATTTGTTGCTTAATTTTTTCTATACTCTAAACTCACATTTCCCCCTTTGTTGAGCACTGATTTCTACATGAAACAAACAAAGTTTCTAGATGACATTGCACATTCTTTTTAGGAAATAATTTATTCCCACAAGTTGAACTGCGCAAATTTACAAATGAGAATTTTTATCCATATCAAATTCACTCTGTCTGCTTTATCTCTATTCAAAGGTTTTTTTGCAGCCATTGGGAGCAACATTATGTTATTATTATCAGTCAGATCTTCATATTCACATTATTCACATACATACATAGATAAATGACTTAAGATCATTCAATGCTTATTTTCGTAACACTCTCCTTTGATGTCATGACAACATACACAGATAGTTATAAATAGGAATAGAGATGACCCAACAAAATGGAGAAACATATTAGAATTGAATATTTTATTTACGAATTTTTAATTAATTAATTTCTTTAAAAAAATGTTCAAATGCACATTAAAACAGATATTCCAACGCAATAAGAAAGTCAAAAACTATTAAAAAAGAGATTCCAAAGCAATAAGAAATGCAATCAGTTGAACAATTTTCCATTATTATCTTTCATTTGAATTTGTTAACAAGTTTCATGGCTTGTTTGTATTGTCTAGAATTGATGCAAGTGCATGCTTAATAGATTATTGTTAAGACTCCAAGACCTAATTAGTGTCAATTTTAGAATTATATTTTCTATAGGAATATACAGCAGCAATATCAAGTTTTCAATGAATGAAACCCTCATATTCATTAATGGTCTGCTATTGTTTATGTTCATATTGCTTTCTATAGGATATATTTACATACTTATCTTCATCACAAACTACTAAATTGATGAATGGAACTGGAGACTATAAGATGAATCTAATTGTCAGTCTCTTTGGCTGAGATATGTAACTCTAGGAACAACCAAACTATAAGTGAAAATCTTGCCATGAATTACAATTATAGCAAGATAACTCCATCAAAGGATAAAAAGAAAATAAAATTGTTTACTCACCCAACGACTTTCTTGAATAGAAATTGCAAAATCCTCTATTGGTGTATAGAAAATAAAAATTTGTCCCTTGTAACTAATAGTGATACCAATGCCGATTCACTTGCTGAAGCTTGAATAATGCCAGCCCCATTACCTCTAAAATGAAATTCATTTTTAGTATGAATGCACAGAGGATTCAAGACTCAATTTATAATCTTCAAAATCTTAACACTTCTGAAACGTCTAACCCACACATAATTTTTGGTGCATATATGTTCTAGTCATCCATAATACTGGAGGTTTGGTAAGTATGAATACCTAATGTGACTTCAAACTTGGAACCCATGTCTGCAATAAGACATACCAGAATTGCACCCTCTGATCTCGCATCTTTTATGAACATTAAGAAAGGAAATCCTTTGTTCAGTTCCACGAAAGGGATATCCTTTATCTTAACATGTGGAGAATTGCGCGCAGATGTAATTGCCTGCCCACCGAACTCATTTTTTATTTTCATTATTTTATTTATTAAGTACAACTGTTTATAATAATTGTTATTATTATTTATTAGGAGGGTTCAATATGTCAAAGAGAGAGAGGGGAAATCTCCAGGTAAATAGACAAATAGTTGAACCAGCTGTCAAACTATTTTTTAACTAATATTTGAAATGTTTATTTTTATTAATGAATAATCTAACCAGCTGTCAATTATCAAATACAATAGTTGTCAATAGTTGTGTGGAAAAGAGCTACAGGACAGGTGTCAAAAATCATTAAGTGACGTTATATCGGCCTATCGGCCTAAATATATTGTGACAACTTATATATAATGAAATGTATTTAAAATCCCATGCTATTGTGCCCTAAACCTAGCGATGGAGCTAGCAAAGGTAGTCGGGATGAACCTATTGTTGGCGATGGATCTGGCTAGGTAGGAGGCGTTATTTTCTCTGCACCAAAGCAGGGAGGCGGTGGAGCTAAGAGTACATTTTGTGATGGAGAAGGAGGACTAAATGGCAAGGGGTTTCCATGTTAGAAAACTTTGATGGCCCCTGCTTCATTTTTTGCTGCGGTTACGAATGGACAGAGGGTGAGAAAGCTGGATCCTGCCCTTGATATCTCTGTCATTAGACTTGAAGTGGATATTCTGCAATAGGTGGTGATTCGTGAAGAACATTTCAGTGATCGGGGTCTTAGTTGTCATTTTATAGATCTATGGCCATAGCTTTCAGAGCTATCCAACTAGATCAAAAAGAAATGGGGATCTGTTATCAAGGGTAAGGTTGAGTTTTACCCATGTTTAAAAGCTTATTTTATTGCTATTTTTGATTCTATGAAGATCGAGATGCTGTTCGTGAATGGTTCTGGTTTTGGGGAGATCATCTGTTCATGAAAACATTATGGTACCCATTGTTTGACCCTTTGACAGTAATCTCGGTCAGATTACTGGGTCTTCCTTTACAACTCCGGTTTGACCCTTATGTTTGAAGCCATTGGAAATACATTGGAGAAATTTGTTAGAGTTGATGCTTCCAATAAAAACTACTTCCATACCTCTTATGCTCAGATTTTGGTGGATTTCGATGTATCTCATTATCTTCCTGAGAAGATTAATTTGCAGATTAGTGAGAGTGTTTTGATTCAAAGATTTGACTATGAAAAACTTTCTTTTTACTGTCATAGGTGTTATGAAACTGGTAAATTTGATCAAGGATTGTGAGCGATCCAAGATCAGGGGTGGCTCTAAGAATGGATGGTGGAAGGGATCTCTTCATTCACACTATGTTGTGGAAGCTCCTACAAATGCTGCAAAGGTTGAATCCACCCCTATTACGGGTGAGAATCCTCTCTAGGTTCCTCATCCTGAGATTGGTTTTGAGGAAGATTTGTCATCTGAGCAAAGTATTTCGAGGGTAGAGTCTACACTTGTTGTTGAGAAATCATCTCAGAATCCTCAGTACATTTCTTTGAACAAAATTTAGTAGACTTCAAATTGTGTGGTTAAGGAGAGGGATCCTTCTTCCCTTCCCAAATTGTTGCATCATCCTATTTCTTCGATCAACATTATCCTCCACTATGGACCAGATGGTGAAGATTCAAATAAGGGAGAATGGACTTTGGTCTAGTGTAAGAAGAGAACTTCTTCGAAGTAGAGTTTAGCTCCAACAAATATGACTCTAAGATCTCACTACTCTATTTTGGGCTAAGTTTCATTTATGTACGGAGGTTCATTATCCTCTTTCTATTTGTTGTTTGAGCCAAGTTTTTTTGGCACTTTGTTGGTTGGTTTTCTAATCGTTGTGAGCTTCATTGTAATATCTGTATTGTAATGGCCCTTGCACCCTTTCCAAGTATTGTCAATAAAAAATATATATGTAAAAGCATGTCCTTAGAAATCGCATAGAGAAAATGTAGTTTCATGTGCAGCATGGGCATAGAGAAAATATAGCTTCATTTGAGACATGTCCATAGAGAAAAAATATCTTTATTTGAGAAATGGGCATAAAAAATATAATTTCATGTGATTCAATGTGTAACCTAGGAATTTCTAATGTCTAAGAGAAAACAAAAAATGCTTCTACTTTCTTGTTAGTCTTTAATAGAAGATTCCTTAACATAAGTAAGATATATTGAGTTGAGAAAATTGCAAGGTAATATTCTAATTTATGAAGAGCACACAACTAAATTAGTATAATTATCATAGATGAACCTATGTAAAATATGTCGAGACTATTATTCTCAATGTTCCTATTGTTTGTGATATAAGTGGAATAGGAACCTTGAGAATGATACCTCTCGGCATATTTTACATAGATTCATCTAAGATATGTATGCTAGTAGCATTTGCAAGAGTTACAATATTTTACCTATGATGAGACCAAAAATCAAGTTAGGAATGAAATGTGGGCATTTAGTTCACTCATGAATAACTTGGATGAAAACATCTACAGTTGGTGACTAAGGACTCATAATATTAAACATCATTTCTAAACCAAAAATCCAATAAGTAGGCCCAAGATTAGGGTTTGTGTCTAGGGTATAGGGTTTTGATTCAAATATTTTCATGAATGTTTACAAAGTTATGTTAGTGTTGGGTGTTTGAATTCAGGGTTTGAAATTCATGTTTAGTGTTTATGAATCCACATGTAAGGTTTTCTTTACTTGTCGTAATAATATATTATTATAAATTAATATTAATATATAATAATCATTATCTATATATAATATTATAATTTATATAATAATATAATATTAACTATGATAAATTTATTATATTATTATTTATTCAAAAAATATTATATTATCATTTATAATTAATATTATATTATAGTTTATTGTAATAAATTTATATTATAATAAATTTATTATTTTTTATTAAGCATAAAAGTTTTTTGACTAAGATCCTATGTAGTTCAGACTTCCCTTCAACACTTATTACTTATTACTGTTAGTTATACATGGATATTATTGTATCATTTTGTCTGAGCATGATGATTAGATGATAGAGATACTTGGACTATTGTTGGATGTCGATTCATAATATGATGTGTGTGGATTCTTAGAGACATTTTATATAGATGATGATGTGTTGTTGACAAAGTTATATATTTCTGAGATTCAATATTTTCGTGATATTGAGTAGACCTTAACAGTTGAACTAATCTTGTGATCCTATTGATATCGATGAAATGTAGAATTGAGATGTTGTTAGAAATTGAAAATAATAACGTTACTTGCCTAGATGATGATTTAATTCATATGTAGATGATTGTGGATTTATATTTTTATATTTTATCTTGGATGTTCTGATGCGGCCATGATGCCAAAGGAGGTATTATATGTGTTGCAGGTAAACATGTCATAACTATCAATGGGGGATTGGAGATCAACCACATTGGAATATCGGATGGATTGTACAATGGTCACCATGGAAACTTATGTTATGTTGTGTGTGTCTTGTTTGTTGTTAGGGGGTTCCCATGGGGGGGAATCACCTCTAATTGTGACCAAGGGGTTTGTGTGTTTTTCTTTAATTTTATTTTCTTGTATTTAATTTTAGAGTATGTGATTTTATGGTGATGTATTTCCTTTTTATTAGTAATTAAGTTATGTGTCTAGATTAGTAAATTAAACATGCTATTAAACTAATTATGGATGAGACAAAAAGAAGTAATTTATTAGATTAGATGGTTCTTTGGTTTATGTGGTTTAAGTGAAGTATATGTGATCTTGAGTGTTGTACACACGACCTCTCATTTAAAATTCGAATTTGACCTTAAGGGCCAATTTTGGAGGCTTATGGAAAAAGTTAAACTTGTCCCACACCTCTTAATTTATTATACCAACCCTACATATGAGTTGGGGGGTCAAAAATAGACCCCGTTATGTGTTTTAGGAAGGAAAAAAGGTAAGTTTTTATTGCACATTCCTACATGTATTTAATTGTAGTCCTTAAGGGTGTGGGTTTTTATTGTGTGTGTAAGTAAATTGTCATTTATTCAACCACTTATTAATTATGATTTGGAGTATGGGTTTGACTTGGGTGTTGTGGGATGGAGAAGAAAATATGTGGAATCCTACATGGAGCCACATCACCTCCCTCCTCCTCTTGTCTATTTATTGGAAATTTTGGGAAGTATTTGGGGTTACTCACTTATTTTTGAGCTCTCTCTTTTGGATGCTTGCTTGTGGGATCTGAAGGGTGCTTGGAAAATCACTTGTGTTTGAAGATTTTGGGACTTTCTTGCAAGTGGATCTCTACCATGGCAAGGTAGGATCTTGCACTCTTATTTTGCTTCTTGTCTTCTTATATATTATGTTTTTTATGGAGTTGTGTTCCTTCTTGAGTGTTAGGTAGTAGATTGACCTTAGGTTGTGTTGAGATTCGGAAATGGGGATAAAATATGTTGGGAGGCATAAGATTTTCTTTATGTATTTAGGAGGGAGTGGGTTTTGGATGCCCCACCTTGTTCTATTCTTTTCATTTTATATATTGTGAGAGTCATAAGAGAGAGGGAGGAATAAGAGTGGGGGAGGCATAAGAGACATAGTTTTATTGTTGTGGGAGGTATAAGAGATTTTGGAGTTGATTGTATTTTTGGAGGATTTTAGAGGTGGGAATCCAAACCCTTGGGAGGCACAAGGGAACCCCTATTATTCCTATCTCTACTTGGCCATTTTAGAAGCCATTGTTTGGGAAATTATTGTGTTAAAAATAGGTGTTTTTGTGTGGTAAATTCTTCTTGTGTGTTGGTTCTTTAAAAGTGAATGTTGAAGCATTGTTTTTAGTTTCCATGTGTTGATACATCCCTTATTGCCTTGTGGTTGGGGCTCAGGTGCCAATGAGAAGGATTGATTCTTCTTCTCATTGGAGTTTTGGTTGGGTGGAGAGTGTTGCCTCTCCCCCATTTTTGGTTGTTGTGATCAAGTGAAGAGAAGATGGAGCTTGGTTGAAGATTTGATTCTTAGAGCAATAATAGAATACAAATTGTATTTCATTTGAGTTTTCTTCTTCTAAAGTTCCCACTTGAAGTGGAAGAGTTATTTTATTGCTTAGAAAGGAAAAGTTGTATTGATCATTAGTTATTAAGATTGTAATGTATGTTGTGAAGGAAATAAACAAATTGTTCATGTATTAGTCAACTTATTATTTCATAAAGCTGTGTAGATCTTATTGGAAATCTTGTAAAATTTGATTGTGAGGATGGTTGTAAATTTGTATGTTGTAAAAAGTCAAGAAATAGTAAAATTTATTTTATTACTTGAATGGCTTGTAAAGGAAAAGTTAGATTAGCTTGTTCATTTCCTTGCATTGTTGAAAGGAAGTAACTTTGTAGACTTAGATGGAAAGAACATAGATTTTTTTGTCTTTGCTTGGTTAATAAAAATAGATTAAATCCTAATACTAGTAGAGAAAGGAAATTTATTCATTACAAATTAGGTTTTAGCCTCATTGGAATGTTGTAACGCCCACTAAAACAACCCACTTGAGACTCAAGAACAACCTAGGATTAGCTAGGAAAAATTATAGAATAAATTTTTTTACTAAAAGAATCTACAATCATGTTACAAGGAAAAAGTTGCCACTAACAGGTTCTGGAACAATTTAAATCTACTAGAGTATGTTTTCCTTTTTTTAATAATTATTGGAGGTCATAAGGTCCAAAATTTCAAGGTTAGAAGTTCCAATTAGGTTTAGAGGGAAAATTCCTCACCGTACCCATTCTCTAACAGGCTTAAAGTTTCAACTTATTTTTTATCACCCTTAATGCATTAAAAATTTCCCTAAATCACTCCTATTGGATGGGAAATTTCCTCACATTTCCATTGATATAAATAAGTCCTCCTGAATCCTCATATTTTTCAAGTTATGGGTAAGCGGGCCTTGGGGTGAAACTTTTCCCCAAGGGTGGGTCTGCGGGCCTAAGGGAGAAAATTTGCCCAAAGGGCGAGTTGGCGGGACACGGGGAGACCTTGGAAATTTTTTTTACCATGCGGGGAAAAAATATCATTTGCACCCATGCTCCCGTGGGTCCGCAAAGGACACGTGGCATGCCCTAAGGTAGCGCAGGGAAAAACGAGGAAAGGCGGGGCAACGGGAGACATTTTTCAAATTCTCTTGCGCGGGTGAAAATTCATTTTTGCCCCCTCACTGCCGTGAGTCCGTAAAGGACACATGGCATCTCCTAGGGTAACGCGGGGAAATCGGGGTGGCAAGGAGAAAAATGACTTAATGCCCCGAAGGGCTAAGAGGGTATAGAGACTTGCGCCTCTGCCGGCACCTCATGATACCACATGGCAGCCCCTGATTGGTTGCGGGCTGACAAAGTATTGGAGAAAACTTAGAAAATTTTCCAATAATTTTATGAGACGTAAAAGACCAAAAGGGATCCATTCCTCCGTCGATGCCTCGTGACACCATGTGGTATCACCTGATTGGTTATGCGCCGGCGGGGAAAACTTGGAAAATTTTCTCAAAATTTTCCGAAAGCACTAATGAAAAAGGGGATCTGTCCTACCACTAGCACCTCACGGTGCCACGTGGCATCCTTTGATTGGTTGTGGGCCGGCGGAGAAAATTTTGAAAATTTTACCAAAAATTTTCCTACATCCCGAGGGAAAAATTTGGACCGCGGGCCCACCAAGGAAATTTTTACCAAAATTTTAATGCCAAGTGAAGAAACCTTCAGAAGGCCATAAATTTTGATAAAGAGCTTGGTTTTCTGAAAACAAGTATTTTCTAGAAATCTCTCGACATCCTCTTTGCACTGAGCTCATTAATATTTTGTTTTGATAAGGTTTAATGGATCAATTTTAAGAAAATGGCCTACAGGCTTATACATTGTGAACTGGTGAACTTTAACTTGTAAGTTTTATTAAATTTTATCTTCAACTTCTCTCAACATGTCAAATAGACATGGAGGATTGTTCCTAAATGGATTTAAGGAAGGATTCAAAGTTCAATTTGTCTGATTGACTCGCAAATTTGAGCAATTCAATTTATTGATAGAAAAACAAACACAAAATAGTTGGATCCTAATTTTGTTAAGTTTGAAAAGATTTCCTTAAGTTTTTTAGTCAATTAGAACTCATTTATACCCTAGCATGTTCAATTTTAACGCTTCATTTTTATTTCTTGCTTATAGGTTTGAACAATGCATTTTTGGTTTAGATAATTGCTAGTTTGAAGTTTCCAATAACAGGGATCAAATTTCTAAAGGATTTACTTATATTTTTTTTCACCTTCCAAGTATTAAAATTCATTCCAATTAAAATTTAATACATATAGTTGATTCAAATCGAACTAATCTAAATGAAAATGAAATTTTGACTTCCATTTTTACACATTCCAAAAGACAGAGTTCTGTATTTTCTTCACATACATTTCTTCCTTTCAAATAGAGATACCAATACATTGAAATGATTAGATTCAATACTACAATGCAATTTTAAGAAAAGCATTACATTAATTTGTTAGTTTTAAAAGGTATTTTTATTACTTATTTCTTTTATTCCTTCTAAAATCATTTATCGACACAGGGTAGAATAATACATTTTCTTTTCACGTGTTGCACCTTTCCATTTTCAAAACAGGGACTTCCTAGTGCATGATAAACACAAATTTCCAATTGAATAATATCATATGTACAAGATAAATACATCCAATAATTCCAATGCACCTCATACAACCTCCTTTCCATTTACTTTCAAAATACAGTATACAAAACAATATTATTCTTTCACATTTTTTCCAAAACAGAATACAGAGTATAACTCTTTTACACTTAAAATTTCACTTGTAAATCAATACAACATCTTTCCATTACAAACATTTACAAGGTCATCCACTTCAAGTGGTAAAGGTTACAATGAGATTTCATTTCACAAGGGACTGTCAAACTATGTTTTCTCAGCTCCAGAACAACAACATGCATTTTTCTCTTTCTTCCAATTTGATCACAACAAAGGAAGGGGAAAGGCAACACTCTCCACCCACAAAAGACATCCAATGAAAGGAGAATCCATCCTTCTTCTTTGGCCGCTAAGCCCTAACCACAATGCAATAATAAATGTATTTCAACTCATGGCAACAACAGACTTCCACAAAACATACACACAACATTTTCACAATAAAACACAATCCAAAATAGAATGTATTTTTTACAACTACAATAACACATAACAACAAAATACTAAGGCTTCATCAAGAAAACCAAAGGAGAAAGAACTATGGGGGATGCTTCTTATGCCTCCCAAATGGGGAAATGGGTATCACCACCTGATTTATAAACTGCCAAAAGGGATAGTATATAAAATCCATGACATTCTTTATGCCTCCCCCAAGTACCCCTTATTCCTCACATTTCCTTATGTCCGCCCCAACTTCTTATGGTACCCCATAACGAGTAAAGAAATGCAAGTTATTTCTTTATAGGGTGGAACCTAAATCCCAACTCCCTCAACCCTTATACCTCCCTAAAAAACACTTGTGACTCCCAAATAATAAACCCCATAGTCTTCTCCTACACCATTCATAGGCCATCTACCCACAACCCACAACAATAAAAAACATACTAGAATTTACATATTCCAAAAAAAAAGGAAAAGAAGAGTATTTCAAAGACCGAAGCTCTTACCTCTCCATGATGGAGTTGTCTAAGTTCCAAAACAACAAGCTCTATCCCAATGCAATCAATCCAAACAGACAAGAACAACATGTAACAATGTTCCCAAAAGCTCCTCCAAGGCAAGAGCTCCAATCAACAAAAAAATTCACCCCAAGGAAGCATTCCAAAAGTTCAACAACCCAAAACAAAGAAAGGAGTTCCAATTTTATAGAAGAGGGAAGAGTAGAGGATGAGGTGGATCCATGTAGGATGCCAGATCACACAGCCTCAACTCCAACAAAAAATTCAAATTCATTCTCCAATACACAATAAAGAGGTTGGTGAATAGTATGAAAATTTACTTACACACTCCAAAAAGCCCACACCCCATAAGGACTGAATTTAATAAAATGTATGAAGAGTGCAATTAAAAATTACAATTAGTCATTTGAAAATGCATAAAAAAGGTCAAAATTCAACCCTCCAACCATAGGTAAGGTTGGTATGAAAATTTAAGAGGTATGGGACAATTCTAAATTGTCCCACATGCCTCCAAGGAAAAATTTGGATTTCCAAGGAGGTGGAGTGTTTCATACTCAAAAAATATGACTGACACAACTCTTACACATTACTTACACATCAGTTACCACATTCATACACATTACTTACACATCACTTACCACATTTAATACAAGAGCCAAAAACTTCTATAATTACATTCTTATGACATCTTGATTTGTTTACTTTAACAACATGATTATTCACAACATTAACACAACATTTAATAACTAATGAAAAAGGGTAAAAGCACCACAAAATAAACACATTTAAACATTAATAAAAGAAACCACATTCATAAATACATAAAGCCCCTTGGTCACTTTAAAAGGTAATCCCCACAATGGGAATAACTAACAAAAAACAACACACACACAAAACATGTTGCCATGGTGACCTTGTTGAATTCATCTAGAATTCCAATGTGGTTGGTCTCTAATCCCCTGATGTTTGTTGTGATATTTTAACCTGCAAAACACAAATACCTCCTTTAGCCTTGTGGCCATATCAGAAACATCCAAATGAATATAATATAATTTCAAAATCATCAATATATATATATATATATATATATATATATATATATATATATATATATATATGAATCACAATAACATTCAGGCAATCAACAATATCACTTACAATTTCATCAGTAACTATATAATTATCAATTTTAAATTCAATTTTCTCAGTCTACTCAATATATCCAAATATCACATGTCCTAAGAACATCCATATATATATATAAATATATATATATATATATATATATATATATATATATATATATATAACCATGTCCAATAGCATGTCAACATCTATATAAAATGCCTCTAACAATCACCATGCATCATATATGAATCAGAGTCAACGATAATCCACGATCTGACATCTAACACCATACTAAATTAAAACTATAATAATGTCCATAATATAGTCAGTAGTATCATAATCAATATCAAAAGTGTCAAAGGGAAGTGGACACTATAAATGTGTAAAATTATTATTAAGTTTTTGTAGAATTACTTTTAAACCCATTATAACTTGATGTAACAATAAGTGAAATTGACTTTTTTTTCTTTAAAAAAACACTCCTACCTAAATACTATCGAATTTTATGTAAATACTACTACTTACTGATAGAAGTATTATTATTAAAATACTACTAAGGTTGGTATAAAAATAATGTTGTTTTAGGTTTTACACACACACACACACACACACACACAGATATATATATATATATATATGTATGTATGTCTATGTATGTATGTATGTATGTATATGTATACATATATATGTATGTATGTATATGTATATATATATATGTGTGTGTGTGTGTGTGTGTGTATACATACATACATACATACATATATGTATGTATGTATGTATGTATGTATGTACACACACACACACACACACACACACACACACACACACACACACACACACACACATATATATATATATATATATATGTTATTTACTTATAAAAATAATAATGATTAGATGGTTTTTAGTTTATATATATTATCGTATTGAAAATATATTATAAACCAAAGTTTTGGTTTATAAAAAAACAAAGTTTAATTAAAAAAGGTAGTATTGGTGTTTTCTTATGGTAAAGGTCATAGCCATTGTGGAGGGATAAGGGGTAAAGGTTGGGGAGAAGGTCATTGACCCCACCCCCACCCCATTAATAAATGGAATGGGGGGTGGGGGTCGATGCACCCCCCCCCCCAAACCAAAACAAAATATTTTCCATAGCTGTGGATTTTCTATTCAGTGTGGCCACCCTTCTTTTACGAACTGAGCTTGGTTTTGGATAATATTAAATACGATTACACACACACACACACATGTATATGTATATTCATCCCCTTCCCAAAGTGCATTCAAACAACATTTTTGCTATTTTCTCTAAAATAGGGTAAATACCCACAAGCCCATTTGGGAAAATATTATTGAAATGAAATATACAAAAATAAACAAATACATTTAAACCCTATAAGAGAGTGTGAATAAGGAAAGAAAAGTAATGAAGAAGTGCTTCCTCCCAAAAGCTTGAAATGGTCTTCCATGGCTTCTCTCCTTCTCCTCCAAGAACTTGCAAAACAAAAGTGAAATAATAAGTTAAGAGAAAAGAGAAAGAAGATTTCTTAAGAAAACTTTAGGGTTAGTTGCTTCTCCCTCATCTAAGGGCTGCAAATTAATCCATCCAAAGGATGAGATTCAACTCTACAAAAAGTAGGCATGGAGTGGGTGAGAGGAGTTTAAATTTTGAATTTAAATTTTAAATCTAAAATTACATGGGTTGACTTTTTAAGAGGGCCACTTTATTGTGTAAGAAGATGTGATCAATTTCCTAGGCCTTGTGCTAATTTGTAGGGAGCTTGTTAATTATTTTGAACCTAAAAAAATTGTAGATTAAAATAACTTTAGTATTTATTTATATAGTCCCCTTTACCTTTGAGGTTAAAATGTGTAAGTTTCAACTTATATTAAATCATTTTATAACTACAAAAATTACAATTATTAGTTTTTAATTTATTATTAAATGATTTTAATTTATCATTAACTTATTTTAGTTTATTACCAAAATGATTTATTTTTAATTTATTAAAAAATCATTTTATAATTGAAATATTAAAATTTTGTGACTAAAAAATAAAATTGCAGTGGTTTTGATAATAAAATCTCCATTTATAAATTCTCCACAATTTATTCGTGAATGAAGAGTTTAAAATTGTGAATCTAATTTTGTGGACTCCACCCACAATTTTATTATAGAAACACAAAAATGTGAAAAAATACATGACAATTCCACAATACAAGAATTATTATACTTTCACATTTTTTTATTGTGAAACTACAACAATTCTGGTATTGTGGAATTGTCACGTGTTCTGTCACATTTTTGTGTTTCCACAATAAAATTTTGGATGGATTCCACAAAATCAGATTCACAATTTTAAACTTTCCATCCATAAATAAATTGCGGAGAATTTGTGGATACACAACCCATAGTCTTGTAGTGTTCATGTATCCTAAAACTAATTTACTATGGGGTTTAAGGGTAAAAAGATTATTGTAACTTAAATTTAAATGTGGTGATACACAAAAATTGATGAGGGATTTGACTAAGAAACATGTAAAATATACTAAGAACAAATTAATGTAGCATGATCCAATGGGTTTCAACTAAATCCTAAGGCAAAACACTTTTGTGGTGAGGGATAAATCATAACAGCACAACAACTAATATGCCCACTAAGACTATGCATAAAACACAAAATATTCTGAAAGGTAAGCTAATTAATTTAGAGAATTAACATTCACAAGAGCTAATAAAATAATACACACCACTTTAAATAATCGGAAAGGAAATAACTAGTTTTCATTCAAGGGGAAATCTTTCCAATGGCTTCAACTCTCCATACAAGATTCCTCCTATCATCATCTTTATGCTTTTCCAATGCACACAATAAATAGAAAAAATTATTCACCCAACCCCCTAAAAATAGACTAAGTCCTAAATACACATGCATGCTATTATTAACCTTCATTGTGTATAAATAAAAGGCTAAGATAACATGATGTACATGAGGCAAAAATAGCCTCTCTTTTTAAAAATTAAATCAGTTAAATTAATTTGAATCCTCCAAGAATATTGAATAAAGTGTACGGTCACTTTTAGAAGAATGAAGTAATTGGTTAATAGTTAATTTTTATTTCAAGTCCTTGCCTCATGTGCAACGATAATCATACAAGTGCATACAATTCCTTCCTCTAGTGAATGATTAAAATAATCATCTCTTTATCTCTCTTGAGTTTATGTGATAGCTATTTTGTCTTCTTCTTCAATTCGGTCTTCTTTTGATCACTTGAAAAATCTTTTCCTTTTCTCTTTGTGCCACCTATGGACATGTAAAAATAATAATCCTTCTCCTTTTATTTTCCTTACCTGAAAGGTACGAGGTGTTTTGAAAAAAAAAGATATTTTTGCAAGGTTTACAGTAATAAAATTCTTATATTACTTGACCCTTCATTGGCCCCTCCTTGACTTGGCATATACTTGATTAAAAGCATGAGGGTATTTTGATCATTAGCACACTTGACTAAGGGCTTGAGACACTTTTAGATTTTATCATGGCGTATCTTATATTTTAAAAAAATGATGATGTTCCTTTTGATCAATGGCACATATAATATCAGTCCTCTCTTTGAATTTGATTTTGATCATTCCATAGACTATGGTTTGAATGAAGTCAAAGGCAATAATCTCATAAAGGAAATAAATTCCCCTTTCGATGATGCTCGATTCCTTTGACATTGTCGGTGGTGACTTATAAACTTTATTAAAATTCGGGTTTCTTATGTGCTAACACGTGGGCATCATCTAATTCAGGTCGAGTTCTGCTTATAGATTTAAGGAGGAAAAATATCTCCAACCCTAATCATTTGGAATCTCACATCGAGCACCTTTCGAGCTAGGAAATATCTTTCAAACTTTTCCCACATGGCGGCCATTGTTGTGCTATTTAGCCCCTATTCTGTGCTTTGCTAAGAACCTCATGTCATCATTCCTCAAAGGTAAGTTCATATTTTTTAGGAAAAAAAAATGTTGGTGAGTTTGAGTCTAAGAAATCTCGGCAGATCTCCTACTTAAACTTTTTGCAATAGAAGATTTGTTATTTTTTGATTCAAGGCATTTCTTGAGTTTATCAGTTTCTCTTTGTTTTTTTCTTGTGCATTATTAGGGTTTTACAGGATCTACTCTCTTAATGCTCTAAATCTAGGTGATTTGTGTTTTCCTTTGGATGATAAGCTTTGTTTTATTATTTTGATAGACCTTGATATCAATTTTTACTATATTTATATGAGTTTAAAAATTGTGGTTTTGATCTTTAGCTATGGCCACCCATATTTCAACTATTTCGAGCTTGAACTCGGATGACTTCTGCATATTTTTCTTTGCTCGCAATATTTTCAATGGAGTTTACATATTTTGTATTCTAGGTGAGATATTTATGAATTTATTATTAAATTGGTGATTTGAAACTCGACTTAATTGAAAACATCTGCTGTTTACATTGTTTTGCTCCAATTTCGTCACCTAGATTTGGGTTTGCAATGACTTCTGTTTATCTTGACTTATATTGGATAATATTTTGGGAGCTCTTACTTCAATGCCTTAAATGGATTTTTTTTCTGAAGGTGAGTATTTTACTTCAGCCACCATGAAGATTGTTGGAGGATTATTTTCACTTGTTTATGCTCTATTTTTCTTTGAACAATGAAGGGTTAAGTGTTTCTTGAATGGTAGCTTTCTCTGTTGTTGAAACTCATGCTTTCGTTCCCTTATTTGGGTTTCATTTGGGTTGACTATAAGTTGTTGTTTTTCCCCAAATTTGGGTGAGTTCAATTTTTCCCTTTTCTCGAAGTTATTTCCTCTTCCAGTGATTCATTTTCATATTTTTCTAACGAGGGTTTTGAAAAATGGAAGCTCGGGTTCAAACACAGCTAATAACTCTTTCTGGGCCATTGTAACTCGGTCGTAACTGTATTTTGTGAAATTGGGGTTTGTTTGGTCTAAATCTTCATTATTTTTTTATATATTATAGATTCGCCATTACATTGTAATTCACGCTAGTAGATTTTACATTGTTTCGTGACTCTAGATTTGTAGCACTATATGGTTCAGCTTTACGTTTTTCTTTGTTGTTTGCGTGTGTCTTGTTTTCAAGTTTTTGGAGTTTGTTACTTCTAGGTAATTCATGATCCTTTAACGCCTATAAGTTTCCTTTCTGCTGGAAATTTTTCTCGCCATTGTTGGCTGCCATTTTCCTTTGTTATGTGCTAATATGATCCTTAAAAACTCATTATTATTAAAGTTTGTGCACTCTTACTTTTTTAGATTTGTTGCAAATATAATTATGTGTAAAATTTATTATCATTGAGGAATGTATGATGTTAACTGCACGCCTATGATTTGATAATTGTACTTGATAATCTATGATATCATTATTTGAAAAATATAGCTACAACTATAGTTGTACTATTTTGTATAGTTAATGGAGATCAAACTGGTGTATTCCAATCTTCTTACCATGATATTATTTTTAGATATAATATTTTTTAATGGCCATTGTAACGCCCGTTAAAAACAACCCACTTGAGACCCAAGAACAACCTAGGATTAGTTAGGAAAATTATAGAATAATTTTTTTTTATTAAAAGAATCTACAACCATGTTACAAGACAGCAACTGTCATTAACAGGTTCCAAAACAATTCTAATCTACTAGAATATACTTTTATTTTATTAATAATTATTAGAGGTCATAAGGTCCAAAGTTTAAGGTTAGAAGTTTCAACTAGGTTCATAGGATAATTCCTCACCATACCCACTCCTTACTAGACTTAAAGTTTCAAATTGATTTTTCTCACCCTTAACACATTCAAATTTTTCCTAAACTACTCCCATTGGATAGGAAATTTCCTCACATTTCCATTGATATAAAAAATTCCTCCTAACTCCTCATATTTATCAAGTTATGCGCCGACGGGCCTTGGGCTGAAAATTTTCCCCAAGGGCGGGCTTACAGGCCTAGGGGAAAAAATTTGCTCAAAGGGCGGGTTAGCGGGTCGCGAAGAGACCTTAGATTTTTTTTTTGCACACAGAGCAAAAATCACATTTGTGCATGCATTTCCATGGGTCCGCTAGTCCACAAGGGACACGCGGCACTTCAGAAAGTCAGTGCGAGGAAAACGGGGTGACGAGAGACATTTTGTAAATTCTCCCGTGTGGGGTGAAAGTCATCTTTGTGCCCGCACTCCCACAAGTCTGCAAGGGACTTGTGGTGTCTCCTGAACCAACACGGGGAAGGCAAGGTGGTGGGAATAAAATTGGCTTAACACCCCGAAGGGCTAAGAAGGTACAAAGAGCCACGCCTCCGCCGATACCTCGCGAGGCCATGTGGTAGCTCTTGATTGGCTGCGGGCCGGCGGAACAACGGGGAAAATTTGGAAAATTTTCCAAAAATTTTCCAAGATGTGAAAGAAAAAAAGGAACCCATTCCTCTGTCGATGCCTCATGATGCCACGTGGCATCACCTGATTGGTTGTGGGTTGGCAGGGAAAATTTGGAAAATTTTTCCAAATTTTTTCGAAAGCGCTAAGTTAAAAAGGGGATCTGCCCCTTTTCTGACACCTCGAGGTGCCATGTGGTAGCCTCTGATTGGTTTCCGGGCGGCGGAGCTAGCGGGAAAATTTGAAAAATTTTCCCAAAAAATTTCCTAAGTGCTTAAAAGGAAAAATTTGGGCCGTGGGCCTGCCAAGGAAAATTTTCCCAAAATTTTAACGCCAAGTGCAGAAAACGTCACAAGGCCATAAATTTTGATAGAGAGCTTGGTTTTGGGAAAACAAGGACTTTATCGAAAGATATCGACATCCTCTTTGCAAAGAGTTCATTAGTTTTAGGTTTAGACAAAGTTTACGGTTCAATTTTAAGAAAACAGCCTGGAGGCTTTTACAGTGTGAACTAGTAAATTTTAACTTGTTAGATCTGTCCAATTTGATCTTCTTCCTCTCTCAACATGTCAAAAAGACATGAAGGATTGTTTTTAGGTGTATTTAAGGGGGATTTAAGATTCAATTTGTCTGATTGATTGCAATTTGAGCATTTCTGTCCCTTGACAGAAAAATGACTGCAAAACGGTTTGAGCCCGATTTCACTAAGTTTTGAAATGTTTCCTTTAAGTGTTTTTGTCTATTTAAATTTTTTTAGGCCCTAATACTTAAATTCAATCATTTAATTTGTTATTTTATCATTGCAGTTTCGAACTGTGCATTTTTGGTTTTAAATAATTACCAGTTTGAAATTACAAATAATAGGGATCAAATTTTGATGGGCCTATTTGCCACTTTCTTCTTCCTAGTATTTAGAATACGGGTGAGTGCGGGAAGTTAATGGACAAATATACGGTCATTCATGGACATCATATTGCAAAAAATAGTGAAATCTCAACTTGTAGGGATTATTAGCTATACACGCACTCAAAATTAGAAAAAATTATATAAATATGAATCGTAGAATTCAGAATCTAGTTTCTAAAATACTAATTTTTTTTAAAAAAAGACAAGTTTAGTTATATTAAACACTTAAAATTATATGACTTAGTTTTTTTTTTTGAAAAGACTTACAAGATTGTAGTATGTTTGCCCGCATTTTGGATGACCAAATCTTTTTATTTTATTTTTCCTTTGGTGAAATGTTAGATTTAGTTGTCTATCTTGGGATGGATTTTATTTTGTAGTTTTTTGAGCAATATTTTTTTTAATGATTTTTTCTATGAAAGTGGTCTGAAAATATTTAGAAAACAGAGCGCTTTCCATTTTCCCGCCATAACTATATCGAAAAATATCGAAATCAAATATATTTTTAACATGTATAGAATTTGTCCACGCTTGGAATGGTATAAGTTTTATCAAATTTTGAGAAGTGAAACAAAAGTTACAGTCTTAAACGTAGACATGAACATTCATGGGGAAAATGTCTTAAATACCTATTATTAGTAAAAAATTATAAAAGGATATTTATCTTATTTTAGTCACTTTAAAATTAATATTTCTACGAAGCTAACAGTCTCCCCTACGCGATGACATCATTTTTGTAAAATATTTTCAATTTTTTAGTATGGTTCAAGTCTTTGGAAGAGCAAATTTGAGGTTTTTTGACCCTTCACACTTCATAATGACCTTCCATAGCTTTGGTTGGGAAAAAAAAAAGATTCCCCGAGGCTTATGTTCGACAGATAGATCCGCGATCGTGGTTTATAAAGCGTGATCGTGGTTTTTTAACACAAACTGTGAGTGCACTTTATAAATCGTGATCGCGGTTTATAAAGCGTGCTTGCGATTCATAAATCATATTTACACACATCCCAATGTCTGAATTACCATGTGAGTTTTACTCTTTGACCTTACCATATGAATTACTGAAAAATTCTGTCCTTTTCTGCATGTTTTTCTTACCACTAGAAGCAAACCATCATGGGAGACAAGAAACAAAGTCAAAAAAGGAAGTCATTAAGTAAAAAATACCAAACGAATTAGAGGCCAACAAAATTCAACATGTTGAGCGAATGCAGAAACTTCATGAATCAAGAAGAGGTTCATCTTCAACCCCAACTATTGTAAGCAATGAAGAACTAGGTAATGTTTCTACTGTCAATGTTGAAGTTGAATTAAATACTCATGATGAAGATATTTTTACTATCAATGTTGAAGAAGAATTAAATACTCATGATGTAGCAAATGTTGAAATTGAAGGAGACAATGAAAATGTGAATAAGAAAATTCATGTCGAAACTATAGAAAGGCAAAATTTGACAAAAACACCTCCTAGGATTTTATGTAAGAAACCTAATTTTTTTATTGAAATTGATGAAAACATTTTGAAACCAATGTCTGACAAAATTTCTGAATGAAAAATAAGAAGAAAAACCATTGAAATTTGGGATAATCATTTTGAAATTTCAAATGATTCCCAAAGATGTCAGTTGTTGGTTAGTTTGATGAAATTGATTAAAATGAGACCTACATTAAACACCTTAGGATTGACAACATCTAATATACGTGGTCAAACCTCTACAATTGTTGAAAACCTTCACGATGCATATCACATTGTTGGTGTCAAGAGATGCACTAGGGATAGTAATATTGTGCGTCATGTACTTTTTACTAGTGTTTTAAATGAATCAATAAAAAAAACGTTTGATTATGCAAACAAGTCGAATGTTGCAAGTTAATCGAAAAACTCTAATGAAAGCAATTGAAAGATGTAATATCCTTCAATCACTCAATAACGCCGATTTTTGGGTAGTTTCTTCTAGAGAACCACGTAAGGACAAAAATAATTCTGATGCTATAAGAGAAGTTGTTATTAAAATTTGGCATGATAATACTAGAGTTTCACCTAATACAAGAGATGTTGTAAAACAAAGAGTTGGTTCTACTAATCGTGAACCATATCCAAAGCATTTACTAGATATGACTCAAAATCAATTTGTAAGTTTGAATAAGAGAATCTGGAAATTAAAATTAGTCAACATTTTTTTGAAATGTTGAAACCATTCTATATGAAAATCAACCATGCTCACACCACTTGTTGTTGTAGGCAACATGTTGAATTTGTGATACATTATGCTAAATTTTTTACGTATTCATTCTAATTTTTATTCTGAAACTATGTTATCGGAATGTGGTGTTCAAGTTCCACCAATATCTTCCAGGGATTTCATTCCTACTATATTTTGTGAAAAAGAAGTTAGACAATTTTTTTATAGTCAGGATTGTTTAGATGGAAGTTGTAGTACATGCGGTGGATTACCTAAATTTGAAAGTTGCATCCATGAGAAAATTGAAGGTATAATAGGACATAATTTAGTTGAGTTTGATAAATATAAATCAGTTGCATACCAGTTGAAAGATGGAAAAGAGTCTAAACGGTGTGAGCTAGTTACAAAACAAATGTCTGTTTTCCAATTTTTGAGAAAATTTAAGGATAAAATTGTTTATGAGTATGCTAGGCATACACATAGAGATTGATGGTTGGATGAATAGTTCAAGCTATGCAAAGAAAAATTTCCTATTGGTACTATTGTTTCATTGGTCGATTTTGCAGAGAATTACACATTGCAACCACAAATGGAGGTTGAATCACAATATTACAACTCAGTACAAGTTGCCATTTTTGTGTATATAGAATTTCTATATTATCCTGATAGTATAGAGAATAATAATTTTTTTTAAGAGAGTACCACTTTTATATGAGTGATGATGATACTCATTCGACTGAGTTTGTGCAAGGGTGTTTCCAGTTATTTTATGGAAACTTGTCTGATAGAGACATCCACTTCAAACAACATTATATATGGTCAGATAATTACACATCGCAGTTTAAGAATGCACGAATGTTTTATTAGATGAGAAGAATACATGTCAAGATGGGTGTGTAACATATTTAGAGTTTCACTGAGGCTGGACATGGAAAAGGAGAGCATGACGGTGCATGGGAATGTGTGAAAAGATCTCTTACAAGAGAAGAGTTGAAGTACAAAGATGGTGGTAAATTAAAAGATGCAAAGAGCATAGTGGAATGGTGTATTGACAACATGTCTTGAGGTTCTCAAAAAAATTTCATAGTTCACAGATATTTTTAGTTGATAGATGAACAACAAATTACTAACGATGAGGATTGTATGACACTCACTAGGTCCAGTGATATGCACTCATTTTGTAGCTCAGATACTACTGAGTGGGCCGCATGGACAAGAAATTTGACATGTTTTTATGAATCTTGTAACGAATTTGTCACCACTGAGTGTAATTCAAAAGAATGGGTGGATGGATGGATTTGTAGGCCTCTAAATCCAGTTCCTAGTTATCAACCTCCACAAGCATTATGACTTGTTTCTGCAGAAGAAGTTGCAACATCCAAGGACTTTGACGAAATTTTGATTTTGGTGTGAAAAGGTATTTATGGTTCTTTATTTAATTTTTGTATTGAGTTATGTCCATTGAAATTTTAATATGTAATTTAAATTTGAGTTGTTCAACCTTTATTTTTTTGTAGGACATGTGTTTGCAGTAACTGCGATAGAAGACAATGAAGAAGGAACAAACTATTTCTTATGTTGCGTCAAGGAAAGAAAGAAGTTGACCTATCCTATTTTAGATGGCAAAGATAAGATTGAGTATCCGACAGGGTCAGTGGTAGTTACTGGAACTTGGATTTGACGGTATCCATTAAAAAACTCTTCTATTTGGGTGTTTGAAGACTTTGAGACACACAGGAAAATACTTTTATATTCTCATCTAGTTCTAACGACAAATATTCAGCTGTATAGATATCAAGTAAGGCCTAATAACAAGATTATTTTGAAGGTTTGAGAGTCAGATCATGAAGCAATCTTGTCTGCTATTCAGAGTAGATCCGATCCTGATGGTTCATTGGAATGAATTTACAATTCTCATTTCTGGTATATATAACTTTTTTGATATATATATACATTTTTTAGTTCAAAGATCTAGATTTAAGTTTGAATATATTTTATTTTAAATTTGTGTATTTTGTATATATAGATACTATATGGTTTTGATTTGAAACTTAAATTTCTTTGACTAACACTTTTATGTTTAGGTTAGTGGTGCCAGAAAAGCTTCCACCTTCACGTGGTTGGCACTGTTAGTAGAGAATTTTAAATTCTTGAAGCTAAGAGAAGCTTTCATTGTTTGAAAAAGTTGTAAATTTTGAAAAATTTGTAAATTTTGAAAAAGTTGTAAATTTTGAAAATGTTGTAAATTTTGAAAAAGTTGTAAATTTTGACAATTTTGTAAATTTTGAAAATGTTGTTTTTTTTGAAAATGTCGTAAATTTTTAAAAAGTTGTAAATTTTTAAAAAGTTGTAAGTTTTGAAAATGACTCCTCCCCAAGTGTTTACAAGACCATACCTACGCATGTGCACCAATCTGGGAAGGAAAAATCTAAGAGAGGATATTATAGAGGGTCCCTACAATGAGGTGTTGGATTAGACGAGACATCTCTAGGTGCCACGGAGTTCGAGTAGTCACCCGTCGAAGTTGAACGATATTTTGGTCTCAGGGCTCTTAAGGGACTACGCCCGAATGAAGTAGCCTGGAAGAAACGACCTTGTCACGCACCAAAAAACCACCACCTCTAGCATTCACCTAGCCACCCAAATGTGTCGGTGTAGTCTGTTCGAGGCCATGACCCACTGTTTGCAAAATATAGCGTTGACATCCTTACACTGGCTCCAACTGCACTATTTCGCGTGTTTGTAAACAATAGGGAAGCGAGAGCACCGATATGAGAAGGAAAAAACTGAGAGAGGATTTTCTAGAGGGTCCCTACGCTGAGGTGTTAGATCAGGCGAGGCCTCTCTAGGTGCCATAGAGTTCGAGTAGTCACCCATTGAAGTTGAACGATATTTTGCTTTTAGGGCTCTTAAGGGACTATGCCCGAACGAATTATCCCGGAGGCAACAACCTTGTCATGCACCAAAACACCACCTCTAGCATTCACCTAGCCACCTAGACATGTTGGCATAGTTCGTTTGGTGCCATGACCCACCATTTGAAAAATATAGCATTTGACAGCCTTACACTGGCTCCAACTGCACTATTTCACGCGTTTGCAAATAATAGGGTAGCGAGAGCACCAAAATGAGAAGGAAAAAAATAAGAGAAAATTTTGTAGAGGGTCCCTACACTGAGGTTTTAGATTAAATGAGGCATCTTTAGGTGCCACGGAGTTCGAGTAATCACCCGTCAAAGTTGAATGATATTTTGGTCTTAGGGCTCTTAAGGGACTATGCCCAAACGAAGTAGCTCGGAAGTAATGACCTTGTCGCACACCCAAACACCGCATCCTCTAGCATTAACCTAGCCACCCAGACATGCCACCATATTTGGTTTGGTGCCACAACCTATCGTTTGCAAAATATAGCGTTTGACAACCTTATACTGGCTCCAACTGCAATATTTTGAGCATTTGCAAACAATAGGGTAGCGAGAGCACCGATATGATAAGGAAAAAACCAAGAGAGGATTTTGTAGAGGGTCCCTACGCTGAGGTGTTGGATCAGGTGAGGTGTTTCTAGGTGCCACGGAGTCTGATTAGTCACCCATCAAAGTTGAACGATATTTTGGTCTCAGGGATCTTAAGGGACTATGTCCAAACGAAGTAACCCAGAAGCAACGACCTTGTCGTGCACCAAAAAACCACCTCCTATAGCATTCACTTGGCCACTCAGATGTGCCGGCATAATTGGTTTGGTGCCATGACCCACCATTCGCAAAATATAGCACTTGATAACCTTACACTGGCTCCAACTGCACTATTTCGCGTGTTTGCAAACAATAGGGCAGCGAGAGCACCGATATGAGAAGGAAAAAACTGAGAGATAATTTTTTAGAGGGTCCCTATGCCAAGATGTTGGATCAGATGAGGCATCTCTAGGTGCCATGGAGTCTGAGTAGTCACCCATCGAAGTTGAATGATATTTTGGTCTCAGGGCTCTTAAGGGACTACGCCTGAACGAAGTAGCCCGGAAGTAATAACCTTGTCTCGCACCAAAACATCACCTCCTCTAGCGCTCACCTAGTGACCTAGACGTGCCAGCATAGTTATTTTAGTGCCATGACATCTTGAGGCATGACTTCTCACTCCTCGCCTTCGTTCATTCCCTAGGACTCAAAACATTCAATGTCACTTGTTTACCTTCCATCTCTCTTGTTCTCTTTGGACTTGTCTCTGTCCTCTTAGGTGCTTCATCACTGTCCTTGCTTTGCTTTTTTGCATTATGTTGTTGTGGTGATCTCTCTCCATCCTCTGCTACCCCAGCTATGTTCTTACATGCTCATTATTTTTGCATTGTAATAGGATTCTTCATCACATATCACTACACATAACTAGGAGTATAAGTAAATCATCAAACAATTAAGGGAACACATGTGTGAGGACCTTTTATTCATAAGTACCATCATTGATTGCATGAGATTAATCATCTCTACCTCAAATTGAAGCAATGCCTCCCATTTGAAACTTCAACCCCCCAGTCCATCAAGAAAGATCAAGCATTCATACTGCAAAGAAGGACATGTGACCATTGGGTGGGAATGATCTATTTCCTGAGATAATCTCTTTGGTTATATTGTTCTTGTTCATATTTTTGAAAATAAATAGGAATAGAGTTGAGATCAAGAAAAAGAAATTCCATTGGGAAAATAATCTCCCATTTGTGAGTGAGACGAATAATTTTGACGCTCATTGCTTGCTGAGCTCAGGTGTGTTTTCATCTGACTCAGAGAACTTGTATGACATTTTGTCCCATAGCATCACCTAGAGGTTTGATGCTCTAAAAGAATCCATTTCAGATTTTGAATCCCATGAGGAGAATGTATTAAAATTTTTGGACGATCTTGGCACAAGAATGCATGAGCTTGGTACTCCTCTCAGGGAGAATAATTCCACATGAAGAATCTTCAGGATTCAAATTTTAAGAATTGGTCTAGGAAAATATTTATGACCCTTTCCTTCAATAGTCAATACTTTATAAGCCCTTGTAGATATCATAGGCTATATCTCTAAAATCCTATGAACATGTGAACATCTTGGAAGATGAGAAAGTTTCATTTGTAGTTTCCAGATTCAAGAAGATGGTCTATGGAAAAGCCTCATCATTCAAGATCTTCTGCTGAGGAAGAAATGAGTTGATTCTTCATTAGAGGAGGATTATTCATGTGATGGGTGGAACCTAAGAATACTAATAAGGTCTTACTGTCAAATTTTTACCCTTTTCAACTTGAGACATCAAAATGCACCACCACATGAAATCTCTCCCTTTCATCACTTAAGGCTTGTAACATTCTCACTAGGTATGATTCCTCAGCACCCCAACTTGATTATGTTGCCCCCTCTCATGAATACTTAACCCCTTAACACATTATCACCCCTTTACTTGTCCCTTTTTCACTTAAGGCTTGTAACCCTACCCTATCATGCCATGTAACCTGGGTTAATCTAGAATGGTGAAGGATGAGTTAGAAAGTGAGTTAGCAAGGTTAATGTTAAGAGGTGAGTATAAACATACACTTAGCCATTTTTTAATCCCTTTTTAATATTTCCTTTTCCTTCATTGCTACTAGTATTTAGTTATGCTACTAAATTTTCAAGAAACTCTATTGTAAAAATCACATTTTGCTCCATTTCCCCTGCAATTTTGCTCGTAACTTCTAATCATAAACTCCTTGAAGATGATATAAAAATATTTTCCATTGGTACCCTAATTTTTTATAGCATCCCATTTAAAATTTTAGAAAAAACTTGCCTTTTTAGATCCTTGCAATTCTAGAGATCGAAAACACTTGAAATTTGATGCAGGAAACCATATGAAAATACCTAATCTAATGAAAAACTTTCATCTCAATCCAAATAAAAGAAGACATGATTAAATATTAATTATTAAATTGGCATATGCCCTTACTAAAAATAATAAGTTTTGATAACAAAGAAATTTTTTTGAATAGTTCACCTAGCATGGTTTTGCTTAATGGAATGGGTTTTCTTAACAATTGTACCATGTAGTGCTTCGGGACATGGTTTTTTAATTTTAAATCAAACATACATATCTAGAACTAATTTAAATGGTTATGAAAATATACATAGAAGGATATCATACATGCAATGAAATCAAATCGAACATATAGTTTAGATTTATCGTTATGAAAACCAACACACATGGATATATAAGAATCGAACAAAGTTTACTCCAGATGCACGTCTCTGAAAATACATGTAAGTTCATAATGTATGTGTACATCTTGAACTAAGTGTGTCATAATGCATATAGAACCAAATGCAGTCGCAAAAGGATATATATATATATATATATATATATATATATATATATATATATATATATATATACAATGGACTATATGAAGAAACATGTTCACTAGAACCAGATGGCCCATATATATCTCTATGTACATCTAGGTGGACTATGAATCTACTCATGAAACATCTTACCTCTCTTCACCTTGCTAGAAGTAGCACATCCACAACCTGGGGATGTAGTGGAGGGAGATGCCACTATGGATTTCATCCATGTGGTCCTAGGTGTCTCTAAGCATGCTTGCAACCTAACCTGCACATTCATAAACAACAAGTTTTTAACACCCAAAATTTTAAAATACATTCAAAATTTAGAAAATTTTACAATATAGTTAAAATGCATGTGAAATCTTACCACAATGTCATGATCCCTATCAATTTGTTGTTGACACATCACAGGGACAACAATAGACTCACGAGGGGTAAGCTAAATATTTCACATACATACAAAATTTGATATTGTAGATTTAAGTAATAAGAAATAATGAAACTTTAAAATTTAAAAAAATTGAAAAATTGTACCTCCATTAATGGATTTGCAGATGCTGTGGTAGTATCTACAGCAGCCTCCACAGTCTACAGATATGGAGGCATCTCTCTAGTAGTCATAAGCTATACAAAAAAACATGTACAAATCAATATTAAAATCTACATGACTCTACACCACATAACAGAGGTCCAAAGCATGTAATCCACGTGAACTTCCACAATTAGAAACAAAGTGTAAAGATATTTATTAACCTCCATAAAACTCATGTGAGGCATGCCAGTAGCCTCAGTTCCCAGAGTAGATGATGACCTGCCAGGGCCTGTGTATAAAAGACAAACATATTAATATGTACAACATACATGTGAAACATTATAATAATAATCTAGTGCAATCAAATGATATAAAAATGTAAGTTTGTACAACTTGAAAATTACGTTTGAAACACGCCTAGCTACAGTAGCTAGCATGTCGATGCTGGATGTTTCCTTTACTGGCTCTTGTTATTTAAAATAAAATAAAAAATTAGTTTTTTACATGTATGTACATGACATACAATCAAATACATATATATCAAAATCTCAAACATGTGAATTAAACTATTATATATATATATATATATATATATATATATATATTTGAAATTTACCTGTGAAAGACCAATATCAGTGAGACCAGTTCCAAAAACATTCCCCAACATCTCATCTATAGAAAAGAAATCTTGTGAACCAGCAAATGATGTCTCGCCCACAGAGCATATGACACCACATGATCCTCAGTGGTGTGGTGAGCTAGAACTGGTGCCTCCACCAACATTACCAAATGCAATCTGGTCACTATGTTGGGTCAGAGAGTCAGTGAGCTCCCTCAATGCATGCAATGTATCAATCTCCACAACCTCCTTTAATGTAGGAGGGATTACTTAAGGCAGTGGGGGTTTTGGGGCATGGGGGATCCTAGGTTGACCTATGCATGCACTAGGTCTACTCTGTGCAGAGCCACCTCCTCGACCAAAAAAGTCAGAAAAGTCAAAATAATTTGGGACCTCATTGAGCACGAACTCGTAATATAATTTCTTTAAAAAATAAAGAGGAACCTCATTGTTATTGCATGGTGGATAATCAAAAACCATCCACCATCGGTCCCAAAAATTGTTTTTGATTCGGTCATCGTGGCACCAATGGATTGGTAACCGTTTGCAAGTAACTACGGGGGGGCATTGGTTCTAGGGACGGTAAATAATGCACAAATGAGGTCTTTTCAAATTTTTTTGTCTTTAACGGTTGCATGGGATAGTTTATCCACATACCACTGCCTACAATCACCTTTAAAGGTATTCAATCTATGTATTTGGTTGGTGGTGGATTCGAATTTTCCAATCAATGTTTGTAATGTATTGGCTAAAGTCATGCAGGATGAATTTGTGGCATGATTTTGTCTTATAGTCTAAATAAGGTTCTCAATGACAATTTTATTTTCTCAAATTCTTCTAATGATATTATTTTGTGTTCCTGCTGGCTCAGTGGGGACAGAAGGAGCGACAGGAGGCGGATCTATGTTTGGATGAGGGTTTTGAGGAATGTTCGGTGGGTTTTGATGAATGTTTTGATGGTTTGCATGATTTTGAGCTTGCTGACCAACTGATAAAACAAGAAAATTATATACATAAACAAACATTTAAAAAACCCATGAAAATGCAAAAAAATGATTAAAATCGGGGGCTTACCTCCTCCTCTTGGTGGCATGGTTGAATCTATCATGATCCAGAAGTTCGATGAGCAATTTTGAGGTGGTACTCAAAGCTCGAGTGAAAAAAGTCTAGGAGAAATCATGGTTTGAAATGAAAAATGGGGAAAATAATGACTCGCATGAATGCTAATATTTGTCTCAGAGTTCCGAGATCGTGGTTTATAACTACGCTCGCATTTTTAAACCACAACCATGGTTTTAGCTTTGGTAATTACCAAACCTGAAATTTAGGAACCACGATCACAGTTCCTGAATTTTAGATTTTTATGTAAACGGAATTGTCCTCCAAATTTGTGCACTTACCCATACATTCCAATTCCAATCTAATACATTTTAGTTCATTCAAATCAAACTATTCAAGACCAAATACAATTCTGATTTCAAATTTTTCACATTTCAAAGAGACAAAATACTGTATTTTTTTCTCACACGCAATTCTTCCTTTCAATAGAGATTTTAATACATTGAAATAATCAGATTCAACACTACAATGCAATTTGAGAAAAGTATTACATTCATTTATTGATTTCAAAAGGTAATTTTACAACTTCTTTCTTTTATTCCTTCCCAAAATCATTTATTGAACACAGGGTAGAATAATATATTTTCTTTTCAAGTGTTTCACATTTCCACTTTCAAAAAGTGATTTCCTAGTGCATGATAAACAGAAATTTCCAATGGAATAATATCATATGAAAAAGAAACACTTCCATTAATTCCAATGAAACTCATACAACCTCCTTTCCATTTGATTTCAAAATATAGTATACAAAACAATATCATTCTTTCACATTATTTTTAAACAGAATACAGAGTATAACTCTTTTACATTAACAATTTCCTATTGTAATTAGTACAACATATTTCCATTACAAGAATTTACAAGTTCATCCACTTCAAGTGGGAAATGTTACAATGAGATTTAGTTTCACAAGCATCTATCAAATTATGTTTTCTCAGCTCTAGAACAATAACATGCATTCTTCTAATTCTTCCAATTTGGTCACAACAAGAGTAGCGGAAAGGCATCGGTCTCCACCCAACCAAGACATCCAATGAAGAGAAGTCATCCTTCTTCATTGGCCCCCAAGCCCCAACCACAATGCAATAAGAAATGTGATCTAACTCATGGCAACAATAGGATTCCACAAAACATACAAGCAACATTTTCACAATAAAACACGGTCCAAAACAGAATGTAGTTCTACAATTACATTAACACATAACAACAAAATACTAAGGCTTCATCAAGCAATTTAAAGGAGAAAGAACTATGGGGGATACTCCTTATGCCTCCCAAATAGGGAAATCGATAACACCACCTGAGTTACAAACCGCCAAAAAATATAGTATATCAAAGCCCTGACATTCCTTATGCCTCCCCCAACTACCCCTTATTCGTCACATTTCCTTGTGTCTCCCCAACCTCTTATGGCACCCCATAATGAGTAAAGAAATGAAAGCTATTTCTTTGTAAGATGGAACCTAAATGTCAACTCCCTCCACCCTTATACCTCCCTAAAAAATATTTGTTCCACCCATAAAATAAACCCCATAGTCTTTTCCTACACCATTCCTAGGCCAAATACCCACTGACCACAACAATAACAAACATACCAGCATTTACATATTCATAAAATGGAAAAGAAGAGTATTTCTAAGAGCCTAGCAAATACCTCTCCATGATAGAGTTTGTTCTAAGTTCAAAACAACAAGCTCATTCAAATACAAGAAATCCTAAAATCAGCCCAATACAAGCATGCAACAATCTTTGAAAAACTTCTCCAAGCAAGAGCTTGCAAAACAACAAGAAAATTCACCCAAAAAGAAGTCTCCCAAAAGTAAAGCAACACAAAAGAAGCAAAGAAATTCAAATTTTATAGAAGGGGAAAGAAAAGAGGATGAGGTGGATCCATGTAAGATGCCACATCACACATCCTCAACCCCAAACACAAAGTCAACTTCATTCTCCAATGCATAATAAATAGGTGAGTGAATAATATGACAATTTACTTATACACTCAAGTCCAACCCACACTCAAAAGGACAGAAATTAAATCATGTAAGAAAAGTGTAATTAAACCTATAATTTGTCTTCCCAAAATGTATTATAAAAGTCTAAATTTAACCCTCCAACCATAGGCAATGTTGGCATGTAAATTTAAGAGAAATGGGACAAGTTTAACTTGTCCCACAAGCCTCCAAAACTAGCCTCCAAGGACAAATTCGAATTTTAAAGAAGGTGCGGTGTCTCACACTCAAAAGTTAACTCACGCATCACTTACACATCTCTTACAACACTTTAAAACATGGCCACCAACTCTATTAGTTACATTCTTATGACATCTTTTAATTAATTAACTAAACAATATGATTACTCACAATATTTACACACCATTATATAAATAATGAAAGGGGTAATTGCACCACAAAATAAACACATGCAAAAATTAAACAAAAGGGAACAAAAAATAAAAGAAATACATAAAATCCATTGGTCACATTTAAAGGTTATCCCCCCCATGGGAATCCCTAACACTAACAAACATACACACAAACAAAACTAGTTGCCATGGTGACCTTGTTGAATTCATCAATAATTCCAATGCAGTTGGTCTCCAATCCGCTGATGTTTGTTGTGATATTTTTAACCTACGAAAATAAAAATACCTCCTTTGGCCTCGTGGCCATATTAGAACATCCAAAATAATATAAATATAATTAAAAATCCAAAATCATTTAGATATATGAACCACAACAACATCAAAGCAATCTAACAATATCATTTATAGTTGTATCAAAAACTATATCATCATCCAATAATTTTCCATTTCCAACAGAATAACAACATCAATCATACAAAAATGTCTCTAATAATCATCATGCATCTTATAAAAATCAAAGTCAACAATAATCTATGATCAAATATCTAACATCATAATAAATCAAAACTATAACAATGTCCATAATATAGTCAACAATGTTATGATCAGTATCAAAAGGTGTCAAAGGGAAGTGGGCACTACATCCCCCTCCCTTTAGACTTGACTTCCTCTAGGAAGTCATTGGATTTTTTTTTGAAACTGAACTTGTAATAAGGTAGCATCCTCCCATGTAGCTACAGTCTCATCATATATGTCCCACTGTACCAAGACCTGATCAAACTCTCTCCTTCGAAGGCCCAGGGTCATGCAATCTAGGATGCGAATGGGCTCCACCATCACCTGCCCCTAATCCTGCACTTGCAATGATGGCCAATATAACACATGAGAAGGATTTGGAACATATCTCCTAAGAAATGAAACGTGAAACACATCATGTATATGAGACAAGTTGGGTGGCAATGCTAGACGGTAGGCCAAAGGGCCGATATGCTCCAAGATCTGAAAAGGACCCACAAATCTAGGAGATAACTTAGAACCTTTTCCATAATGGATAGGGCTCTTATGTGTCCTGACACAAAGGAATACCTTCATGCCCATATCAAAACTATGGTCGGTCCTATGCTAATCTGTATACTTTTGTTGTCTATCATGTGCCTCCTATAGTCTCTATTTGATCAATACCACCTGCTACTCCATGTCCTGCAACAAAGTTGGTCTAAGAGAAACCCTGTTCTCTAGCCTGTCACAGCTAAGAGGTGTCCTAAACTCTCTACCATATAAATCCTAAAAAGGAGCCATGCCTATATAACTTTGAAAACTATTATTGTAGGAAAACTCCACCAACTACAGGTAGTCCTCCCATCTAGACTGTTGTTCCATCAGATACATCCTTAGCTTGTCCTCTAAAATATGATTCAATCACTCAGTATTTTCATCTGTCTCAGGGTGATATGCTGTGCTGAAATTGATCTTCATCCCGAGGGCATGCCGCATGGTAGTCTAAAAATAATAAGTGTACAAAGGATCGCGGTCACTAATGATCTTCCACAGAATCCCGTGCAACATGACGATCTCATCTAAATATACCCGTGCCACTGCTCTAGCTGTATAACTGGTCTTCACCAGTGAAAAGTGAGCCACTTTTTTCAATTTATCAACCGTGACCATGATGGCATTGTATTGATATCTCGACATCGGTAGCCCAACAATGAAATCCATGGAAATGGTGTCCCATTTACACTCCAGTATACCATGAGGGAAAAGAAGGCTAGCTAGATGCTGGTGCTCAGCCTTAACTTTCTAGCACTCTAAGCATCGTGACATGAACTGGGCCACATCTCTCTAAAGTCCTCTCCAATGATATAACTGTCTCAAGGTGACATGCATCTTCTTCACCCCGAGATGGGCTGAATAGGGTGCATGATATGCCTCTGCCAAGATCTCCTGCCTCAATCCTCCATATCTGGGAACATAAATCCTGCCTCTATGCTTGAGAAGACCATTTTCCTCTAAATAAAAACCATAAAAATTCCCCTAGAGTGGTTTTTGAGACTCGATCTCTGCTCGAACTGCAATGTAGAAGATGTCAAGAGCAAGCTATTAAAGAATCTTGTTCTGCAAATCTATGCTTACTGAGGTGGCCATAGCCACATGTCTCCATCTGTTGAGAGTGTCTGCCACCAAATTCTCCTTCCCTTTTACATGATCTATCTCAATATCATACTCATAAAGTAACTTCATCCAATGCCGCTAACAAGCATTCAGATTGGGTTGTGTGAAGAGGTGGTGAAGACTCAACTGATCTATCCTAAGTGTGAATCTTTGACCAATTAGAAAGTGCCTCCATCAAACCAAAGTTTGCACAACTACCACAAGCTCAAGATTAGGAGTTAGATAATTAAGCTCATAATCTTTGAGTTTGCGAGACTCAAAAGCCACTACTCTTCCCTCCTACATCGACACACCTCCAAGCCCTGCTAAGGAAGAATGCGTGCATACAAAAACTCACCCTATGGATCCAGTAATGTAAGAATAGGTGCTTTAGTGAGACATCCCTTCAATGGACTGAATGCCTACTCACACCTATCTGACCAAACAAACTTATTTCCTTTCCTCTGAAGGGAAGTGACGGAGTGTGCAATCTGAGAGAAGTCCTGAACAAATATTTGATAGTAACCTGATAATCCCATGAAGTTGCACACCTCAGTCACTGTAGTGGGTGCTGGCCAATCCATAATAGCTCTAACCTTGGAAGGTTTGATGGTGATACCTTCCCCAGAAATGATGTGACCCAAATACTGCACCTCTATCTAAAAGAATGCACACTTCTCCAAGTTCCCGTAAAGTTGCTGCTCACGAAGACACTGAAGAACTTGGTGAATTTTCCCCTCGTGCTCCTCACGTGTATCTGAGTAAATAAAAATTTCATCAAGGAATATGACCACGAAGTGATCTAAGAAGGTCCTAAATACCCCATTCATCAAACTCATAAAAACTGCGAGGGCATTAGTCAAACCAAAAGGCACCACTGTGAACACATAGTGGCCATATCTCGTACAAAAGGTGGTCTTATGAATGTCTACCTTTGAAATCCTTAGCTGATGGTAACCTCACTTAAGATCAATCTTAGATAAAATTGTGTCTCCCTTCATTTGATCAAACAAATCATCAATGCAAGGAAGGGGATAACGATTATTGATCATTAGTTTTTTCAGCTGGTGGTAATCAATACACAACCACAAGGATCCATCATTCTTCTTCACACATATCATCGGTATACCCATAGGGGATACACTAGTATAAATAAGGCCTTTCTCCAAAAGGCCCTCAAGCTGCAACTTGAGCTCATAGAGCTCTGAGGTGGTCATCACGTAGGGGTGGTAACCCCAGTAGCTCCCCGGAAAGACATCAAAAAACTCTCTCAAAATGGGGTGATCGTCAAGTGATGGTCCACTAGACCCATCCTCTGATCTGTCACTGACTGTAAAATCATACATCTGACAACCCCATCGCACAAACCACTTAAGCTGCATAACAGAGATGGTGTGAATAGAAATAGGTCTCATATCCCCTAAAATCACTGACTCAATTCCCAAATCATCTGTACCAGATATAATCTTGTGGTAACAATCCACTCTAGCCTTGTTTGCAGACAACCAATCCATACCCAAGATGACTCCATAAGAGCCCAAAGGAAGGATATGAAGATCTAAGGTAGTGGTGAAAGGTTCCAAATCCACCACACACTCCTTAACTAAGGAGTCTACAGAGATCTTGGCTCCAGAAGCAATCTCAACATCCTAACTATGACCCTGCCTAACTACCACTAGCTTGCATCGGTCTACTAAAGATGGTGTAATGAAACAATCAGAAGAACCAGAATCAAACAAGATGGAGGTAGGAATACCACCAATGCTACCTATGATCTCAATAACTATACTCTGATGCTCTTCCTGATGGTTCTCAACCACTGCGTACATCCTATGATTGTGCCCCATATCACCAACAGTAGGCTCTGAGATCTGTCTTACCCTTATTATTAGGGTTATGTGGGAAATCTCTCCAAAAATTCATAGTAACACCATAACCAAAACACCCTCTTGAGCCTCTCCCATGTGTAGCAGGTCCAGTCGGTACTCTTGAGGTATGTGGTGTGGATCTTGATGATCCAACTGTGGTCTGTTGAGTTCTCTACTGGTGAGCTCCTACTGAGTGAGCTCCTTGGGTACCTTGTGTCTTAATGGTACCCCTAGGAGGAGCCTCCATACTCTGACCTCTTTATGCATCAAACCTCTTAGGAGGTCTATAAGGTGGGTGGGACTATTGCTGTTACTGCTGCTGGGATGTAAAAGATGACTGCGCTGAACCCTGTCCACTACGAGGAAGAGGTACAGATCCACTTGATTTGCTATCGTGAATCTGTTGTATGCGGCTCTAGACTCTGTCTCTAGCATGCTAGGTCTTTCCCTGAGTCTCCTTTGCTATATAGGCCTTCTCGATGGCCTCACCTAATTTCTATAGATAATGGATCCGCACTGCACCTTGAATGTCTAGATTCAGGCCCTGGATGAACTTGTGGATCCGCACCTACTCATCTTGTATGTACTCAACATACTGGAGTAGATCCAAAAATCTACTCTCATACTCAGCCACTGTAAGAGATTCCTGTTGGAGGTCATGAAACTCATCTATCCACTATTGTATTAACCTCCGTGACAAATATCTGCTCCAGAAACGATCCTCAAAAAGCTCCCAGGTAACTGTCTCAGAATCAACATAGAGCTTCTACTCCTTTGTCGTCCACTAGACACCAGCTCCATCCCTTAGTAGATGGATCACAACACGAGCTTTTGTGTTGCTAAACAAGGACAGAGCTTGAAACATCCATTTAAGCTCACCAACCAGGCCTCTACCTGAAATCCACCTATGTCACTAGAATAATGTGATGGTCAAATCTTTAGGATCTCCCTGATGTGGTCTGCAGCTGTGGTCTGACGGTCTCTAGGTCTCTCTACATGTTCATCCCTAAGCCTAGGGCTCCGAGACCTCTCTCTATGTTCTAAAACTTAGTTACACTATCTCCTCCATGGTGACTCTGCCCTGGCTGACTTTATATGGGAGTTCTCTCCTCCATGCTCCTCGCTGGGTTGAGGAGATACCTGACCCTTAAGGGAAGGGACTCTATCATGTCTGGCTGCATGTCCTCCTACTGATCCTCCGCGTCAAGCGACATTAGGATGGCTGCTACAACATGATCTAGTGGTGGTAAGTCTAGGTCTATGTGAAAAGACTCCTCATTTTTTTTGCATCTCATGGACAGAAAAAAATGGGAGTTAGTTCATCTTCCTAAGTTTTATTCAAATTCCATATTACTAAAATATGTAGTTTCTAAACTAAGTTGTTTACTAGATTTAAAAGTGTGCTAGGTTTAAGTTTCATGTCTCTAGTTTTCTAGTGTGCCCGATGGTCTAAGATTTTTAACCATTGCTCTGATACTAAGTGTAACGCCTGTTAAAAACAACCCACTTGAGACCCATGAACAACCTAGGATTAGTTAGGAAAATTATAGAATATTTTTTTTATTTATTAAAAGAATCTACAACCATGTTACAAGACAATAGTTATCACTAACAAGTTCTAGAACAATTCTAATCTACTAGAATATATATATTTTTTATTAATAATTATTAGAGTTCATAAGGTCCAAAATTTTGGGTTAGAAGTTTCAATTAGGTTTAAAGGGTAATTTCTCACAATACCCACTCCTTAACAGGATTAAAGTTGCAACTTAATATTTCTTACTTAACGCATTCAAAATTTTCCTAAATTACTCCCATTGGATAGGAAATTTTCTCACCTTTCCATTGATATAAATAATTCCTCCTAACTCCTCATATTTCTCAAGTTATGGGCCGATGGGCCTTGGGGTGAAAATTTTCCCCAAGGGCAGGCCTGCGGGCCCAGGGGAGAAAATTTTCCCAAAGGGTGGGTTGGCAGGCCACATGGAGACCTTTGAAATATTTTTTTTTCTATGCCAGGTAAAAATCACATTTACACCCGCACTCCCATGGGCACTCCAGTCCACAAGGGACATGTGGCGCTTCACAAGTCAGCACGGGGAAAACGGGGCTATGGGAAACATTTTACAAATTCTCCCACACAAGGTGAAAGTCATCATTATGCCCGTGCTCCCATGGGACACATGGCATCTCCTGAGCCAATGCAGAGAAGGCGAGGATGGTGGGGAGAAAATTGAATTAACACCCCGAAGGGCTAAGAGGGTATAAAGACCCGCGCCTCTGTCGGCACCTCCCGATGTTACGTGGTAGCATGTGGTTGGCTGCGGGCCAATGAAAAATTGGGGAAAGCTTTGAAAATTTTCCAAAAAAAATTCGAGACACGAAATATAAAAAGGAACCCATTCCTCCGCTAATGCATTGTGACACCACGTGGCATCACCTAATTAGTTGTGGGCCGATGAGGAAAATTTGGAAAATTTTCCCAAAATTTTCCCAAAGTGCTAAGTTTAAAAGGTGATCTGCCCCTTCATTGACACCTCATGGTTCCACGTGGAAGCCTATGATTGGCTGCGGGCCGGCAAGAAAAATTTGGAAAATTTTCCCAAAAAATTTCCTAAGTGCTTAAGGGAAAAATTCAGGCCATGGGCCCGCTAAGGAAATGTTTCCCAAAATTTTAACACCAAGTGGAGAACACTTCAGAAGTCCATAACTTCTGATAGAGAGCTCAGTTTTGGGAAAATGGGGATTTTATGGAAATCTCCCGATGTCCTCTTTGCACAGAGATCATTAATTTTAGGTTTCGATAAAGTTTAAGGGGTCAATTTTAAGAAAACGGCTTGCACAATTTTACAGTGCGAAATGGTAAATTTTAACTTGTTAGATCTTTCCAATTTAATCTTATTCCTCTCTCAACATGTCGAATATACATGGAGGATTTTTCGTAGGTGGATTTAAGGGGGATTTAAGGTTCAATTTGTTTGATTGATTGCAATTTGAGTATTTTTGTCCCTTGACAGAAAAATGACTGCAAAATTGTTTGAGCCCGATTTTGCTAAGTTTTGAAATGTTTCCTTTAATTTTTTTTGTCTATTTAAACCTTTTTAGGCCCTACTACTTAAATTCAATCATTTAATTTGTTATTTTATTGTTGCAGGTTCGAACTATGCATTTTTAGTTTTAAATAATTGCTAGTTTGAAATTACAAATAATAGGGATCAAATTTTGATGGGCCTATTTGCCACTTTCTTCTTCCTAGTATTTAGAATACATTCCAATTCCAATCTAACACATTTTAGTTCATTCAAATCAAACTATTCAAGATGAAATACAATTCTGATTTCAAATTTTTCACATTTCAAAGAGACAAAATACTGTATTTTTTTTCTCACACGCAATTCTTCCTTTCAACAGAGATTTAAATACATTGAAATAATTAGATTCAACACTACAATGCAATTTTAGAAAAGTATTACATTCATTTATTGATTTCAAAAGGAAATTTTACAACTTCTTTCTTTTATTCCTTCCCAAATTCATTTATTGAACACAAGGCAGAATAATATATTTTCTTGTCACATGTTTCACATTTCCACTTTCAAAACAGGGACTCCCTAGTGCATGATAAACAAAAATTTCCAATGGAATAATATCATATGAAAAAGGTAAACACTTCCATTAATTCCATTGAAACTCATACAACCTCCTTTCCATTTGATTTCAAAATACAGTTTACAAAACAATATCATTCTTTCACATTCTTTCTAAATAGAATACAGAGTATAACTCTTTTACATTTCCAATTTCCTCTTGCAATCAATACAACATGTTTCCATTACAAACATTTAAAATCTCATCCACTTCAAGTGGGAAAGGTTACAATGAAATTTCATTTCACAAGGGACTATCAAACTACCTTTTCTCAGCTCCAGAACAACAACATGCATTCTTCTCATTATTCCAATTTAATCACAACAGGAGTAGGGGAAAGACAAAATTCTCCACCCAACCACGACATCCAACGAAGAGGAGAAGCCATCCTTCTTCATTGGCCCCCAATCCCCAACCAAAGTGCAATAATAAATGTGATCGAGCTCATGGCAACAACAGGCTTCCACAATACATACAAGCAACATTTTCACAATAAAACATAGTCCAAAACATAATGTAGTTCTACAACTACATTAGCACATAACAAAAAAATACTAAGGCTTCATCAAGCAAGCCAAAGGAGCAACAACTATGGGGGATGCTTCTTGTGCCTCCCAAACCAGGAAATGGGTAAAGAAATGCAACCTATTTCTTTGTAGGGTGGAACCCAAATCCCAACTCCCTCCACCCTTATACCTCCCTAAAAAACACTTGTGCCTCCCACAAAATAAACCCCATAGTCTTCTCCTACACCATTCCTATGCCATCTACCCATAGCCCACAACAATAACAAACATACCAGCATTTACATATTCATAAAAGGAAAAAAAGTATTTTCAAGAGCCAAGATCTTACCTCTCCATGATAGAGTTTGTTCCAAGTTCAAAAAAAAAATCTCCTTCCAATGCAAGAAATCCTAAAATCATTCCAATACAAGCGTACAACAATATTTGAAAAACTTCTCCAAGAAAGAGCTCTCAAAACAACAAGAAAATTCACCCAGAATGAAGTCTCTGAAAAGTGAAGCAACCCAAAACAAGGCAAGAAATTTAAATTTTATAGAAGGGGAAAGAGAAGAGGATTAGGTGGATCCATGTAGGATGCCACATCACACATCCTTAACCCCAAACAAAAAGTCAACTTCATTCTCCAATGCAAAATAAATAAGTAGGTGAATAATATGATAGTTTACTTATACACTCAAGTCCAACCCACACTCCAAAGGACTGAAATTAAATCATGTGAAAAAAGTGTAATTAAACCTATAATTTGTCTTCCCAAAATGCATTATAAAAGTCTAAATTTAACCCTCCAACCATAGGAAATGTTGGTATGTAAATTTAAGAGGTATGGGACAAGTTTAACTTGTCCCACAAGCCTCCAAAACTAGCCTCCAAGGACAAATTCGAATTTCAAAGAAGGTGTAGTGTCTCACACTCAAAAGTTAACTTACACATCACTTACACATCTCTTACAACACTTTAAAACATGGCCACCAACTCTATTAGTTACATTCTTATGACATCTTTTAATTAATTAACTAAACAATATGATTACTCACAATATTTACACACCATTATATAAATAATGAAAGGGGTAATTGCACCACAAAATAAACACATGCAAAAATTAAACAAAAGGGAACAAAAAATAAAATAAATACATAAAATCCCTTGGTCACATTTAAAGGTTATCCCCCCCATGGGAATCCCTAACACTAACAAACATACACACAAACAAAACAAGTTGTCACGGTGACCTTGTTGAATTCATCAAGAATTCCAATGTGGTTGGTCTCCAATCCCTCGATGTTTGTTGTGATATTTTTAACCTGTGAAAATACAAAAACCTCCTTTGGCCTCGTGGCCATATCAAAACATCCAAAATAATATAAATATAATTAAAAATCCAAAATCATCTAGATATATGAACCACAACAACATCAAAGCAATCTAACAATATCATTTATAGTTTTATCAACAACTATATCATCATCCAATAATTTAGCATTTCCAACAGTATAACATCATCAATCATATAAAAATGTCTCTAATAATCATCATGCATCATATAAGAATAAAAGTCAACAATAATCCATGATCAAATATCTAACATCATACTAAATGAAAACTATAATTATGTCCATAATATAGTCGACAGTGTTATCATCAGTATCAAAAGGTGTCAAAGGGAAGTGGGCACTACAACCATTCCTTAAAATTAATTTCACTCAAAGCTCAAAATATGGTTTGAGGATTATACTTTGCAATATGTCTGATAGTCAAATTCATACACAATTGTGATACTCTAGCTCTATAAACTGCTTTTCGAAAATTTGATCATTAATGAGGCTCTATTTTCATACTATTTTTCCATTAATTAAGTTTGAGTTTGTTACATATTGTCTTAGCCTTCTCTTTTGTCATTTGAAAACATATGCTCTTGGCAAGTTCAACCCGTTTTGATTTGTCTGGGTGAGCCCTACTCTTATATTATAATTGTATTAGACATTTGAAGGCTAAAATTATCACTACGGGTTCGTGCTTTGATTGCATAGAGTCTACTCTTTTGAATCACCGTTGTGTGGATTTTAAAAACAACCTTTATGATGTACATGTTGTTGTTTTTGTCAAAATATTGAAGCATGGAATAGTTATGATCTTATTTTTCCATTATGTTTATGCGCTTATATACTTACTATAGACGATTAAATAATCACCTCGAGATGATTTTATTTAAGTCACTATGAAATTAAAAAATTCGTGAATTGTGGCATTATTCTTTTCCTTCTTCTTGAAGACAGTGCATTTTGACCTCTCTCATGTGCTTGCATCATTCCTTTGTCTGACTGTGATCATGTTATGAAACAATAAAAATGTATCTTTACTTTGTAAAGCATATGCAAGCTAACAATAGATTCATTATTAATTGAAAAATATTTACTTTATCTTGATCTAATTGAGTTCATCTATTTCACATTTATTTCACTTAGCTGCCACCTTTACTTATCCTTGTTGTGATAACTTTCCAAAACTTGTATCAATATGACTACACCTGATTCATTTATACTTGTAACTTTGGTAAATTGGACCCTCTTCAGTTGATAATTGTACTTTTGAATGCATGTTTTTCTTAAATTTGAAATATAATGAGTTAAATCAAACCCTGAGCTCAAAATTGACACCCTTTTTCCTTTCTTTTCCCAAGGTGATGGAATTTGTGGAGGACAACTAGAGAAAAAACTCAGAAATAAAGAACACCTCCTCAAGGAAATGATGGGTTTCCTTTACCTCAATATACATTCAATTTCATAAGTATATGCATTCCTTCTCCTTAGTTATTTCTCATGGCTTGTGTGAGAAAATATGCATAGTTATTCCTTATGAATAAATGAAATTATGCTCATTTTATGAGATGTATGTATTTCCTTGTTGTAATTTCTTCATTTGAATGGATCATATAATAACTTGTATAATTCAATACACTTAAATAATTCACTTAAACATTGGAATAAATTAAATTCAATCATACCTTTTTGATGCTCACTGGAAATGTAAATTTGTTTGTAAAATTGAACCTTCCCATGCTTGAAACCATCATCTAAAAATTTTGTTTCTATACATAAATACCTAATTTTTCTATCTTTCCCACCTTCACCAGGGCCTTGCAGTAGTCTTCCAAGGGTACTGCATTGTCTTGTTGAATATGAAACATCAAAGAGGTAATATACACAAGGTTTTGCCTTCTGTGACAATACTTTAAGCTATTAATTTGATACATGAAAGTATAATATTGTCCAAAACCAATCAATTAAAATCTATATCCCCTTCTTAGATGGCTTTCGAAAATATAGTCAAAATTATAACGTGACCAATATGAGAAAATTAAAAGTTTTGAGTTAACCTTTTTCACATGGGGTGCAAAAAATATCAACATTTCTGGTGATCATGTGGGGAAAATCTTCCTATTAGCTTTAAGACAAGTGTCTTGATCTTTTCCATTGAGTATGGAGTAAAAAGTATATAACCAAAATCTATCCTTTTCTTAAAATTTGACCTTTCTGAAAAATAAACTAAAGCTAGGAAAAGATATGGTAAACTAGATCAAGTGCATGAATGCACTTATCAAAATTAAAAGCTTCAATGTCCATGAACTGTAATTATTGAAAGGGAAATCCTAATCTTACCTTCTCTAACTAGCAACAAACGTAAGCTAAACGAAACTTGAAATAGGAAGTGAAAAATAAATTCCCTTTATCAAAAACCGAGGCAATGAAAAAGCTTAATAGACGACATGTACCTTTCTTTTGTTCACAAGATCAGTTTGAAAGATGAGAAAAACAATCTATTTAATCTAACAACTATTCTGAGAGGTTTCGGGAATTTTTTCTGAGAGTCTGAAACTCACTTTTATGCTCTAAGACAAGCATGAATTCTGGTATTGTTGTAATTTTCTAAAAACTAGCTAAATATTGAATCAAGCATGGCCTCCTAATAGCTGGAAAACTTAGTATTCTGATATGATCTTTTTCTTTGACCTCCTTTTCAAACAAGGGAACATTTTGATGGGATTCCTTAACTTGATTCCCATTTTTTTTTATGCTTCTGATTTTTCAAATTGTTCCTTGATATCTAAATAGTGCTTCTTAAGTTCATTAAACTCAGTCTACAACTCTTTCCTCCATTCACAATCAGCATAACCATCTTCATAAGCTTCATTTTGAGCAGTATAATAATCATCATATTGATTTGAGAGGTTCGGGTTATAAGGCTATTCATTCTGATATAGATCATAGTACTTATCTGAGGGGAAAAATGGATATATAGGTTGTTGATTTGACTGGTAATACTGCTGAAAATGGGGATCTGTGGCTGATGGACCTCATAAAATAGAGAAATATGAAAAAATAGGTTTTTTGCTCAAGAAAACAGTGGATAACAATAAAATAACAATTATGTATTTTTTTAAAAAATACATTAAAAATGTTGTAGTCGATGAATTTGATGTTGAAAAATGCTGCACTAGTATTAAATTAGATTTACGGAGTCTCCAGATGAGTTATGCTTTGGATCTTAAAACTTTAGAATGCATCAATAGTAGTTCTAGTCCCACTCGGCATGCCAAAACTTAATATGCATGGTGGCTAATCTCTTGAATGATGGAACACCTTTGAAGAGTAAAACTTTAATCTCTGTGATGTCCCACTGGGTATGCCAATAAATTTTATCTCTTAGAAGTGCACCTTGTGATTGAGGGATAATAGGTGTTCTAAACTTGTTTTTCCCTCATTTATGCACATACAATGGAAAAACTTCATGGTTCTGGGTATCCCTATGTTGAGGTGAGTCTCCATGATTATAAGGTTGGTTCCTTAATTATGTATCCTAAAACTAAATTACTATGGGGTTAAAGGGTAAAAAGATGCATGTAACTAATATTTAAATACGGTGATACACCAAAATTGATAAGGGATTTGACTAAGAAACAAACACAATATACTGAGAACAGATTAATGAAACACGATCCAATGGATTTAATCTAAATCATAAGGAAAAGTACTTTTGTGTTGAGAGATAAATCACAACAGCACAACAACTAACATGCACACTAAGAATATACTGAAAAACATCAAATTTGTAGAAAGGTAAGTTAATTAATTTAGGGAATTAACATTCACAAGAGATAATAAAATAATACACACCACTAAAAATAATTAGAAAGGTAATAATTGGTTCTCATTCTAGGGAAAATCTAGCTAATGGCTTCAACTCTCCATACAAAATTCGTCCTTTCATCTTCTTTGTGCTTTACTAATGTATATAGTAAATAGCAAAAATTATTCACCTAACCCCCTAAAAGTAGAATAAGTCCTAACTAGACTTACATGTTATAATTAACCTTCATTGTGAATAAATAAATCACTAAGATAACATGTTGTACATGAAGCAAAATAGCCTTTCTTTCAAAAACATTAAATCTGTTGAATTAATTTGACTCCTCCAAGAATATTGCATGAAATGTACGTTCACTTTTGGAATAATGGAGTAATGGGCGAATAATTTATTGTTATTTCTGTTTTCAAACAAGTGCATGCAATTTTTTCCTTTAGTGAATGATTAATTTAATCATCTCTTTGTCTTTCTTTAGTTGATGTGACACTTGTTTTGTCTTCTTCTTCAATTCGGTCATCTAGTGATCACAAGCAAAATCTTCCTTTCCTCCAAGTGCCACTTCTGCATATGCAAAAGTAATTATCCTTTTCCTTTTGTTTGTCTTACTGGAAAGGTACGAGGTATTTGAAAAAAATAAGGTATTTTTGCAAGGTTTAAGGTAATAATATTATGATATTACTCGACCGTTCATTGACCCCTCCTTGACTTCGCATATACTAGATTAAAATAATTTGGGTATTTTGATCATTAACACACTTAACTAAGGGATCGGGCTACCTTTTGAATTTATCATGGAGTATATTACATTTTTTTAAAATGATGATATTCCTTTTGATAATTGGCAAATATAATATCAGGCCTCCCTTTGAATTTGATTTTGATCATTGCATAGACTATGGTTTGAATGAAGTCAAAGGTAATAATTTAAAGTGGGAAAGAAAGTCCCCTTCGCACGATGCTCAACCCCTTTGACATTGTCAGTGGTGACTTCTAACCTTGGTTACAATTACAGTTTCTTATGTGCTGACACATGGGAATCATCTAATACGAGGCAAGTTAGTGTACTTGGTTTTAGAGTTAAGGAGGAAATATATCTCCAATCCTAACTATTTGGCACCTCACATCAAGATCCTTTTGAGCTAGTGAACATTTGGAAAAATTTTCCCATATGGCGGCCATTATTGTGCTATTGAGCCCATTTTCTGTTCTTTATTAAGAATCTCACGCTGTCAATCCATCAAGGTAAGTTTGTATTTTTGAGAACAAAAATATTTTTGGCTAGCATTTTCCTCTGTTATGTGTTGATATGCTCCTTAAAAAATCATTATTTTTGAAGCTTTTGCACTCTTACTTTTGAAGATTTTTTAAATACAAAGTTATGTAAACTTTATTCTCATTGAGGACTTGATGATCTTTCCTGGTGAACTCTTATTTGATAACTGCACACCTGTGATTTGATGATTGTATTTGATCATATATGATATCATTTTTTGAAAAATATAGCTACAACTGTAGTTGCTCTATTTTGTATAGTTAATGGAGCTCAAACTCGTGTATTCCCATCTGCTTGCCATGATATTATATTTAGACACAATACTTTTTTATGGTAATTTCTTAAAATAAATTTCACTCAGAGCTCAAAATTTGGTTTCAGGATTGTACTTTGTAGTATGTCTGAAAGTAAAATTCAAACACGATTGTGAAATAATTACTTAAGCTATGCAAACTGCATTTGCAATATTTGATGATTACTGAGGCTCTGTTTTCATACTTTTCTACCATTAATTCGGTTTGAGTTTGTTACATGTTGGCTTGGACTTATCTTTTGTCATCTGAAAACATATGCTCTTGGGAACTTGAACCTGTTTTGATTCATCTGGGTGAGACCTCCTCTTATACTGTAATTGTATTGGGCCTCTAAAGGATAAAATTATCACTGCTGGTTTGTTCATTGATTTCTTAGATTCTACTCTTTCTAATCACCACTATGTGGCTCGCATAAACAACCTTTATGATGTACCTTCTGTTGTTTTTATCAAAATATTGAAACATGGAATAGTTATGATCTTCTCTGTCCATTCTATTTATGTTCTTTGATACTTACTATAGATGATTAAATAATCACCTCCAGATGATTACATTTCAGTCACTATGAAATTCCAAAATTGGTGAACTGTGGCATAATTCTTTTCCTACTGCTTGAAGATAATGCATTTTTCCTCTCTCATGTGCTTGCATCATTCCTTTGTCTTACTGTGATCATGTTTTGAAAGAAGAAAAATTTATCTTTACTTTGCAAAGCATATGGAAGCTAATAGTTGATCCATAAAGAATTAAAAAAGATGTACTTTCTCTTGATCTGATTGAGTTCATCTATTTCACATTTATTTAAGTTAGCTACCACCTATACTTATCCTCGTTGTGAAAGCTCTCCAACTTCTACCAATATGAATGTACCTAATTCATTTATAAGAAATGTACATGTAACTTTGATAAATTGGACCTACTTCAGTTGATAAATGTACTTTTGAATGCATGTTTTTTTGAAATTTGAAATATAATGACTTAAATCAAACCCTAAGCTCAAAATTCACACCCATTTTCCTTTGTCTTCCTTAGGTGATGCATTTTATGGAGGATAGCTGGAGCAACAACTTAGAAAGAAAAAACACCACCTCAAAGTAATGAGAGGTTTCCCTTACCTCATCACACTTTTCATTTCATAAGTATATGCATTCCATTTCCTCAGTTATTTCTCATGGCTTGTGTGAGAAAATATGCATAGTTATTCCTTATGATTAAATGAAATCATTTTTATGTAATGATATGTATGTATTTCTTTTCTGTGCTTTATTCATTTGAATTGATAATAAAATAACTTTTGTAATTCAATACACTTAAATAATTAACTTAATCATGGGAATAAATTCAATATGATCACTTGAAATGCAAAGCTATTTATAAAAATTGTTCCTTCCAATGCTTCAAACCATCATTTTAAACTACTATTTCAGAATGTAAATCCTTGCTTAAGCTATCTTTCCCGCCTTCCCCAAGCATTTTCAGCAGTCTTCCAAGGCTACTGTACTATCTTGATGAAGATGAAACATCAGAGATGTAGTATATGCAAGGTGTTGCCTTCTGGCACAATACTTTAGTTGCTGATTTGATGTATGACAACCTAATTTTATCCAAAACCAATCAATTAAAATTTTTATCCACTTCTGAGATGGCTGCTCCAAACATAGTCAAACTTCTAATCAGTCCAATATGAGAAAATTAAAAGTTTCGATTTGACCTTTTTCGCATGGGGTGCGAAAATGTCAACATATCCCTTATCAACCCCCCTCTTCAATTAATTAATTAGTTAAATAGAATTCATACCCTCCTTCTAGCACCATATATCCCCATTTTTAATTAAATGAATTGAAATCATTTAAACATGTTATTTAATCAAAGATTAATATATCCACATGGAAAATCATTATTCTTCTTTTATCCTAAATAAGCCCCAACCTAATAATTTTTCCAAGATATTTGAATATTCCCTAAAATCTATCCCCTAATACACCTATCATAACCATTTACATGTTTATTATTGTCCTCTATATACCTAATTAACGTATCCATAAACCTAGATAAATCATAACATAATATAGCAAAATTTATCTCATTCTATCATTACCAACCAACTCAACACATTCCCGAAAAAATTAACTACCACCTCAGAATAAAAAACAAGAACCTTTACTTAGAATTATGTTACAAACATTTACTAAACAAACCTAAATAGACCAAAATAATTGGTGATTCAGGTAATCACCGAAATTACTTAAGAGAAAATTTTGATCTCTCTTCGGGGATCATCCACTTGAATTTTTGAGTATCCAAATTTTTGTCTCAATTAACAACATTATTTTATACACAAGTATTCGAACAACTATCAAACTATCCTTTGAACATTCCTCAGCTATCTTTCAGTCACCTTTAGAGCTTATTACAAACCACTATTCCATCATCATTTCAAGGTTTTAATCTAGCTATTTGCATCACTCCTTATCAAGGTCATATTATCACCTCTAAACCATATCAAGAGTATCTTTGAGTCCACTCAGTGGCTCCGTGATGCTATAGAATTCTTTTGGGAAGCATATTTTGAGGTCCTCAGCATCTGGTCCGATCTTTTTTCAGTTTGAATATCAGTACGAAGCTGAGATGGAGGATTTGGACTCGAACTCTAAATATGAGAACAAAAATGACTATGAAGACTCAAATTTTTAATTTTAGTACCAATACGACACTGAAAAAGATAATTGTGACTTCTTTGAAGAAGAAAATATATAATACACTAAAGAAGAGGATTCAAATTTATATGAGAATTCAGATTTGGATTTAGATTCTGAATTTGATCCATAGTTTATACCTTTCATTACTCATTATCTATCATCTATATGTTTATAATAAAATCATTAATTATAATAATATTATTGTGATTTTATTATCATATATCATGTTTCATTTTCAAATCCACTTAATTATGTAAAAGTAGGTTGAAATCCTTGCGAGGAAGTCCTTTGAATTCCAAGGACTAGAATTTGCCAAGAAATCTACCTCATATTTTACTAATAATATTTTTTTAGTATCTGTGATTTGTATGTTTTGTCGAAGGAAAGGAACCTACGTCATTTCTTATACAAAGAAAAACCATCAAACATCATTCATCCACATCCATAGGTATCACTAAACCCCTTCATTCTAAGGTTCGTTAAATTTTACTTTCTTTCTTATTCTATTAAGTTGAAGATGTAAGATTTATTATCAATAATAACCTCTCCTAAACTTCCTCGACCACATTTTTAAGACCAATCAACTCCTCTTTGATTTAGTTATGAGAAATGCAGATCTTCTTCGAGGCTTTGATACATTTTATCATGATATCCTACAGGTATGTACTAATTTCTCCCTGAGAATCCACGTCCTTCTCCAATTTTTGGATCCTGAGAGTAATTTCATTAATATTCTCCTCCAATTTTAACTAAGCCTTATTTTTGCCCTTGGAAAAATCATCCTTCATACTCTTTAGACAAGTCGCAGCCATCATACAAACCTTTTCTTCTCCATAGGTCTTGAATCCCTTCTATCTCCAATGCCTAATCATATGCATAGCCAGAGTGACATTATCATCACAATCCTCAAAGGTTGGTTCCATCTCTTTAGGCATGAGGGGATTACCATTATGATAAAGGAGAATAAGGAAATCATGTAAGGGAGTCTCTATCTTCCCCTGCTGAAATTATTTGACCAATTTTGACACTGGTCATGCAAAGACAAAATAGAAATATAAAATTTAAATAAAAAAAGAGTAATGAAGATGCCCAATGTAATAGGTTTCAATTAAAATAGTGGCAGGATCAAAGCATATGGAATGGCCAATAGTGTACCTATGTAATGTCCCATTCCATATCCTCCAGTACAAAATGGTTGAAAATAATAATTAAGACATGGTAGCAAGGATCTATGTGACACAACTAGAAGTGGAGAAATAAGTCTATAAATCCATGAGAAAGAGTAACACTCTCATAACTCGAAAGTAATAGAAATCTAAGATTTGTTCACCAATTGTTTAATATTCTTGTTAAAGAACCATGTATATAACAATTGACTAAAATTATAATGCAATAGTAAAAAGTGTATATTTTCGTGTCTACACATATGCATAAACTTTAATGATTAGATCTAAGATCTTATAGAAAGTAATCAAATGAAATTTGAAATTAAAAATAACACATTAAATTAAATTACAAATCAACATTTACTAACATTTGAAAATATTCTTGAACCATATTCCTAACAATATACTACCTAATCACAACATGAATATAATAATGAAGTATAATGTAATGCCCGCTAAAACAACCCCCTTGAAACCCAAGAAACAACCTAGGGTTAGTTAGGAAAAAAATTATGGAATGATTTTTTTTAAAAAGAATCTACAACCAGGTTATAAGACAACAGTTGTCAGTAACAGGTTCCGAAACAATTCTAATCTACTAGAGTATACTTTTCTTTTATTAATAATTATTAGAGGTCATAAGGTCCAAAATTTAGGGTTAGAAGTTTCAATTAGGTTCAGAGGAAAATTCCTTACCATGCCCACTCTCTAATAGGCTTAAAGTTTCAATTTGATTTTTTCCAGACTTAGTGCATTCAAATTTTCCCTAAATCACTCCCATTTGCTAGGAAATTTCCTCACCTTTCCATCTATATAAATAAGTCCTCCTAACTCCTCATATTTTTCAGGTTATGGGCCAGTGGTTCTTGGTGTGAAAATTTTCCCCCAAGAGTGGGCTTGTGGGCCCAGGGGTGAAAATTTGCCAAAAAGGCAGGTTGGCAGGCCATGGGGAGACCTTTTAATTTTTTTCCTGCACGGGGTAGAAATCACATTTTCACCCATGCTCCTACAGGACCGCAAGTCTGCAAGGGACATGTGGCACTCCCTAAGCCAGCATGGGGAAAAAAGGGGAAAGGCGGGGCAGCAAGAGACATTTGTAAATTCTCCCACGCGGGGTGAAAAGTCAACTTTCCACCCATGCTCCCATGAGTCCTCAAAGGACATGTGGAATCTCCAAAAACAATGTGGGGCGGTGGATAGAAAATTGGCTTAATGCCCTAAAGGGCTAAGAAGGTACATATACTCGCACCTTTGTCAACACATCGCAAAGCCACGTGGTAGCCCCTAATTGGCTACGGGATGGTGGAGTAGCAGAGGAAACATAGAAAATTTTCCAAAAATTTTCCAAGAAACAAAAGACAAAAGGGACTTGCTCCTCCGCGGATGCCTCGTGATGCCACGTGGCATCCCCTGATTGGTTGCGGGCCAGTAGGGAAAATTTGGAAAATTTTCAAAAAAATTTCTGAAAGCGCTAAGTAAAAGAAAGGATCCACCCCTCTACTGACACCTCATGGTGCCACATGGCAGCCTCTAATTGGATATAGGGAAGTGGGGAAAATTTTGAAAATTTTCCCAAAAAAAATTGAAGCTCCAAGGGAAAAATTTGGGTCGCGGGCCCGCTAAGGAAAATTTTCCCAAAATTTTAATGCCAAGTGAAGAAAAATTCAGAAGGCCATAAATTTTGATCGAGAGATCAATTTTGGACAAACGAGGAATTTCTGTAATGCTCTCAATGTCCTCGTTATGGAGAGATAAATAATTTTTTATTTTAATAAAGTTTAAGAGGTAAATTTTAAGAAAACGGCCTGCAATTTTTCACAGTGCAAACTGGTAAATTTTAACTTATGAGATTTATTCGATTTGAATTTATTCCTCTCTCTACATGTCAAATAGATATGGAGAATTATTCTTTGATCGATTTAGGATAGTTTTGTGAGGGAGATCTATTTGATTAAATTTCCATTCGAAAATTTACCATTTTGACAGCAAAACGACTGCAAAACAGTTAAGACCAATTTGGCTAAGTGTTGAAATATTTCCTTTAAGTGTTTTTGTCTAATTGAACTCGTTTAGGGCCTACTACTTCAATTCCATAATTTAATTTGTTATTTTATTATTTTAGGTTCAAACTGTGCATTTTTGGTTTAAATAGTTACCAGTTTTGAAATTACAAATAACAGGGATACAATTTTAATGGGTCTATTTGCCACTTTCTTTTTCCTAGTATTTAGAATATGTTCCAATTCCAATCTAACACCTTAGTTGATTTAATCAAACTATTCAAGACCAAAATGCGTTTCTGATTCAAATTTTTTTCATATTTCAAAGAGACAAAATATTGTATTTTTCTCAAACGCATTTCTTCCTTTCAACAGAGATTTCAATACATTGATATGATAAGATTCAATACAAAAATTTAGTTTGAGAAAAGAATTACATTCATTTATTGATTCCAAAAGACAATTTACAACTTTCTTCTTTCATTTCTTCCAAAATCATTTATTGTATACATGACAGACAATACATTTTTTTTCACGTGTTCCACTTTACCACTTTTCAAATAGAGAATTCATAGCGTATGAAAAACAAATATTTGCAATTGAATAACATCATATGGACAAGACAAAACCATTTTCATTAATTCAAATGAACTCTTACAACTTCCTTTCTATTTGATTACAAAATACAATATACCAAACACGTATCATTTTTTCACATTATTTCTAAAAAATAATACAGAGTATAACTCTTTTACATTTCAAAATTCACTTGTAAAAATGTACAACATATTTCCATTACAAACATTTACAAGATCATCCACTTAAAGTGGGAAGGTGATAATGAGATTTCATTTCACAAAGGACTGTCAACTATCTTTTCTCAGCTCTAGAACAACAACAGGCATTCTTCTCATTCCTCCAATTTTATCACAACAAGAGTAGGGGAAAGGCAATGCTCTCTACCCAACCAAGACATCCAATGAAGAGGAGAAGCCATCCTTCTTCATTGGCCTCTGATCCCCAACCACAAAGCAATAGAAGATGTGATCCAAATCATGGAAACAACTGGCTTCCACAAAACATACATATAACATTTCACAAAGAGACACAGTCCCAACCAGAATGTAGTTTACAACTACATTAAAACATGCCAAACAACAAAAATGCTTCATCAAGAAAGCAAAAGAAGCAAGAAGTTATGGGGGATGATGCTTATGCCTCCCAAGGGGAAAAATGGGTATCACCACCTGAGTACAATCCACCAAATATATGTGTGTGTGTGTGTGTGTGCGCGCGTGTGTGCATGTGTGAATATCATTTCAAACCCTGTCATGCCCTTATGCCTCCCCCAAGTACCTCTTATTCCTCACATTTTCTTATATCTCCCCAACCTCTTATGTTACCCCATAATGAGTAAATAAATGCAAGCTATTTCTTTGTAAGGTGGAACCCAAATTCCCAACTCCCTCCACCCTTATACCTCACTAAAACCACTTGTACCTCCCACAAAATAACCACATAGTCTTCTCCTACACCATTCCTAGGCCATCTACCCAACAACCCACAATATATATGAAAACATTCATACAAGAATATCTACATAAATAAAAGAAGAGCATTTCAAGAGCCAAGCTCTTACCTCTCCATGATGGAGTTGTTCCTAGTTCAAAACAACAAGCTCCTTCCAATGAAATCAATCCAAAAATCAACCCAACACAAGCATGCAACAATCTTCCAAAAATGTCTCCAAGCAAGAGCTCCCAAAACAACATGAAAATTCACCCAAAATGAAGTCTCCAAAACTGAAGCAACCCAAAACAAGGAAAGAATTTCAAATTTTATAGAAGAGGGAAGAGAAGAGGATGAGGTGGATCCATGTAGAATGCCACACACACATCCTCAACCCAAAACACAAAGTCAAATTCATTCTCCAATGCATAATAAATAGGTCCGTGAATAATATGACAGATTTACTTACACACTCAAACAAGTCCATACCCGATAAGGACTGAAATTAAATTATTTAAGAAAAATGCAATTACAACATTTAACTTTACTTGTAAAAAAATGCATAAAAAAGTTCTAAATTTAACCCTCCAACCATATGCAAGGTTGTTATGTAAATTTAAGAGGTATGGGACAAGTTTAACTTGTCCCACAAGCCTCCAAAATCAGCCTCCAAGGACAAATTCGAATTTTCAAGAAGGTGGAGTATTTCACACTCAAAAGTTAACTTACACGTCACTTACACATTACTTACACATTCTTACAACACTTTAAAACATGGCCAACAACTCTATTATTTACATTCTCATGATATCTTTTAATTAACTTACTTAACAACATGATTACTCGTAATATTGACACACCATTAAATAAATAATGAAAGGGGTAAGTGCACCACAAAATAAACACATGTAAAAATTAAACAAAAGGGACCAAAATAAAATAAATACATAAAATTCCTTCTTCACATTTAAAGGTGATCCCCCCATGGGAATCCCTAACACTAACAAACACACACACAACAAAACTAGTTGTCATGGTGACCTTGTTGAATTCATCTAGATTTCAAATGCGGTTGGTCTCCAGTCCCCCCGATGTTTGTTGTGATAATTTTAACCTGCAAAAAAAATACCTCCTTCAGCCTCATGGCCATATCACAATGTCCAAAATAATATAAATATAATTAAAAATCCAAAATCATCTAGATATATGAATCACAACAACATCCAGGAAATCTAACAATATTATTATAGTTTTATCAACAACTATATCAACATCTAGTACTTTTCCATTTCTAGGGCTACTCATAATATCTAAATATCACAAGTCCAAACAACATCCATCATATAACCATGTCCAACAGTATAACATCTTCAACATATAAAGTGTCTCTTATAATCATCATGCATCATATAAGAATCAAAGTCAACAATACTCCATGATCAAATATCTAACATCATACTAAATCAAAACTATAATAATATCCATAATATAGTCGACAGTGTCATGATCAGTATCAAAATGTGTCAAAGGGAAGTGGGCACTACATCCCCCTCCCCTTAGACTCAATTTCCTCCTAGAAGTCACTGGAACAAATGTGGAAACTGAACTCATAACGAAGTAGCATCCTCCCATGTAGCCACAGTCTCATCATATCTGTCCCACTGTACTTCTAAACATGATCAACCTCTCTACCTTTATAGGCCCAGGGTACTTATGATCTAGGATCTGAATGAGCTCCACCATCACCTATCCCTGATCTTGCACCTGTAATGATGTCTAATCTAACACATGAGAAGGATCTGTAACATATCTCATAATAACGGAAACATGGAACACATGTATGTGAGAGAAGCTATGTGGCAATGCTAGACGATAGGCCAAAGGGCCAATACACTCCAAGATCTCAAAAGGACCCACGAATCTTTGAGATAACTTATAACCTTTTCCATAATGGATAGAACTCTTATGTGGTCTGACACGAAGGAACACCTTCATTCCCACATCAAAACTATGGTCGGTCCTATATTGATATGCATAATTATTCTACCTATCTTGAGCCTCCTGTAGTCTCTGTCTAATCAAAACCACATGATGCTCCATGTCCTACAACAAGGCTGGTCCAAGAGAAACACTTTCCTCTAACATGTCCCAGCTAAGAGGAGTCCTACACTCTCTACCATATAAATCCTCAAAAGGAGCCATGCCTATAAAACTCTGAAAACTATTATTGTAGGCAAACTCTACCAAGCATAGGTACTCCTCCCATCTAGACTATTGATCCATCACATACATCTTGAGCATGTCCTCTAAAATTTTATTCACTCACTTCATCTATCCATCTGTTTCAGGATGATATGTTGTGCTAAAATTGATCTTCATCCCAAGGGCATGCTACATGGTAGTCCAAAAATGGGAAGTGTACAAAGGATCGTCGTCACTAATAATCTTCCATGAAACCCCTTGCAACCTAACAATCTCTTCAAGATACACCCGTTCCACTACACTAGCTATATAAGTGGTCCTCACCGGAGAAAAGTGAGCCACTTTTGTCAATTTATCAACTATGACCACGATGGCATCATGGTGATATCTCGACATTGGTAGCCCAACAATTAAGTCCATGGAAATGGTGTCCCATTTCCACTCCGATATAACATGACGGAAAAGAAGGCCAGGTGGATGTTGATGTTTAGCCTTAAATTTTTGGCACTCTAAATAGTGTGACACAAATTGAGCCACATCTTTGCGAAGTCCTCTCCAATGATATAACTATCTCAAGGTGGCATGCATCTTCTCCACCCCAAGATGGGCTGAATAGGGTGCATGCGATGTGCCTCTACCAAGATGTCCTTGCCTCACAGCCTCCATCTCTAGGAACATAAATCTGACCTATGTGCCTCAAGAAGACCATCTGCCTCTAAAGAAAAACCATCAAACTTCCCCTCGAGGGGTCTCTGAGACTCGATCTCTGCTCAAACTACCATGTAGAAGCTGTCAAGAGGAAGTTGCTAAAGAATCCTTCTCCACAAATATGTGCTCACTGATTTAGCCATAGCCACATGTCTTTATCTGCTTAGAGTGTCTAGCTACCACATTCTCCTTCTCTATCACATGCTCTTTCTCTATAGTCATGAATCACTTTGTAACTCCAAGCAGACACCGTGTGACGAGCATTGAGATTGGGTTACGTGAAGAAGTGCGAAGACTCAGGTGATCTGTCCTAAGTGTGAATATCTGACCAAGTAGAAAGTGCTTCCATAAAACCAAAGCGTGCACAACTACCGCAAGCTGAAGATCATGATTCAGATAATTAATCTCGTAATATTTGAGTTTGTGAGACTCAAAAGCCACTACTCTTCCCTCTTGCATCAACAAACCTTCAAGCTCTACCAAAGAAGCATCCGTGTAAATGAAAAACTCACCCTGTGGATCCAACACTATAATAATAGGTGTTGTAGTGAGACATTCCGTCAGTGTACTAAAGGCATGCTCACATCTATCTTACCAAACAAACTTCTTCCCTTTCCTCTAAAGGGAAGTGATGGGGTGTGGAATCGGAGAAAAATCCTCAACAAATCTCCAGTAGTAACCTGCTAATCCCATAAAGTTTTGCACCTCAGTCACAGTAGTGTGTGCTAGAAAATCCATAATAGCTCTAATTTTTGAAGAATTGACAGTGATACCTTCCCCAGAAATGATGTGACCCAAATCCTACACCTCCATCTGAAATAATGAACACTTCTCCAAGTTCCCCTAAAGTTAGTCCTCCCAAAAACACTGAAGAACCTAGGGAAGGTGCCCCTCATGCTCCTCACGTGTACGTGAGTAAATAAAAATTTCATCGAGGAAGATGACCATGAAGTGATCTAAGAAGGTCCGTAAATACCCTCATTCATCAAACTCATAAACACTGTTGGGGACATTAGTCAAACCATAAAGGCACCACTGTGAACTCATAGTGGCCATATCTCGTACGGAAGGCATGGTCTTATGAATATCCACCTCCAAAATCCCTCAGCTGATGGTAACCTCACTTAAGATCAATCTTATAGAAAATCATGGCTCCCTTCATCTAATCAAACAAATCATCAATGTGTGGAAGGGGATAACAATTCTTGATCTGTTACCTTCTTCAGCTGGTGGTAATCATTACACAACCAGAAGGATCCATTCTTCTTCTTCACAAATATCATTGGTGCACCTCAAGGGATACACTAGGATGGATAAGGCCTTTCTCTAAAAGGCCCTCAAGTTGTAACTTGAGCTCATAGAGCTCTGGTATGGTCATTTGATAAGGTTCTCGTGACATAGGATCTTCTCCAGGAACTAGATCTATGTGAAAATCAATCTCACGTGGGGGTGGTAACCCTAGTAGCTCCCCCGAAAAGACATCTAAAAACTCTCTAAAAATGGGGTGATCATCTAATGATTGTTCACTAGACCCATCCTCTCATCATTTCATTGACTATAATAACATACATCTAACAAACCCGTCGTACACACCGCTTAAGTTGCATAGCACAGATGGTGTGAATAAAAATGGGTCTCCTACCCCTAAAATCACTGACTCAACTCCCAAATCATCTGCATAATATATAACCTTGTGGTAACAATCCACTCTAGCCCTATGTGTGCAGACAACCAATCCATACCCAAGATGACTCCATATGGGCCCAAAGGAAGGATACGAGAGATCCGAGGTAGTGGTGAAAGGTCCCAAATCCACCACACACTCCTTAAGTAAGGAGTCCAAATAGATCTTGGCTCTAGAAGCCATCTCAACATCCCAACTATGACTCTACGTAACTGCAACTAGCCTACATTGCTCTACTAAAGATGGTGTAATGAAAGAATCAAAAGAACCGGAATCAAAGAAGATAGAGGTAGGAATACCACCAATGCTACCTGCAATCTCAATAATTTTACTCTGATGCTCTACCTGGTGGTTCTCGACTACTATATACATCCTATGACTGTGCACCTCATAATCACCAACAGTAGGCTTTGAGATCTATGTCAAACCCTTTTTGTTAGGGTTCTGTGGGTAATCTCTCCAAAAATTTATAGTAACACCACAACCAAAACAACCACTTGATCCTCTCCCTTGTGTATCAGGTCCAATCGGTACTCTGGAGGTCTATGGTTTGGATCCTGATGATCCATCTATGGTCTGTTGAGGTCTCTTCTCGCGAGCTCTTACTTAGAGAGATCTCTAGGCACCCTATGTCCTAATGGGACCCCTAAGAGGAGGCCCCATACTCTGACATCAATGTGCATGAAATATCTATATGGAGGTCTATAAGGTGGGCGTGAGACTATTGTTGCTACTAGGGTCTATAAGATGACTGTCTTAAACCCCTGTCCACCACAAGGAAGAGGGTATTGACCCCCCTCGATCTGTTGTCCTGTACATCTGTTGTATGTAGATCCGATACTCGGTCCTCTATCCTGCTGGGTCTATATCCCCAAGTCTCCTCTTCTATGTAGGCCTTCTCGACAGACCTCATCTAAGGTATCTGTAGACAATGGATTCGACATTGCACCTCTAATGTCCTAGATTCAGGCCCCAGATGAACCTGTGAATCCTGGACCTGCTCATCCTGTATATAACCAACATAATGAGAGTAGATGCAGAAATCTAATCTCATACTCAACCACTATGAGACATGCTTGTCGGAGGTCATGGAACTCATCTATCTGTTGTTGTATGAACCTCTGCGAAAATTATCTGTTCCTTATAACAGCTCCTCCAAGAGCTCCCAAGTAACTATCTCAGAATTAACATGGAGCTTCTGCTCCTCTATCCTCCACTAGACACTAGCTCTATCCCTTAGTAGATGGATCGTCAACACGAGATTTCATGTTGCTAGAACAAGGATAGAGCTTAAAGCATCCACTCAAGCTCACGAACCAGACCTCTTCCTGAAATCCACCTATGTCACTATAATAATGTGGTGGTCCGAAGCTTTCAGGATCTCCCTGATGTGATCTGTAATTGTGGTCATAACGGCTTCTAGGTCTCTCTGCATGCTCATCCCTAATCCTAAGGACTCTGAGACCTCTCTCTATGTCTTGAAACTCGGTCATCCATGTCCCCTCTATAGTCCACTCTTCCCTGACTGACTATGCATGGGAGTTCTCTCCTGTAATTCTCCTCCCTGGGTCGTTGAGATACCTAACCCTCAATGGAAGGGACTCTGTCATGTCTAGGTGCATGTCCTCCTACTGATCCTCCACGTAGAGTGGCATTAACAACCTGAAGAGTCTATAAAATATTGGGTAGGATGGCTGTTACATCATGATATGGTGGTGGTAAATCTAGGTGTATGTGAAAAGACCCCTCGTCCCGTCTACGCCTCTTACACAAACCAAGGTGGGAGTTAGTTCCTCTTTCTAAGTTTTATTCAGTTTCCATGTTTACTAAAATATGCAATTTCTAAACTAAGTTTTTTTCTAGATTTAAAAGTGTGCTAGGTTTAAGTTTCATGTCTAAATTTTTCTAGTGTGCCCAAAGGTCCAATATTTTGAATCCAATTCTCTAATAACAAGTGTAACACTTGTTAAAACAACCCACTTGAGACCCAAGAACAACCTAGGATTAGTAAGGAAAATTATGGAATAATTTTTTTTTAAAAAGAATCTACAACCATGTTACAAGACAACAGTTGTAACAAATAAGTTCAAGAACAATTCTAATCTACTAGAGTATACTTTTATTTTATTAATAATTATTAGAGGTCATAAGGTCCAAAATTTAGGGTTAGAAGTTTCAATTAGGTTCAGAGGGTAATCCCTCACCATACCCACTCTCTAATAAGCTTAAAGTTTCAACATTAATTTTCTCACCCTCTAACGCATTCAAAACTTTCCTAATTTACTCCCATTTTATAGAAAATTTCCTCACCTTTCTAGTGATATAAATATGTTTATTCCTAACTCCTCGTATTTCTCAAGTTATGGGCCAGACGAGCCTTAGGGTGAAAATTTTCCCAAGAGTGGGCCTGGCGGGCCTATGGGGAGACCTTTGGAAAACTTTTCCCAAAGACTGGGGTTGGAATCACATTTCCGGGGATGACTCCCGCAAGTACGCAAGTCCACAAGGGACATATGGCACTCCCTAAGCAAGTGCGGGGAAAGCAGGTAAATGCGGGGTGACGGGAGACATTTGCAAATTCTCTTACGTGGGGTGAAAATTCATCTTTACACCCATGCTCCCGTGAGTCTGTAAGGGACACATGTGGCATCTCATAAACCAACATGGGGAAGGCGGGGTGGTGAGGAGAAGATTGAATTAACGGCCTTGAAGGGCTAAGAGGTGTACATAGACTTGCACCTCCACTTGCACCTCGCGATGCCACATGGACATCCCTTGATAGGATGCAGGCCAGTGGAACAACGGGGAAAACTTGGAAAATTTTCTAAAAAAATTCCAAGACATAAAGGAAAAAAGGAACCTGTTCCTCCGCCGATTCCTCATGAAGCCACATGGCAATCACTTGATTGGTCTACAGGCAACGGCGCAAAAAATATGGAATAATTTTCTATAAAAATTCTGAAAACGCTAAGTTAGAAGAAAGGATCCGCCCCTTCTGCTGACACCTCATGGTGCCACGTGGCAGTATTTGATTGGCTGTGGGCCGGTGTGGCGGTGAGGAATTTTTTTTAAAGCTCAAATTGTAAAATTTTTCCTAAGTTATTAAGGGAAAATTCGTGGCCACAGGCCTGCCAAGGAAGTTCTTCCCAAAATTTTAACAGCTAAGTGAAGAAAAATTCAGAAGGCCATAACTTTTGATAGAGAGCTTGGTTTTGGACAAACAAGAACTTTCTAGAAATCTAATTGATGTCCCTATTTGTACAAAGATACATTAATTTTTTAGGTTTTGATAAAGTTTAAAGAGTCAATTTGAAGAAAATGACCTGCAGGCTTTTACAGTGCGAACCTAGTAAATTTTAAGTTATTAGATCCAATCAATTTGATCTTTCCTCCTCTCTCAACATGTCAAATAGGGCATGAAGGATTGTTCCTAAATTTATATAAGGAAGGATTCAAGGTTTTATTTTTCTGAGGGAGATCTGATTTCATTAAATTCCCATTCAAACATTTACCGTTTCTTGGACGGTAACGACTACAAAACGGTTTGAGCCCTATTTTTCTTCAGTTTTGAGATATTTCCATTAATTATTTTAAAATCTATTTGAACTCGTTCAGGGCCTAATACTTCAATTCAATCATTTAATTTGTCACTTGTATTGTTGCAGGTTCGAACTGTGCAATTTTTAGTTTAGATAATTATCCAGTTTTGAAATTACAAATAACAGGGATGAAATTTTGGTGGATGTATTTGCCATTTATTCTTCCAAGTATTTAGAATACATTCCAATTCCAATCATAACACATTTTAGTTGATTCACATCATACTATTGAAGACCAAAATGTAATTCTAATTTCAAATTTTTTTTCACATTTCAAGGAGACAAAATATTGTATTTTTTCCCACACACATTTCTTCCTTTCAAAAAAATATTTCAATACATTGATAAGATTAGAATTCAATACAACATTGCAATTTGAGAAAAGTATTCCATGTTCATTTGTTGGTTACAATAGAAAATTTTACAAATTCTTTCTTTTATTATCTTCAAAAACCATTTATTGAACACAGGGATAAGAATAATACATTTTCTTTTCACGTGCTTCACACTTTACCAATTTTCAAACAGATATTTCATAGAGTATGAAAAACATAGATTTCCAATGGAATAACATCATATGGACAAGACAAAACCATTTTCATTACTTCAAATAAACTCTTACAACTTCCTTTCCATTTGATTACAAAATATAGTATACCAAACATGTATCATTCTTTCAAATTCTTTCTAAACGGAATACAGAGCATAAATCTTTTATATTTCAAATTTCACTTGCAAAATTGTACAACATCTTTCAATTAAAAACATTTAAAAGATCATCCACTTCAAGTGGGAAGGTTACAATGATATTTTATTTCACAAGGGATTATCAAACTGTCCTTTTCTAAGGTCTAGAACAACAACATGCATTCTTCTCATTCATCCAATTTGATCACAACAGGAGTAGGGGAAAGACAATGCTCTCCACCCAACTAAGACATCTAGTGAAGAGGAGAATACATCCTTCTTCATTGGCCCCCGAGCCCCAAACCACAGATGCAGTATAAGGATGTATTTCAACTCATGGCAACAACTAGGCTTCCACCCCAACATACACACAACCATTTTCACAATAGAAATATAGTCTCCAAATAGAATGAAGTCTTACAACTACATTAACACATGACAAACAATACTAAAGGCTTCATCAAGACAAGCCAAAGGAGCAAGAAGCTATAGGTGGATACTACTTATGCCTCCCAAGGGGAAAAATGGGTATCACCACCGGAGTACCTGTGTGTGGTGTGTGTGTGTGTGTGTGTGTGTGTGTGTGTGTGTGTGTGTGTGTGTGAATATCATTTCAAACCCTGTCATTCCCTTATGCCTCCCCCATGTACCCCTTATTCCCTCACATTTTCTTGTATCTCCCCAACCTCTTATGAGCACCCCATAGCGAGTAAAGAAATGAAAGCTATTTCTTTAATAAGGTGGAACCTAAATTCCTAACTTCCTCCACCCTTATACCTCCCTAAAACCACTTGTGCCTCCCATAAAATAACCCCATAGTATTCTCCTACACCATTCCTAGGCCATCTACCCAACAACCCACAATATATACCAAAACATTCACACAATGAAATTTACATAAATAAAAGAAGAGAATTTCAAGAGCCAAGCTCTTACCTCTCCATGGTGGAGTTGTTCCTAGTTTAAAATAGAAAGTTACTTCCAATGCAAGCAATCCAAAAATCAACCCAACAGAAGCATGCAACAATCTTCCATAAAATCTTCTCCAAGCAAGAGCTCCAAAAACAACAAGAAAATTCTCCCAAAATGAATTCTCCCAAAAGTGAAGCCATAAAAGTGAAACAACCCAAAACAAGACAAGGAATTTGTAAATTTTATAGAAGAGGGAAGAGAAGAGGATGAGGTGCATCCATGTAGGATGTCGCATCACACATCCTCAACCCCAAATACAAAGTCAACTACATTCTCAAATGCATAAAAAAAAGGTGGGTGAATAATATGACAGATTTACTTACACACTCAAACAAATCCATACCACATAAGGACTGAAATTAAATTATGTAAGAAATTTTCAATTTCAAAATTTAACTTGACTTGTAAAAATAATGTATAAAAAGTTTTAAATTTAACCCTCCAACCATAGGCAATGTTGGTATTTAAATTTAAGCGGTATGAGACAACTTTAAATTCTCCCACAAGCCTCCAAAATCAGCCTCCAAGGACAAATTCGAATTTCTAATAAGGTGAAATGTTTCGTACTCAAAATTAGCTTGCACATCACTTACATATTACTTACACATTACTTGCACATTCCTACAACACTTTAAAACATGGCCAACAACTCTATTAAATTACATTCTCATGACATATTTTATTTAATTAAGCTTAAGCAATATGATTACTCACAATATTTATACACCATTAAATAAATAATGAAAGGGGTAAGTGCACCACAAAATAAACACATGCAAAAATTAAACAAAAGGGACCAAAAATAAAATAAATACATAAAATTCATTCGTTGACATTTAAAGATGATCCGCCCCCCCCCCCCCCCCCCCCCCCCCCCCCCCCCCATGGGGATCCCTAACACTAACAGACACCACACACAAACAAAACTAGCTGTCATGGTGACCTTATTGAATTAATCTAGAATTCTAATGTGGTTGGTCTCCAATCCCCCTGATGTTTGTTGTGATATTTTTAACCTGCAAAAAACACAATATACCCTCATTCGGCCTCATGGCCATATCAGAACATCCAAAATAATATAACTATAATTAAATTTCTAAAATCATCTCGACATATGAACCACAACAACATCAAAGCAATCTAACAATATCGTTATAGTTTTATCAACAACTATATCATCATCCAATAATTTTTTATTCCTAGGTCCACTCACAATATCCAAATATCACAAGTCCGAGCAACATCCATCATATAACCATTTCTAACATTATGAACATTATCAACATATAAAGTGATCTCTCATAATCACCATGCATCATATAAGAATCAAAGTCAACAATAATCCATGATCAAATATTTAACATAATACTAAATCAAAACTATAATAATGTTCATAATATAGTCAACAATGTCATGATCAGTATCAAAAGGTGTCAAAGGGAAGTGGGCACTACATATAAACAACAAGGAAAAACCACCATAATATAAAAAACATCTACTTGATAGACTTATTGGTATGTTTAAGGGTTCAACAATAAAGACACGGCCTCTAAAAATTGAGTTTTATTAAAGTGGGATATAAAATGTTGAATCATGTAATAGAAAACTATTCATAGAGACTCTTATTAGAACCCAAGTTTAAAGAGTACAAAAATCTAAGATTGATGATGGCTTAAGTATTCATATGTGTATAACTAAATTTCTTAATAACATTACATATTAGAAGATATGCTTCACTTCCATTACAAATTTATTATGGGATATAGAATAATTAATAGGAAACCAATTGTGATACTTGCTTACCAATCATAGAGGGTCCAAAGACTATCATATTTTTGTTTCATGTAGTACCCAACAATTGGTTGAATGGTGTATTGCTTAAACATCTTGGATTCTTGAAAATAAATAATACCACCTATTTTCACATCAACATATTATTTTATATATAAAAATGAAGTGAAAGCTATAAATTTTGACACTCTTTCTATCCCACAAGATTATGAAAATAAGGTTACCACTAATGACATAAAAATTAAAATAATGACTATAAACATCCACTACATGAGAAAAAAAACCTCTGAAGTTATTATTTGACTTCCAACAGTATACACAAAACAACCTCTCATTGTACAATTGAATAGAAATCTTACAAATGATCCTATTTTTAATACAATACCAAGACATAAGATCATATTATTTTACATATAAATACAATCAAACATTTTTGTTCAATTTTAATAATAGTGGTACTAATTATAATTAAATATATTTTGTATAATCATGGAAATCACCTATTGATATCAATATTGTGCCTAACATGCTTGCACGCATATAATTTGATTGAGCCAAATTACCAAATTACCACGAAATTACCAAAGAAAACCCAAGACAACCCTATAGTTAGATTGGAAAATTTATGGAATAATTTATTTTTTGATAAAACTAGTGACAATGGGGTAACTTCCAACTAGGTTTAGTTTGTTCCCCAGTTAATATTTTATTTGTTTAAATTAACATTATTTAATTCTCCAGTTTGGCTTAAAATCCCCTTATTATAATTTTTTTTCAATTTAGTATCTTAATTTACAAGTCCTTGAATAATTTTCTTATTTAGGGCTAAGTCTAAACTTACCCTCCCATTGATTAAACATAACTAAATTTATTTCCTAATATAAATACTACCTAGCCACTAAAGAGTATAATTAATTTAATTAATTACAAGGGTCAAGGGCCCTTATTTTATGTTTCTCCAACCAAACATTAAGGTTGAAAAATTAATTTACCTCCTACACCACTTAAGAGGTCCCATTTAAAAGCTACTGATACATTTTATTTTAAAAACTATTCCCTCCCAATTCTCACCTAGCTTTTGTAGGGATTATTCTTAGCCAACGGATGGACTAAATTTCAGCCCTTGTATCTAGGGATTCAAACTAACCCTAATCCTCTTTTCGAAAGATTTTATTAATTTTTTTTGGATTATTTCCTCATTTTCTTTTGTAGGTTTTGAGAGTAGAGAAGGAGAGATCAGGAAGCCATGGAAGGGAAATGGAGCTCAAGGATGGATACTTACAATTTGAATGTTTATTTTATTTGCAATTATTTGTAGGGTTTGGTTAAAATTTCATTTTTTATTGAGCAATTTCATTATAGTTTCCCTATTTGGGCATATGGTCATTTTGCCCCTTCCTAGATCTATTTTAACTGGGTATATTTACAAATGATTTAAATGTATATACAATAATTATATGATTTTGTGTGTGTGTGTGTGTGTGTGTGTGTGTGTGTGTGTGTGTGTGTGTGTGTGTGTGCATGCTTCTATGTTTATATATATATACTTGTTTTTACATTTTAAAATACTCCCAGATTTTATTTATATCAAATGACATATATATATATATATATATATATATATGTATGTATGTATGTATGTATGTATGTATGTATGTATGTATGTATACTACTCAAGTTATAAATCCACAGCCGTAGTTTCCAAAATACAAAGTCTGCGTGAAAGTTAAATGGGCTGATTGTTTTAAGATAGTGGGAAAGATTTATAATAATAAATGTTTGTTTGTATTGGGTGAGAGGGTCGTGGATCCCACCCCCCCATCCCATATAACAATGGCATTATTTTTTAAAAATATTTTTATTTTTATTAATAATCAATGTAACATACATACATACATACAAGCATATATATATATATATATATATATATATATATATATATATATATATATATATATATATATATATATATCTCTGTGTGTGTGTGTGTGTGTATTTCAATATAATGATTTGACAATACTTTATGATTAAAAACGTTTATGTATAGATATAGAGATATAAATTTATATAATAAATTTGTATAATTATAGATATATAAAGTTATACATTATGCCTTACACCATTGTATAAAAGAGATTAATTATTCATTTAAGATCGTTAAAGTAGGGGTTTTTTTATAAAGAAAGATGATGATAAATTTATACTTTCTATCCATTCATTTAAAAATTAAAATGAGAACTCTCATAAAAATTCTCAATCATTATAATATTACTTGTAAAGAGGAGAATATTTATCTCTCATTCTAGATTTTTAAGCAACTCTTTCGTTCCTTTAACATAACGAGGAACGTAACTATGAATCTTAATATCTTCAACATGCCTTCCTTTAAAATGAACAAGAACTATTTCCTTTTCTTATTACAACAATTAAATGAAAACCATTTCACATAGAAAGTGCATTTTAACAAGATTCTCAATACTTTTAAAAATGAACATATCACATTTTGGAGGGAATCAAACAACTTAAATTAAAAGAAAAACATTTCCATTTCAAGTCCACTTCTAGATTTCTACTTCACCTAAACAATGTAAATCTTTCTCAAGAATTTGGTTCATTATTACAATATAATAGTCTCTATTTTCAACAAATACAACGGAATAAATTTCAATCTTTCTACTTTCATTTACAACAAGGCCTAATATCACAAATTTGGTAAACAAAATAACCAAGAGATTTACTTTTAAAATGCAAGTTTACAAGCCTTCCACTTAAAGTGGCAAAAACATGAATTTTTTTTTTTTACAAGAGGGATCTTCTTTCTCTTCTCCAATTAAAACTAAGATCATCCTTTGCTTGAGCCCCACCTTATTCCCATAGTCCAACCACGACAACAAAAATAAGGGAGTAGGCAACACTCTCCACCCAACCAATAATCAGATGATGAAGACAAGACTTCTTCCTCATTGGCTCCCGAGCCCCAACAATGAAGCAATGACGACTATAAGGTAACCATGGGAAACATAGCAAGGTTTCCACATTCACATTCAAACCAAACATTCAAACAATAAGAAAAATAACAAAAAACACTTCCACACACACAAGATTCCCAACACAATGTCTTTAAACTCAAGCTAAGAAGAGAAAGGAACACAAGGACTCTACTTATGCCTCCCAAGGGTTTGGGTGACCTTAAAACCTCCAAGAACTCAATCAAAAACCAAAAAACTCTTATTCCTCCCTCAAATAATAAAACTCTTATTCCTCCCACAATAACACAACAAGATAAGCACAAATTTAGCTTATCGCAAGGTGGGGCACCCCAACACAACTCCCTCCTAAAATAACCAATAAAACCTTATGCCTCCCTAAAAAATATCCCCATTTCCATTTTATCCTACACAACCTAAGGTCATTCTACTTTCAAAAATCACACATGCAATAATATTCAATAAAAAACATACGAAAACCCAAATAGTAAAAGAAAACAAGGGTGAAGACCCTACATTACCATTACAAGAGTTCAAATCCATAAGCAAGTTCTAACCTTTCCAATCTTAAGAAATCACAATCTAATTCCAAGCTCTAAATAACACTCTCAAAGCAAGATCCTCCCAAAATAAAAAGTCTCCAAATAAAACAAGTAACCCCCTAATCCTCAAGCAAATTAGAATAAATAGAAAATAAAGGAGAGTGAGGTGATGTGGCTACATGTAGCATACCACATCAGCTCTCTGCCATTCTACATCACATGGTCAAACCCGAAATCCAAAGAAAAATAAATTGGTGATTGAGGGAATGACAACCCTCTTACACACTCAAACCCAAACCCACACCCCTAAAGGACTCAATTAAAGATTCTTGTATGAAAGGTGCAATAACTTACTTTTTTATCTCCACTACAACACACAAAAAATCCTAAAATAAGCCCTTCACATCATTGGCATAGTTGGTGGGTGAATTTAAGAGATGTGGGACAGGCTTAACTTGTCCCATAAGCCTCCAAAATGGCCTTGAAAATCAAATTCTAAAATTCACTTGAAATACTGAGTACACACTACTCAAAATCAATAAAATTCTTTCAAATCCAACACCTACCAAGAATACCTAATCACATTTATTTCCCCCATTTTGTCACATCCTAATTAACACTAACTAATAAAATTTAATTAACTTAAAAGGAGTACTTACCAATAATAATAAAAGTGACTAAAAAATACTAACAAAACTATAATTACTCAAAAATAAATATAACCAAAAATTAGAGACCAAAAACATACCAAAGGTCACATTTGAGCCCCCCCAATGGTGACCTCCTAACAATCTAACAACAAAACATCATACATTTACTCTAGTTTCCAAGGTGACCTTTTTCCAATACCCCAAAGTTCTTAATTGTTGGTCTCATATCCCCCTTTTCTTTGTTGTGTTATAAATGCCTGTGAAAATCAAAATAATAGGTTTCTGGCCTTGTGGCCATATTAACGACATCGATATAATAAAAAACACACACATACATAGCAATTCATATCATCAAATATCATAACTAAATCATTGCTAAAACAAGTAATTCACCAATTGTTCACAATTTCAAATATTTTAATTTAATCAATTTATCAATTAGTAATAATATCAAAAAATAAACTAAATCATCTATTTATCACATCCAATGTGTTAGTACAGTAGTATCTCAAGATCATAAAATATGGATATGTCAGACCATACATATAATCCATCCTGTAAATCATGTAATAAGTCTAAACAACCATACTGTCTATCAAATAAGCAAATAAAATATAACCATGTTCATCTGTTAATGTCTAAAATATGATAATAATGTATATAACTCAAATCCATAATAAGAAAAATCATAATAATATTAGTGACGAAGAGGAGTGGTAATACATCCCCCTTCCCGTAGACTCAACTTCCTCCTGGAAGTCAGTGGAACAAGTGTGGGAACCATTCTCTCAAAGGTGTGACATCCTCCCATGTAGCTCTTGTCTCCTCATATCGATCCCATTGGATGTAAACCTGATCAATTTCTCTTCCTTGAAGGCCCATGGTCATGCACTCTAAAATATGGATGGGATCCACCATCACCTACCCTTGATCTGCAACCTACAACACAGTCCAATCCAATACATGAGAAGGATATTGAATGTGCCTCCTAAGCACAGAAACAAGAAATACATCGTAGATGCAAGACAAGTTGGGTAGTAATGCTAGATAATAGGGTAAAGGACTGATATGCTCCGAGATCTCAAAGGAACCCACAAATCTAGGAGCTAGCTTGAAGCCTTTTCCATAATAGATAGGGCTCATATGTGGCCTAACTCAAAGAAACACCTTTGTGTCCACATCAAAACTGCCATCTATCCTCCGTTGATCTAAATATTTCTTTTGTCTATCCTAAGCCTCTTATAATCCCTGTCGAATCATGACAACCTACTGCTCCATATCTTGTAATAAATTTGTCTCAACTAAGTAGTGTCATGCACTCCCAACCATATAATGCCTCAAATGGATCCATACTAATCAAACTCTTAAAAGTGTAGGAAAACTCCGCTAGATACAAGTACTCCTCCCACCTCAACTGATATTCCTAGACATACATCCTAAGCATGTCCTCCAAGATCTGATTCACCCACTCTATATTTCCATCTGTATTAGGGTGATAAGTTGTATTGAAGTTGATTTTCATCCTGAGAGCATGTTGCATGGTTGTCAAAAAGTGAGATATGTATAAAGGATCAAGGTTGCAAATAATATTCCATGGAATCCCGTGTAGTCTAACAATCTCATCTCGATATACTCATGCCACTGCAATAGTTTTATAGGTGGTCTTCACCAAATAAAAATGAACCACTTCGTCAATCTTTCCACCGTGAGCATGATGGTTTCGTGGTGGTATCTCGACGTCGGTATCCCTACTATGAAATCTATTAAAGATGGCTGTAGGTATTTTGAGCTTGCAAAATTTGATCTCTCTCTCTTTTGTAGATACAATGGAAACACCTCATGTCTGTGGGTATACCTATTTTTAGTTGAGTCTCTAGTATCAAGGCCAGTTCATTGTTCATGTCTCCTAAATTTTTTCCCTTGGGTTTAAGGGGAAAAGATGACTATAAGATAATTTAAACTAAGATGATACACCAAATTTTCATGAGGGCTTTGACTAAGTATATGCACAATTGATATGTGAAAGGATTCCTCATGCATGATCCAACAATTCTTCTGCAAAATGTTAAGGGAAAAACACTTGGAGGTATTGAGGGATATTATCACAGCAATACTGCTAAGATAAACAAGCACATTAATATCATGTAGAAATTACTGAACTTTGCAACAGGGTAAGATGATTAATAAGGGAATTTTCATTCACAAGACTAATAGAAACATACAAAAGACTGAAAATAGTTGGGAAGATAGGAAATACTTCACACTCAGAAGGCAAAATGGCAAAAATTGCTTCAGTTCTCATATATCTAAAATGTCCTTGCTTTGCAAAGGGACACAATATATAGCAAAATAAAAAAATTAACTCTTCCTAAAAATAGCCTAAGGCTTGTACTTGCCCATGTATCCTATTTTTATCCTTTATTTAATAATAGATAAAGGAATAAAAATAGAGCATGCAATTACAAATAGGGATTATTAGCCTTGATTACAATACAGTCAAATTGAAGTTGATTTTTCTATTTTTTTTAAAAAGCAAGGGTGAATAATTTGCTAATAATAAGCTTGCTTTTTATGCAAGTCTTTCTCCTTTGAACATGCAAATTTGTCTTCTTACTGATCTTTCCTTTTGTGAAGGCATGCAAAAATACTCCTGTGTATTGAGAAAAATAAATTACATTAATTACAATACTTTGAAAAATAATTCATCCAAATATCTGTCCTGATTATAACCACCTTTGTTTATGATGTTGAAACTTGTTCTGTCTTCTAGTGATCACATGGATAACACAGTGTAAATTATCTCTAACCTTCCCACTAGTGGGGACCACCTTTGCACTTGACCACTAGCCTCCATTTTGGTTTGGCCACCTTTGTGGACTTAGCACATTATTGGTTTTGAAATAAGATGAGGGGCACCTTTTTAAAAGGCACCACAATACACTCGGCCACCTTTGATAACATACATGGGTATTTTAGACCATTGTTTGAATAATAATCATTATTTAATCATTTGACCCCCTTTGATTAATATTACATTACAATTTTCTTGTTGGCCTTTGCATATTTGAAGTGCCTAAGGTTATAATTTTACCTTTTGAGTAATCATTATTTGGCATGTATGGTTGGTTCTGCATCATTCAATCTTGGACTATGGTTTAGAATTATAAAAGTCAATGAAATGATTTTATTTAAAGCATGAGGCTGGCCCCCCTTGCACGATGACTCACCCCTTTGAAATTTTTTTGGTGGCATGGTTAACTGAGGTTGAGTTTGATTTGGTATTTGTTGAACTTATGTTAGATTTTCGATCTGGTACTTATTTATTCTCCACCATGGATATTTTAACTCTGATTAGCACAACGGTTGGATTTTTGACCCTCGGTTAGGGTTTCTGATGGGGAAATTTAATGTGGCACTGTCATCGTAACCATGGTGGTTCACATTGATTTTGGAGATAAATCCCTAAGAATTGATCTTCGGTCCTTTTTTATCATAGACCATTGATTTCTAACCCATAGTTAGGGTTTCTAATCTAGCAATAAAGGTGGTCAGTGACAACTAACCGTGGTTACTTTGATCTCTGAGCTTGATCCTTGGCCTTTGATCTTTTTCCTTATGATCTTGAGCCATTTATTATTGACTCTAGTTGAGTTATGTTAAACTCGCCTCTCATGTTCGTGTGTTAAAGGAAATCTTAACCCTAATGCACATTTCATTTGATTTTTGATTATGTGGGCGAAACCTTGGAAAAAGTTTCCTTTGATGCCATTGTTTTGAGATCCTTGAGTTGTGCCATTGTTGATTTTTAAAACTCATCTCTGTTCATTTGACCTTCCTAGTCACTTCATTGGAGGGCCGTCATGGTGGTGAGATCTTAGAGCTTGTTTCCTATATTATTTATTTGTTGGCTGCTACTACTAGTGTTTTCTTTGAGCTCGACTTTCTTATGTGAATCCACCTTTTGGGTTCTAAAGTATCTATATTTTCTTCTGTTACTCTGGTCATCTAATTTTTCAAGCTCTCTGTAACTTTTGAGCTTTGTGAGGATTCATTAGTGGAAGTATTTGATCTCTCTGTAATTTTTATTCTATGAAGTTCTGATTTTTTAGCAGATCGATTCTTTTGGCTTAGTTGCATCTATATTTTCTTCGATTGTTTCTTGTTGAGATCGGATCTTTTTCCTGAGTAAGATCTGAGCTTGGATTTATAGTTTTCTGGCTTCCTATGGAGCTATACGAGGTTGTCTCTTTTCTCTTGAACTCTGTAGATTTGGCTTTCGAAACCTTGGTTGGGATTCAAGGATGAGTTACATTCTTCCTAGTATTCACTCTGTCAAAGCTCTATGAGCAAGATGGTTATTGGTGTTTTCTACCATAAGTTGTTATAGGTGAGATAATTTTTCTCTTGTACATGGACACATCTATTTTCATTTTCTTCCTTGGATATATCACTGAAACTATTGAAAATATTTGTGGGTTTTGTGATTTCTTGCTCCTTCTTGATTCCCAAGTTTTAAACTTCTTGTGGGCATATGGATTTCTCGCTTCATCATTCAGTTGTTCAAAAGTTTTGACAGTTTGATTCTATAAGGCGAGTTTTTATCAGCTACTCTGATTTTGATATTTTCCAATGAATATCTATGCCTAAACTTATGTATTCAGGTTTGTATTTTATTTGTGATATTCTTCAGAAAATGTGAATCATCTTTCATTTTATTATTCTTAAAAATACTTCCTCTCTTGGATAGAATGACACTTATGACACCCCTATAGGTTTGTCTTTTTATAATAACCTTCATATATCTATTTCATGCATGATGCTTTTAGGTTCTGGGAGGATTACATGTATTTGTAATAGGGCTTGGCTTGGACGATACTTTGTGGCCCTCTGAAATTGCTGCTTAAGTGCTTTAATTGTTCTGCAACCATGTAGACCCTATGTTTTCTAAACATATAGTTTCCTTTATTTTGTTGAGCTTACTTCAACAGTGAAATTGGGCATGATTTTTTGTTGTTTGCCATTTTCTAATCTTGAATAGAAACTAGATATACATTCCAATGAAGATCTATGCCTCCATTTTTTTTACTGTTCTATCCACTATAGGATACACATTTCTCTTGACTAACATCCCTCCCTTCCATTTTAAAACTATAATGGTTTCATTCCTTGAATTTATTCTTGAGACTTCAACAATCTGTTCTTTGTTGAGTCACTTGAATGATTGACTCTAAAAATGTGTCATAACGGTTATAGTCTTCTTAAAACATGCAACACTCCACAATAATTTGTGTACTTATTAAAATTGAATGAGAACATGTGCTTGGTTTATTTGTAAAATTGGTCAGATGAGTAGAATCATTATTTTGCATATATTTCTCTTTAGGATTCAAATTGGTAATTATGCACTTGCATTCAAGTAACCATAAAGGTATCCATTGATTTGCAGTTTTAGCTTGATCTTGCAATATTGTGCCAAGACAATGAGGATATATAGTTATCATTGGTGTAATTTTGATCTACTTTAGATTCTTTTCCATCTCCATGAGTAATCTATACTTTCAGAAACTGTTGCAACTCTTATTGTTTTTGGTCTTGATTCAACTGTACTATGACATACTCTTTTTTGTATCTATCTTTCATGTATCTTGTTATCACCGAATCATCACACCCTTATGTTTACACAAGTGAATATACTTGAGTTCATAGTGTGATTGGAAAACATAAGTACTATCTCCAATTTGTGGGACTTGCTACTTGAGATAAACCTCTAGAGAAAGTTGGTTCTTGCTCCTAAACTACCTGCCAAAATCTTCTCTAATGCAGGAAAAACTATCTTTCCTAGTCTAGCTTTCCAAAGGACCAAGAATAGAGAATGTATGAAAATAAAATCCTACACTAAAACAGTGATGCACCAGAAAAGGAGGGGTGTGAGAGTAGTCTTCCAATGTGTGAAAAATAGAAGTAAAATACATAATAGAAGCAGTGATAAGAGTTCTCCACAATCTAGCAAATGCATTCACAACAATATTTGATACATGAAAAATAATAATAAATCCTTGCAAGAGCATAAAAATGTACACAATATTTTTTTAATGAAGGTTGAAAGGACAAGAAGAATGCAAAAAAATAGAGCAGGGGAAGATGCATTCACAAACTTATATTTCATTGCTTCATGATATGCACAATTCAATCTATTACAAGATAAGGGAATGGATCACCATGCAAGGATTCCAATACAAGGGCATGATGAACATTGGCTTCAAAAATTAATTTTGACAGATATTTGCTACAACAAAAACTACCCCCCTTATAATGAGCCTAACACTTCAATTTATAGAAGAATGAGAAGAGAGAGAGAAGGGGAAAATAGAAATCCTGAAATCTATCCTTCAACCACTTGTAAGAAGCATTAAATGGAGTGAAATGATTTTATGTTACTTAAAAAAGGATCCCCATACTGTCCCAGGTTTTGCAGCAGAGAAAGAATGATGACCATACCTCTTAATTGCACTCCTAACTAGCAAATAAAATAGTCATGAATCTGGCCATGTTTTATGAAAAATATCCATCAATTTCTCTTAAAATACAAAATTTATTGATTTATATGCGTGGGTATTGGATCCATGATTCCAACGGTACAAATTTTGTGTGATTTCATTGAGAAATGCAAAATTTATGACGTTATGAGTGCGGGCAGCTATTTTGGATCTGCCAGGCATTTTCTGTCATTTGACAGGAATGAGCAATAATTGACTAGAGCTGAATATGTTTATTTTATTTTAATATATCTACCCTCATCAAAATTAAGAAATTTTTACTCATTCTCATTTTAATATATGAACAGGACATTGTGCTCATTCAAGAAAGTCCAATTTTATGAAAATCGGAGCTCAGAGTCAAAAGTTATGGCTGTTTGAAGTTCGGGAGGACGAACATTGACTTTTCTCTTCATTGCGGCTATTTTAGGAAAATTAGGTCCACGTGTCCGAGCTGTCCTAGACAAAAATATCTACATCACCCGATTCGGGCTTCCTTGTCCCACACACCTTCTGTTGACTGAGCTATGAGGGCCATTGACTTCCGCATTCGCCGCAATGTGTGGTTCCTTTTGCAACTTTTTTGCCTTTGCGCATCCCGCACATACTTTTGTCATGACCGTCCTAATCACATTTCACCGTGCCACCCACAATGCACTGAATTGTGGAAAAATCAGCTTTTTGCGTCCCGCACTTACCTGCGTCCTAACTGTCCCGCAGAACGCCTGGGACAAAAAGTTCCGACTTCACCAATTTTCCTCTGACTTCGGCATTTTCAGCAATGCATGCCCCGCGTGTCCCTGTTGAACTTATGTGGTCTGGGACACAAAAAGATGATTTAGCTGATTCCTTTGTATTTTGGCTCCAAACCTGGTATGACGAACCTTTGTATGATCCGCACGGGTACGATCCGCAGCCTCCAGACCCGCAATGCATTAAAACAAGCCTGCGACTTCAATTTTTGGATTTTTTAAATTTTTTCTAAGTTGTATTTTTCCCTTGGATGGGGGAGTTAGAGAGAAGCCAAAGGGACCCCCATAACATAATTTTGGGCCTTGAATCAATTCTACTTGCTTGGGACTGAAGAATTTGATGTATGTTATCAAAATTAGCTTGAGAGGTGAATTTTGGTGAACATATCTTGTATGTGCTTTCTAGAAATTACAAGTAGATCATCTATTTTGATATTATTTTAGGCATAAGCCTTGATTCAGATGCTTGTTAAGATCTTTGTAACTTGTTTCTTTTGCATAGATGTTATATTTTCTTTATAGTAACATTTCTGGTATGCTGGAAAATCTGAAATGTTGATTTTTCATGGCGAAGCCCTGGAATGTTTTTTCCAAAATTCTCTCTTCCATCCATTTCCATCTACAGTAGTTGTATTTTATGATTCAGAATAGAGAACATAATACTCCATGTTTGAAATTGAATTGGTAAATAAAAATGAGACATCATAGCTATTTATCTTGATCATGGCATTCTTTTCTATTTTTTGTACCACTTACTTGATTTACATAATCTTTTAAAGCAATTAGTAGTTGACAGCAGTACAATGAAAAAGATGTAAACGTCCATTTTACATGGTGAAGCCCTATTAAAATTTTCCCAAAATATTCTTTATTCTGTTTCAGTTGTAACCCTTTCTTATCAGCCAACTTCAACTTTCTTGAAATTTGATTCTTCCTTTTAGTTACAAACTGAAACATGTACTTCTATTTGCGAGTCTCTTTTCTGTAATGTAACTTGTTCCATTTACAAATATTATTGAGTTTGAGTTTCATTAATTCTTCTTTCTAGCCTGTACTTATGAATTGTTTATTTCTTCTTGGTTGTAACCTATACCTGCACACTTAAGAAAATAGTTATAAAATACTTAGGCTTTTGGCCTCTCTTGTGTCCATGTTTCTCCTTTTCTTTTCTCCGTCTTCTTTGTGAATGAGTAGAGCATGTATGCAATATGTTCTTCAAGTAAATCATATCTCTTGTTTTTAAGAGATTCATATGCATGAACTAGGACAGTAAGGAATATGAATTGATCCCTGAGCTCGTAACTGATGGTGCATTTTATTCTTTTCAGGTACAGTGACTTCCACAAAGAAGATGAGAAAAGAGAAAAAGTTTGAATGGAGCTACTTCAAAAAATGAAGAAACCCTCAAGGTAGTGATGGGTTCAATCATACTTCTTGCTTTCTTTTTCATACATGTGTACCTCTTATTTTAGTAGTTGTACTTTCTAGTTACATCCCGTGAATTGTGTGGAAACATTTGAAATTTTCTTATGAATAAAACATTGAATTCTGTAAATGAGTTGTATATTTCTTTCTACATTTCAGCTTTCTGTATGGATTGTATGATGAACTAAACAACTCAGTAATATAATTGAATGTCTTAATCATGAAGGAAAGAACATTAATGAGAACCTGTAACATTCAGTAATGAACTCTGATTTCTGCAATCTGCACTTATGTTTTCTGTCCCAAAACTCAACACTTCACCTATTCTGTAATTTGGTGTCTTCATCAAGACAACACAACTGTCCTTCAGGGCCCTTGTGTTCTTTTGCTGAAGATATCATGAAATTGCAGACTATGTGATTTGTTACATTTTGTAACAGCACACATAGCTGCAAATTTCACTTAATCATTACCTAATTCAGAAGTAACCAATAATATCAAAAATCCCTTAGCTTAGGTATACTTCACCAATGCCTTTCATCATAATGATGAAGTTTCGAGTTGCCCATTTTTTCACAAGTACAAAAATTGTCAACATTCTGGCCATCCTGCAGGGAAAGCTGCCTGCTAGCTTATAGACCAGTGCCTTGCTCTTGTCCATTGGGTATGGAGTCCAAACATGTAACCAAAATTTTCCTTTTTTGAAAGGTCCAACCCTTCCAAAATGGAACTAAAACTAGGAAAGGATTTGGTAAACTAGATCATGTGCACGAATGCACTTATTGAATTGAAAAACAATGCAATGTGCAAGGACTACACTTATTGAAGGGAAATCCTACTCTAAAAATCACTGTAAGATTTTCAATAACATTGTTTGAGAAACATACCATTCATAGGAATGGGAAGTTCCTCTCCATTCAGCTTCAAAAGCTGAAAATCATTGTGTTCTTTGCAAGCTGAAATCATGTAAGGGCCACTCCAGATTGTATCAAACTTCATGTGTCTTCCTGGCTTTGCACGATCAACATCCCACTTTAACACAATATCTCCTTCATTGAAGATTTCTGAATTTGGCTTTCTTGTCAAAAGTCTTCTTCATTTGTTTCTGATTCTTTTCCATATTCAAATGGGTTTTATCTCTTAGCTCTTGTAATTCCATTAAATCTACATAACGAACCGGTAATGGTTCATTTTCAAGTAGCTCTATTTGATGCAGCAAGTCTAATGCAGGTAACTCAACTAAAATAGGCATTCTTGCTTCTTTTCCATACACAAATTTGTATGGTGAATTGCCAACTGATCTTTTAGGAGTCACCCTATCAGCCCAAAGTGCTAAATTTAACATCAAATGCCAAGCTCTTTGATTATCTTTGAGTGTTCTTCTGATGATCCTTAAAAGGTTCTTGTTAGCTCTTTTAGCTAAACCATTACCTTGTGGATAATAATTTGATGAAGAACTTAAGTAAATTCCATGGTTGACATCCCAATCTATTATCTTTGCACCAAGAAATGCTAAAGCATTATCTGATATGATAGTTTCTGGAACACCAAATCTGTAGACTATTCCTTCATAAAAGGATAGTATCAAATCTTCATTAGCATCCTTCAAGGCTATTGATTTAGTCCATCATGTAAAATAATTTGTAGCAGTTAAGATCCACTTATGTCCTTGTGAGGAAGGTGGGTTTATCATGCCAATAAAATCAAGACCCCACTGCATAAAAGGTTGATCAACTGAGATAGGCTGTAAGGGAAGCGAAGCTAAATGTTCTTTTCCAACAAAGAAAGCACATTTTTTACACTTTCTGATCCATTCAAAATATTCCTTGAATATGCTAGGCCAATAGTAACCAACTTTCATAATTTTTAAGGTCGTAGTATGTGCTGAAAAATGACCTCCTCTAGGTCCTTCATGGAATTCAGACAATATTTTCTGAATTTTATCATAGTCAACACACCGCAGCAAGATTCCATTTATATCTCTTTTGAACAACACATTATCAATGAAGATATAAGGTACAACTTGTAATCTGAAATACCTTTCATTTATTCTTGTCCATACCTTCTGGATAAGTGCCATGTTGTAGATAGTTAACCAAATCAGTCATCCATCTTGATTCTTGAATCTCATGAGTGGGCTCAGGCTGCTGATTTTCTGGTTGAACCATGATTTCTGATTGCTGATACGCAATTTCAGCATGTTGTTTTGAATCATCTGGTTCTGTAGCTTGTTGTTTTTCCATATCAATAATTAGATGTTCACATAAGCCTTTCCCTCGAACCGTCTTAGCAACCTGGATATCAACATCATATTCCATGACCTTCATTATCCAGTTTGCTCTTTTCTCATTCAATTCTTTATTTAGTAAGAATGCTTTCACACTTGGATGAGAAACAAGAACATGGATTTTATTGTTTGAAAGCATGTACTTGAAATTATTTAGTCCTCTGACTACTGAAAGTACTTGTTTTTCAAGGAATGTGTACCTTGTTTCATAATCATGCAAGCTCTGTCCAAAGAAAGCAATAGGCTGCTCAATATTTTCATCATTGACTTGAGTTAATATAGCTGAGATTGTTTCAGCTCCTGCAAGTGCATACATTGTAAAATATTTATCAAAATTTGGATTTGCAAGAGTAGGAGCTTGAGAGATAGCTACTTTGATTGATTCAAATCCTTCTCTCCCTTCACTGGTCCAAGAGAAAGTTTTCTCTTTCTTTAGCATAGTTGTCAGTGGTTTAACCAATGCTGCAAAATCTGGAACAAATCTTCTAACAAAGTTGATTTTTCCAAGAAAACTCTGTAATGCCTTCTTATGATGAGGCAATGATAGTTGTGATATGGCTTCGATCCTGAAAGGATCAATTGCTAATCCTTGCTTGGAAACAATATGACCAAGTAATTTACCTTGATGTACTGAAAAAGATAGACTTAAGTGGATTCAAAGATATCCCAAATTGTCTGCATAACTGAAAGGTCTGCCTTAGATGTATCAAGTGTTCTTCTGGATTTTTTGAGAACATGGTAATGTCATCTAAATAAAACAAAATGCATTTATTTAACAAGCTTCAGAAATCCATGTCCATTGCACGTTGAGACGTTGCACCGACATTTGAAAGAACAAAAGGAATCCTTTTGTAAGCATAAGTACCCCACTTGGTGGTAAAAGATGTTTTATATCTATCCTCTTCCTAGACTAAAATCTGATTATATCCACTATAACCATCCAGGAGAGATAATCTATTTGCACCAGAAATTGTTCTTAAAATATGATCCATATTTGGGAGTGGGTAATGATCTTTTAATGAAGCTTTATTAAGATCTCTGAAATCTACACATAGTCTGATTTCACCATTCTTCTTCCTAACAGGAACAAGATTGGCTACCCAACTTGAATGCTTAACTGGAAAGATAATACCTGATTCAATCAACTTAGATAATTATTTCCTCATTAGAGGCTCTATTTTGGGATTTACAAGCCTCTGTTTCTATCTAACAGGTTTAGAATTTGGCTGCAACTCGATTGTATGTTGTGCTAAAATGGGATCAAATCCTTTCAGGTCTTGGTATTTCCAAGTGAAAACATCTTTAAATTCCTTACAAAGATTAAAAAATGACTATTTTTCAGTTAAGGAACATACCTTTCCAAGAAACAACTTTTTCCCTTCATCAACTGAGATCTCTTCATAATTATCAGCATGGGTTGACATCTTAGTCTTGACCTTTCTTAACTGATCGTCAGTGCTAAAGATGTCTTCTAATGTGACCAGACCTCAAGGTAGTTTATTTGTCTTCAACTGAACAATCTGGTCACCATATAAGTGTTGTAATTTATCTTGATTAACTATAGAAAACTCACCTTCTTGTTGCAAAAACCTGCAGATTTGATCAATCACTTTCAAAAACTTTCCAATTTGAATCATTATCAGGTATTGAGGGCCTGACAATTAGCTTTATATGAGGCTGAATTTTGCTATTTTCAATCTGTTCCAGCACTTCAAAACTAGCCCCAACTAGCTACAAGTATGTTTGCATGCTTATTTTCAGCTCTAGGAATAGACTGAATATTAATAGCATCAAAATATTCCATTAAGTCTAAAACTCTATGTCTGTAAGACTTCATTAATGGATTCTTACAAACATTGAAATTTCTTACTTGATTGATAACCAACTCAGAATCACCAAAAATCTGTAGCATGCTGATACCTCTCTTTCTGGCCCAAAGTAATCCATGAATTAATGCTTCGTATTCAGCTACATTACAAGTACATGAAAATTGAAGACTTAAAGTTGAGAAATACCTTTCATTCGTTGGGGAAGTGAGCATCAAACCTTCTCCCTGTCCTTTCTTGTTCTTAGCTCCATCGAAATGAAGCTTCCAAATCCCTTCTGTTGAATCTTCTATTTTGGATAGCAAGGGAAGTGGTGTATTTTCTTCATGCATACAATACACACCAAACAGGTGTTCTTCAACTTCCTTAAAAGGATCATGAGCATGTTCTTCCACCATATTTTCATCCATAAACATGTTAGAAACACCATCTAATGCTGAAACCTGAGCTACCTCATCAAAGTCAGACTGATCTAAGGCTGAATAATTAGCCACCGCATTTGGAGAGTGAGGCTCAATGTGAAATCTGGCCAATGGTTTCGAATTGATAATAAATTTGGTGCTGTAACGAGTAGTGAAAAAAAAGGACCAATCTGAAGAGAGATAACCTCCTATTTTTGTTGTGAAGTCTCTAGATAAGCATAAAACAAAGTATGGAGGTAAATCCACAACAGTAACATCTTGCAGAATAGAAACATTTGGGCAAGCATGTAACATTACCTCTAAATTTCTTATTAGACCAACTGTATTAGTTGCAGTTCCATCAAGCTGTAAGACACTCCTTTTCTGTAGGCTCATACTGCAGACCCAATTTTTCTGCAATTTCTTTTGGCATAACTGTGCTACTTGTGCCACTGTCCACCATGTAATTATGAACTAGATGTTCTCCAATAATCAGTGATAAATAAAATGGTGGTGGCTTCTTGATTTCATGAGCATTCAAAACTTTCTGAACCATCCATTTAACTTCTTTAATGCGATCTTGTTTGAATGTTCTAAGGACCATGTCTGCCTTCTAAACTTCCTTTTCTGTTGTTTTTGAAGAAATCTACAGCTTAGCTAGTTCATGAGAAAGTAAATCTTGTTGTCCAAGAATACTTAGAGTGTCCCACATTGAGATGTTAACGTTATGCTTTTTCATTACATCAACAATGTTAAAAGAAGCAACTATTTTAGAGACGGATTCAACTGTCTTAGAGTAGGCCTTAGCAAAAATTGATTATGCTTCATTTGCCTTTTATATATGAGGTATAAATAGTCTTCTGGGGTCACGATGTAGCTATTTTTTAAGGCCTTTATCAACTGGAACACTTTCTATTTTTTGAGGAATTGATTTTGGGACTGTAGATGTTGTCTTATATGTGACAGTAGGCAGAACAGGCCTATTTTGTTGTTTTTGAATTTCAACAGCTTTTCCTTGAGCCCTAGTAGTGACTGCAATGAAATCCTCCTCATTGAAACTGACTAAATTATGTTCAGGTGCTTTCTGAACATGAGTTTCTTGCTACCCACTCTCCATTTGAGGCATGAACAATGTTTCAGATTGAGGTTGTGCAACAAGATTCAGATTCAGAAAAGCATTTGGGCAACTTGCAGCTGAATGAGGTTGATTGCAAGGTTGACACCACTCTTCTGTAGCCATATTAACTAGGACTAAAGCATTAGATGAACTAGGAGCCTTTGGGTCAAATTGCCTTTGCTGGTAAGGCTACCTATAATTTTGATTCTGTTGATAAGGCTGCCTGTTTTGTTGATTCTGTTGATTTTGCTGATAAGGAGCCTGATAGGGTCTACTAGGTAATGCAAGCCTATTCTCAATTGAAGTCAACTTATTTCCCATAGTCTGCAAAGCTTTAAATACATCATCTGATGGGGCTACAAAAATAGGTTCTATGATTGTAATAGGATGAGGAATAGGTGCTAAATTTGCCAAAAAAGGCATTAAAGGCCTTGGTGCCAATTTTCCATCTTTAATAAGACTATTTTCAGCTCGGATAGCGATATCGTACGCTGTTGGGAGTGTCTCTCCCCCCATTGAATGAATCATAGTTGAGATATCATTGTTTAATGCCCTAAGATAATAAATGAAAGCATGATACACTTGAGGCTTGATACTTGCTGGAATTCTTTCCCAAGTTCTTGAAAAATGGATATTGAAACTAGACATAAATTCATTGGGAGCTCTTGTAATAGTAGACAACTATTCTATGAGAGATAAATGATTTCAATTATCTGGATTTTTTTTTAGCAATTTATCACCTAAATCATCCAAAGTTCTTATGCATTCAATCTCTAGATTTCTATACAATTGCAAGTCCTATCCTTTAAGAGATGCAGCTAAAAGTCTTAAGGCTAAATCTTCATGAGTAATATTATGAATTGCACATAAGACTACACTATCTTTAATGTGCTATGTAGGTGTCACCTGATTTTCACAAGTGAATGATGGCAAAATTTTCATGGTAGCATTAGGAATGTCATGGTAGACTAGGATTACTAATGGTCTACCATTAGTAACGGTCACAAAGTTCCTTGGTGGTTGAATAGCCATTTGAAAAACTGGGATGTTAATAGAGAAATTGATACATGGTGAAGGAATAATAGGAGGAGGGTTATCAAAACCAAGTCTATTATAAGGTAAAGTATTACCAACTCTTCTCCTTCTAGCATAATTCAAGGGTAAAGAAAAAAACTCAGGAGGAATTCCTCTTACCGATGACCGAGTAGTCACTTTAGGCATGGAACATGCTGTAATACTTGCCTGAAATCAGCGTAACAGAGTCACCAAAATATCTTAAAATCTTTGGAATAAATTGCTACAGCTTACTCCCGAAAGTAAATTTTGTAAATGTTGTAAATCTGATGTGGATCTGTCAAAACTTGCACGCAGATTTGATTCGTGGTCCCACCGGGTGTGCCAAAAACTGTTATCTCTCAAAAGTGCACCCTATAGAGAGATGGTTGCAAGTTTTCTGGGCTTGCAAAATTTGATCTCTCTCTCTTTCGTAGATACAATGGAAACATCTCAAGTCTATGGGTATACTTATTTTGAGGTGAGTCTCTGGTATCAATGTTGATTCCTTGTTGATGTATCCTAAATTTTTTTCCTTGGGTTTAAGGGGAAAATATGATTGTAAGATAATTTAAACTAAGGTGATACACCAAATTTGCACGAGGGATTTGACTAAGTATATACACTAATGATATGTGAAATGATTCTTGATGCACGAACCAACAATTATTTGACAAAATGTTAAGGGAAAAAAACTTGGAGGTATTGAGGAAGATTATCACAACAATACTACTAAGCTAAACATGCACATTAATATCATGCAGAGATTACTGAATTTTACAACAGGGTTTAAGATGATTAATCCACAGGGAATTTACATTCACAAGACTAATAGAAACATAAACAAGACTACAAATAATTGGGAAGGCAGAAATACTTCACACTCAAAAGGAAAAACTGAAAAAATTGCTTCAGTACTCCTATATCCAAAAAGTACCTCTAGGTTGCTTTGCAAAGGCATCACAATATATAGCAAAATAAAATTTACCCTCTTCCTAAAAAAAGCCTAAGGCTTGTTACTCGCCCATGCATATCCTATTTTTATCCTTTATTCTAATAATAGATAAAGGAATAAAAAATAGAGCATGTAATTACAAATAGGAATTATTAGCCTTGAATTACAATACATGTCAACCTAAAGTTGACTGTTCTATTTTTACCTGAAAACAAGGGTAAACGAATTTACTAATAATAAGTTTGCTACCTTATGCAAGTCTTTCTCCCTTTGAACATGCAAGGCGCGGATTTCTTCTTACTCGACATCTTTCCTTTTGTGAAGGCATGCAAACATAATCATGTGTATTAAGTAAAAATAAATTACATTAATTGCAATCCTTTGCAAAAATAATTCATCCAAATATCTATCCTGATTGGGACCACCTTTGTCTCTTGAAATGTTGACACTTGTTCTGTCTTCTAGTGATCACAAGGATACACACAAGGCGTGAATTATCTCTAACCTTCGACACTAGTCGTGACCACCTTTACACTTGACCACTAGCCTCCATTTCTAGTTATGGCCACATATCTACCCGAGTGGAAATATATATACATAGTACACCATGTAGAGAGATAGCTGTAGGTTTTCTAAGATTGCAAAATTTGATCTCTTTCTTTCGTAGATACAATGGAAATACCTTAGGCCTATGGGTATACCTATTTTGAGGTGAGTCTCCAGTATCAAGTCCGGTTCCTTATTGATGTATCCTAAATTTATCCTGGGGTTTAAAGGAAAATATGACTGTAAAATAATTGAAACTAAAGTGATACACCAAATTTGTATGAGGGATTTGACTAAGTATATGCACAATTGATATGTGAAAGGATTTTTGATGCACGAACCAACCATTCTTTTAAATAATGTTAAGGGCAAAACACTTTGAGGTATTAAGGGAAATTATCACAACAATACTGCTAAGCTAAACATGCACATTAATATCATGTAGAAATTACTGAATTTTACAATGGTATTTGTTGAGATTTTCTTAGCCTTTCGATCTGGTACTTGTTTCTTCTCCACCATGGATCTTTAAACTCTGATTGGCACATTGGTTGGATTTTCGACCCTTGATTAGGGTTTCTGACCTAAATATTTAATGTGGCACTATCATCGTAACCATGGTGGTTCACATTAATTTGCAGATCGATCGTTGAGCTTCTGTCCTTTTTGATCATATACCGTCAATTTCTAACCCATAGTTAGGGTTTCTAATCTGGCAATAAAGGTCGTCAGTGACAACTGACCATGGCTACTTGCTTTGATCTGTGAGCTTGATCCTTGGCCTTTGATCTTTTTCCTTCTAATCTTGAGCCATTTATTATTGACTCTGGTTGAGTTATGTTGAACTCACCTCTCGAGTTCATGTGTTGAAGGAAATTTTGACCCTAATGCACATTTCATTTGATTTTTGATTATGCGGGTGAAGCCCTGGAAAAGTTTTCCTTCATTGCCATTGTTATGAGATTCAATACTTGTAATATTTGTAAAAAAAAAATCCAATGTGGGGACCATTTTCCATGTGCACATGCTCTAACATTGACATCTCTCTCTAAGTGGTCACATGAGTGACAATTTACAAATCAACTCTAGCTCCTTGAAGTGGGGACCACCTGCCAGTGTTTTCTTTAAGTTTGGCCACCTTGTGAAAATGGACCTTACGCAATATAAAAGGGTCGACCATCTTATATGGCTACATGCCACTATAGTCCTCTCATTTGGTTTGAGCTCTCTGCACCTTTGTGGAGCTCTATGAATATCCGTTGTGTCTAGATGTACATGGGATTTCACTTTGTAAATATGTTATAATATATAAGTTTTTCCACTTTGTAGTCAAATCGATTCTCTGGCATGCTAAGGTTGGAAACTGTATTTTACTTCTATTGTTGCTTTAAAAGATTCGACTCTTTTTCCTTAGTCATATTGGGAACTCAGAATATAGTTGATCTTTGACATTCCTGCGGAGCTATATGATTTTGTTTCTCTAATCATGGACTGGACGTCTCTTTTGCACGATGACTCAAACCCATCGACATGTTTGTCGGTCAAAACCTAACTCGGTTTGAGTTTGTTTTGAAGGTTTGGTGATGATTCTTCGTTGCCATTGATTCTCTGTTACAGCTCTTTGATCACAAATTGTTGATCTCGAACATGTGGTTAGGGTTTCACCGCCTGTAATTAATTTGGTCGGTGGAAACTGACCGTGAGTTACTTGCTTTGATCTTGGAGCTTGATACACTTGGCTATTTGATCATTTGTCCTTCCTTGGATCTCAAGCCACTAAAATTATTGACCCTATTTGATGAGTTAGGTTGAAATCACCTGCTCGAGTTCTTGACGTGTTCAAGTTTGAAAGCTTGACCCTCGTGCACATATTCATTTCTCACTTTTTCACTCATGTGGGTGAAGCCCTGGAAATTTTTTTCTGTCAACGCCATTGTAAATGGATAGTCCTCGAACTATACCACTATTGATTTTTGATCTTTACCAATGAAGCTCTGTTCCTGAAATCTCTATGAGTGAGGTTGTTATTGGGTTTGTACATGTAATGTCGTGATATCTCCATTATCTGTTCCTCTATCGAGCTCGACTTATGAAAAATAGTTCCTCTGGCAATGATAGATGTAACCACTTGTGGGTTAGAGCTCGACACTTATGCTCAAAATATTTTTGTAGCCTTGTGGATTTCTATAAGGACCTTCTGTAGAAGGTATGGTTTCCATTGCCGTGATGCTGTCGAGGTTATGGGATTCATCCATGTATCTATGCAAGATTCAGAGCTCGGTTTCCATTTTCTACCTTCTGTAGATCTATGTCAGTTTTCTTGGTCATCAAGATGCTTTGCATTTTTCATTGGCCACCACTGCCATGAACTTGTGTTCTCGATTGTATAGCTATCACACTTTATGATGAGGGAAGCTAAGTCTCGACCTCCTTGGGTATTGGACATGATTGCTTCTTCGTTTGCTATTTTGCTAATCCTGAATAAAAACTGGATATACATGCCAATGATGATCTATTTCTCCATTATTTCCTGTACTATTTTATGGCTCAGCCTATAGGATACAACTTTCGAGTTGAACCTCATTCTGAGCTTGCTCTTCCATTTCTCTAAACTTAATGATTCCTCGAGGGTTTTGATATATCCAATTTGTACTTCGGTGAGTTCTTTCTCGAATCGATTGACTCTGAGAATCTGTGATACCTATTAATGGTCTTCTGTATCACATGAAGTCGGGACTCTACAACACTTTGTGTACTTCTGATACTGCAACTTGAATCTAGAGCATTTAATTGGAATGACAATCTCTAAAATATTGGTCATATTTATTTGAATCATTGGATATGTGCATGAGATTTCTCTTTAGGATTCAAATTGGTAATCTTCCACCTGAATTCAGTGTAACTATAATAGGTTTCCATTGATTAGGCATCTCTTTAGCTTGCTACTTGCTATCTTATTCCTTATAAAAATTAGGCCCTGGAATAGTAGACTATTGGTGTGACTTTATGATCTGCTAGAAAAAGGCTTTTCCATTTTGATGAATCATATATGACTATTTAGTACATTATCTGGAACTATGTATGAATGTTCTTGGTCTTGATTCTAAGATTGTTCTCATGAGATCAATCCTTGAGCCTGTTTCTAGAACTTACATGTATCTTCTATGTGCTATGTCTAGTAACATTTTACTTGTTGTGGGTTCCTTCACTAGCTGTGCCACTGGATGTTCAGCCACTAAGTGTTAACTAAGTTGTTATTGCATTGAAAAATTCTGTAGCTTGTTTCTTGTGCAGAGATGCTTTATTTTATTTTGAGATGTTTTAAAATTTCTGCAGACACCCTTGAATCTCTGAAACGTGTATTGAGCATGGTGAAGCTATACTGTAGCTTTCTGTCCAAACTTAATACTTGCTTCATTTATGAGAACTGTCCATCTTTGGGATGGCTGCATTTTGTGAATGTCATAATCTCGAACATAATACTCCATGTTTGAAATTCAATTGCTAAATCTATAATGAGTACATCTATAAATATCTTCACCTTGATGAGTGAACAGTGCTAGTTCCCATTTCTTTTCTAGACCATTATATATTGTACATTTTCTTTTATTAGCAACTAGTAGTTGAATGCAGCATGTTGAGAAAGTTGTAAATATCCAGTTTACATGGTGAAGCCCCATCAAAATTTTCCCAAAATATTCTTTATTCTATGTTTCAGTTGTAATCCTTTCTGTATCATCCAAACTTTAGAATTTCTTGAAATCTAATTCTTCCTTTTTAGTTGCAAACTGAAACATGTGCTTCTATTTGCCAGTATCTTTTCTATACTGTAACTTGTTCCATTTGCAAAAAAAAAATTGAGTTTGAGTTAGATTAATTCTTCTTTCCATCATGTACTTGTGACTTTTCTATTTCTTCTTGGCTGCAACCTGTACCTGCACACTTAAGAAAATAGTTAGAAAATACTTAGGCTTTTTGGCCTCTCTTGTGTCCATGTTTCTTCTTTTCTTTTCTCTTTCTTCTTTCTAAATGAGTAGAGCATGTATGTAGTTTGTTCTTCAAGTAAATTATATCTCCTATTTTGAAGAGATTCATATGCACGAACTAGGACAATAAGGAATATGAATTGATCTCTCAGCTCGTAACTAACAGTTCATATTTTATTCTTTTCAGGTACAGTGACTTCTACAATGAGGATGAGAGAACAGAACAAACTATGGAATGGAGCTACTCCGAACAATGAAGAAAAACCCTCAAGGAAATGATGGGTTCACTCATACTCCTTACCTTTTTTTTCATGCATGTGTATCTCTTATTTTAGTAGTTGTACTTTACATTTCCAGTTACCTCCCATGGCTTGTGTGGGAACATTTGAAATTTCCTTATGAATAAAACATTGAATTTTGTAAATGAGTTGTATATTTCTTTCTGCATTTCAGCTTTCTGTATGGATTGTATGATGAACTAAAAAAATCAGTAATATAATTGTATGTCTTAATCATGAAGGAAAGAACATTAATGAGAACCTGTAACATTCAGTAATGAACTCTGATTTCTGCAATCCGCACTTGTGTTTTTTGTCCCAAAACTCAACACTTCACCTATCCTTGTAATTCAGATGTCTTCATCAAGACAACATAGCTGTCCTTTGGGGCCCTTGTGTTCTTTTGTTGAAGATATCATGAAATTGTAGACTATGTGATTTTTTACATTTTGTAACAGCACACATAGCTGCATAGATTTCACTTAATCATTAACTAATTCAGCAGTAACCAATAATATCAAAACTTCCTTAGTTTAGGTATACTTCACCAATTCCTTTCATTGTAATGATGAAGTTTCAAGTTGCCCATTTTTACACATGTGTAAAAAATGTCAATAGTAGTGTGTATCTTGTTCATCCTTGGATGGGTTGAATAGGTATATGGTGTGTCTTAACAAGGATATCCTACCTCAATCTTCCATCTCTGCAAACATAGATTCGACCTCCGTGCCAAATGAGACCATTTTCCTCTAATGAAACTCCATGAAATTTCCCCTCAAGGTGTCCTTGATCGATAGCCCAGGGGGCTGTCACCCTATCTATATCTATCCTGGTCGAGCGACATCAATTGTGAGCCCCACCTCGGATATAGATAGGGGGGCCCCAGATATAGATATATGGGAGTTCCTCCTCTCCCACTGCCATATAGAGATATAAGGTCCTCCAAATCTATATAGGGGTGGGGGTCTCTAAGACACGATGTCTACTTTGACTGAAAGGTAAAAGCTTCCATGTGGAAGCTACTGTACCAAGTGCGGTACCCATATCCAAATGTCTTTGTCTACTCAAAGCATTAGCAACCACATTCTCCTTCCCATTCACATGATTTATCACTATGTCCTACTCATAAAGTAACTCCATCTAACATCGCTGATGAGCATCTATATTGGGATGTGTGAAGAGGTGATGAAGACTCAAGTGATCAATCTTGAGAATTAATCTCTTTCCTAAAAGGAAATGTCTCCACTGAACCAAAGCATGTATAAATGTTGCAAGCTCAAGGTCATGAATCAGATAATTGAGCTCATAATCCTTGACATTATGAGACTCAAAGCATACTGCATAGCCATCCTCCATCAATACACCTCCTAAACCTATGAAAGAAGCATCTCTGCAAAAAAATAAATCTCCCTGTGGATGTGGCATTGCAAGAATGGTTGTTTTCGTAAGGCATTCCTTTAGTGTCCTGAAGGCCTGCTCACATTTATTTGACAAAATGAACTTCTTCCCTTTTTGCTGAAGGGAAGTGATGGGGCACACAATCTGAGAAAATTTCTGAATAAATCTCTTGTGGTATCCTGCTAACCCGATGAAACTATGCACCTCATACACACTGGTAAGTGTTGGCCAATCCTTAATGGCTTTAATTTTGGAAGGATTAACTATGATACGTTCCCCATAAATTATGTGGCCGAAATACTGTAATACTGATGGGATGAGTTCACACTTATCTAGGTTACCATAAAGTTGTTGCTCACAAAGACACTTCAGAACCTGATGAATGTGCTCCTCATGCTCCTCATGCATAAATTATTAGATCAAAATATCATCAAGGAACACGAGTACAAAGAGTTCTAGAAAAGTTTTGAATACCCCTTTCATCAAACTTATGAACATTGTAGGGGAATTCGTTAGGTCTAATGACAAAACTATGAACTAATACTGACCATATCTTGTACATAAAGGTGTCTTGTGGACATCTTCCTCTGTAATCCTCAACTGATGGTAACCAGAATTAATATCTAACTTAGAAAACATTATGGCCCTTCTCATTTGATCAAAAAATTCATCGATGCGAGGAAGGGGATAACAATTCTTGATCATAACTTTTTTTATTTTTCTATAGTTCACACACAACAGCAAGAATTTGTCCTTTTTAACAAAAATCAATGGTGCATCCAAAGGGGATACACTAGGAAAGATTAGGCCTTTTTTAATAAGGCCCTCTAGCTACAACTTGAGCTCACATAGCCTAGGGTTGGTCATAATATAAGGAGTGCATAAGATGGACTCCGCTCTTGGAAGCAAATCAATGTGAAATTTTATGTCATGTGAGGGAGTTAACCTTGGCAGCTCACTAGGGAGAACATCAGAAAAATCTTGCAAATGGGGTGACCATCAAGTGAAGGTCCACCAGCCTTATCCTCTAACCTATTAATAACTGTAATAGCATATAACTAACACATAGACCATACACACCTCTTAATCTACATAGTGGAAATAGAGTGAATAGAGATGTGCCTCCTAACTCTAGCTATCATTGACTCAATCCCCAAATCATTTGTATAAGAAATAACCTTACTGTAAGAATAAAATCTAGATCTATGTGCAAATAACATATCCATGCCCAATGATATACTGAACTATGAGCAGCTCCAAAGAAAAAATACCCGAGACCGGCTTTTCAGTGAAAACAATAAACCCTAATGGTCTTCTCGGATTTGTGGGCAGCGGCTTCAGCAAAGACGTGGACAGGGTGATCTGCCCCGAGCTACAACATGTCTTTCTTGTCATTATGATTGAAGGAATGGTGAAGTCGATGGAAAGGATGTTCCGCTCACTTTTAATTTTTTGCATGAATGCAGTCTGAAGCCAGGAGGTTTTAGATCGAATGTGGTTGGGGTTTTTGCTAAAAGAGTTGGTGGTTTGTCCCCCTGTTCTGGATCATGTCCATGTATAGCTCTCCCTCTTATTGGGGTCGTGCATAGCTTGGTTAAGTCCTCTCTTGGTGCCCCTGGCCTTGGTGATGGTAGCATCAAGCAAGCTACTAATCCCTCCAATGGTTCAGACATGGGTAATGGTCTTTCCCTCATTGGTCAAACATATGGTGACAGCAGGTCAGGATCCAACAGACTTGGCCCCCACTGGAAAAACTAGAACAGAGGAAATCCCTTTTCTTTCCTAGAGGCGACTAGATCTGGTGTAAAGAGGTCAGATAGACCCATGGCTTATGCCAAGTCTACTCTTGTGGTTTCCTTTGGTGAGGAAGTCTCTATTTCAGTGGATTTCTACGAAAATAGGGGTCTGATTTGCAAATTCATTAGCTACTTTCCTAGCCTTCCATCCCTTTACAGATGGATATCTGAACAATGGAGGCCATTTATGGAAGGTAAAGTCAATATCTACCCATCTGTTCATGGAATTTTCATTGCTATTTTTGACCTTTCCTCAGACAAGGACAAAAATTTTGGCAAATTATGGGATTTTGAGTTACACCATCTTCTTATGAAGCCTTGGTCCCCCAACTTTAATCTGATTACTGAAACCTTCTCCATCAGACCTGTGTGGATAAGGATGCCTCATTTACCCCTACATTTCTGGAGTGTTGAGTGTTTCAAATCCATGGGGGATACTTTGGGAAAATACCTTGATGTTGATTCTAAGACTGGATCTTATGATCACACCACTTACACACGTATTTTGGTGGATATGGATATGACGGATGATTTCCAGGCCATAATGGAACTCAAAATCTCAATTATGAAGGTCTCCCCTTTATATGTAGAACTTTCTTTGCCCTTGGTCATCTTGTTACTGAGTGTCACATTGTGAAGAAGCAGATTAAAGGTTGGGTCTCATGGTGGAAAGATTTCAATCCAAAAAATTTGACAGTAGAGGTTAAGGAGGATAATGATTCAGAAGCATTAGACAACCACATTGAAAATCAGGGAAAGGAGAAGGACAAGATAGTGGAAGAAATTAAAATGAAGAATCTGAGTGAGCTTGACTCTCTTTCCACTTTACTTGTTAATGATGGAGAAAAGGGGGTTGCTCCCTTGCTACGCTCTATTTCCTTGTGTCCTCCAATTCAAAACATTGCGTCTCTTGAAATTAGCCTTCCTATTGACCCAAATGAGAATGTTGATCATACTTAGGGGGAAGGCTGGATGATGGTGAACAACAAAAAGAGAGGAAAAGTTGGTCACTTTCCTCTCAAGATGAGCCTTAGATCTCATAAAGGGAATCTGGGTAGTTGAGTCCCTTAGTTTGGGGGTCAAGATGTTTTGACCTACTTACCTGGTGCTTGTGCTTCCTTGTCCCTGGGATCTAGCTTGTCTATTTATTTCTTCTTTGGGCATGTGGGCTCTTGTCTATTGTTGTTTTTCCCTTAGGATTTGATTGGTTTATCTTTTGGTTGTATAGGGTTCCTGATCCCTTCAAAATCTATTTTTACCTAATCTAATAAAAAAACATATTCATACCCAAGATCACTCCATAAGAATTGAAAGGAAGGATAAAAAATTCCAAAGTAATGGTGAATGGTCCTAGGTCCTTTACACACTCCTTAACTAAGGATTATACTAAGATATTAGTTGCAAAATCCATCTCGATATCTAAACTAAGGCACTACCTAACTACCACCATCCTGCATCACTCTCCTCAATATGGTGCAATAAAAGAATCGAATGAGCTAGAATAAAAAAGAATAGAGGCGGGGATACCACCAACGCTACCTCTAGTCTCAATCACTATTCCCTGATGCTATACCTCGTGGTTCTTGACCACTGCATAGATTCAATGGCTATGTCCCATGTCACCAACTTGAGGAACTGATATCGATGTCTTACCCTTGATATTATGGTTCTACGGGAACTCTCTTCAATGGTGGCCAGGTACACTACATCCATAAAAACTACCTTGTACCCTCAAATGAGATGTAGCTCTAGTAGGTACTCTAGTGGTCTGTGTCATGGATCCTAATGTTCCTGCTATGGAATGTTGTGGTTACTTATGATCAGCTTGGTATAACCAAAAAACAACACCCTCCGATTTTTCATGCATGTGTGAATGAGTAGCCAGTGTTTTTAGGTAACATTGGACCATCTCTCAAGTCGTGGGACTTTTTAGTTGAGATGGACCTCCAGAGAAGGTTGGTTCCTCTACCTACTCTTAGCACTAAACTACTACTAAGGAAGAAAATGTGACTATCTACTCCTAATCTAAAAATTCCAAAGGACCAAGGAAAGAGAGAGCATGAAATTTAAGAAATCCTACACTACAGAGGTGATAGCTCCAAGAAAAGGGGTGAAATATCCTTCTCAGGGAGAATATAGAAATATAATGGATTTTAGAGAGGCCAGACCAATGTGACATAAAGCCAGATCTTCATTTACAACCAAATCTCCATGAAACACAACATCTTGCACCTGAAAATGAGACATACATGCAAAAAAAGATAATAACAAAATAGAGAAGCAAGGAGATATAACAAAAGAAATGCAAGGGTTGGAAGAACACCACAAACAATACTTTTATTACTCTTGGAATATGCACAGTCCATTACATTATTGAAATAGAGGCACAAATACACTTGTTAGGCCCATGAGAAGGTTTGTAGCTCAATTGTGTTGAGAATTTTTATTTACAGAGTTTCGCTACATCCCAGAATATCTGCCTCTCAAATGAGAAGAGTTTTTAATATATAGAAAATGAATGAGAGAAAGAGAAAGAGTGAAACTCAAATTTCTTATCTGAGGGATGGATTTGAAATTTTGTGGATGAATGAGGAGAAAAATATCCACGTAGACTCATACAAAGTCATGAGGAGGAGTGGTTCAGGAACAGATACTTATCTAAGAGGTTTATTCAGTAGAAGATAGATGAGTTCCATGACCTGTGTCAGGCATCCATGACAGTAGCAAACTATGAGAGTCAGTTTCTGGAATTACTTCAGTATGTTAACTACATGTAGGTTGAGTAGGTTAGGAGTCACAGGTTCATCAGGCGCTTGAGCTTGGATTTTGGAGGTGCAGTACACATTCATTGCCTGCATAACTTAACTGAGGCCGTTAAGAAGGCATACATTGTAAAGGAGACCAGGGGGGTGACATAGAAGATACAGGAGATAAAATCATGAGGGGGTCAATCTCTCCTCCTCATGGAAAACATGGTTTTTCTCATTAATTATTCAGGCCACCACAACAGCCACCTCAGCAACAACAGTAGACTCGTCCAAATTTTTTACCTTCAGAGATATTTGACACTCAGAGGGGATGGAGTATAGGGCCTCCCTCTAGGGGTCACATCACTTGACAGGGAGCAACTAAAGCTCATTCAACAAGAGCTCTGTTATCCATTTTTAATCCCTTGGTAAAATATATGACTGGAGAAATCAAAACTTGGGCGGGTGATAGAGATTCATGGTTGGCTATGGGGTTTTTCAAGTAATTTTTCATAATTTTGGAGAACTTGCAATACTTTTAGGAACTTGGGGGTCATTTCATGCATTTCCCTTCTTTTAGAGGCACATGAGTTTAATTCTTAGCCATATTTGAGAAAAATGAGTAAAATCGAGAAAACTTCTCTTTGGAGCACTCTAATTCATTTTTCCTAACTCCCCAATCCAAGAAAATTCTAAGGAGTCAGTGAAAAAATTCAAAAAATTCCGTAGAAAAATCTACAGAAGCCACAGAAAAATCCATGGAAGGCGAAGAAAAATACGTGGAAGCTACAAAAAAGTCCACAGAAAATTCCATAGAAAAATCTATTGAATCCGTAGAAAAGTCCATAGAAAAATGCACAGAAATATCTTATACACATAATAATGAAATCTATGAATCTAAGGAAATGAATGCTCTCCTAACTTAAAGGGGTATAATGGTTTGGTCAGATATGATAGCCACTCAGAGACTCAAATCAATTTCTTGTTCTACCGAGATTCTATCAATTGGTTGTGGGACACGTGAAAAGTAACCTGCAGGTGCCTCCTATGGGTTTCCAGATAAGGTCATGGAAGTGAGATAATGAGAGGCACTATGGAAATGTAAGAACTAGTTTATTCTATGGTCTTGTCTAGAAATTCTTAGCCTAGTTAGCTGTTATGCCCAATAATGAAAGTTGGGTAACTATGTCTGGTGGAAGTGGTGAAGATATGAATACCACTATTCGTAAGCTAGTACCAATGTCTAACTGGTTAGCAGGTCCATTGGGTTGTTAGACCTTTGGATCACAGCCAAATATTCCTTAAGGATGAGGCCCTCGTATGGTCATGCATGCAATCAATCCCTATTTTCTGGAGCAGTCCAAAAGTCATAGGCTAAGTTTGCAACAATTTTTAGTGTTTCTAATTCATCTAACTTTTCAATGAATGTTGTGGGTGTTCATAAAACTATTAAGCATAAGATTGTATCAATGTCAGTTATTAACTCTGGTCTGTTATGTTGGGGAACCAGAGGATCACAACTATATGTCCTTTCCTGTTGAGGACCGTTGATGGTCATGCAAAAGGAAATCAATTTACTTCTAGTAAATAAAGCTAACAAGGGAAATCTAACCTATGTTTTTGTGATTTTCTCAATATATTAGATTAAAGAAATAGAAAGGTTAATCTATGGAAATAAATGTTTTTGTGCTTTTATAACATTTCAAACAATGCATATAATCTAATAAATAATTTAAAAACAAAAAAATTAGCTGGATGTAGCTATTTTTTGTGCAAATGTATGATCTAACCTCAAAATCTACTCTAATTAAATCAAAATCTTTTCAATCCTACCTCAGAAGTGAGAAACAAATCATAACCCTAACAGAGCTATTATTTCTCACAGCTTCCCCAGTAATGTTGAAGAGAAAACTTTCTATTGTCCTGATCTACTTTGTAATTGAATAGATAATTGAAATGAATAAATTTTCTACTCTATTTGATATGTATCTAACAATTTGATAAAGGCTAAGAAAAAAACAAAAAAATCCAACCTACAAGAGCAAGATCTTTGGCAATTCTAGCAGTATTGATAGTTGTCCCCTTAGTTCTTTCCTTTCTCTGAGTGTTCGTGTGAGTCCAAGGTATTGAGAGTGCAAAGAACAACAACAAGAGGATGGCACTTGAGCAATGGTGGCTTGGAAGTAATCCAGACACAAGGCAAGTAAAAGAGAAATAGCGTAAGAGATCTAAGTCTAGCTATGCAATTTCTAGGAATACTGTGGCAGCAAAACAAGAACAAGATACACCTAATTATCCAAGAGGACTTTTGCTTGAATATAAGCATGGAATATATAGGAATGGAAGGTAGAAGATTAATTCATGCACAAGGAAATGAAGAGGGAGTTCCACCCATTAAATCTTTTTAAAAATAGAAGAAGTAAGGAGAAAAAAACAAACGCATCTATTATTAGCAAAAACAGCTCATGGATGAGCGCAAAAAGAAAACTTAAGTGAATATTCACACGTAGATTCACACATGAAGATTCTAGAAAAGGTGGTCAGGACCGTCACCCTGCACAGAGTGGTGGTTTGAGGACCGCCACCCTACCTAGAAGGGGGTTTGTAAACCACCACCCAGGTAGGGAGGTGGTTTGGACACTTAAGTCCAAATCAAGCACAGAATGAAGATGAAAATTGGAAAAAATCAAGGAGAAGCTCTGTAAAGCTATCTAGGCTACAAATATATACTGCAAGTGGGAATTGGATCTCAAACACCTTCTCGAAAGGAATTTTAAATCATCATTGGGGTTCTCATAAACATTTCCCAATAGTACAACACATGCAATTTTGGGTGTGTACAGTGAACTTCCATTCATTGATAATTCCTTATATGATAAACCCATGGATGTTTTCAAAAGTGCCTTAAAAAATATAGGATAAGTTGTCAATCCTAGTGAAGGGTGTGATTTGATTTTCAAGCAATTTGAAATTCATATAGATTTAGAGGACATAACATGAATTTACAAATATGTGTATCATTATAAATGGAATCCAAGGATCGAGTAATAATGGGGTCTATAGAAGGATTGGACATTCAAAAATATGACATTTCCCTCCTTCAAAATATCAACAGATGAAATACATCTAATTAAGAGGACTCTCAATGAATGTTTTACCTATGAATGCGATGAATCCTTTTTAGTTGAATAATCTCTGTCAATTACTAACAAGAATATGTAAGACACATAACATTACAATGAGTTAAATATTTTCCATGTGATGGGAAAAAGAAGATAGTTGTATTGGGTAATTTTTCTTTATCTTGAGCCATGATTCCTAAACACTAAAACCTAACCTTGAGCCCTAAAACCTAAACCTTAAACCTTAAACCCTAAACCCTAATCCCTAAACCTAAACCCTAAAATATAAAACCTAAACCCTAAGTCCTAAATCCTAAACACTAAACCTTAAACCTTAAGCCCTAAACCCTAAACCCTTAACCTTGAACCCTAACACCTAAACCATTAATCTCAATCCCTAAACCCTAAATCCTAAACCATAAGCCCTAAACCCTGAACCCTGAGCCAAAAAACCTAAACCCTAAACTACACACACTAAATCATAAACCCTAATCCCTTATCCCTAAACTCGTAACCCTAAACCCTAAACCCTAGAACCCAAACACTAAATATTGAGCCTTAAAACCTAAATCTTAAACCCTAAACCCTAAACAAAGAATCCCTAAACCCTAAACCTTAAATATAATACCTAAAAGTTTAAAAACTAAACCCTAAACTATGAAACCTAAACCCTAAACTCTGAGCCCAGAACCCTAAACCCTAAATCCAAAACCCTAAACCCTAAACCCTAAGTAATAAACCATAAACCCTGATCCGTAAACCCTTAACCCTGTCCCCTAAACCCTAAGCCCCAAACCATAAACCTTGAGCCCTAAACCATAAACCCTAAACCCTGAACCATGAGCTCTGAACCCTAAACCGTAAACCATAAACCCTTAACTATGAGCCAAAAATCATAAACCCTAAACACTAAATCCTAAACCCTAAACGCTTAGCCCTAAACCCTAAACCCTAAACCCTTAACCTTGAGCCCTAAACCCTATTCCCTGAACGCTGACCCCTAAACCCTAAAATGTAAACCCTTAATATTAAGCCCTAAAAATTAAACCTTAAACCCTAAATCTTGAATTCTAAACACTAAACCCTAAACATCACTTTAGTAAGGATCCCATTTTAGTAAGAAGTACACAATCATCATAGAGATGCTTCATGGTCACTAAAGTGAATTATGGACCAAATTTCCAAATTTGTGACAATTCAAGCAGTGTTAAGGCCAAATAAAAATCCAGAAGGGCAAAAAACCTACAAAACAAAGACCGACTACAATGTATATGGATTTAAAGTTGTAGGTCATTTATGAAATTTAGAAAATGAGTATATAATGACTAGATTAGATTTTGAAAAACTATCTTCTAGATTATCATTTTCAAAACTATGGGACCATTTCCATCAGGTACAGAGATGCCGTAATTTCTTATATTTAGTAGATGTTGACCAAAATAAGCTCACACTTATTTTTGGGTCAACTAACACCATTTTCCCCCCTTTTTGTTCTTCAATCAGATTTTGCATACATTCTAAGTACTAAAGCTTTCCTAAAAAGATCTTCATCAGATAAGAAATTTCTTCCCCTTTCCAAAAATGTAAAGAATTCCTTCTAACTCCTCATATTTTTCAAGTTACGGGCCGGTGGGACTAGGAAGGATTTTTTGCCAAATGCGGGCCTTCGAGCCTGGGGAAGAATTTTCCGCAAAGTGAATTTGGGACAAGTGCAATGGCAAGAGATATTTTGGTAATCTACACTTTTTGCAAAAGGAACAAGTGAAGTTGTGGGTCCGCAGAGGAATTTTTTCATTAGTGTAATTTTGGGTCGGCGGGTCTGCGGGGCATTTTGGAACTTTGGATCTTTTCACAAATGGCGTAATTTACAACTTTGAACCCCGGTGTCAGATTTTGGAAAAAAATTGAAGAATTCAGGCTGGCGGGCCATGGGAGGTTTTTTAAAACTTTACAACTTTTGCAAAAAGGCACAAAGTGAATTTTAAGTCGAGTAAAGCTTTGAAAAAATGTGTCATTTTAGACCAGTAAAGTGTGGAGAGTTTTTTAAATTTTTGTAGCTTTTGCGAATGGCTCAATTTGTAATTTCAGGTCTGAGGGCCCGTTTTTTGCAAATTTACATGTTGTTTCCATCTCTGGTGCGGATATAAATGTAATTTTGTATAGGAGCATAACTTTTGATCAACTAGCCTAATTTCGACAAATCTTATACCATTGGAAATATCTCGACATCCTCTAAACCATTGAAGCCTAAAATTAGAATTTTTGAAGGGTTAGGTGGGATAAAATTGGGAAGAAGTTCTTGTCTCGAGGAAAGTGCAGAACCAGGCTTCCCAACCACTGAATTTAATTCAGTATTGTTTGGTTTCTTCTTCGAGAAGCTTGAATGCATTAGGAAACAAACTTTCCAAGGTTCCTTTGAATTTTTGGGATCATTTTATCAATTTTTTCGATGGCTGGGTGCAAAAATTGAGTTTATCCTCTCTCTCTAGATTTCATTGTCTATATGTTGTAAACACTTCTCATTTAAGAAGGAAAGATATTTTGGGTGTGGGGAAACTTTGTAAAATTTGTTTCTCGACTCCATTTTTGAGTTGTAAGCCTTCTCCTATGCCTAAAAAGCATATTTTTGCCTCTGAGAAGAAATGTAATGGTCTGTGCACCTTCGAGAGCAATAAACTCATGATTTTGTGTCATTCTTCAACCCTTTTTGATCTTTTATTATTTCTTCATGCCTCTCCCTTTCAGAGCTATTGTTTGTGCATGTATTTCATGTTTGCAGGTGCAAGATGTCGTGTTTCATGGATTTTTAATGGAATATTTAGAACTGGGTCTATGTCACATATGTCTGACCTCCCTCAGTCCCCTTTTCCCTATTTCTTCCTCCCTCAACAGAATATGTCACCTACTTTTCTAGTGTATCACCACTTTAGTGTAGGTTTTATCTTCTTTTTCTCTCTCTCCCTAGTCTATTGAAAGTTAGATTAGGCTTAGATAGTTTTCTTACATTAGAGTATATTATGGTAGGTAGTTCAGGAGTAGGAACCAGCCTCCTTTGGGGGACCATCTCAATTTTGCAAGTTCCACAACTTGAGAGATGGTCGAATGTTATGTAGATCACACCATATGCCCCATTATCAAACAACAGATTTGAGAGACATCCAGGGGTGCTATGATTTCGCATCAACAATAGAATAAATTTAAAGTAAAATATTTCTCTTATAATTTTTTTATACTTTTATTTTAAATATTTCTTTATACTTTTATTTATAAAAGAAATCTAATAAATAAACCTCTAAAATAAAAGCATAAAGAAATAATAAAAGAAATCTTATACTTCACATTTGTTTTACTAAATATGGCTTATTTCAGCCCGTACAAAATTCATATAGAGAAAAACATGTATGCATTTTGTGTTCATAGAAACGTTTCTCTGTTATAACATGAGCCCGTTATAATGCATATGCATTTTACATTCGTGAATTCCCGAGCCTAGGAAAACATAACGTGATCTAATTTCGTTTTTTTTTTTTTTATCCACTATTTGACCCCCAAACTTCGTGCACTTACCCCCATATATATCTGTGTGTGTGTGTGTGTAGATAAATACATACATACATACATTCACACACACTCATTTTTTAACGAGATTTAGTTTCTCTAATACAAAAAAATTGATATGGTTATCATAAATATTATCTATCCACAAAATTAGATTTATTTTAATATGTATCACCATGTCAAAGTTTTTCATATGTAAATATCTATGTTTATGGTGTATTTTTCTTTAGTAATTACTTTTCCATACTAGACTATAGTTACTTCATTTAATGTATCATTATTACATTTTGATGTATTTATACAATTTTGTGTGACTTTAATCAAAACTTTAGACTATATAATCTTCTTTGACTCTGTGTTTATTTTATCCTCTATTCAATCTTAAGTATTTGGCCTTGTTCCATTTGCCAATATTTATATTTTCTATCTTTCATTTATTTATTTATTCTACTTTTTTATGATTATTTACTTTTTCCAAAAAAAAATTAGTATGTTTATGGCTCATCAGAAATGAATTATTTGAGTTTCAGTTGATAAGAATCATATTATAGAGTTGGTAACTATATTCCTTATGATCTTTTAAAGAGATTTTCTCACTTGTTTCTATATCTTGGTTTTTTTGCTATTAAGTTTATGATTTCAATTCAAATAATTTGTGTTTATATAGAGATACTAATAATTTTAGGATGCATATAGATTTGTTATTAATTAATTTGAAAATATTGTAAAGTAGATAATAATTCAATTATTTAGAGAAGAATCTAATGTTTTACCACCTGTATTCATTGAAAGAGTAGGACTTGATACATTTAAAATACAAAATACTACTAATTAAATTATATGATACTTTTATATTGACTGATAAATTGTACAAATTTCTAAAGAACTTATATACATCAAATAATCTTTTCTTATTATCCTGCTGAAGGCAGGGATATTGTTTTCACATTAGGAATTACATATTTGCATTGCTTCTAATAAGATTGTGCCATTTAATTTTAAATTATTCTACACTAAATTTTGAAGCTTTGATATTTTAATTTTGACAAGTTTCTATTGGTAGGTCCCTTTATTTTCCACTTCTTAGGGAAAAAGGGGTGGTCCTGTTATGCATTGAATGCATTTGCTTTGTAATTTGTAGGGAGTAAAGGGGATGTCCTCTCACTGATTGAATGCATTCACTATAGACTATGAAGGTTTAGTTGCTTTTGTGTGGCTTAAGGGTGGACATATTTGTTGGTTTAAAAGTGTCTTCTTCCCGTCCCATTTTCGTGATTTCTGAGAGATGAAACAATGTGAAGAACAAGAATGTCAGACTCTTTTGGCATTGCTTCTGCACGAAAAAAAGATTACAAAGAATTATAGTGAATAATGTTTACTGTAATATTTCATAATTTTGCTTTACTAAGTCATAACCTTTCCATCTACCACAGAGATCACTGACTATGCATTTTTAAAATTTATGCATTGTTGTGTTTAACTGTGTTACATACATATATGCCTATTTTCTTTTGAATGACTATTGTGGGTTTGTTGCAAGAAGTGTATGCAAAATATGGCATGAAAAAGATGCTAGCGAAGTGTTTGTCAAAATTTTTTGGGTTACAAAGAAGACATTTTTGGCTGTACAAAAAGATACAACTTTGGATACCTATGAATGGCTTCTTTCAGCTAATGATTATAATATGTTATGACCATATTTGTGCATATCCTACCATCATCGAAGTCAGGAAGACCACACCTCTTTGAGGCATTTTTTCAAGCAGTTCATGGATTTATTTTTGCATATCTTTCAATCATTACGGTCCACGAGACCATAACTCCTTTATTTAATTCCTTTTTATTCTTTTTTTATTTTGTTAGGTTGTATTTATTATATTTTTTGAGGATAATTTGTGCATATTATATAATCATTACAGTCCATGAGACCACATCTCTTTCAGATAGTCGGTTGAGTATTTTTGTTGCAGTGAGTTTGTTGTTGGGATGCATTTATTCTATGTTTTTTGTGTGGAAATTGTAACAAAAAATCTTGAGAAATTTCAAGAAAAAGGGATGAAGTAATTGAAGAGCTAGAAATAATAGGACGAACCCTAAGAATACTTGAAAACCTAGTGAATGAGGTTTCTGCCAAAAAGGAACATGCAACCCAAGACCTACAATTTTTTTTAGAAAACTTAATCAAGCTCAAGCTACAAATATTTAGAAATACAAAAGAAAGGGATTTAACACAAAGAGAAATGCAGACCCATCATAACAAAGATTATTTCCATCTTAATGAATGTCTCTACAAGGAATAATATTATGATGATAAGGATGCTAATAGATATGTTATTCATCTATAATAAGGTGATCTGTAGGAATGTCACGAGGCAAGTGAGGTGCCCAGTTTCTTCATGTGTCCCACTAGTATCACATTGAAAATAAGGAAAATGCTCGCTACACCAATAAATGCAGTATACTTTGGTTATTTTTTATGGGGAACAATTCCAATTTTTATGTTCGGTGATCTCTTATGAAATCTTGAATTATAGAATACATGTTTAAAGTCAAATCTAGTTTCCCATTTGGCTTCTCATCACATGGAATATATTTTTGTAATCAAAACATTGTTAGCATTATAATGATTCAACCTAAAAATGAATATCCTATTAAATCAGTTATATGGAAACAAGGCTTAGAAAACAAGTCAATTGTTAACCCTGAAAATATGATTTAAGAATGTCAAATATCACAAGAATACCTTGAAATTCCATACATCTTAATTAATGTAAACCTGTTGTAAGATTTTTGTAACCTTTTTGTTGCTAAAGTAAAATAAGATCCATTTCTCATAAAGATTAACAAAACTAGCATGACTAAATTCACGATAAAGCAAGAAATATTTTTCTCAGAAGCATTTCATCCTTGTTTTGAGTATTACTAAGTAACATTGTTCAAAGCCTCAAACATTAGGTTGGCCTTTAAGGTGTTGCACAAGGTTTTTTCATGAGTTAAGGGTGTTTTCTATCAAGTTATAATAGGATCCTGAATGAAGGAGGACATGAAGCAAATTTTCCCTATGTGAGTATTACTTAAAAGGGAAAAACCCTTTAATTTTAATCCACATGACCCTATTATTATTCTTATTTCTGCTTATGACAATTCTATCTAGCCTTTTTATATCATATTTCACCTTGTGAAATGCTATTTGAATGCCCATAGAAGTACTACAACTACAAAATCCCATTGATCAATACATTTTGGAGACAAAATTAATTATTCAATTATTTTTATTAGTGATCATTTGGGATATTCAATTCTTTATTACTACTCATTTGTGATTGGTACAGATGATATGATCTATAAAATTGTGGAAACTACTTCTATTCAAAGTGGAAAACCCATTAATTATACTTTCTGACTAGAATTTCCTTTGCTTCAAATCATAATTTCCTAAATTCATATGGTTTTTGCAGCTGTGAAGCTCTTCCACTAGTTTATGCTCTACAATGCTTTTTAAAATTATTATCTTTTTTTCATATTTCATTGCGTTATTTTCTTTATCATCTAAATAAGGTTTATTTTCCTGACTAATTATGTTTGAAATATTCACTAAATGCATAATGTCTTTTATGTACATTGTAGTTTCTTAAAAAAAGTAAAATCAAAGAACGAGAGATATTTCGTTACTGCTTGTTTGGATTGCTCGTGCTCTGTTGGATAAGGTATAAACATTAGTCTTTTCCTCCATGTTGTGATCAAGAAACCTTGTTTTGTAACACAGAAAAAACAAATCAAACGCAAAAATTACATCCATGTCAACGGCAACTTTTGGACATAGAACAATATACATTATCAAACCATGTCGTAGAATGCATAGAAAGTGTGTTGCATAGCTTTGACCTTTTCTGAGACTATGATTTCAACATCAAGGTAGGTGATTGTTTGTTTGATTCCTTCACTGTGCTTTTTCATTTTCGATACACAACTCTCGAACTTAGAACTGGTATCATTGATAACTTTGAGACTTTACTCTCTCTATCTGATCCTGTAGCGTTGGCATATTTAGAGTTAGAACTAAATCCTAAAACTCTTTCTCTTTTGCATGGTGTTCATATCTCAGCAACATATTTACATCGAATGAAACTATTTATAGTGTACTCACACAAAGCAAATGAAAAAGGCCTATGGGTGGACATCTTTTGCATAAAATGGATTTCAAAGTGGCTTTATTTTCCAATATGGGTTTGGTCTGCAACAAGAGGCACAAAATATCTTCGTTTCAATCCAAATAGTTATAAACTTCCATATTGTATTCTTTTCCATGATTCCAATCCTCTTAGTGGTCATTACAAAACCTTATTCTGGAAAATATATATGGAGTTCCCTGAGCCAAGAAACAATGATAGTATATTACCGCTTCGATGTTTTGTAGTAATGATTTGGAGTTCCTTATGTGATGAACTAAAACAAATATGCCTTGTTAGACTTTCAACACGTGACAACATTTACACTGAGAGCCTTTTGAATTCTATTTTCCACCTTCACAACTGTGAATTCAACCCTTTATTCCTGTGCAGGTATGCTTCTCAGGCTTTTTATTGTTCTATCCTTTGGAAATACCATACAACTCTTCACATTCTCCATACCAAGATTTCACAAAACCCCATAAAAAACATAGCACGTGGCAAGGCCTTGTGGTGAACATAGACATCTTCAATGACCAAAACAATATAGAGGAAGATGACTTCAACATCCATTGGTTATGCCTAATTTTCCAAATAAATATTCAATTGTGGAATTTACATCCTTTACAAGTTATTAATGTTTTTTCTAGTGATGCACCAATTGAAAAAACATACAATCTTATAAATTTTTCACTTCTCGAAGGCCACTTTCATTATGAACTGTTGGCTGTGAATATTAATTGTATACTAGCATCACCCACTTCATATACATCTAAAAATGCATGTAGTCAAATGGATACTGAAATTGAAAACATATCTTTGCACACATCGGTAAAAAACATCGTACAAAACTGGAACGAAAAAACCTTGACATTTTCTCTTCACTCAATAAAAAAAATATACGAGAAGAGACACATCAAATAGCTAAAACAACTTGGACTGTTATACATTACCTGGTGCTCAAAGGCCATTCCCATACCAATTTATTTACTAAGAAAATAGATTTCATAGCCGCAGCAGTTACAGTTGAAAAAGATGACATTATCTCCAATGAAAGACTTAAACAACAAGGAAACAAGCCTTTGTAGACACAAACGTCAACCACCATAAATAAATACAAACTGGTAGTGTCCAAATTGTCTCTTCGAAAGCTAAATACAACTATATGTAAACAAACACAACAAACACCCAACTCTACACATTATATTGCCAATTTTCATGCCTGAAAAAATGACACACTAATCCATATATGAAATATTTGTAAGCATCTTGATTTCAATTTCAACATGACATCTTTTACATATGTAAAAAAACATATCTTCAACTCACATAAATGAAAAAAATGTATTAAATCAATAAAATTTGTTGCCCATGCTTGATAAGCTTATTAAATGCAAAGTTTCCAAGATTAGCATACCCTCAACGAATCCAATTGATTCCAATGCTTCCGAAAGTTACAACGCTTTCTAATCTTGAAGAAATACTTGTTTCTCTTCAACTTGCATTTGGTCAAATAAGGCACCAGAGCCATAAACGCCGTCAATACACGTTAAAGGGAGCAATTATAAATGTCCCAAAAAATATTGATATAATCCAACAAGCATTGCCAAGGCACCCAGAGGAAAAAAAAATAATTTCCATGGCACTTAAATGTCTTATTGAATACAAAAAACCATACCATTCAGGAAATGTTCGCCCTATAATCACCATGCCTGTTCTCAAATAATTATGCACGATAACATTATATCTCATGCACAAAATCAAACTAAACCATGACTGGGATCAAACACTTTCTATCACCATGAACTTTGAAATAAACAACAATGAAGAACATGAACATATCCCCTTCAAGAACAGTTCTTCTGATGATGACATCGATAATGACGATGCACATGACACACTAATTCGTGGTTTCACTAACTGCTTAGCTATCCACTATCTTAAATACAATATGATAAATATCGCTCCTTCGGAGGGCATTATACCATTGTGAATTTTCCAAGACAAATTTTCAGAACAGATGAATTTCCCAACTTTTTTTTGTCCAGGCTCGTAATGAAACAACTACAAAAATAATATCCTATCAAAAAATAACACAATGGGAGTCGATGCATTCATATCAAAGATTTTGTTATCACATAACCAATATATTTTTCAAAGAAATAAAATCACTAATTGACCAAGTGGGCCATTCAATATGGCAAATCAGAAAGGGACGATTAAAAGGTTGAACACTAGCTGCAAAAGATGTCAAATTCAAACCAAATCTTGAGAAAATATTTAAATCTGATATCGGGTACATTGAATTCAAAAGAATACGTATTTCCCCGGATTATATGCAACAAAAAAGGAAAAACCTATTTACCATGATCCGTCAGCTAGGCTTGCCTACCTTTTTTGCCACATTCTCAAGCACTGAACATTATTGGTTTCCACTAACTGACACCCTTGGAAAATTTATACACCCGCTATCGCCACACTATTTATTTAGGAAAGAAAACACCTTCATATTATAACTATAAATTTTTTCTTAAAAATGACCTTGTTACATGCACTCGTTACTACAAGAATAAACTTTATGCATTAAAACAATTTCTTTTCCAAGACAAGTCCTTTTTCAGACACATACAAGATTATTTTTGGGTCATGGAATTCCAAAACATAAGAAATTCTCATATCCATTGGCTAATTTAGACAAAAAATGCACCTGTCTTTGGAAATAATATCAATGACATTGTAGATCCCTACATTGATGAGTGCATAACATTTTATACTAGTTTATTCCCTCAGCATATCACTAAACTGCAATGCCATCACCACATGCAAATCTAAAACAAACAAAAAAAACATTCCAAGTGTAGGTACAATTTCCCCCAGGATCTAATGAAGTATAAAAAAATACTTGAACCTATAAAAGAGCTAGCACAATCTTCTATTACACATGTACATTCCATTTTCTTTGTTCTAGAGAGCAAATGGTATGATACTTGGATTACACATGATATGTTCCTTCAAGAAATAGGACTTAATGAAATAACCTACATGGAAGCAATGCAATAAACACTTAAACAACCAACATTTCTCTTGAAAAGAAAACTAGCTCACGCATGGAATAATATATTTTCCAAAAAAATGCCTATGATCTAGAAAGAAAATACCGATGCTCAATATGTGTTAAATGCTTATGCAACAGCAACCTATTGTTGCTCATACATGACTAAAATTGACCGAACAATGATGGAATCATTCATTAGAATTCGGGATGAGCATAAAATAATGCACCTTGATGTCGTTCAAATGATTCGGAGCCTAGGAAATGCAATCCTGAATACCCATCAAATGTCTACACAATAGGAAATCCACATAATCCTTTCCATCCCTTTAAAAAAATCATCGTGAAAATTTATTTTCATAAACACTTCAAATCCCGAAGACCGTACATTCATTCTAAAACCTTCAATTATACTTCGACATAAACTCGATGAATTGAGAAACATCATGTGCTGCTCTGTCATTGATGATTACATGGCATGACCTCATTCTTTGCATCCAATTTTCTTGGCTGATTTTGTTTCCATTCACAACATTGGTAACAAAAAACCCTTAAAAAAATCCAATCATCATGAGGTTTTTCAACCACAACAAACATCTTGACATAGACGACTATTACAGTGAAAGGATTTTACTTTACATCCCATTTATAGATAATTAACATGCCCTCAAAATAGAATTTGAGACTTGGATAGATGCATATGCATTTCATGAACACACCATAAATGCCAACGAATCAAAATTCTGCTACACTACTAACACCAAATGAAGTGACATGGACACAACAATTCAAGATGTCCAATTGTCTCTTTAAACCTCTGAGAAAATGATAATAATGAGTAGACAAGAACACCCTCCCTTTGAATACTATGACATAGAGCATGATTTTCCTTTCCATAATCCACAACAACTTTATGGCATTGCAAAGAAAATCTTTCAACTAGGAAAAAACCCAAGCATTGAAGACAACACAACATATTTCAAACAAATGAAACTTCTCGAGAAGAAACAACAAACCATTGTGAAACACATTTCCTTTAAGAAAAATAAAGATCCATTAACTCATATCTACGTTTTCCTAACAGGAGGTGCTCGAAAATGAAAAACATTTGTTGCAAAATTGATATTTGAAACATTGGCCCATATTTACGACACTTCCATGCATAGTGACCCCTTTAAAATCAAAGGCTTGATATTGGAATTCATAGGAAAATTTGCTTACAATGCTGGTTGAATAACACTCAATTCTACTTTCCTCTTTCCTTTCAATCGATCTTAACAAATCTCGTTGAACAATGAACGGTTGGATTCCTTAGCAAAGCACACAAATAATTACAACTTTCTCTAATAAATGAGATTTCCTTAGTTGGAGGTTAACTTCCATCAACTAAAACACATGCCTACAAATTTCTTTAGAGGATTCGACATGATCTTCTGCGGATACATCTACCAAGAACAACCAGTCAATGATTGTCTTGTATTTAACAACCCCAAAATTTCTAGAGAATTTATTGGCTATAACTTCTAAAATACACCTGTGAAAATATTCGAGTTGACTGAAACATTGCGTCAGAAATATGTTGCCTTTGTCTCCATCTTTAATAGAATTCACATTGGAGAACATTCTAAATCTAATCTTGTATACCTCAATGATACATGTATTTGGCTAGTGCTAGTTGATCCAACATTCCCATTCCTATTCTACAAAAACACGGATGTTCTTCACCACAATAACAAAATTCTTGCTCTTGCTCCTGGCGAAAAATTTTTTATCACCTCTATCGATGAACAAATGTAAGCCTACTCTAAAAATATAGAATTGCCGCAACATATAGAGCTCAAGCTTAACATGCTAAATGAACTTTTTACACGGAACTCCAACATACAACAAGGGATAATAAATGGTTCATACATTGTTTCTAAGGAATACACAACGAAAAATGGCTTTTCTGCCATATGGATAAAATTCAATGACCCATGTATTGGAAAACAAAAAAGATCTAAACACCTGCAGTTGTTAATAGCCAAAATAGAACTTGATTGGGTTCCTTTTCTTCATGTAGCTAGACCCTTCCATGGAACATCCTACAAGATACCGGTTACAATATGAAAACAATTCATTGTACAACTTTATTGTGCACACATAATACACAGAGAACAATGCCTCACCCTCGAATGAATTGCTTTCATCCCTCTTGGAATATCATCACATGGGCTGGCATATACAACTCTGTCATGATTTAAAACCATGTCCAACCTGTACATGTTATCCTTGCTTGCGAAAACAATTTCAGCGTCAAACAAACTATGAGTATATAAATTACACACCTCCAAAACTAAGCTAAATGGGATATTCAACATGTCTTCTTCGTAGCTGATATTTATTCCTATATTATATTTGCTTATTTTAATACATAGAGTCTCCATGCTCACAATGAAGCCATTCTCCATGACCATGAACTAATGCAATCTCACATTCTCTTTTTATAAGAAACTCGCATGCCTTGCCCCATTGCAATTGACTATCTTCATGGATATCAATGCTTCTTTCTGCACCATGTACATGGTTTTGCAATTTTCATTGCAAACAATATACATTTCCTGCAAAATATTACTTTCAATGCACAAACGTAGAGTCCCTAGTCACAAACATATTACTGCAAGGGAAATGCGTAACGATTGTAAATGTCTACGTTGTGCCAAATGCAAATCTTAAAAAATATTTTTTGTTTTCTAAAATTTCTTCCGGTCCATTGATGTTACCATCTCCAACTACATTTTTGGATATTTTAACATCGACATGCACAAGCCAAACAGAAAAAATGTTGCTTTCAGCATTTATGCAAAAAAACAATTTCACTTCCCACATTCAAAAGCCAAGTGTCTTCACCAAAAACTTCATTGAACATATGTGGTCAAATGTTATTAAAAAAACATATAATTCATTTGAAACATTTGCATATTGATCTGACCACCCGGTAATGTTTGCCCTCCTGAAAAACACCTAGAACAACACTGCGCAATTTTAAGTGCACATACCTCATTATATAGATTCACTAGAACTAAGTTCTAATTAGTTAACTCTTTTATTTCCTTTTCATTTGACACTTGATAATAACCATGTACATATTTCAATGCTTTGCAGATATTTGCAGCAAGAAATACATGGAACAACCACCTAGGAAAAAGGGCATTGCCAATAGTGATCTTTTCCAAGAACCCTCTAAATGGTAATCTCTTTCTAACATTTCTATAATTTCTTGTCATGATTAATTTATCATCCTTCTCAAACTTTCTATGAAATCATCCTTATATCCTTCAAATTGGACCCCAAATCCAGGAGCACTACAACCGTCCTCAATACTCAACATTTGTGCATGCAAGGTTGCAACTATTTTTGAGGGTGATGTCTTGGTCATCTACGGACCAGCACATACAAGCAAAATTTCCCCTTCAAAACATGAAATCCTCCATGCTGATTTGGTTGAAAAGAAAGGTCAAATGACCATTACTTTGAACATGAGCAACACCTTTATCCACAAATTTTCATCAATTGCAGTTGCTGGCTGCGGTTTGTGTGTTACTGGTTTTGCTATCAAAGAAAAAACAAAGTATGAACGAGGGGATGCAAGCTGCACTCTCTCCGCAATTGCAACAACTACTATGAAAAATATACCGACAGTTTGCGAATCACAAAAATAAACACTAGAAATGAAAATATAAGAGATTTTTGAATCAAATGCAACATTCTCCATCGGGTCTTTTGTTGCAATTGTAATAGGAATCCATCACACCAACGACCTGTTCACCCTCTATGTTAAAGACTCCAACAATGACAATGAAAAAGAAAAAATATCAACATTCTCCCTTATTTAATTTAGATATACATTACATCATATTATTGCCTTCAATTTTAACCAAACATGTTGCTTTCTCCTTCTAGGTACATTTTGAAAACTTTCATGTTTCACTATGTCATATAATAAGATCCAATATTGCAGTAGGAAACATGCCAATTTTTCTTTTCAAAAAATTCATTAGACAAGGAACAAAGGATTTGCATGTTGTACGTGTAGTCCATTCATCCTTCATCGACCCTTTAAATGATGAACCTACAAATTTATTTTTATAATCTCTCATAAACACAAACATAGAGGCAAGTGCTTCACAATTTTGCTTTTTTCATTTATCTCACTTCAACATTTTCTCACTCATCAAATGTTCTTATTAAGAATATATCCATCTAACAACTTCATCTCCCTTGTATAGATCATATTCATACTTTACACAGAGAACATATACCTTTCTCCTTTCCAAGACTTGTGTGTAGAATGTGACCATCTCACAGAACTGGATCCAGCGGAACTAAAATAAATTTCCCTTTGTCCAACTTGCAATACATCAAAACCATACAAGTATAAGCACTTTCTCCACTGCAATTTTCAAACACGAGATGAATCCATTCACTACACACTGTGAGAGCCATTAATGGGAAAATTCTTCCCTCAGCTTTCTTAAACAGAATATGAAGAATATCAACCGAACATCTCTAAACCTATATTTCTTCTCCGTTAACTCCAAATCAAGTGTACATTCATTTTGGCGGTTGACAAATCAATTTCCACAATAAATGAAACCTAGATTTCTCCCTTCTTTGGTGAGCATCTCCATTTTCTATCTCTATTCATTAAATTTTATTTTAATTTTTTGTTTTCTTTCTAACATATTTTTCATGTTCTTTCAGATTCCTGGAACGAATTTTCACCCCATGCACCTATATGAACAAATTTCATGACTGGATCCCCATATAACTAGGAACATTCCATCATTATACTCTATGTTTTTGGCAACATTAAAAACAAAAGAAAAACACAACTGCAAAGGATATCAACCACAAAGAAAAGAAATAATTATATTCGTTACACAATATTCACTATGAATACATACATATCTGCTTCACACCATGCCAGCTATTAGATAGTTTTTTCTTTGCTTTCCTTCTAGCATTTTTATAATTATGTTATTGTCAGAGTACTTATAATACAATGAAATCATAATCTGAAAAAAAATAATGGTGATAATTATTCTCTTCTTTTGTCTACCTTAATTGCAACAGTCTTTTTCACTACATGTTTCTATCTTTACAATATAATAGACTACAATAATGAAATGTCTAGTATTTAATGCATTAATGTCAATCAAAAATTCTCTAGGAACAAGAATGAAATGGTTGGCAGTCAGTATTCCTATCTAGTTTTTTTCCTATTTATGTGTTATGCAATATTATATTTTGGTTTTTGAAAGAAAAAGGGTTTTATCCTTTCCAACTATTTAGTATAGGCTTATATCTAATGACATAAGAAAGGAAAAATAAGAGAATGGATGTAGTGGTGTTACAAGACATTTTTTCATTTCACTTCTGCCAATTGTCTGACCAAACAGATCAGGTATGGAAAATCCTTTCAAATCATAGAAGATTTAATCCTCTAGGTAGAATTTTAGCTGAATAAACTTTAATATTCCTCCTCTGGATTTTGTTAGTGTAAAATCAAAGCACCCCCTGAATGGATTCAAATATTCTCTTTAAAAATGGGCATTTGGGTGTGATCTGCATAACATTGGATCATCTCTCAACTTGTCAGAATTGCGAACTTAAGATGATCCTCCTGAGAAGTCTGGTTCCTCTTCCTAAACTACTTGCCACGAGCTACTCCAATGCAGGAAAAATAAATCTAACCCTAATCTAACCTTTCTAAGAAGACACAGAGAGAGAGACTCCAAGAAAATAAACCTACACTAAAGTGGTGATACACTAGAGAAGGAAAGGCAAGATACTCTGTTGAGGGAGAATGAAACAGAGGAAAAGGAAATGAGGGAGGTCATACATAAGTGACACAGACCTAGATCCACATCCGCAATTAAAACTCCAAGAAACACGGCATCTTACATTAGGAAACATGAAATACATGCACAAAAAAATAGATTTGGAATAGATAGGCATGGGAAAACAATAAAACCATGAAAAGGGTTGAAGAATGCCACTAAACACGAGTTTATTTCTCCAAAATGTGCACAAACCATTACATATTTTCTTAGAGGCACAAATGTATTTTCCAATTTTGGGAGAAGGTTTGTTGCTCAAAAATGGCATCGAGAAACAAATTTGACAGAGTTTCTCTATGCCCAGAATGTCTCTTTTTTTTTGTCAAATGACAAGTTTTTACAATATATAGAAGAAGATTGTGAGAGAGGGAAAGAGAGAATCAGATTCTACATCCACCCACCAACAAAATTCAATAAATTTATCCCCAAAGTTCAAGGGTGTCCCTGCAAATCCTTTTACCAACGCATCCGAGCATGCTCGAGAAGAAATGGGTGCCATACCACATTAAATTTGGTGGTTGGAGCCGAATTATGCATATTTCTCGAGATGAGCATGCTTTTACATTTTTTGCCTACACATTTCACCAAAATTCAAAAATTACACTTTCATGGCATAAAGGAGGTCGAGATATTTCCAATGGTTTCAAATTTGTTGAATTTCAACCATTGGATCAAAAGATATCCTCCTCTGAAGTTCTGCATTAAAATTAGGGAAAAAATGGTGAAAACCAATTTTGTAAAATGGATCCGTGGGCTCAAAATTTACTTGTTGCCTTTTTATGAAATGTTGAAAAAATCACTAATCCTCCCATAGCTCCGTAGAGTCAAAAATCACCTTTGCACTAGATAACCTTCATGGGCCCGAAAATCACTTTTCCCCAAAAATATCCACACTCGCAAATTCACTTTTGCAAAAATTCTCCGGAGGCCCCACAAGTGTGAAATGACATGTTTGCACAACCTCTGTGGGCCCAAAATTAATTTTGTGCCATTCACAAAAGTTTCAAAGTTTAAAAGCTCCCTGACGGCCCATGCCCCCACATTCTTCATTATCCCTGCGCAAAAGTGGATCTCGGTGTTCAAAGTTGCAAATTGTACTTTTTTGTAAATGTTGGAAAAAATCCAAATTTCCTCTGATGGCCTACCTCCCCAGATGTAACATTTGGTGCCAGCATAGCATGTAACCTTTTCCAATTCCCTACATAGTTGTGGCTCAATTTATGACTTTACTCTTTTTTAACAAAAAGCTACAAGTCAAAAGTTCCTCTGATGACCCAGTTTGACTTTGACCTAAAACATGGCCACATGTCCCATTCGGGACTTAGGCATTTTTTTTTCCTTTCACTGCGGGCTCATGGGTCTGCAATAGAAAAATTTGCCTTTTATCAAAAATTCTAAGTTCAAAAAGTTCCTCGTAGACCCATAGCTTCGCAATTTATACTTGGGAAAAATTTCCTCCGCGGCCCCGCAAGTGCGCATTTTTTTCCTTAGGAAAAGAAATTCCTCAGGATTACAGGCCTACATTTACAACTTGTTCCTTTTTCACAAAAAATTCAAAGTGCCAAAGTATCCTCCACTGCTGCTCCACTCCACAATCTAACTTGGCGAAAAGTCTTCCTTAGCCCTGTCGGCCCGCTTTTGAGAAAAAATTCTTCTAAGGCATGTCGGCCTGCAACTTGAAAAATATGAGGAGTTAGAAGAAATTCTATACCTTTCTGGAAAGGGTAATAAATTTCCCATCTAGTGAAGCTATTTCTAGGAAACCTTGAGTGCTTAAAATATGTAAAAAATCAAATTGAAGCATAAGAATGGGAAAAAGTGAGTTACTTGACCAAAAATAAGTGTGAGCTTATTTTGGTCAACAATTTGGTGACTCACAGGGGTCATCTACTTGCTAAATGAGATGTTCAGTTGCCTTGAATAATCCACTTGGCATGGTTTCATGAGTGGTAGCATGATACTGATCTAAACTTTGAAAACTGATCCCTGAGCCACTTGGAAACCGACTAAAACTGAAACTGATCTTCACCAAATGCCAAGTCCAATGCAGTGTGCTAGAGCAACAAAATAACACCACATGAACTATGTAAAAAATTGAAAATCATACATGTTCTAAGTGGAACATGCAAAGTGTGAAAATAACTTCTTCTGCTGAAAGCAAACCTAGCTACTCTATTGTAATTGGAAGTAAAGGTGAGATAAACAAACCCTGCAACTGGTTGTGTAAAATAGATTTTATTTCTTACAATAGGTAGCCATGCAAATGATTTGGATCTAATCATGGATGCTATGATGAGTGAAAAAATGACGAGAGGCCGATCTTCCACCCAAATCATTAAGGTATTAACTAGAAACAAATTAAATACCTCTTTTAGTTGCTCTGTATTTGGATTGAAGAGACATTATAGCTGATCCTTGGTACTTTGATGCTCATCCTCATGCTTAGAAGCAAGCATGACTTGTTTTGGCTCTTCCCTTGGCTCCAATGAATCCAATTACCTGATTGGGCATGGTCCGATCTGATGGATGTGCCCATTTCTCTTTAATTCAACTCCAAATATGAAGTCTTCTTGCTGACTTTCTTGGATGAATGGCGTAGAAGAAATGATGACATCCTGGTGATCTTCTCCTTCCTTTGCAGTTGGTGATGATTTTGGAAGATCAGACTCTTCCAATATTGATTTAAGAGGCATGTTGCAAAGTTCAGGTTGTGTTTGCACATTTTCTTCAATGGCAGCAAGTTCTTGTGGTTGAAGGAGTAATGATGGAGAAGACAAAGTTGTGATTTCCATAGGCTCCTCCTCATCAAAACATTCTTTTAAGTCTGATAGGAAATCAAACTCTTCAATATCCTACTGCAAAAAAGTCTCTCCTGTTTATATGGCGACCTTCAAATCTGCATCATTTTCACCATGTGGAGCTTCATCTTCAAACATGAAGCTTATCAGCTCGAACTCATCCAAAAAAATAGACTTTTAGAGAGATGAACTGGGAGAGAAATTTGTAACTTCTTGTGCAACCTACTCATGATTCAATGCCTCTTAATCTATTTTTTTCACCTCCATATATGCTCCTCATTAATAGGACTTGGAGCTGATTTTTCTTCCTCTTTCATGGATTCATTAATCAAATTAGGCCCTTCAAATGAAAGCAAAAATTCTTCAATGATGCTTTCTTCATCAAGCAGTTTCAACTCTGATTTGATCTCTTCCAATTGCTCCTCTTTAATGGGACTTGGAGATGATTGTTCTTCCTCTTTGATGAATGATTGTGTAGCTTGGATTAGATCATAATGTTCCTTAAATAAAGTGCCACCGTGGACACTACATTCAGAGCATACGCACTGTTGATCTTCTTATGCTGCAAACTTAGCATTATCCACCAATGGCTCTTCAACTTTTGCCTCCTCCGTTGGCTTAACCATCAAGGGTATATTTTTCATCCCAAATTTAAGAGCCCAGCTTACCAAGATTTAAATTGTAATTTCTTCTTTATTTGGATCTTCTTCCTGTTGCTCTCCTTGACTAGTTTTTGGAATCTTTTCCCTAAATGGAATTAAGAAGACAAGGGGAGGAGTAGATGGAGTTTCATCTAGTTTTTCAATTATTTGTGGCAATGGAGGAGGTAGAAATTCTTGTTTCTTTGGAGAAGATGAATTCTTGGAAGGGAAAAGGGTAGAAAAACTGAGGTGAGATGGAAGAATAGGGGATGGAGAATAGAAATCAACACTTGGGGCAGCAAGTGAGGGGATTGACTCTTAACCATGTTGAAATGATAAAGCTTGAGATGGAAAAATGAAGGACAAGGTGCCCTGCAACCAAATTCTAATTCCATCATTTGTATTGCAGCCCAGACCTACATCATTCTTGCCTCCAATTTGTCTATCTTCAGCTGCAGCTCCACATTTTTAGGCATAGGATATTCACCATAGTTGACATACTCTTGTTCTTCAACAACTACATAATCTGGTGTGTATCCAAACTGATCTGCACATTGATCTTGTGAGTATGTCCATTGTTGATTTTCTTCATAACATGGGTCTAGAGGAGGTTGATAATAACCTGAGAATGAATTTTGCATGCTTAGAGGAGAGTATGGACTGCATGGTAGCTACTGTAAATGTGAATTCCAAGATGGAAATGAAGTCATGATTGCACAACTTCATGAATGGCAGAAAATGAAAGATATGGAAAGAAGAATGGATGTAAATGGGTGGAAAGAAGGTCTGCAAATTCAGAGATGCATTGTTGACCTGATGGATTCACAAGATGTGATTGTATGTGCCTCCAAATGCTGAAATCTTCACCAAGAGCACATTGAACCTATTGAAGTGAACTGGTAAGGTGCTTTAGACCGGTCCCACTAGGCATGCCAAAAATGTTAGTACAAAATCACAGCACCCCCCAAATGGCTTAAGATCCCCTATTTAAAAATGGGCATTCGGGTGTGATCTACATAACATTGGATCATCTCTCAAGTTATTGAACTTGCGAACTTGACATGATTATTCAGAGAAGGTTGGTTCCTCTTCCTAAACTACCTGCCACAAGATACTCCAGTGCAGGAAAACTAAATCTAACCCTAATCTAACCGTTCCAGGGAGACAGAGAGAGAGAATGAAAGAAAATAAACCTACACTAAAGCGATGATACACTAGAGAAGGAAAGGCTAGACTGGTTACAGAGAAACATGAAACACTACACTAAAGTGACACAATGATACATCTAAAGTATGCAGTCTTAGGACAAGGTCTTCACACAGATACTTTGTTGAGGGAGAATGAAACGGAGTTAAAGGAAACGAGGGAGGTCAGACATAAGTGACACGGTCCTAGATACAGATCCACTATTGAAACTCTAAGAAACATGACATCTTACACCTGTAAACATGAAATACATGCAACTAAAAATAGATCTTGATTAGAGAGGCATGAGAAAATAATAAAACCACACAAAGTGTTGAAGAATGCCATAAAACATGAGTTTATTACTCCAAAATGTGCGCAGACCATTACATATTTTCCCAGAGGTAAAAATGCATTTTCCAGGCATGGGAGAATGTTTGCTACTCAAAAATGGCATCGAGAAACAAATTTGACATAGTTTCGTGATCTGTCCTATTTGTTTAAGTTAGTTCACAAATTTGACATAGTTTCTCTATGCCTAAAATGTCTTTGTTTTTTGGTCAAATGATAAGTTTTTACAATATATAGAAGAAGAATGCAAGAGAGGGAAAGAGAGAATTGGACTCTGTATCCACCCACTGATAATATTCATTAAATTTATCCCCAAAAGTCAAGGGAGCCTCTACAAATCCGTTTCCCATTGCATTCGACCTTGTTGGAGAAGAAATGGGTGCCATACCAGATTAAATGTGGTAAGCACACACCAAGCCAACCAGGAAGGGTTACTAGAACCTAAAACAACTAAAAGAAAAGGATAGAGACAGGAATAGCATCATTCACCTATACACAAAGCACTCGCAGTACTCAATCACTAATTCACAAATACCCAACATAAACCAGAACTACAGGAGCTGGATTTCACATCTTTCTAGAGCCGAGCATGTTTTTACATTTTTTTCTAACCAAACTTCACCAAAATTCAAAATTGATGCTTAACATGGCATAGAGGAGGTCATAGAGAATATTTCCTGATTAACCTCCCGCAGTCGATAGAGGAGGTCGAGATATTTCCAATGGTTTCAAATTTTTTGAATTTTGACCACTAGATCAAAAGATATGCTCCTCTGAAGTTCTGTAATTAAATTAGGGCAAAAATGGTGAAAAACCAGTTTTGCAAAACAGATCCACAGGCGCAAAATTTACTTTTTGCCTTTTTGCACAAAGTCAAAAAAATTAAAAATCCTCCCGCAGTTCCGCAGGCTCAAAAATCAGGTTTGCGCTAAAAAACCTTCACGGGCCCAAAATTTACTTTTCCCCAAAAACCTCCATGTTCACAAATTCACTTTTGCAAAAATTCCCTTATGGCCACGCATGCGCGAAATGACACATTTGCAGAACCTCCGTGGGCCCAAATTTCATTTTTCACCATTCATAAAAGTTTCGAAGTTTAAAAGCTCCTTGATAGCCTGTGCCCCCACATTTTTCATATTCCCTTCCTAAAAGTGGATCTCAGGGTTCAAAGTTGCAGATTGCGCTTTTTCACAAAAGTTGTAAAAAATAAAAATTTCCTCTAACGGCCCACCTCCCCACATGTAACATTTAGTGCCAACTCAGCATGTAACTTTTTTCGGTCCTCGGTGGAGTTGTGGCTCAATTTATGACTTTACGCTTATTCAGGAAAAAGAAGAAGAATGCTAAAAGTCCAAAGTTCCTCCGACGACCCACTTTAACTTTGACTTGATACATGGCGATGTGTCCCTTTCGGGCCTTAGGCATTTTTTTCTTCCTTTCTTCGTGGTCTTAAAAAACCTTCACGGGCTTCCAAAATTTACTTTTCCCCAAAAAACCTCCGTGGGCCTGTAATAGCAAACTACACCTTTTAGAAAAAATTCTAAGTTCTAAAAGTTTCCTGTAGAGCCATGGCTTCGTCAATTTATACTTGGGAAGAATTTCCTCTGCGGCCCTGCAATTTTTTTCTTCCTTTCTTCGTGGTCTCGCGGGCCTGTAATAGCAAACTACACATTTTAGCAAAAATTCTAAGTTCTAAAAGTTTCCTGTAGAGCCATGGCTTCACAATTTATACTTGGGAAGAATTTCCTCTACGGCCCTGCAAGTTCGCATTTTTTTCCTCAGCAAAAGAAATTCCTCAGGCTTATGGGTCAACATTTGTAACTTGTTCCTTTTGCATAGAAATTCAAAGTGCCAAAGTATCCTCCGCCACTCCGCAATCTAGCTTGGCAAAAAGTCTTACCCAAGCTCGTTGGCCCGCTTTTGGGAAAAAAATCCTTTTAAGGCCCGTTGGCTCGTAGGTTGAAAAATATGAGGAGTTAGAAGGACTTCTTTACCTTTCTGGAAAGGTGAATAAATTTCCCATATGGTGAAGCTATTTCAAGGAAACCTTGAGTGCTTGAAATATGTAAAAAATCAAATTAAAGCACGAGAAGGGGAAAAAGTGAGTTACTTGACCAAAAATAAGTGTGAGCTTGTTTTGGTCAACAGATTCCAAACAATTGAAGAGTAGATCCATGAAAACACTTTCTACTTCAAAGAAATCCCCCAACTTTGATTGTTGCTGCCAATGGATGTTGCAAGAGGGAAGATGACTTGAGTCTTCATACCAACCAATACAAGATATCCTAGCCTTTTTAACTCACATATTAATTTTATTTTGCTAAATTAATGATGTTTATGCAGGATTCATCCTATTACTGACATTTGAGAGGGTATTCCACAAATTCAATTCTAATCTTCAATTCTCTAAAATCTTATAAATTTGTAAAGTTAAAGAAAGATTTCTCTGCATACCTATATCCAAGTTTGTCTCCAAGGTTTTAATGGGAATTTGACCTTCCTTATCCTCTTCCCAATAAATCTAGGCCTTCTTGTTGAAGCAAAATCGAAGGATTGTAATACATGGGTTAGCCAAATATTTCATGTCTTACTATTCAACTATATCACTTTTAGAAATTATGAATTGTATTAAAAAAATATACGTCTTGCTTTGTTATGTTGATTTCTTGGCCTAATGCTACATGTTACATTACTACATATCACCATCTATGGTCTCTTTCACTCCCAAGAACAAAGTTATTGGGGATGTTGCAAAGAACCATTTCAATTTCAATCCACATACCACAATATTTATTTGTTTTCAGAGATTCAAATATAACGCAGGCACAAATAGAGTAGTTATTTCATTGAAACGTATTCAAATACATTACAGCAAACAAAGCTTACCTTACCTTGACAAAAACATGTTCTTCACAGCATGCTCGGTGCACCATTGACACCTACAAATTAATGCAAAATGCTTCCAAGACATTCTACATGTTATGCATTTCACGGCAGTCAAAATGGTCGAACTCTGTGTGGATTATGAGTTCAACAATGTCTTCCAAACCAAATGAATTTTCAATGCAGACCATTGTATGCCACATGTTATTTTAGACAATTGACACTTTGCACAGACTATGACATGTTGTCATGCATTTCTAAAGTGTAGTTCTATTACACTTTCAATAAAATACTTTCAATAAATTCTTCATTAGCCTCGTATGAATATTCACCACAACTAAATCAAAATAATCTATTTGGCATTTTAATTTTTTTATGTTTCCCCTTGCAATTTTTAGAATGTAATATTTCAAATGCGCTAAACAAAGTTTATCAATTTATAGAAATTTTTCATCATATTCACAATATGTTTCATTTAAATAAAATAGCTACCACGATAACTAATGCCTTTCAATCATACAAAGTCAAATTTAATGTTGATAGTTCTCTCAACCTCCATAGTGTATTCATGTAACGCCGCAAACAACTGGAATGATGCATCGAAGTTCAAGTGCAAATCTATGACCAATAAAAATTCAACAAACATGCTACTCGTCCATTGCATCGAATCGATCAATGCTTTCCACACTTATAGACATCATGCTACATTGCAAAGCGACTTCAACATCATACCTTCAATTGACTACAAAAACTAGCATGTAAGGAAGTAAGAAAACATCACAATCAAATGAACAATAACTCATATGCTAAAGAAACACTTACAAATAGAGTACCACTTCTTTGATTACAGTGCTTTCCAAAGTAATCATCTCAAATAGAGCTAATGCTACTTGTCCATTGTGTCGACTCAGACAGCGCTTTCCACACTTATAGACAACATGTTGCATTGCAAAGTGACTTCAACATCACACTTTCAATTGAGTATTAAAATCAAGCACGACTTTACTCCATTGCAAAAGTAATGCCCACACATCATTCTATCCATGCAAAGTTAATTTGAAGGCTTCCAACAAGTCCTCCCTTACAATTCAACTGATCCATCCCCTTTCCAACAAAGAAATTGCACCCAAAAAACATAGACCCAACGCATCCAGCGCAACAAAAAGAAAACATTTCCTTCTGTAGAATTTGCCATATTGTGGCCTTGTTTCTAACTTGATATAGACTTGCAAACAATTCTTTAATAATTTTGCACACATAAAAGCTAAATTCAGTTTTAAAAAATAAAACCATATGTTTTATTTCCAAAAAATTCCAAAGACAATAAATTTAAAGTTTATAACCAATGCACCTAAAAACGAGTCGTAACATACAAATTAAAGAACAAAAGAGAAACTTATTTCTTTAGACCGAATAAATAAAATCTTTGATTCAAAAATTACTCATAAAATTAAAAATATGTCCATGGAAAACTACAGCAAGTCTAGTATTATATGTTAATAATCTACACTCAAAAATCTAGTAAGCAGGCTACACATTTGTAACGTCGCCATCAGTGGAAAATTATGGTTCTTACGTATAATGGATTTGAGGGAGGAGTCACAGGGGAAAAATCCAAAACAATTAAAACAATCGAAAAATCAGAGCTGCTGTCGAATCCGGCAGGATGGAAATCAACATGTTAAGGCATGCATGCCGCTCCTGTGATGATGCCACTCAATGTGGAATACACGTGATCACTGGTGTTAGATGAAAGATTGATTGATTCCTATGATAGAGATTCTACTCCTTACATGATCAATCCGTGCTGTAAAGCGACAGTCAGATTTTTCTGTTGCGTGTAGAATCAGATTTTATTTTCTCTACCTTGTTTATAATGGAAAGAACATTTAATTATTACAAGGGTTGTAATTCAATGATGTGTGTGACTAATCAAATAGAAAGTAACAAGGGCTGAGGACAGGATTGTGCCTCAAAAGAATGTGACCGGATAGAATTTTCTCAGTCCTTGGCAGCTAGGCCTAACACAAATATGTACCTAAGTCATATAACTTTTGGATTCAATATAAAATAATAGAACATTCATTTCATTTTAAATTTTTATTTTTAGTTACATTATTTATATAATGTGCTTTGTGCAATGGTTCGTTATGCACTTCATTTATTTCTATTTTTATATTATCATGTGTTCTATTTAAAACACAAATATTTCAAATAGTGGTTTGTTATGACCATCACATTTATCCAGACATAGATGTCTTATAATCAAATATGACACATATTAAAGAAATAAAAATACATTTTCATGCGATCCTATGATGAATTATAAAAATTGCATTCAACCTACATAATGATGAATCTATTTAAAAAGAAAATTCCCTTCAAAAAACCCTTGAAAATACATGAATTTTTAAATTATAAATTTGTATCTAAAGTTTTCTTAATCATGACAATTCCACAATACGTTTGTTACTTAAATCAATATCCACATAATGGTTTTTTAAGACTATTCAAGAGCTCGATTTGTTGTCTCTAACTACCTTAACCAAATTTCTCATTAAACACTCCTTAAGGTATACAGTGTATAAGCATGATCTATCCATATTAGTGCACTATTAGGTATGGTTTGAGGAACTCTTTGAGACTTCTAGATCCATTAACCCTATTGAGGGTTCACCATTATTTTTAACTTTACCAAGTTTGAATACTCACCAATTAACATTAAGTTTGTTCATATAAATTTAGACTATTCCTCGTGCTTTCATAGACACAAATTTTATATTAAGGTTATTCACCATATTTTGTGTTTGCATAATATATTATATTAACATTAATTAAAAAGCACTATGATGTAGTGTGCCAACAATGTGTAATGCATAAACGTGTAATATAGTTTTATAACAAAATGTGTTATCTTATTACCTTGTAATAGTTGTGAAGGTAATTAATTGGTATCATGGTGTTAATTACTTGGTAGGCTTCTCAAGAAGAAGTATTAATATATTTGGAACCACTTTCAGATGAGATCGATTCTTTGACAACAATATTCTTCTAAATTTTTTTGATATTTTTTAGATAAATTTCAACGAGGCTATTAAGGATTTTCTAACCAAACTTCTCATCACAACTTGCTTGGGGTTTCTCTTCATTCTAGAAACATGATATTCATTAAATATACATAATTGATGATTAACACATTCGTTAATGAACATTCGAAATTATTATAACTAATGTGAATGTTAGACATACATTATGGAGGTCCAATGATTCGATGTTTACGGAATCCCATATCCACGTTTAAATATGTTAAACTATAAAAATTGTATAAAACGGGTGTGCACTATATATCACACCATATACTATCTCCGAAGCATGTGTAAGTTTAAGTATCCCTATGGGATTGTTGGGGATTTTGATACCAAGAAAGCTTGTCTTATCAATGCTTTCTAGATTATGGTATGTAAGGTGATTTGGTGAATACACTAGTCTATGGTAGATAGAGAAGGTTATATTAGATAGAGGAGGTTATCTTAAATGATTATTTTCTCAGCTTCAAGGATTCATTTTGTTCCCTATACACATGTCGGTTTCGCCTGGTGCAATTGGTTGTTAAAATTATGTGAGTAGGTTTAGTTTTGAATGAGTCACTCGAATATGATTTAGTTTGAAAAGGTCTTCGATTTAATATTTTTGATTTAAACAGTTGTGACAATTAAAAATTAATTCTCTTGATATCAAGCAGTCATGCTTCAAAGTCAGGTGTCACATTTTACTTTTCTTGTCACCCATCCTCCTTTCCTTAACCCCTCTGCTTATCTATTTTAGAAAAATACCATTACGGACGTTGCAGATTTTTTCTCCATTTGAAAACAAGAGCACAGTGATGGTAGCAATGACAAAGGCGGGTGTTATGCAATTATACTGTTTTGAATGTTTTGTATTGGTTATTTCGATGGTTATGTTACTCCACAATTGCGATTCTACTGTCGTTAATGGTGATGTGCTTCGATTGGGGGCCTCTCTCACCGGAAACCAGACCATAATTTCAAAAAGTGGAACATTTGAATTGGGATTTTTCAATGCTAATGCAACCAATAACTGGTATATCGGGATATGGTATGCCCATGTCTCAGACAAGGCCATAGTTTGGGTTCCTAACAGAGAGGCTCCAATTCTATATATGCCAGGCAAATTGAAGCTGGGAGCAGATGGTTATCTGACACTGTCTGATGCAAAGACACAGACGATTTGGTCAAGTCATATGACCCAAAAGGCAAAAGCTTACATTGCTTTGATAATGGACTCTGGCAATTTTCTTCTGGCAAGCGCTCAAAACTCTTCTGAGACCGTTTGGGAGAGTTTCAGAAACCCTACAGATACTATGCTTCCTGGGATGAAGTTTTGGAAAGGCATGAAATTAACATCGTGGAAAAGTTCAGCCGATCCATCCCCTGGACAATTTTCTGAAGAGATGGATCCCTCTCCCGGGAAGAGACAGTTTATCCTTCTATATAATAACAGTGTTCGCTATTGGAGCAGTGGAGAGTGGAGTGGTGATCATTTCACTAATATACCAGGTACATCAACAGCACCATCTACATCTATGCAAAATTGGGTACAGATTTCTCCCACAAGCATTTACTTCATATTTACCGTGAAAAATTGGGTGATCCAGCGGAGTGTTGTGGAGAGTAATGGAGCCCTAGCAGTGTACCGGTCGTTTGACAATATAAGCTGGACATTGATTTGGTCGGTGCCCCAAGAACCGTGCAATACTTATGGTATATGTGGAGCTTATGGAGTGTGCGCCACGAATTCGATCCTGCCCTGCAACTGTGTTGACGGCTTCAAGCCTGCACACGAGCGCGTGTGGAATGTAGACCAGTCGTGGTCAAGCGGTTGTGTTTGGCTTACCCCACTGCAATGCTCGGTTACAAATGGCACCACCGATGGTTTCCTCCAACTCACGGACAAGTCCTTACCGGATGACAAAGTTGTTCCATATATTCAAGAGGAAACACAAGAGCAATGTAAAACTGCGTGCCTCAATAACTGCTCATGCACAGCCTTCTCTTTCGTTGATTCCAATCCTGCCATTTGTAGTTTGTGGTTTCGCGATCTGTTAAACATGCGTCCTTCATTACACGGACGGCCATTGTTCCTGCGTTTGGCTGCTTCTGAGTTGATTAGCTCGTCGTCAGGAGGAGGAAGAAAAAGAGTACGCATAGTTTCAATTTCAGTTGTTGTGGCCGCTGCTGCTTTCGCCTCTGTTTTGGGTTTTATTTTCAGGCAACGAATATTCAGACGTAATAAACAAGCAGAGAATGACATGCCAACTTCACTCAGAACATTCAATTACAAAGAGCTCAAAATAGCGACCAAGAATTTCAGTCATGAGTTGGGGAGAGGGGCATTCGGCTCTGTATTCAAAGGAACTCTTGCAGACAACACGCTTGTGGCCGTCAAGAAATTAGAGAGTTCTGCACAAGGAGAGAAGCAATTCCGTGCTGAGATAAGTACAATAGGAAACATACAGCATGTGAATTTGGTCAGGCTATGGGGATTTTGCACAAAGGGATCTCAAAGATTACTGGTTTATGAGTACATCGCTAATGGATCTCTTAATTCATTCATATCCGGCATGTCTCATCGAATAGAGATGGTGTTGGACTGGAAAACTAGATTTCAGATTGCCGTTGGAGTTACAAAAGGATTAATTTATCTCCACGAGGAATGCAGAGATCAAATCATTCACTGCGACATCAAGCCCGAAAATATTCTCCTGATGATAAATTCTCTCCAAAAATAGCTGATTTTGGGCTGGCAAAGCTGGTTGGGAGAGATTTCAGCCGGGTGCTGACCACTGCTAGAGGAACCAGGGGCTACCTCGCTCCAGAGTGGATCTATGGCCTTCCCATCACTGCTAAGGCGGACGTGTACAGTTTCGGCATGATGCTTCTTGAAATAATATCAGGAAGGAGAAATATGGACGTCACTGGACAGGAAACGAGCAGGCATTACTTTCCCTCATGGGCTGCAGCTCAAATTCGCAACGGGAATATTATCAGTATTGTTGATGAAAGAATAGTAAACAAAGCAGATATCCATGAAATTAGAAGGGCTTCTCTGGTAAGCGTGTTATGCATTCAAGAGAATGATGATTTAAGGCCGACTATGGGCGAAGTTCTTCTCCTTCTGGAAGGGAAAACTGAAGCTGATAAGATCCGAGTTAAAGAGTCTCTACAGGTACTGGTGGACCAGCATATACAAGACGATTAATCCATACAATAGTTTTGTGATCATATTCATAGGATTAGTAAAACATAATACTGAACTATTTGGTTTGATATAGAAAAGTATGATTTAGCGTGCTTTCCTTTGTCATCTTAGCTATGGTGTGCTAAAATCTCGATAATTACAGATTTGTGTAAACCTGAATACGAAATGCTTTATGTTAAATATTATATATGTGTTTGCTGTCGATTAGAAACCATGTAAGAGGTTACTATGACTGTAATAAGAGTACATTTAACTATATTGTTTGATTGAAGTAGTGACTGTTATTCATAGACACAAGCATTATGTTTAATTTTTTTTTATGGAGTTTGAGTTTCCTTCCATTCAAGGAAAAAGATATTGACAATAGACATAAAATATTAGAGCACAACATTCACTAAAAAATCACTAAAAAATCACATGAAGAAAGCCCACAAGCCATTGCGTTATGTGGTGCTTTGGGGGTCATTATGTTGTAGACTTGAGGAATACTCTATATGATGTATGTTGTATTTGAACTTCCCCTTGTTAGACACAAACAATTGTTTTTAACTTCATTATCTTTTGACTAGATATGTAACGCCCACAAAAACAACCTAGGGTTGGTTAGGAAAATTATGGAATATTTTTTTTTGTTTAAAAGACTCAACAACCAGGTTATAAGACAACAAATGTTACAAACAAGTTTCAAGATCAATTTTAATTACTAGCTTGTGTTTTTCTCACATCAATAATTATTAAAGAATTCTCAAGGTCAAAACTTAGGGTTATAAAGTTAAAAAAGTTAAGAGAGTAATTTCTCACCATACCCACTCTCTAATTGGCTTAAAGGGTTCAGCTTGATTTTTCTCAAAATCAATGCACTCAAAAAATTCCTAAAACATTCCCATTAGATAGGAATTTTCCTCGCCTTTCTATTGATATAAAGAAGTCCTCGTAACTCCTCATATTTCTCCAGTTATGGGCTGACGGACCTTGGGAGGAAAATTTTCCCAAGAGCGGCCCTATGGACCTAGGAGGGAAAATTTTCCCAAGGGCAGTCCAGTGGGCTGGGGAAGAAATTTCACCTGGAGGAGTAATTGCAGAGTGGCGGAGTGAAATTTTCCAAGGCGCAGGCTGGCGGAGTGGGGAAGTAATTTAACGCTTTTGCCCTTTTGGGACAAAGGCGCAATTTACATTCGCGCGCCCATGAGCCCGAACAGGGACACGTGTCAGATTTTCAAAGCTCTAGCGGGAGGTCGGGTCATCGGAGTGATTTAAGACATTAAGTCTTTTTGGTTGCAAAGCGCTAAGGGATCAAAATGATTTGTGCCTCCTCCGACACCCAAGGCGTCATGTGTCAAGCTCTGATTGGTTGCGGGAAAAGCTGTCTTCCGGGGAAACTTACGAATTTTAGACTTTTGAGTTAAAAAGTGCAAAGGGTTAAAATTTCTGAGCACCTTCTCTGGTCCCAGATGACGCCACCTATCATGATCTCATTCGTCGCGGGTCGACGAACCGTCGGAGCGCTTTTAGGATTTAAGATTTTTAAATGGAAGAAGTTCAATGTTACAAAACATTTCATGCCTCCACTGACACCTAAGGCTGCCACATGTCAGCCTAATATTTTTTGTAGGTGGTGGGGCGGCAGGGAAACTCTAGCATTTTCACCAATAGGGTTTAAAAGTTTTAAAGTCAATAAAATCTCCACTCCTCCATTGTTGCCTGGTGAAGCCGCATGTCAAACATTCATTGGCTGCGGGCTGGCGGTCCAGCAGGGAAATGTTAGAAAATTTTCCAATTTTTTTTAAACACTAAGGTTAAAAAGGGTTCCGCTCCTCCGCTATTGCCTCGAGAGGCCATGGGGTAGCTTCTAATTGGCTGCGGGAAGGCCGAGCAGCAAGGAAAATGTGGGAAATTTTACCACTTTTTTTGAAAAGGTTAAGTTTGATTTTGTGGGCCCATGAAAGACTAATAAGGGAAAAAGTGGGGTGGAACGTCCACGGGGGAAATTTTTCTGAAAGTTCTTTTGACAGTTAGAATTATTTTGATGCCAAATGAAGAAAACTTCAGAAGGCCATAACTTTTGATACAAAACCCAGTTTTGGGAAAACAAGGACTTTTTCGAAATCTCTTGAAGTCCTCTTTCCACAACAATCATTAATTTTTTATTTTGATAAATTTTAAGGGATCAATTTTGTGAAAACATTTTACATGGTTTTACAGAGTAAACTAGTAATTTTAACTTATAAAATTTGTTCAAGATTGGCAATCTTTCTCCTTCAACATGTCAAACAGACATGGAGGTTTTCATTAGGAAGGTTTTAGGATACATTGCAAAGTAAAATTGTTAGATTGACTTACATTTTGAAAATACAAGTTTTTACACAACAGAAAGGCCTGCATTTTTACCTTTTCTCGATTAGGGAGATTCTTTAAAAGTTTCTTAAGTGTTTTTGTTTAGTTTTGGGGTCACTTTGATCTCACTAAATCCAATTGAATATCTCATTTGTCTCTTATCTATTTGCAAGGTTATTTGAACATTTGATAAAGGAATTTTGCAAACTATACAGTGAATTAAAAGAAGAGTATACATTTCCAGAACCGAGATTAAACTATCTCTTTTGCCATGAAATTAAACATTTAATTCATTCCATGCTAGTCTTAAATAATTTTCTTTCCTTCAATAAAAAATTGAAACAAGAATGCAGTTTCTATTCTTTGCAAAATCATATATTTTAAACAAGGCAGAATAATACATTTTCTTCTCATGTGTTTCGTTTTTCTATTTTCCAAAAAGGGATTTCATAGTGCATGTTAAGCACAAATTTCCAACGGACATAATATCATATGAACAATACAAAACACTTCCTTTAATTCAAATGAAACTCTTACAACTTCTTTTCCATTTGATTTCAAAATACAACATACAAGATACGTATAATTCATTCACATTCTTTTAAAAAATGGAAAACAGAGTATAAATATTTTACATTTTGAATTTCAACTTTCATTATCAATACAAAGTATCTTTCCATTACAAATAATATATAGATCATCCACTTCAAAGTGGGAAAGAGTTACAATAAGAAATAATCTCAACAAGGGACTTTCAACTCTGTCATTCTCCTCTACTCCAGAATAGCAACGTGAAATTCTTCATTTTGATCACAACAAAGGAAGGGGAAAGGAAAAACTCTCCACCCAACCAAGACATCGAATGAAGAGGATAATCCATCCTTCTTCATTGGCCCTTCAGCCCCAACCATAGTGTAATATAATATGTGATCCAACTCATCGTAACAACACGCTTCCAAAAAGACACAAGCAGATTTGACATATAAAAATAAAAACCAGAATAGAATGCAGTTTACAACTACATTAAAACACCACAAACAAAATTAAGACTTCATTAAGCAAGCCAAAGGAGTAAGAAACTATGGGGGATGCTACTTATGCTTCGCAAAGGGTAAATGGGTATCACCACCCAATTTCAAACTGCCAAAATATAGTATATCAAAACCCTGACATTCCTTATGCCTCCCCCAAGTAACCCTTATTCCTCACATTTCCTTATGCCTCCCCAACCTCTTATGGCACCCCATAATGAGTAAATAAATGCAAACTATTTCTTGCAAGGTGGAACTCAAATCCTAACTCCCCCCACACTTATACCTCCCTAAAACACACTTGTGCCTCCCAAAAAATAAACCCCATAGTCTTCTACTACACCATTCCTAGGCCATCTACCTAAAAGCCCACAAACATGCCAAGCATTCACAACAATAACATTTACATAAAGGAAAGAGAAGCATTTCAAGAGACAAGCTCCTACCTCTCCATGATGGAGTTGTTCCAATTCCAAAACAAGTTTTATCCCAATCCAAGCAATCCAAATCAGCCAAACACTAGCATGCAACAATCTTCAAAAAATTCTCCAAGCAAGAGCTCTCAAGCAGCAAAAGAATTCACACAAGAATGAAGTCTCCAAGGTGAAGCAACCCAAAACAAGGCAAGTAATTCAAATTTTATAGAAGAGGGAAGAGAAGAGGATGAGGTGGATCCATGTAAGATGCCACATCACATATCCTCAACCCAAACGCCAATGTCAACTTCATTCTCCAATGCATAATAAATAGACCTGGGTGAATAATATGATAGATGTTACTTACACACTCAAATCCAGGCCATACACCCCATAAGGACTTACATTAATAAGCATGTAAGAAAAGTGCAATAAAAACATTACAACTTGACTTACAAAAATTCATAATGAAGGTCTAAATTCAACCTCTCCAACCATAGGTATGGTTGGTAAATAAATTTAAGAGGTGTGGGAAAAGCCTAACTTGTCCCACAAGCCTCCAAAATTAGACTCCAATGAAAAATTCAAATTTCAAAGAAGATGAAGTGTTTCATACTCCAAAATCTAACTTACACAACTCTTACACATTCTTATGCATACTTATAGATCACTTATACATTCTTACACATTACTTACGCATACTTACAGCATTTATTACAAGAGCCAACAACTTCTATAATTAGTTTTTTATGTCCTAATTTGATTTACTTATTTATTATAACAATATGACTACTCAGATTAAGTCTCCACAATTAAATAAATAATGAAAGCGGTAAATGCACCACAAAATAAACACATGCAAACATTAGACAAAGGGACGAAATAAAAGAAATACATAAAACCCCTTGGTCACAATTAAAGGTGAATCTGCCAATGGGAATCCCTATCAACAATCAAACACACACAAACAAATACAGTTGCCATGGTGACCTTGTTGAATTCATCTAGAATTCCAATGTGATTGGTCTCCAACCCCCCGATGTTTGTTGTGATATTTTAACTTGTAAAACACAAATACCTCATTCAGCCTCGTGGCCATAGCAGAACATCCAAAATGATATAAATATAATCTTAGAATCATCTATACATATGAATCACAACAACATCAAGGCAATCCAACAATATCATTTACAATTTTATCCACAACTATATCATCATCCACTAATTTTCATTTCTAGGTCTGTTCACAATATCCAAATATCACATTTCTGAATAACATCCATAATATATCATCATCCACATATAAAATGCCTCTAATAATCATCATGCATCATAACTGAATCAACATCAACAATAATCCATGATCAAACATCATACTAAATCAAAACCATAAAAATGTCCATAATATAATCAACAATGTCATGATCAGTATTAAAAGGTGTTAAAGGGAAGTGGGAACTACATCCCCCTCCCCTTAGACTTGAATTCCTCCTAGAAGTCACTGGAACAAATGTGGAAACTAAACTCGTAAAAATGTAGCATCCTCCCACGTCGCCGCAGTCTCATCATATTTGTCCCACTGTACCTGGACCTGGTCAATCTCTTTGCCTCAAAGGCCCAGGGTCCTGCAATCTATAATGTGAATAGGCTCCACCATCACCTACCCCTGATCCTGCACCTGCAATGAGGTCTAATCCAGCACATGACAAGGATCTGTAATATATCTCCTAAGAACCGAAATATGAAACACATCATGTACGCGAGACAAGATAGGTGGCAACGCTAGATGATAGGAAAAAGGGCTGATACACTCCAAGATCTCAAAAGGACCAACAAATCTAATAGCTAACTTAAAACCTTTTCCATAATGGATATGGCTCTTATGTGGCCTGACACGAAGGAACACCTTCATGCCCACATCAAAACTGTGGTCGGTCCTATGCTGATCTACGTACTTCTTCTACCTGTCTTGTGCCTCCCATAGTCTTTGTCTGATCATAACCACCTGCTGCTCCATGTCCTATAACAAATCTGGTCCAAGAGATACCATGTCCTCTAACCTATCCTAGCAAAGAGGTGTCCTACACTCTCTGCTATACAAATCATGAAATGGAACCATGCCTATAGAACTCTAAAAACTATTATTGTAGGAAAACTCCACCAAGTACAGGTACTCCTCCCATGTAGACTGATGATCCATCACATACATCCTGAGCATGTCCTGTAAAATCTGATTCACCCTCTCAGTGTGTCCATTTGTCTCGGGGTGATATGTTGTGTTGAAGCTGATCCTCATCCCGATGGCATACAACATGGTAGTATAGAAATGGGAAGTATACAAAGGATCGCGGTCATAAATAATATTCCATGAAATCCCATACAACTTAACAATTTCATCCAAATATACCCGTGTCATAGCACTAGCTGTATAAGTGGTCTTCACAGGAGAAAAGTGACCATGATGGCATCGTGGTGATATCTCGACATCGGTAGACCAATAATGAATTCCATAGAAATGGTGTCCCAATTCCATTCCAGTATAGCATGAGGAAAGAGAAGGCCATCTGGATGCTGATGCTCAACATTCACTTTCTGGAACTCTAAACAGTGTGACATAAACTGAGCCATGTCTCTGTGAAGTCCTCTCCAGTGATACAACTATCTTAAGGTGGCGTTCATCTTCTTCACCCTGAGATGGGCTGAATAAGGTACATGATGTGCCTCTGTCAAGATGTCCTACCTCAAGCCTCCAACTCTACGAACGTAAATCTGACCTATGTGCCTGAGAAGGCCATCTTCCTATAATGAGAAACCATCAAACTTCTCCTCAAGGGGTCTCTAGGACTCGATATATGCTCTAACTGCAATGTAGAAGATGTGAAGAGGAAGCTATCGAAGAATCCTACTCTGCAAATCTATGCCCACTGCAGTGTCCATACTCACATTTTTCCATCTGCTGAGAGCACCAGCAACCACATTCTCATTCCCCTTCACATACTCTATCTCCATATCATACTCACAAAGCAACTCCATCCAACGCCGCTGACGAGCATTGAGATTGGGCTACATGAAGAGGTGGCAAAAAATCAAGTGATCTGTCCTGAGTGTGAATCTCCTACCAAGAAGAAAGTTCCTCCATCGAACTAAGGCATGCACAACTGCTGCAAGGTCAAGATCATGCGTCAGATAATTAATCTCATAATACTTGAGTTTGCGAAACTCAAAAGCCACTACTCTACCCTCATGTATCATCACTCCTCCAAGGCCTGCCAAAGAAGCATCTGTGCATACAAAGAACTCACCATGTGGATCCGGTACTGCAAGAATAGGTGTTGTAGTGAGACACTCCTTCAGTGTCCTTAAGGCCTGCTCACATATATTTGACAAAACAAACTTCTTCCCTTTCTACTGAAGGGAAGTGATGGGGTGCGCAATCCAAGAGAAGTCCTAAACAAATCTCCTGTAGTAACCTGCCAATCCCATGAAGCTGTACACCTCTATCACAATAGTTGGTGCTGGACAATCCATAATGGCTCTAATCTTGGAAGGATTGACTATGATACCTTCCCCAGAAATTATATGACCCAAGAATTGTACCTCTATCTAAAATAAATCACACTTCTCCAAGTTCCCCTAAAGCATTTACTCACAAAGACACTGAAGAACCCGGCGAAGGTGCCCCTCGTGATCCTCATGCATACATGAGTAAATCAAAATGTCATTAAGAAAGATGAGCATGAAGTGACCTAAGAAATTCTGGAATACCCCATTCATCAAACTCATGAAAACTGCGAGGGCATTAGTCAAGCCAAAAGGCACCACTTTGAGCTCATAGTGCACATATCTTGTACAAAAAGTTGTCTTATGAATATCCACCTCTATAATCCTCAACTGATGATAGCATGAATTAAGATCAATCTTAGAGAAAATTGTGGCTCCCTTCATTTCATCAAACAAGTCATCAATACGCAGAAGGGGATAATGATTCTTGATTGTTACGTTATTCAGCTAGCAGTAATCAATCCAAAACCGCAAGGATCCATCCTTCTTCTTCACAAAAACCACCAGTGCACCCCAAGGGGATACACTAAGACGGATAAGGCCTTTCTCCAGAAGGCCCTCTAACTACAACTTGAGCTCACAGAGCTCTGGGATGGTCATCCCATAAGGTGCTCGTGAGATAGGCTTTGCTCCTAAAACTAGATTTATATGAAAATCAATCTCACATGGGGGTGGAAACCCCCGTAGATCCCTTAGAAAGACATTTGAAAACTCTCTCAAAATGGGATAGTCATCTAGTGATGGTCCACTAGACCCATCCTCTGATCTATCACTAACAATAACAACATACATCTGACAACCCCGTCGCACACACTGCTTAAGATGCATAGCGGAGATGGTACAAATAGAAACGGGTCTCCTGACCCCAGAAATCACTGACTCCACTCCCAGGTCATCTACACAGGATAAAATCTTGTGGTATCAATCCATCCTGGCCCTGTCAGCAGACAACCAATCCAAACCCAAGATGACTCCATATGAGCCCAAAGGAAGAATATGGAGATATGAGGTAGTGGTGAAAGGTCCCAAATCCACTAAACACTCCTTAACTAAGAATTCTACAGAGATCTTTGCTCTTGAATCAATCTCAACTTCCCAACTATGACCTTTCCTAACTACCACCAACCTTCATCGCTCTACTAAATATGGTGCAATAAAAGAATAAGAAGAACCAGAATCAAACAATATGGAGGTTGGAATACCACCAATGCTACCTGTAGTCTCAATAATTGTGCTCTGGTGATCATCCTGGTGGTTCTCAATCACTGCATAAATCCTTTGGTTGCATCCCATGTCACCGATAGTACACTCTGAGATATGTGTCTTACCCTTGTTATTAGAGTTATGTGGGCACTCTCTCCAAAAATGTCCAGTAACACCATAACCAAAACAACCACCTGATCCTCTCCCCTTTGGAGCAGGTCTGGTCGACACTCTCGAAGTGTGTGGTGTGGATCCTGATGATTTGGATGCAGTCTGCTATGGTATCTATTAGTGAGCTCCTATTGAGTGAGCTTTAGGTGCACCTTGTGTCCTGATTGGACCCCTAGGAGGAGGCCTCATACTCCGACCCCTCTATGCCTCAAATCTCTAAGGAGTCCTATAAGGTGTGTGGGACTGCTACTGCTATGGTATGTAAGATGACTGTGATGAACCCTGTTCTCCACGAAGAGGAGGTATTGATCCCCTTGATCTACTATCCTGCATTTGTTGTATGCAGCTCTAGACTTGGTCTCTAACCTGTTGGGTCCTTCCCCGAGTCTCCTCTACTATGTAGGCCTTCTCAATGGCCTCAGCAAGTGTCTGTGGACAATGTATCCACACTGCACCTCCAATGTCTAGATTCAGGCCCTAGATGAACCTGTGGATCCGCACTTGCTCATCCTGCATTTACTCAACATATTGGAGTAGATAAAAAAATCTGCTCTCATACTCTGCTATGGTGAGGGATGCTTGTTGGAGGTCATGAAACTCATCTATCCGCTGCTGTATAAGCCTCTATGATAAATATCTACTCCTGAAATGCTCCTCAAAGAGCTCCCAGGTGACTGTCTTAGAATCAACATGGAGCTTTTGTTCCTTTGTCCTCCACCAAACTCCTGCTCCATCTCTTAGTAGATGGATCGCAACATGAGCTTTCATGTTAATATGACAAGGATAGAGCTTGAAGTAACCGCTCGAGCTCACCAACCAGGCCTCTTCCTGAAATCCACCTTTTTCACTAGAGTAATGTGATGGTGGAAGGTTTAGGATCTCCTTGATGTGATCTGCAGCTGTGGTCTGATGACCTCTAGGCATCTCTGTATGCTCATCCCTAAGCCTAGGGCTATGAGACCTCTCTCTATGTCTTGAAACTCGGTTACCTTGTACCCTCTATGGTGACTCTGATCTGGGTGACTCTACATGGAATTTCTATCCCCCATGCCCCTTGTTGGGTCGAGGAGATACATAACCCTCAACAGAAGTGAATCTATCATGTCTGGTTACATGCCCTCCTATTAATCCTCTGTGTAACGCAGTATTAACCTGCTGAAGGGTCTACAAAATTTATGGTAGGATGGCTGCTACAGCATGCTCTGGAGGTGGTATGCCTAGGTCTATTTGAAATGGCTCCTCATTTTTTTTTCACCTCCTACACAAAACAAAATGAGAGTTAGTTCCATCTTGTTCTAGGTTTTACTCAGTTTCCATGTTTAATAAAATGTGCAACTTGCAAAAAAATATGTTTTCTAGATTTAAATGTATGCTAGGTTTAAAGTTCATGTCTCAAGTTTTCTAGTGTTCCCAATGGTCCAAGATTTTGAACCACTACTCTGATACCAAGTGTAACACCTGCTAAAACAACCCATATGAGACCTAAGAACAGCTTAGGATTAGTTAGAAAAATTATGGAATAAGTTTTTTTAAAGTGTCAATAACTATGTTACAATAACACAGTTGTCAAAAATAAGATTCAAGGCCAATTATACTTTATAGCTTATAGTATTTTCATTACAACAATTATTAAAGATCACAAGGTCCACTTAGGGTTAGAATAATCAAATTAGGTTAAGAGGGTAATTTCTCAGTAACTCACTCTCTAACACGATTTAAAGATTCAACTTGATTTTACTCAAAATTAATTATCTCAAAACTTCCAAAAAAAATTCTCATTAGATAGGAAATTTTCTCACCTTTCCAGTGATATAAATAAGTCCTCCTAACTCCTCATATTTCTCAAGTTATGGGCCGACAGACCTTGGGAGGAAAAATTTTCCAAGAGCGGGCCTGGGAAAGAAAATTTTCCCATGCGCGGGCTAGCACAACGATGGAGAATTTTGGTGCATTTTGTTTATTGGGGGGAAAAAGAACGATTTTCCTTCACGCGCCCTTGAGCCTGAAGAGGACATGTGTTGGCAGTTCAAGAACCCTAGCGAGAATTCGGGTCATTGGTAGAGGCATGAATCATTTTGATCCCTTAGCGCTTTTTGGCCAATAGACTTAATGTCTTAAAATTTAGTTTCCACATTTTCCTTTATCGGGGGAAAAAGTGTGATTTGCCTCTACGCGCCCACGAGCCCAAAGAGGACACATGTTGGCATTTCAAGAACCTTGAGGGGAAGTCGGGTCGTCGGAGGGGGCATGAATCATTTTGATTCCTTAGCACTTTTCTGCCAAAAGACTTAATGTCTTAAAATTTAGTTTTGAGAATTTAACAAAATGAGTGTTAGTTCATTTTGTTTTACTTGTTTCCAGTTTACTAAAAGAACTTAAAAAAAAAAAGTTGTTTTCTAGATTTAAATGTAGCGATGTTTCAATTTTTCTAATTGCCCAATGGTCACGCGCACCTTGAGCCACTTCTCTGTTACCAAGTGTAACGTCTACTAAAACAACCCAGAGGAATAACATGTGTTGGCAGTTCAAGAACCTTTTTGATTAGCGCTTTTCGTACTCAAATTCGGGTCATTGGTAGAGGCATGAATCATTTTGATCCCTTAGCGCTTTTTGGCCAATAGACTTAATGTCTTAAAATTTAGTTTCCACATTTTCCTTTATCGGGGGAAAAAGTGTGATTTGCCTCTACGCGCCCACGAGCCCAAAGGGTTCAACTTGATTTTTCTAAAAATGGACACATGTTGGCATTTCAAGAACCTTGAGGGGAAGTCGGGTCGTCGGAGGGGGCATGAATCATTTTGATTCCTTAGCACTTTTCTGCCAAAAGACTTAATGTCTTAAAATTTAGTTTTGACACTTTAAGAAAATGAGAGTTAGTTCGTTATTCTAGGTTTTACTTAGTTTCCATGTTTACTAAAATGTGCAACTTCAAAAAAAAGAGTTGTTTTCTAGATTTAAATGTATGCTAGGTTTAAAGATCATGTTTCAATTTTTCTAATGTGCCCAATGGTCCAAGATTTTGAACCACTTCTCTGTTACCAAGTGTAACGTCTACTAAAACAACCCACTTGAGACCCAAGAACAACCTAGGATTAGTTTAAAAACTTATGGAATAATTTTCTTTTTGATTAAAAGAGTACTCAACAACCAGGTTATAAGACAATAGATGTTACAAACAAGTTTCAAGATCAATTTTAATTACGAGCTTATGTTTTTCTCACATCAACAATTATTAAAGAATTCTCAAGGTCAACTTAGGGTTAGAAAGTTCAAAAGGTTAAGAGAGTAATTTCTCACCATACCCACTCTCTAACTGGATTAAAGGGTTCAACTTGATTTTTCTCAAAATTGACGCACTCAAAACTTTTCTAAAACATTCCCATTAGATAGGAAATTTCCTCACCTTTCCAGTGATATAAAGAAGTCCTCCTAACTCCTCATATTTCTCCAGTTATGGGCCACCAGTGGACCTTGGGAGGAAAAGTTTGCCAAGAGCGGCCCTGTGGACTTAGGAGGGAAAATTTTCCAAAGGGCGGTCCAGTGGGCTCTGGGGAAAAATTTTGCCCGGAGGAGTAATCGCGGAGCAGTGGAGCAAAATTTTCCAAAGCGCAAGCTGGCGGAGTGGGGAAGGAATTTAACGATTTTTCCCTTTTGGGACAAAGGCACAATTTACCTCCGCGCGTCTATGAGCCCGAACGGGGACATATGTCGGCTTTTAAAATCTCTAGCGGGAAGTCGGGCCGTTGGACCGATTTAAGACATTAAGTATTTTTGGTCGCAAAGTGCTAAGGGATCAAAATGATCCATGCCTCCGCTGACACCTAAGGTGCCACGTGTCAAGCTCTGATTGGTTACGAGAAAAGTGGTCTTGCATGGAAACTTACGAATTTTAGACTTTTGAGTTAAAAAGTGCAAAGGGTTAAAATTTACGTGCACCTCCGCCAGTCTAAGATGATGCCATGTGTCATGACCTCATTGGTCGGGGGTCAACAGGCCGTCAGAGCACTTTTAGGATTTAATATTTTTAAAGGGAAGAAGTTCAATTTTACAAAATGTTTCGCGCCTCTGCCGATGCCTAAGGTGGCCATCTATCATCCTACCATTATTTGCGGGTGGCGGGGTGGTGGGGAAACTATAGCATTTTCGGCAAAAGTGTTAAAAAGATTAAAAGTCAATAAAATCTCCGCTCCTCCACTGTCGCTTGGTGAAGCCACGTGTCAACCATTCATTGGCTGCAGGCCAGTGGGGAAATGTTAGAAAATTTTCCAATATTTTTTTTAAATGCTAAGGTTAAAAAGGGTTTTGCGCCTCCATCGTTGCCTCGTGAGGCCATGTGGCAGCTTCTGATTGGCTGCGGAAAGGCGGAGTGGTGGGGAAAATATGGAAACTTTTCCCAAATTTTAAAAAAATATTAAGTTTGATTTTGCGGGCTCGTGAAAGATGAAAAAGGGAAAAAGTAGGGCGGGGGGTCCGCGGGGGAAATTTATCCAAAATTTCTTTTGACAATTAGAATTATTTTGATTCCAAATGAAGAAAACTTCAGCAGGCTAAAAATTTTGATAGAGAACTCAGTTTTGGACAAACAAGAACTTTTTGGAAATATCTCGAAGTCCTCTTTGCATAGGAATCATTAATTTTTGATTTTGATAAAGTTTAAGGGGTCAATTTTGTGAAAACATTTTGCAGGATTTTATAGAGCAAACTGGTAATTTTAACTTATAAAATTTGTTCAAATTTGTCAATCTTTCTCCTTCAACATGTCAAACATACATGAAGGTTTTCATTAGGAAGGTTTTAGGATAGATTTCAAGTGTAAAATTGTTAGATTGATTTGCATTTCGAAAATGCAAGCTTTTACACAATAGAAATGCCTGTAGTTTTTCCTTTTCTCGATTGGGGAGATTCTTCAAAAGTTTTAAAAGTGTTTTTGTTTAGTTTTGGGGTCACTTTCATCTCATTAAATCCAATTGAATATCTTATTTGTCTGTTATCTATTTGTAGGGTTATTTGAACATTTGATAAAGGAATTTTACGAAGTATACAGTGAATTAAAATAATAGTATACATTTCCAGAACAAAGATTAAACTATCTCTTTTTCCATGAAATAAAACATTGAATTCATTCTATGCTAGTATTACACAGTTTTCTTTCCTTTAGTCAAACAAAAACAAGAATGCAGTTTCTATTCTTTACAAAATCATATATTTTAAACAAGGAAGAATAAGAAATTTTTTTTCTCAAGTGTTTCATTTTTCCACTTTCCAAACAAGGATTTCATAGTGCATGTTAAACACAAATTTCCAATGGACATAATAGCATATGAACAAGACAAAACAATTCCATTAATTCAAATGAAACTCTTACAACTTATTTTCCATTTGATTTCAAAATACAACATACAAAATACGTATCATTATTTCACATTCTTGTCAAAAATAGAAAATAGAGTATTACTCTTTTACATTTCGAACTTCAACTTTCATTGTCAATACACAGTATCTTTCCATTAACAATAATATACAGCTCATCCACTTCAAAGTGGGAAAGGGTTACAATAAGAAATAATCTCAACAAGGGACTGTTAACTCTATCATTCTCCTCTGCTCTAGAACAGATACGTGAAATTATCCATTTTGATCTCAAAAAAGGTAGGGGAAAGGCAATGCTCTCCACCCAATCAAGACATTCAATGAAGAGGAAAATCCATCCTTCTTCATTGGCCCCCTAGCCCCAACCATAGTGGAATAGAAGATGTGATGCAACTCATGGCAACAACAAGCTTCCACAAACACATAAGTATATTTTACATATAAAAACACAAACTACAAAACAATGTAGTTTGTAACTAGATTAAAAAACCAAAAACAAAACTAAGGCTTCATCAAGCAAGCAAAAGGAGTAAGAAACTATGTGGGATGCTAGTTATGCCTCCTAAAGGGGAAATGGGTATCATCACCTGATTTCAAACTGCCAAAATATAATATATAAAAACCCTAACATTCCTTATGCCTCCCCCAAGTACCCCTTATTCCTCACATTTCCTTATGCCTCCCCAACCTCTTATGGCACCCAATAACTAGTAAAAAAATGCAATCTATTTCTTTTCAAGGTGGAACCCAAATCCCAACTTCCTCTACATTTATACCTCCCTAAAACACACTTGTGCCTCCCACAAAATAAACCCCATAGTCTTCTTCTACCCCATTCCTAGGCCATCTACCCAACATCCCACAAACATGCCAAGCATTCACAACAATAACATTTACATAAAGGAAAGAGAAGCATTTCAAGAGCCAATCTCCTGCCTCTCCATGATGGAGTTGTTCCAATTCCAAAACAACAAGCTTTATCCCAATGCAAGCAATCTAAATCAGCCAAGCACTAGCATGCAACAACCTTCAAAAACTTCTCCAAGAAAGAGCTCTCAAATAGAAAAAGAATTTTCCCAAGAATGAAGTCTCCAAGGTGAAGCAACCCAAAACAAGGCAAGCAATTTGAATTTTATAGAAGAGGGAAGAGAAGAGGATGAGGTGGATCCATGTAGGAATCCACATCACACATCCTCAACCCCAAAAAAAAGTCAACTTCATTATCTAATGCATATTAATGAGGTGGGTGAATAATATGACAATTTACTTACACACTCAAATCCAACCCATACCCCCAAAGGACTTAATTAATAAAATGTAAGAAGAGTGCAATTAAAACTTACAACTTGTCTTAAAAAAATGCATAATGAAGGATAATTTTAACTCTCCAATCATAGGTAAGGTTGGTATGTAAATTTAAGAGGTATGGGACAAGTCTAACTTGTCCCACAAGCCTCCAAAATTAGTCTCCAAGGACAAATTCAAATTTTAAAGAAGAATTGTTTCATACTGCAAAATCTAACATACACAAATCTTACACATTATTACACATACTTACACATTACTTACACATTACTTACATATAGTTACATATACTTACAAAATTTATTACAAGAGCCAACAACTTCTATAATTATTTTCTTATGTCCTAATTTTTTTAATGTTTTTTATTTTAACAATATGATTACTCACTTTGATTCTCCACAATTAAATAAATAATGAAAGGGGTAAATGCACCAAAAAATAAACACATGCAAACATTAGAAAAAGGTACCAAATAAAAGAAATAAATAAAACCCCTTGGTAACATTTAAAGGTGATGCCCCCATGGGAACCCCTATCAACAATAAAACACACAAACAAATACAGCTGCCATGGTGACCTTGTTGAATTCATCTAGAATTCCAATGTGGTTGGTCTCCAACCCCCTGATGTTTGTTGTGATATTTTAAAGTGCAAAACACAAATACCTCCTTAGGCCTCGTGGCCATATCAGAACATCCAAAATGATATAAATATAATCTCAGAATCATCTATACATATGAATCACAAAAACATCAAGGTAATCCAACACTATCATTTACAATTTTATCCACAACTATATCATCATCCACTAATTTTCATTTCTAGGTCTACTCACAATATACAAATATCACATTTCCAAATAACATCCATAATATATCCATGTGAAACAACATATCATCATCCACATATAAAATGTCTCTAATAATCTATCACGCCCACTTTTAACACACACACAATAACAAAAGTACAAATATCAGAATATTTTTTTTGACTTATAATGCTACTACACAACACAACAAGGCTCTAATTAGAGAAAATAAACAATTCATAAGACACTTAAATAATTCATCGACTCACATAGACACATGACAAAACCATATACATGAAGATGTCACACTTTCCCAAATGAACGAAAGATAGCAAATAACCAACCACCCGAAGAAGGGACCCAAGGGATTTAAAGCATTTACACACACATTTCCATAAATACATCTTAGTTACGATTATTAATCTAAGATAATCACTCTTTAAGGATATTTTCGTACTTAAATTTTTTCCTAATAGTTCAAATTCATTTCACAATCAGCTTACAGTTTGACCATTTAGGTTAGCTCTGTATCTCTTATGAAAATCTCTGTGATTAACACAAGTACTTGCCATATTAAAGAAGCATACACACTTCCCCATTATCTCATTCTTAGTATAAGATTATGTTTTTCAAATATTTATCCAATGTTAAAATTTTACCCTTACTACAAAAGTAAATCTGACGTGATGCAGAGCAAGTCATCTTAGGATTAAGGGGGATTTGGGTTCACGATACCTTTTCCCCATTACATTATTTAATCATGGAAAATTTAATTCCTTACGATAATTAATATAATTTTAAATCTTGTTGAATCCATTCAACATTTCCACACTAATAAATTGTATTTAGATATGTGTGTGTGTGTGTGTGTGTGTGTGTGTGTGTGTGTGTGTGTGTGTGTGTGTGTGTGTGTGTGTGTGTGTGTGTGTGTGTGTGTGCATACTTTGTTTTATCAAAAAATTATCCCACTAAGGGCAATTCATAATATTTATAGCACATGAAAATGTTTAATTGAGTTATAAGGACTCCAGGAGTATCCTTGGTCCTAATCACAAAACTTGTTTTACTCTTAAATGATTTCAATATGGTTTCATTATTACTATTGCTTTAAAACAGAAGGAGCTACGAAAGTATTTGTCTAACATCTTGAAGTATAGATTGGAATCATTATAAGATACACATGAACCAAAAGTGATTTTTGTTTAAGGTAAGATCCCATGAATCAACATTTCATGATCCTACATGTGAAATTTTATTTTATTCATAATTCCATAAAAGGGAAATAACTCAAGCACACCTACGCACCTCTAAAATATGAAATGAACTAGCTCCAAAAATATAACACAGGTTGTTAATCTCCTGAATTCCATGGAACATAACTTCTTGTTCAGAGCTTGGTGACTTAAAGGTTAAGAGATTATTTAGTCTTTCACTTTACCACCATAATAATATGATGCAATAACCTATGCTCCCTATCATGCATTAAGGAAATATGGTGGTCTAAACATAATATATAGTAAAGCAACATTCTTTTCGTTGGATATTTTGTCAAGAAAAAATATGAGGTTCAACCACAATACATATGACCAAGTGAAGATCTTTCTAGCCAGCTTGAACTGGAAAAATAGATCTTGTTAAAAATAAGGCAAATATGGAGTCGCCAGACACCAAAAGGATAAGCTTTATATTATCAATCCGTATCATCCCCAACGGAGTTGCAAAAACTGTTGGTTAGATATTTTTTCAATTCAACAACAGTACATGGGATTGAATCCCTCCTCAAAGACAGGTGAGGCTTCCTGTTTATTACTAATCTAAAACATAGCAGAAATGATACATACAATATTTACACTAATCTAAGCATTGGGGTTGGGATAGAATCCCAAAATCCATATCCACAATAGTTGGAAATATTGTAGCTTTTGAAGTAAAATGGATTAGAAAGAATATGCAATGGAATGTAAATGATGGGAACGTATTTTATTTCGAGCAAACATAGATCACAAAATAATCATATGAGTTCTAGATAAAAAATGTAATGTTTGAAATGATTTAAAATGATTGATAATGCTAAACAAAGAACAACTTAAGATCCTGAACATAGCAATATATTAAGAGAGATGAATCTCACAACACAAATTTTGCAAAAATAACATCGATTTCTATTCCTTGAATGATTGAAAGAAAACAAAAATTTCTTCTTCTTCACAATAGTTCTCAATATTCCAAAAATCTCAACCAATTGGAATACATAAGCATCCCTTATTTATAATAAAAGAGTAGAGGGAAAATAGGATAAACCCTAGGAAATAGTCTTTAACAAGAGTTCTATTTTGCTTGAATCTCACGCTGGAGACCAAGTCAAAATTTGCTTCCTATGTGATGAAACAGAAATGAAAATGACATGTCGATTTCAAGATTGAAATGAAATGTTGCATTGTGCCTATTCTAAATCATCATCTTTCTCTTCCTCCAACAAATCCTGCTTGTTCCGAAATTCTTGGAATTTTAGGAGTATACCTTGCATTTCATTCTCATCAGGCATGGTGGAATGATCACTCAGAACTTCACATGTTTCCTGAGTATCAGTAGTGTTTCCGGGAAGATTTTTAAATCCTTTTTTGAGTTTCCCCAAGATCTCAAAAGAATGTTCTATCTTCACAAACCTGTCAATAATTTCCATGCCGAATCCATAAGTTGGTTCATGTTGAATTTAATCCTTGGATCTGCTTGTAAATGTCATCAACAGGTAGGATATCTGAGCCATCCATCACCTTAGCACAGATTTTGACCAGCTCTTCTTCTAAGTCACTCTTGCCATCGATCAATTGATCTCTTGATTCTCTCAATTAGATGCAAGCTTCGTTGAGAATATTTATTCTGAATCTGATGGCTTTTGTCATTTGAAAATGTTTATCCACATATGGGATGATGCCCTTTTCCACCAAGATGTGGGATGGAATTTGTTTTAGCATTTGGAGAGCTTCAAAAGTCAACTCCAAATTCTTGATTTCTGAAGAAAACTCATCATCCATTTTTTCTCCATATTTCTTTATATCTTCCAAAGACTGATATACTTCCACAGTATCTTGGATTACTTCTTTTCCCTACTAGAGCAACCTTTGGGTCCATTCATCAACCAATCTCCCCTTTTCATTAATCTTTTCAATCATGGGTACCGATGAGAAATCAAACCCGATAGAAGTAGAGGATAATGGTATTGACTCAGGAGGCTTTGAGAGCTTAAGTAATACTTCAGTCAACTACTCTACTTTATCTTTAAGCTCATCCCTTAGTTCCATTGTTTCCTTTAACTTCTGACATAGCATGTTCATAGCATCTCATGCATCTTGTTACACTCCTTCTGCCGTCACCTTTCGTAGATCAACCTTTGTTATCTGATAGTCAGAGGCCACTATGTCCTCTTTGGTCTTGTCGGATGTAGGAGTGGTGATCTCTACAAACTTGTGCCTCGAAGCATCCACTAAAACCCTTTAAACCGTTTTGGTTTTCTTGGCTGATTTAGCAGTAGAAGCCTTCAGTGAATTGAAATAAAAGGCTGGTATGGGAACTATCACCTTCCTTTTCCTTGGAGTCTGATCAAGCAACCATTGAGGCATGCTAGAGGAATTTGCTACTATTACAGGGGTTTGGGTCACACATTCAAGTGGAGGAAGACTTACTGGTGGAGTGGGAACAACCACAAGTGTGGTAGTGGATTCAGTGATAAGAGGTGTAGAAGGAGGGGGCATATCCATAGTTACTTTGGTTCTAGCAGAGAGAGGTGAGAGTCCAGAGAAAATGTTGGCCCTGGCTTTTGAATAAGATGGAGAAATAGGAGGTGGAAGTGGTTGTTAAGGAGGATGTGTAAGTGGTTGTGAAGGAGGAGGTGTAGCTCCTGAAGCCAAAGCCTGGGAAGTGAGGGATAAACTTACTTCTGTTGGGAAATTAGAAAATGGTGAAATTAGAGGTTGAGTCTCCTCTACCTCCAAAGAGATTTCCCCTATTTTCGGTGGTGTTGGTGATTCTGGTACATTCACCATTTCAATTGGAGTGGAAATTGAAGGGGCTTCTTGTTCTCCTCCCTTCTTGACAAATTTGATCTTTATAGGCCGCTAAGAAGAGCTCTTGTCCTTTTCTTTTTTGGAGGGTCCTACTTCCAAATCAACCAACTTTGAAAAACTATCTTCTTTGTAACTCATTCCCCAAGAGGTGAGCCATGCCTTGGTGCGTGCAAGAATCGGAGCTGATCTATCTGCAATAGAATCTTTTTCACCAATAGACCAATCAATAGCTAGGAAAATGTATTGATCCTCATTCAGTCCGTTATATGAAGGATCTAGAACACTTTCGTTATTGCCAGTACCTTCTAGGATTTCAACGAGCTCGAGTGTCTAAATTTCTTCAAGTTTTAATCTGATATGGTCCTTCCTATGGACAGCAACTTCATCATGAAGATCAACTCAAATGTCTTCTATGCTAGGCACGTGCAGGTACAAGCTTTCATATGACTTAAGAACTCCTCGAAAGACAAACCCATCTCTAGGTTTCATGTGCTTCTTTAACTTGTCCTGAAGCTCGTGAACTACGTTCTTGGCTTTTACGACCATTGAGCAAGTATACCTTCCAATAGAAATTGGGAAGGATACAGCGGCCTTGTGCTTACTCTGTTGGAACTTGTGAAAATCCAACAATTCCCTGACCAACTCCATCAGGACCAGCATGTCTCCTTGATATCTAGGAAATCAGAAGGGATAACCTGAGTACATGACCACTCAAAGATATGTGAACTTCTTGAATTGTAAGAAGAAACAACCCCACTTTGAAACTTTAGCCCATGCCTCATCAGACACTCTTGTTTTCCTCAGTTCGGGGTTCATCCAGCAGATGTTTTCGTAAAAGAAGGCATCATTTACTCTTCTGAATTGGTCCTCGGACCCCTTCCTTGTTAGCTGAGGAAAATACCGATAAATGTGTTCAACTATCTTGTTCCCCTTTGTGTCCAATCTAGGATAATTCATCATACCGGCTGCTGCATAGGTGACATATGAGGACATATAAATCTTCCCCATAGACAAGACTGTTTTGATCTGGGAGTCTATCTCGTCACTGATAAGACTACCTCAATCAATCCACTATTGATTCTTCTTAATGATGACCATGAATTGGTACATCCATCCTTGGAAAAAATTTGACTCGGGGAATCTAAAAACTCGTCTCAGCAAAGTAATGGTATCATTGATCTCTTGAATGAAATCACTTCTAGGAACAAATATTAGAAACCTAGAAACAATCGGCTTGGCTTTGATCAGGAACTTTTTATTCACGTGTTTAATATAGTCTTCCTGATCTTTGTCCCAGGATTTCTGGGCTGAATTGAGATCTACATCCCCATACTCCTCAAAGTGAGGCAGTCTGAGGAGGTCATCGAAGTAACCGCTGTCTAACTTGACTATGACTTCTCCCACCTGATTTCTTATTGAATGAGAAGTAGAGTCATAATTCGAAGAACATGCTAAAATGAACTCGGGGCACTGAGCAGACATGGGGAATACTACTGCAAGATGGAGGCCACTAACAGCTTTTGATTTCATCCAGGAGGTTTGGGTAGAACACTTGACTATATTCCAAAAATCTTACATGTCTATATTCCCGAGTTCTATATCCCGAATGTCATAATTACAATCAATGTAGGAAGGAGATTCCACCTTCCTAAATTTGTACTTCATCTTCCTTGATTTATCTCACTTATCCTGTGATGGACCAGGATCCAACATGAGGAGTCTTGGAGGAGAAATACCTTGATTACTCCTGGTTTGAACACTCGGGTTTGAAAACTTGTTGAGCAACCACACAGACCCACCAAACTTTCCAGGTTTTAGGACTTGCAAAACACCTACTGGAACCCAACACACTAGAGAGAATGCATCAGAGATTAGGTCTTTTTGGACATTCTAAAAATCCTAACAGTTAGCTGAGTAAGTTAGAAAATTGAGAATCTCAGACACTTGTTGAAACCCGAAACATTGCATAAAGTTGAGGATGTTGGACACACCGCCAAACTCGACACACTGGAAGTCAGATGTAGGAAGATGTTAGATGCCCAACACGCTCGAAGCCCTAACACACTGCAGAAAGTAGGAGATGTAAAAATCCCTACAAAACCTGAAAATAAGGGATCAGGTTTTTAAGATGTCCAGACATGAAATTTTCCCGCCATCTCAACAGTTTGGATTTTTGTCTTCTTCTTCTCTTCTTTAAAATACAAAAGGCACATTCCAAAAAATAAAAATAGCCAAAGCACCCTAAGGGTGAAATTTTAATCAATGATTTCTATTTGGAATACAACTCAAAAGAAGAAGAAAAACCTAAAACCCTAAACCTAAAAAGAAAATAGGAAAGAAAGGAAAAGATGTAAAAGACATCACAAAAACATTTTCAACAAAACTTCAGAAGAAAAAGGAAGAGTAAATACCTTCAGCAAATTTGAAAAATAATCAAAAATGGATCACGCGAGTGAGCACGAGATCAAATCGGGTTCAGAGGCTGAGAGAGCATGTAGGAGAAAATCCACGCAACCAAAAGCACAAAAGACAAAAATGACCTGTAAATCCAACTATTTATAAAAGCCCCGCATTTATTACATCTCACTTGACATGTGTGCCAACTACCCTACAACTTAGCATGAATACCATGTCATCATGTTTGGATTTTCCGGAAACCTGACACAAAGCATGATATGTCTTGATGCTTGAAGGTTCTGCAAACCTGACACAAGTCATGATATGTCGAGATGCTTGAAGCTTTCGTAAACCCGACACAAGGGAGTTGAATCAGGCTTCGAGTTTTGGAAGTCAATTGACATGAAGAATGTTTTTGATCACGTATGTTCTGATGCTCAAGAGTTCCGAAAACCTGACACAAGGGAGTTGAATTAGGTTTCAGGTTTCAGGAAACAATGAGCATCTTGGATGTAAATAACTTGTTTGCATGTCGTTGAAACCCGAAAACCTGAAATACTTTTCAAATGGGTATTTTAGTCAATTTTTTCAAAAATATCTATGGTTATCTTCATTTTAGCTGGAATCACTAAAATGGGATAATAGTTGGCTCCAGTTGGGGACTTTCTTTGTAATGAAAAAGGAAGATAACTTAGAATTTATGGATTTATCCATTGGGCTACGAAGAACAAATAAGAAAACCAAAACAAAGAAAGAAAGAAAGAAAACAAAAGAAAACACACGACAGAAAATAAATTATGTACAATGTAATAGAGCATATTGCATTACTGATGGAATAGCTTCAGATGTTGACCACTTAAAGGTAAAGGGAGAAAATCTCCATCCAACTATGATAGACAAAAGCTATTTTCACCATTCAGCTAATGAATCTTTAAAGGTCCTTTCCACAAAGAATCAAACTTTTCATGCATTCCTTTCTGCTCCCTTCTCTTATCCCAAAGAAGCACAAGATCTCCAATTTTAAAGTCACATTGCTTTGATTTTTTATCAAACATTTTCTTTACTTTCCTCTGATGATCTACAATGCAATCAACCACCTTGCTTCGTTCCTCTTCTAGCCTGGCTAGGTACATTACCCTTTTCTCAATAGAGTTTTGAAAAGTCTCATCTTCGACTGCTTTCGCCAACTGCAAGGCTGAAAGTTCTATGGAAATGGGAATTTCAACATCAAGTCCATACAACAATTGCAAAGGGGACATCCCAATAGCTCACATTGGAGTAATTCAATCTACCCATAATGCATCATACAATGGTTTGTACCATGTCCTCTAGTTCTCATCCACTAGCTTTCTAATTATGGTAACCAGGTTCTTGTTGTTGGATTCAGCTTGACCATTTCCTTGGGGATAATAGTCAGATGAGTGAGCCAAGGTAATCCCAAATCCATAACATAATTATGTCAGCTCATGTGATGAGAAATTGGAGGCATTATCAGCCACAATCCTGTGAGGCACACTGAATCTGACAATTATATTTTCTTTAAGGAATTTGCACATAGCTTCTGAGGTTACCTGCTTGATTGGCGTAGCTTCCACATTGGTGAAATAGTCTATAGCAGTGAGCACGTAATTGTTTCTGGCACTAGAGGTAGGATTCAATGTTCCAATGAAATCAATTCCCCACAGACAAAAATGTTCTTTGATCACTACAGGTTTCAGTGGAAGAGCTGTTAACTTAGAGCGACCAACAAAATGTTGACAAGCTTCACATTTGGATACCCATTCTGTTGAATCTCGAAAGAGAGTAGGCCAATAATACCTGGCCTGTAAGATCTTATAAGCTGTCACAGAAGAAGAGAAATGTCCCCCGCATGTTAGACTATGGAAGGACTCTAGCAACTTCACCTGCTGTAACTTATCAACAAAGCGCAGAAATACACCATCAATACCTTTCTTGTATATTCCATTATCCCATAGGATGTATCTTGCAGATCTTAACTTAACTATCCTCTTCATCTTTTGGCTTAAATGCGTGGGGCATTTGCCATAAGTTAGAAAGAAAGCAATATCTACTTACCATTCATCAATTGTGCTCACAAAAAGCACCATGGGGAACTCTGAAGAGATATCTTCTGGTTTTTCACATTCTGTCTGAACATTGTTTTCCACAATCAATTGGCATAGGCCTCTTCGTCGTACCAACTTGGTAGGTCTGATGTCCAAGTCATACTCTTGAACTTTATCTATCCAGTTACCCCATTGACTACCTAGATCTTGTTGGGTCAAAATGGATTTAATTGCAGTATCGGGAACGAGAACGAGGGTATGAGAACTCAGCACATAGTATATGAAATGTTTCACCACTCGTACCACCACATAAGCATGCTTTTCAATCTGTGACATTTTTAGTTCATGTTCCTTTAATGGGTAGCTCATGAAAGTGATGGGAGCTTCAATGCCTTCTTCGTTCTCCTGCATTAGGATAGCTGACACTATGTGTGCGGAAGCGTAGCTATACATGATGAAATATTTTTTGAAAATGGATGTACTAGAACAGGAGCATGAGTAACTGCCTTTTTGACTTCATCAAATGTAAGCTTCCCTTCAGTACTCCATCGAAATGGAGTTTTACCTTTCATCATCCCAAGGATGTCCCTTGTTTTATCAGCAAAGTCAGGTACGAACCTCCTTAGGAAATTGACCTTTCCGAAAAATGAATGAACCCCAATTTTTCTTGTGGGTAGGGTAAGGATTTGAATGGCCTTCACCCTCTCTGGGTCAATCTTGGTTCCTTCTCTAGTCACAATATGACCCAACAACTTTCCCTCTGTCACTCCAAACATGGACTTCTTAGGATTTAATGAAATCCCATGATGCCTGCATCTCAAGAGTACCTGCTCTGGATGATCGTAATGATTACTCCATTTTTTAGAGAAAACAGTCAAGTAATCCAAATATACAACTATAACTTTTCCCATCAGATCTCTGAATGCCAAATCCATAACTCTCTGGAATGTGGCCCCGACATTGATCAAACCGAAAGGCATCCTCTTGTAAGAAAAGGTCCCCCATGGGGTTGTGAAGGCTGTTTTATGCTGATCTTCAACAGCTACCTCAACTTGATTATATCTTGAAAATCCGTTGAGCATGGATAGCATCTCTGACCCAGTAATAGTCTGTAACACCTGATCCATGATAGGCAAGGGATAGTTTTCTTTTAATGAAGACTGATTCAGATTTCAAAAATCCACACAAATCTTGATTTCGCCATTCTTCTTCCTGATGGGGACGATGTTAGCAACCCCGGTAGAATGGTGGATTGGGAAGATAATCCTCGCATCTAACATTTTCTGAATTTTTGTAAGAATGGTCCCTGAGATCTTAGGGTTGTAATGTCTTTGCTTCTGCCTCTGGGGTTTAGCTTCAGGCTTCAAGGGAATACTATGTTGCACATCTTTCAGCTTGAAGGATTTTAAATCTGCATAAGACTAGGCCAAGACATCCATGTATCTCTTCAGGAATGAAGTGAATTTTTCTTTCTCCTCAGGGGAACAACATTTCCTGATATTCACCATCTGCAGTTGATCTAGAGAGCCCAGATTAACTTGATCTACTTATGATGAGGAGGTGCCTTTAGTCTACCTTTTATTTTGGATAAAACAATCATGTTTATCAAATAGACCTTCTAGAGAAACCAATCCCTTGGGAATCTTGTTTCCTTTTAGCTGAATAAACTCACCATCAACCTCTTGATATGAATTCGAAACAGATTCACGGAAAGCGGATTCTGACCCTTCAAAATACAATTCACTAAAATTATCATATTTCTACAGAAAAGACAATATCTATTGATCATCATTAAATACTTACCAATGTGCTGAGTTATCCGGAAGACTGGGACGATATACAATTTCAATGGTGTACATGTCTTGTTTGAACTGTGGATGAGGAAGGAGAAGAGATGTAGACATGGCCAAAGAATTGGCTTTTTCATTATGATCCCTCAAAAATTCCTTGATGGAAAAAGCATCAAAGCATTCTATGTTATCCCATACCTTGTTCCTATAATGCTTTAGGCAATCATTTCTCACTTGATAGATCCCTTTTACCTGGTTAACAATCAGCTCCGCATCTCCTTGAACCTTGAGATTTCGAATTCCCTTTTGTCTAGCCATTTCTAAACCTAATAACAAGGCTTCATACTCAGCTGTATTAGTAGTGTTATCAAACTGCAGTTTGAAGGAGAAAGGAAAGATTTCAGAATATGGAGATATAAGAACTACACCAGCTTCTGATCCACTAGTTGAAAAACTCCCGTCGAATTAAAGGGTCCAAATAGCATTAGAATCTTCTTCTTTGACATCTACAGCTGGTACTTCTGATGTCATTAAGTAATTTCCCAAGCCAACATCTTCGAAAATAATTTGAGCCTTGGGGTCATCTGATTTAGTGACCAAATACTTCAGTTGAGGTTTAGGATGGAGATTTCAAGAAACTCCATTAAATGGGATTTTAGCCATTATCCAGTCCATGTTGATCTCTCCCCTAACATCTTTACAAAAACCTCTTCCTAAGAGAATACCATTAGTAGATAGAATATCGGCAACCAGAACGGTCATTTTTACTCTCTTCTCCGAGAAGGCGAAGAATGTAAATTGTGCATCTTTGATTTCACCAATCAAGGGGACTTGCTTGGTCTCCATGGAGTAACAATGTCCATATGACTTAGTCAAAGTAATTCCAATGGCATGGGCTACTTTTACGGGCATCACATTATTGGAGGCTCATGAGTCAATGATGTAATTACTGAGTTTGAATCCGTTTATGAGTAGGGAAAAATAAAACGGTTCAATCTTCCCTGAAGACGAAGCAAAGGTCATATTGTTCTGAGGTGAAGGCTGAATATGACTAGAAAAAATTCCTTTTAAAGGTGAAGGAATAAAAATATTGCCTCTAATGAATTTGGAAAGTTTCTCGAATTTCTGTAGATTTGATTGACGGTATTCTACTTCTGACATTTGGATCTTGGTTCTTTTCACGTGATCAATGATGTCAAAAGTAGTGTAAGAGGGAGTGATGGTAGGTTCAGTTCTAATCACATGGGTCTGAGTTACGGTATTGGCCTTAGGAGAAGGAGAAAAGGAGGAAGTTGTTGCTTTTTTAGTCATCTCCTTTTCAGTTTGTGCTGAGATAGGAGAGCCTCTCTTAGCTATGACCGTTAGAGCATATTTACTTTTCTCCTTGGAGCCTTCACCCGATTTTCTAGGATTCTGAGATTGAGATCGAGTGAAGACCGCAAATGACTTACCATCAGGTTCACATCCATCTTTCCCATATTCTAAATACCCAATTCTGGAGTTGCCAACTGAATCGTCATAGGACTCATCATCGTATCCTAAAACTTCAAAAGCTTCATGAGAATCTTGTTCTTCTGATTCTTCATCTTCTTCAACTATCTCTACTATAGAATTAACAGGAGGAGCTTCAATAGCTAGTCTCGGTTGAGCAGTAGTCAACCGCGGTCTATCTCTTATGGGAGCACCATTAGTATTATTGAAATTCCGTCTAGGAATATCCCGATACGGAATGTTGCTCACTTGTTGAGACATTTGATTTTTTAAAGCAATCAAGTCATTAGCCATCTTCTGAATCATGGGATCAGTAGTACTCTGACAAGAAATCTAATTTTTAGGCTTTGATAATTCTTTTCTAATTTTTTCGGCCATAATAATCTATCGTCTTCTATTTCAGTGGCGGTAGCTTGAGCAGTGGCCAAATCATTGGATAACAGATCTTCTTAACAAGAAACTTACATCCGGAGGTTGAGCGTTGATGAAGAAACACTTATGATTTTGAAGAGTAGGAATAGCGAGGTTTGGAATCTTGCGGATCAGCTTGTTGAATTTGGCTATGAAGTCCCTTATGGGTTCGTAAGACTCCTTCTTCATGTGGGTAAGATGTGCCAACAAGGTGTGAGAATCTTCAGCTAGTTTGAACCTTACTTCAAATACAGATCTCTTGGTAGCCCAGTTGGTAATGCATGCATTTGGGAGATGATAGAACCATTCTTCGGCTATGCCATGCAAAGTTTCAATGAAGAGTCGAATAGAGACATCTTCGTGAGCCACCCTAAGAACACCACATGTAACAAAGAATGAGGCAATGTGTTCATCATGATGTTGTTTCCCATCACCGTTGAACCTAGGAATATTCTTCCGTGATCTATGAGGTAGGTCATGCAAAGGTGGAGTAAGGGAAAGAGGACCAACATCTACACCCCAAGGCACAGGTTGAGCTACCATTCTTCTGAATGAAGTGTGAATAGGAATCAAAATATCTGGCAAGAATAATGCATGATAAGTTGTAGAAACTTCTGGTTCTCAAGGAATCTGATTCCTTCGGATGGGTGAAGAACTTCTTGCCCAACTAGATGCAACAATGTTAGGTGAAATTCTAAAATTATGTTGTTAAAGTAGATCAAAGAACGGATCAATTTCACCCTGGGCTCGATGTGACCAAGTGAAGATATTTCCAGCTAGCTTGAACTGGAAAAATATATCTTGTTAAAAATAAGGCAAATACGGAGTCACCAGACACCAAAAGGATAAGCTTTATATTATCAATCTGTATCATCCCCAGCGGAGTCACAAGAAACTGTTGGTTGTATAATTTTTCAAGACAAAATATGAGGTTCAACAATAGTACATGGGATTGAATCCATCCTCAAAGACAGGTGAGGCTTCCTATTTATTACTAATCTAAAACACAACAAAAATGATAAGTATAGTATTTACACTAATCTAACCATTGGGGTTGGGATAGAATCCCAAAATCCATATCCATAATAGATGGAAATATTGTAGCTTTTGAAGTAAAATGGATTAGAAAGAATACACAATGGAATGTAAATGACAAGAACGTATTTTCTTTCGAGCAAACACAAATCACAAAATAATCATACAAGTTCTAGATAAAAAATGTAATGTAATGTTTGAAATGATTTAAAATCATTGAGAATGGTAAACAAAGAACAACTTAAGATCCTGAACATAAGAACAATATCTTAAGAGAGATGAATCTCACAACACAAAGTTTGCAAAAATAACATTAATTTCTATTCCTTGAATGATTGAAAGAAAACACGAAGTTCTTCTTCTTCACAATACTTCTCAATATCCCAAAAATATCAACCCATTGGAATACATAAGCATCCCTTATTTATAATAAAAGAATATAGGGAAAATAGGATAAACCCTAGGAAATAGTCTTTAACAAGAGTTATATTTTGCTTGACTATCACACAAGAGACCAAGTAAAAATTTTCTTCCTATGTGACGAAACAGAAATGAAAAAGGCATGTCGATTTCAAGATTGAAATGACATGTTGCATTGTGCCTATTGTGAATCATCATCTTTCTCTTCCTCCAACAAAGCCTACTTGTTCCAAAATTCTTGGAATTTTTGGATTACACCTTGCATTTCATTCTCATTAGGTGTGGTGGAATGATCACTCAATACTTCACATGTTTCCTGAGTGTCACTGTTTTTCCAGGAAGCTTTTTCAATCTTTTGTTGAGTTTCCTCAGGATCTCCAAAGAATGTTCTATCTTCACAAAACTATCAATAATTTGCATGCCGAATCTGTAAGCTGGTTCATGTTGAATTGATCCTTGGATCTACTTGTAAAGGTCATCAATAGGTAGGATATTGGAGCCAACCATCACCTTAGCACAAATTTTGACCAGCTCTTCTTCTAAGTCACTCTTGCCATCGATTAATTGATCTCTTGATTCTCTCAATTTGCTGCAAGCTTCATTGAGAATCTTTATTCTAAATCCGATGGCTTTGGTCAACTAAAAATGTTTATCCGCATGTCAGATCATGCCCTCTTCAACCCAGATGCGGGATGGAATTTGTTTCAGCATTTGGAGAGCTTCAAAATTCAACCCCAAATTCCTGATTTCTGAAGAAAACTCATTATCCATTTTTTCTCCATCTTTCTTTATATCTTCCAAAGATCGATAGACTTCCACAGTATCTTGGATTACTTATTTTCCCTACTGGAGCATCCTCTGGGTCCATTCATCGACCACTCTCCCCTTTTTGTTAATCATTTCAATCATGGGTACTGATGAGAAATCGAACCCGATAGGAGTAGAGGATGATGGTATTGACTCAGGAGGCTTTGAGAGCTTAAGTAATACTTCAGTCAACTGCTCCACTTTCTCTTTAAGCTCATCACTGCTTTCCTTTGTTTCCTTTAACTTCTAACATAGCACGTTCATAACATATCATGCATCTCGTTATGATCCTTCTGTCATCACCTTTCCTAGATCGACCCTGGTTATCTGATAGTCAGAGGCCATTATGTCCTCTTTGGTCTTGTCGGATGCAGGAGTGGTGATCTCTGTACACTTGTGCCCCGAAGCATCCACTAAAACCCTTGAAACCATTTTGGTTTTCTTGGTTGATTTAGTAGTAGAAGCCTTGAGTGAACTGAAATCAAAGGCTAGTACAGGAACTACCACCTTCATTTTCCTTGGAGTCTGATAAAGCAACCATTGAGGCATGCTAGAGAAAGTTACTACTGCTGCAGGGGTTTGGGTCACACTTTCAAGTGGAGGAAGACTTACTGGCGGAGTGGTAACAACCACAAGTGTGGTAGTGGATTCAATGAAAAGAGGTGTAGAAGGAGGGGGCATATCCATAGTTATTTTGTTTCCAGCAGAGAGAGGTGAGAGTCTGGAGAAAATGCTGGCCATGGCTAATGAAAAAGATGAAGAAAGAGGAGGTGGAAGTGGTTGTGAAAGAGGTGGTGCAAGTGGTTGTGAAGGAGGAGATGGAGCTCCTGAAGCCAAAGCCTAGGAAGCAAGGGATAAACTTACTTCTGTTGGGCAATCGGAAAATGGTGAAATTAGAGGTTGACTCACCTCTACCTCCGAAGAGATTTCCCCTATTTCTGGTGGTGTTGGTGATTCTAGTACATTCACCATTTCAACTAGAGTGGCAATTGAAGGAGCTTCTTCTTCTCCTCCCTTCTTGAAAATTTTGACCTTTATAGGCCGCTTAAAAGAGCTCTTGTCCTTTTCTTTTTTAGAGGGTCTCGCTTCCAAATCAACCAACTTTGAAAAACTATCTTCTTTGTAACTCATTCCCCAAGAGGTGAGCCATGCCTTAGTGCGTGCGAGAATTGGAGCTGATCTATCTTCAATAGAAGCTTTTTCATCGATAGAACAATCAATAGTTGGGAAAACATATTAATCCTCATTCAGTCTGACATATGAAGGATCTAGAACACTTTCATTATCGCCAGTATCTTCTGGGATGTTAGTGAGCTCGAGTGTCTGAATTTCTTTAAGTGTTAATCTGTTATGATCCTTTCTACGGACAGCAAATTCATCATGAAGATCAACCCAAATGTCTTCTATGCTAGGCATGTGTAGGTACAAGTTTCCATATGACTTAAGAACTCCTTGAAAGACGAACCCATCTCTAGGTTTCATGTGCTTCTTTAACTTGTCCTGAAGCTCGTGAACTACGTTCTTGGCTTTTACCACCATTGAGCAAGTATACCTTCCAATAGAAATTGGGAAGGATACGGTGGCCTTGTGCTTACTCTGTTGGAACTTGTGAAAATCCAACAATTGCTTGACCAACTCCATCAGGACCAGCTTGTCTCCTGGATATCTAGGAAATCAGAAGGGATCACCTGGTACATGACCACTCGAAGATACATTAACTTCTTGAATTGTAAGAAGACACAACCCCACTTTGAAACTATAGCCCATGCCTCATTAGAGACTCTTGTTTTCCTTAGTTTGGAGTTCATCCTGCAGATGTTTTCGTAAAAGAAGGCATCATTTACTCTTCTGAATTGGTCCTCGGACCCCTTCCTTGTTATCTGAGGAAAATACCGATAGATGTGTTCAATTTCCTTGTTCCCCTTTGTGTCCAATCTAGGATAATTCCTCATACCGGCTACTGCATAGGTGACATATGAGGACATATAAAACTTCAACGTAGACAAGACTGTTTTGATCTGGGAGTCTATCTCGTCACTGATAAGACTACCTCAATCAATCCACTATTGATTCTTCTTAATGATGACCATGAATTGGTACATCCATCCTTGGAAAACATTTGACTCGGGAAATCTAAAAACTCGTCTCAGCAAAGTAATGGTATCATTGATCTCTTGAATGAAATCACTTCTAGGAACAAATATTAGAAACCTAGAAACAATCGGCTTGGCTTTGATCAGGAACTTTTTATTCACGTGTTTAATACAGTTTTCCCGATCTTTGTCCCAGGCTTTCTGGGCTGAATTGAGATCTACATCCCCATACTCCTCAAAGTGAGGCAGTCTGAGGAGTTCATTAAAGTAACCTCTGTCTAACTTGACTATGACTTCTCCCACCTAATTTCTTATTGAATGAGAAGCAGAGTCATAATTTGAAGCACATGCTAAAATGAACTCAGGGAACTAAGAGGACGTGGGGAATCCTGCTGCAAGAGGGAGGCCACTAACAGCTATTGATTTCATCCAAGAGGTTTGGGTAGAACTCTTGACTCTACTCCAAAAATCTTCCATGTCTATATTCCCGAGTTCTATATCCCAGATGTCATAATTACAATCAATGTAGGAAGGAGATTCCACCTTCCTAAATTTTTACTTCATCTTATTTGATTTATTTGACTTATCTTGTGATGGACCAGGATCCAACATGAATATTCTTGGAGGAGAAATGCCTTCATTACTCCTGGTTTGAACACTCAAGTTTGAAAACTTGTTGAACAACCCTACAGACCGGCCACAGTATCCGGGTTTTAGGACTTGCAAACCACCTACTGGAACCTGACACACTAGAGAGAATGCATCGGAGTTTAGGTATTTTTGGACACTTTACAAACCCTGATAGTCAGCTGAGTAAGTCGGAAAATTTAGGATGTCAGATACTTGTTAGAGCCTGAAACATTGCGAAAAGTTGAGGATGTCGGACACACCACAAGACCCGACACACTGCAAAAAGTGGGAGATGTAAAACACCCTGGAAAACCCAAAAATAAGGGATCGGGTTTTTGAGATGTCCAAACATGAAATTTTCCCACCATCTCAACAGTTTGGATTTTCATCTTCTTCTTCTCTTCTTTAAAATATAAACGGCATATTCTAAGGAATAAAAATAGGCAAAGCACCCTAAGGGTGAACTTTTGATCAATTATTTCTATGTGGAATAAAACTCAAAAGAAGAAGAAAAACCTAAAACCCCAAACCTAAAAATAAAATAGGAAAGAAAGGAAAAGATGCAAAGGACATCACAAAAACATTTTCAACAAAACTTCACAAGAAAAAGGAAGAGTAAATACCTTCAGCAAATTTGAAAAATAATTGAAAATGGATCACGTGAGTGAGCACGAGATCAAATCGGGTTCGGAGGTTGAAAGAGCATGTAGGAGAAAATCCACGCAACCAAAAGTACAAAAGATAAATATGACGTGTAAATCCAACTATTTATAAAATCCCCACATTTATTACATCTCACTTGACATGTGTGCCAACTACCCTACAACTTAGCATGAATGCCATGTCATCATGTTTGGATTGTTCGAAAACTCAACAAAAAGCATGATATGTCGAGATGCTTGAAGGTTCCACAAACTCGACACAAGGCATGATATGTCGAGATGCTTGAAGGTTCCGCAAACCCGACACAAGGGAGTTGAATCGAGTTTCGGGTTTCGGAAGTCATGTGACATGAAGCATGTTTTTTGATAACACATGTTCTGATGCTCAAGAGTTCCGAAAACCTGACACAAGGGAGTTGAATCGGGTTTCGAGTTTCGGGAAACAATGAGCATCTTGCATGTAAATAACTTGTTTGCATGTTGTTGAAAACCGAAAACCCGAAATACTATTCAAACGGGTATTCTAGTCAATTTTTTCAAAAATTTGTATGGTTATCTTCATTTTAGCTGGAATCACTAAAATGGGATAACACATTCATACATTCACAAGATTGGGATAAGATCCAGATAGGGAGATATATACTATATTCGGTTTTGTGACAAGTGCCCTTTTGTTAAGGGCTTAAGATGGGTACAACGTGGGTAACCGAAAATAAAAAGATTATTACTTGTACATAACCCTGCTAATATTGAAACTCATATGAATTATATGATAAAAATATTTCTATTTTTCACTAAGTCCACCATGGAATTCTTACAACTATATTTATTTTTACCAACCAATCAATTTCATGATAGCTAACTCATTGTTTGAAATACAACGATATATATAGTATAATCACATTTATACTTCAATTCCAACCTTAGTATATACTTTACAATAATTATAAGATCACATAATTTATATGTTATTACTAAGTGCATTATTGAATTTAATAGTAGAAACATCTCAATAATCTCCTCATATAAAAATAGATAATGTCCTTAATTTCATGCTCAAATTTGAATTAAACAAGTCTTACATTGTCAATACAATTTCCAAGTATCAGATGGTGGTTGTTATGTAAAAGAAGCATGTTTTTTTTGTTGGAATAATTTTCCTAGAGTACAAAAGAAAGTAAAGATTATATCTTTCCTTAAATCAATTAAGGTTACAATATTGTAATTCATGAAGTTCGTATGACAATTCAAATTTAAGGCTCACTGATCATGCCACCTGCATGATTAGAACATGGTCAATTTCACGAAAACTGGCATGAATCTCCATCTCTTATTCTTATTGCATTCACCAGGAGCAAGAAATATTTTGCAAGTTATTATTCTTCCTACAAAAATTTTTACGTTCATATTATTGCCACAATCAAATGTATAACTCTTAACATGTTATAACAGTCAAATGAATAATTATAGACATAGTTCAATTTACTTCCCAAACAAGTAAAGACATCCTTCTTCTTTATATTGCGTGTCTCCGAAAATCATGATTTATCTATTTTAACAAGAAAGTGGTCAACATATTTACATGGTACTCAATTTCAACTCATCAATAAAAGGGGTACTGTAGCAATCTAGTTTCGTTAGGAAGTTTGTTAGATCATCTCAAATTGAGGGTTGATTTTATGCTTGTCTTCCAAGGAATATTTTAAATGTGCAAGCTATGGTATGATGCATTTTTGTTTTGAAAACAAGTTTATTTAAAACTATCAATTCTATGATGATGCTACATTTTAAAATTTATTTCACTTCAAATTAACAACTAAAGAATTTTTTTTATGAAAGATAGGGAGAGATGAACCATGCCTGGACGAACGAAGCCAGTCAAAGTCGTGGGATTCAGTTCAACACCGCACTTACGCATTTCGTCAAACATTTCACTTCCCTGAGCATAACTCCATTTTTATTTTTATTTGTTTCTCACTCTAAAGCCTACTCACAAGTCCTTGCTTCTGTTCAATTTGCAAATTTATGTAAGAAAATTTCTCCAGAAAAATTTGCATAACTTGGTCAAGGTGGTCCAATCTTGAATTTACATCCCTTGCAGCTTGAATCTTTCTCTCATACAAAGATCTATGTCCCTCCTTTAAGGCAATTGAATCAAGAATCTGGACCCTTTCACTTTCAAGATTCGTTGTGCGTAATTTCAATTGAATTTTTCAATTCCTTGATATGCTCGTCCTCTAATTCCACTGACATCCAATTCAAGAACAACTGCACAGGCTTCCTTAGTTTGTGTGGGATGGATTTCTGAATTATAACGGACCTGCTGAGACAATCTCTTGGCACACTAAGAAAAAATATATTGCATCTGACAGATTTAATGTAAGCCACTAGTGTGAAAGATTGGTTGTGTTGTATCGAAATCATTCACATGGGGAATTTCGGCTACATTTGCGTGATATAAATCTTTAAAATGCATTGGATGAATATGAGAAACATGAATTTATCATGAGGATATAACCTTTGGACTAGTATACCTGGGATTTGAACTCTGTACCTCTCCAAGACCAATTCCAAACCTTCCCTTCCTTTCTCTTTACATGCACACATCGCTGGCAATTGCAACTACAACATCTGACAAAATTTATCTATCTTCTATGCTTTTCTAGATGTCCACTCCCGTTTCCAAATCTCCCATTTTGGCACAGGCTGGAAAAGGCAGGTAAGGGCCATGGAGGCTGAATTTACTCTTGCCAAAAGCAATTTCTCAAACGCTTCTGAGCCTTTTCAACAAATCAATTTTGTTTTACATAACCTACAACTATTGCAATCCACGAGTCAAGTTTCTTTTAGGAATTTTGGCGAATAGTTTACATTTCTGCGCATGCTTCCACATTCTAAAGGTAATGGAACACATGTGAAAAACTGGGAAAAGCCGAGGATCCATTTTTCAAATATGCACTCTAGATATCCAATTGCTATAACATTTTCAATGTGAAACAGGATTTTTGCATCAATATTGCCTCTGGATCTCAATTAATGTCTGACTTGTTACTCAATGAAACTGATAGGTCTGAATGAAGGTCTGGCCTCCCACGTGACCTTCACGCTACCTACCTTTCACTCCTACCATCACCAAACCCCATCAGCTCACCCACCAGCTCACGCAAATGATGTCCTTTTATTTATTTAATTCAATTTTCTTTTTGATTGCGTCTAATGTTGGCACTACAATATTCAACCCCAATATAATAAATTTATAGTATATGGTGTGGGTATTTACTTATTTTATTAACCATTTATTTTCATGCATAACAAAACAAGAGTCAATGTATGTTATATTATGATAATTCATTCCACAAAATTCATTCAAGGGATAATGTGTCACCATGTATTGTTTAAATGTGTTGATCACCTATCTTTCCAATTAAAAATCAAATATCTAATTCAAATATATTAAAAATAATGGTAAATGTTAGCCAATAAAATAATATATTATTAATGATAATCCAAACATAAATCAAGTGATTGTATAATCTCAAGCCTACAATTTATAGTCTTTATACCCTATATATATAAACGAGTCTTATTAATAACTTTTTTTACTTTATAAATATGGAGGTGTGAAAATAATTTAAGAGAGGTACTGGCTCGGAAATCAATTATTCATGCCCTTAAAGAAATATTTAGAACTGAGTATGTTTGGCATACATAACCTTATGAGCTATCCGTATCAGTGCATTAAATGGAGGCCCTCATCATGCCAAAGGCGTTACATAGTGAAGTGTAACCTACTCATTATGACATTCTTCATCAATTAGATTGCCAAGGTTAGTGAAGAGAATCATGTTGCGAAGGTGATAGATATTGTTTTCAACAGAAAGGATCATGCAGTGATAATTCATGCGAATAAGGAAAAAATATAATCCTCCACTGAAAAATTTGTGGGAAGACAGAGGGTCATGTAAGTAATTCACTTTTTTTTATTTTTTTATTTGGGTAATTTTTTGGGTCGGGAAGGGGAGAAATTTGAATGAGCAATGCAAATTTTTAATTTTGTTTGTGTTTTTTTTAAAGGAATCTCTTATACCGTTAGTGAATTGAGAGAAGTTAATTTTGGTGAAACAGTAAGGAATAACACCTGATGCAAAGATTTTAAGTATGCTTGACACTATATCTAGGAAAAAATAGGTTAGACCATATGTTTTCCTTTCTGATTAGAGTTACATGAAGTTACAAGCATTGGTTTCAAATTTTTTGAATGTGGACTCAGTGGTCAAACACATGTTCCTTTTGAGGGTTAATTCAATTATTCCGTATACAATATCTATTACAAAAAAAATGGATTTAATATTTGCAATCATCCACTCCTAAGGAGGTGTAGTGGCCAACCTGAATTAATATTCAAATAAGTAAATATATATATAATATTTTGTGAAGTGGTTGGGTGAATTGATTAGGAGTTGGTGGTGGAGGAGTTAATGTGTGCAGGCACATATTAATGGAGACATGGAGGGTGAGTTTACCATGTGGAAGGAGAACTGGCGTGGGTATGGGAATCCCATCAAACACATGGGTGCCTGAAAAGGCCTGCACACCTATCAATTCCCTTGTATAAAAATAATTACACTTTATTTGGAATCCAGAGGATTTTATTACCCTACAACACAAGTCATTGTTTCAAATTTTAGTAGTAACTTGATAATTGCAGGATGTTGTGTCTTCATGAAAGGTAAATGGGGACATTAAAAGATGGACAAAGCTCTATTCTTAAGCCACATTTCCTTATGAAAGACATGAAACTTCTTAGCAGTCTATGGATAGAGAACTGGTATGGGATAGCCACATTATCTCACCGTATGCTACAAATAAGTCTTCAGCCAATTTATTTTAGAGTGCTAACAAATTCTCAGCATGCACCTCAATATTAGCTCTGGAACATGGTATGAAATTCAATGAAATCTTTAAAAGATAGAGGAATTTTGTCAGATGTTGTTGTTATGCCAATTTTTCCCCCAGGTAAAATTGATCAAACAAGACCTTGCACATGAGATAGTCAAAGGATCGGTTCAGAACTGCGAGCTCGCAATAGATCCTGAATCAAGGGGCAGACGAGCTCGACAATAGAGGAGCAAGGTTGGCAAAGGAGGCCAATAACGTTAAAAGAGACAAGAGGCTCATCAGGAAATAAAATGGGAGAAAGGGCTCAAATTTTTTGGACTTCACATACGAGTAAACTCGTGGCCAAGCAACACCCTACGGAAGCCTCCATGCGACCAATCAGTGCATCTTCAAAGCTCAATCCCAAAAGGTGGTCCCCAACGAGAACCCACATGCCACGTGGTTAGAGCCTCAAAAATTTGAATCTACCGTTGAAAAGTATAAGGCCAGTGGAGGGTGCAACGTGTCACCTCAGCACAACTTAAAAAGTGAGACACAAGGGAAAGTCTTTAAATGAGCGCAGGCTTTCTACATGTCCCAGGTCTGAAAAGGAGACATAGTCGACAATTGAAAAGTCTCAGGGCAACAAGAGCCTCCATGTGTCAAATCAGTGTACCTCTGAAGGTCAGGTCTAAATAGGGTCTCCAAACATGCGCCAGCGCTCCACTTGTCCTGGGTCAGACATAAAGCCTTCATCAAATAGAAAGGACTTGGGTGGACCACAAGGAAGGTAGAGCAGAGCCGCGGAAGGTGCCACATGCCTCATCGGAGAAACTTCAAAGGCATGGTCCAAAGAGAGACCCTAAACTAGCACCAGCCTTCCATGTGTCCTAGGTCTGAAAGGGGGACACTGGCTATTGAAAAGTCCAAGCTTGGGATAGGTCTAAGGAAGCCTCCACACACCAGCTCAGTACATCTTCAATGTTAAAATATGGAGGTGGTCCCCAAACAAATGTAGCCTCACCGCATGGCCAGAAGTCAAAATAAGGGGGGGGGGGATGGGCCGTTGAATCAGATAAGGAAAGGAGAACCATCCGAAATCCCCACATGTCCCTTTGGTGATCTTTCAGGGGGTGAATCCAAAAGTAGGTCCCAAACGTGTGTCATCCCTCCACGTGTCTTGGGTCAGGAAGAATGTCTCTGCTAATGGTAGGGACTTAGAAAGAACACAAAGAAAACAAGCAGGCCCAAATAAGCCGCCACGTGTCAGTTCAGTGGAACTACAAGAGTGAAAGGACGGGGATGAATCTTTAAGAAAGAGCAAGGCTACAACATGGCCCCTATATGGACAAACCCTTTTGCCTATTATGATCCCGCTTTAAATGCCTGACGCTCAACCTTCAAATAGCCATGTCTTTCAACCAAGAGCTCAGAATTGAGTGGGAAAGGAATTTTCAGAGAGGTCTGAATGCTTGCTACTCACCTGCCATCATTAATAATTTGGTCCACCATTTTTTAGGCATTTAAGTCTCCCACCTTCCCCCATGATGAAGAATGAGCCTCCTTTTTTACCCAGCAAGGAACAACAGATGGGGACATGGGTTTTGCAGTGAAGCTCGTCATTGTTACAAGAGGATTTTAATGCTTTCTGGGGTACTTAAAGTAGTTGAATTCAATGCTCGTCTAGGGGTGGTTGGACTAGGGTTTGAATTGTTACCTCTCTCCTTCTCTCATTCTTTTATATATTGTAAAGGAGGGGCATATTTCAGAGGTTGGTCATCTTTTCTCTCCCGACCCCCTCTCTCTTTCTTCCCTAGGGAGGACAGTGGACCTTAAGCCCCTTCTCACGGCTCTATAATGGAATTTTGTTGCCCCTTGCCCACTAATGGTGCACCATGTGAACTCTTGGAGTAATAAAATATGTTTCATGATGCATTTTGTCCATCCTTGCTTATTTTATTGTCTCTTCTTTCCTATCATTGCAAGGTATAGTGTGCATATCTCTAATGTCTATTGAAGGTTTTGGGAGCTATGTTTAATGGGTTGAATTGGTGTTTTGTTTGAATTTTATCTCTGGTTTGTGGTGCATCTTGTCCACCCTCTCCATTGCTCACCTCTCTCCATTTCAGGAAGCTGAGATTTTGACCAGCACTCCCTTTTTCTTGGTGCTATCACCTCGTTAGAGTAGGATTTCCCTCTTTAAGAACTTTGTCTATCCCTTTCTCCTTGAAATTGTTAGGATAGGTACAATTAGACGTCATTTCTGCATTAGGAGTAGTTTAGCATTAGGATCAAGAAGAATAAGTTGACTTTCTCTGGAGGGCCATCTCAATTCTGCAAGTCCCACAGCTTAAGAGATGGTCCCATGTTATGCATATCACACTGAATGCCCCACTGAGATCTAAGACCATTCAGGGGGTGTTGTGATTTTACATCAATAGTTCCCGTTGTAAGTTCTCTGATAAATATGTATGCAAAATGTGGAAGCATGTGATTCACATGTGAACTGTTCGGGCCTCATGGACTGACATGATAACATGATATGCACGAAATGGTTATGTTGAAAAGGCTTAGAAAATTTCAAGTAAATGTGACTGTAGGTGCAAATCTTGATTTCCGCAACCTTTTCAGCATACTCCCCGCTTGGGCTAAGATAAGAGCCTTGGATCTGGGTGTGTACAACAATTGTAGCAAATGAAATGGTTTTTTTTTTTGCAGAGGTTATATTTTCAATTGCCCTAGTTATCATGGATGAAAAACGTAGAGGCTGTCTCAATGGCCCATATTTAAGCTAAAACTATAATTGATACAGATGATGGGGTGCATGTGCAGAAAAATGATAAATTTTTTGGGAGAAGATAATGAAAAAAGAATGAAATATCATGTTGGCTACTATGTGTATTTTTTCTCTAAATAGGATAATGCTTATCATTCAGTCAAGATTATGGATCGAAGAGGAAGTAAAGATGGAATTGAATATTATATTCATTACTTACATTAAAATAAGAGACTTGATGAATGGGTTCCCTCTATGAGGATCATGGATTCAGTTTCAAAAGATGGACATGCATTACATCCAACAGCTAGAGAAAACCTTTCTTTAATGGCCACTCAAGGCACAAAAATTACTGTTGAGCCAAGTTTAGGGAAATCAAGTTGGAAAACTATGGAAAATTTGATCGCAAGCTAATTCATAATCTAAAAATGTGTTATGTCGAAATGTGTAATGTTCAAAAGGGTATAGAAGATATCACACTCATAAAACCAACACTTGAAAAAGAGCACAAGGAGAAGAAAAAAGTGAAGAATATTCAAGTTGTGGAGCTTGGAAACTATGAGGTTGATGCTTGATACTACTGATAATATCCTGAAGAATACACTAATATACACGGGCTTTACATATGTGAATTCTTCTTGAAATATGTGAAGAAGAGAGTGACATAAATTGAGTACATGAGAAAATGCAGCTACGGAAACCTATTTGGCGCACCTCTTACTTAAGTGAGATGATAAACCGAATCCCATGATTTTGAATGGCTTTGTTCCTCCAGACATGGTTCATCTCTCCTTATCTTTCTTAATTCTTGTACTTTATTTTTTCTTTTGTAGTGAAATATAATTTTAAAAGCTTAGGATTATCATAAGATTTAATTGTTTTATATTAACTTGTTGCAAAACAATAAAATTTCGTATCTTAACTCACACAATCAAAAAAATGATTTTGTAGTAAACCTTGAACTTCAACTCTCATTTTGAGGTGATTTAGAAAACTTCCTAACCAAATTAGGTCACTACAGTATTATTTTATCAACAAGCAGAAGTTGACTTCCTAGTAAATATGTTGACCATCTCCTTGTTTAAATAGATAAATTGTGACTTCTAGAGACTCGCAAAGTAACCTTCGTAACTCTCGAAAAGGGAGGATAAGCTTCCTTCATGTACCTGGTTATGTGAGGTGTCACTTCAATCTTTGGATTGACCCCAAATGAACATTTGTGACTTTTTAATGCCTTTATAGGAGCCTTGTTACACTATTTTGTAGCAGTAGGAAGCTTTTAAATCTAAAAATTTGGGTTTCGATTTCAATTGCCATGTGAAACCTGGATAGAGAAATTATTATCCGTCCTCACAAACCTCTACATTTTTTACTAGACAATTGCATAGAACATTCAGTTTAGGGAAAAAAAAAATTCTGTATAGTTTGGAAAATCCATTTTGTAGGCCTCTGGTTGCAGTTTGATGAGGTCAAACCAGACCAATTACAACTTGTCACTCGAGAAAACATGTTTCCTTTTGAAAACAATTTTCTAGTTCTGATTTTCCAACTATAATGAATTATCCATATACGGGGGAACTTGTAGGAATTTTATCATGGCACATGCATCCATCAAACGTTAGCTTTGGATGTGGTTTACTGAGCCCTTGAACTAACTTTCAATCATTTGCAACTAGACCAATTACGATCGATGGCCCCAGGAAACTAGTCACCGATCGCAAACCGTTCGCTAGTTCCAAATTCCATTAGTTAATATGAACTCTTGGTATATAAGTGGACACAAATATTTAACCATGGCATGTTTGGTCATCTGAAGACAACATTTGAAATTGGATTCTTAGCCTTCAAGCCTATTTTGAACGTTTTTGTAGATAGCACGAAAATGTAAAAATAAAGTTGTCAGACCCCTATCGGGTTGCCAAACCACCGTGGAAACTTTTGACATATGTAAATAACTGTTTGAAAACTCTATAGTGTAACTTGTCATGTGAAATAGAACTTTTGACAAAATGGTGTTTCTCTCTCTTCCTTTCTCTTTCTCTTTCCTTGGTTACGAAGTGAAGTGAAATGAAATGAACAGAATACATGTTTCTAAACCTTTTCTTTCGAATACAAATTTTAGTTGTTACTACATGTAAATGGAAAATTACATACATTAATTATGTTAGATTAGGGTGGATGCCATTTCAGTGATTTATCACTGATTTCATGCTGACATTGTTTTGCAAGATGCAAGAAAGATGGCTAAAAGGCGATGTGTAATTCATTATTTATTATTGTAATTTATATAGGTCATTATAAAATGAATTTATGTATAATGTATTCTCATGTTATAGAAAATTTATATTTGAGATTTTCTAATATGTATGAGATGTTAGTTTTAGGGATACCTTGGGAAATGTACATTTAATCATAAGTGTAATTTTGATTCATAGTTACGTATGGTAAAATTATTATATATATATATATATGTTTGTTTGTGTGTGTGTGTGTTAAATGGATTTGAATTTAATATATTGTAGTGTGCTTTTTAGTGTGCAATAGATGATTAAATAATTGGTGTTGTGTTACTTAGTTTGAAAATGTAAAAAAGGTATCTAACCACAACATTAAACCTTAGTATAAGATTCATACATAACTTGTCTTCATGTGTGATCCTTCTTAGCGTAGAAGAAATTTGAAACCATAAAGTGAACTTAAATTTTTTTTCTTGATGGAACCTCCTAAATTAGGTAAATAAGAACACTAGTTTTTGTTACCATCATGGTCGATATGTTTAGCATTATCGTCGTGAACCTGATTGTTAGGAACGACTTGGAAAAAAATTTCTGGAGTGAGTAGAACTAAGACCTCCTTAGTATTCTATTCGTCTACCAAGTCTTACAAAGTTATATCTAGGAATTTTCTTCATCATAGAATGAATTCCTTATGGGACCCCCCAAACGACACAAATGGAGATAGTGGAATAGTTGTTCTATGACTTAAATTTTGTTAAAAAACTCTTTAGTTCCTCTCATCTATATGTGTTACCTTGGTTACTAACAACATAACACCTTGGTATTTCATGAAGGTTGTTTATCATAAATATGTCCTCTCACCTTAAACTAATATATAGTTGAGGTGTATATCCTTAGGTGCTATTAGAATCAAAATAAACCTCAGTTGTTTAGGAGGTTAACTTCGGGTTCATGTGTAGGTATGATGCTTCCAATCTTATACTTCTTCAAGATGTTAGACAAGTACTTTCATAACTCTTTATGTTATAAAGTGGCGCCAAAAAGAGACCTAAGAAACAATGTAAATGAAATGAGAAACAATAGTATATGTGATAATGGTTTAGGAATAAATTTTCACTTGAACTCTTTGTGGTTGATTTAAGCATTGAAATTTTGTTAAGAATGGTTACAATTTGTTCTTGGTTGGACTAGGGATTTGAGCCAATATAGAGTCCACTAAAAGTAAAATAAAATAAAATTATGTCATGTAAATGCTTAATTGAATCAAAATAAATTTTGGAACTAAAATAATCATAGTATGAGACCAAATGTGCTTCTAAAGGAAGGAAGTTTATAGGAAAGGGAGACTTGAACCTTCACCTCCTTTGAATCATATTATTTCTCCCTCGACAACTTATGGTTGGTCCCCTTGTATAATGATGGTAAAGTTAAACGTCAACTAAACATATTTTGAGAAAAAAACTTTAGCATAAGAACGAGAGAACTAGGAACTTTGTATGTAATTGGAAATATGTAATTTAATTATTTAAGTTATGGATATTTTCATAAGGGATAAAGAGTAAACTTAAATGGTCGAACAAGAAGTTAAATGTGAAACGAATTTAAAAAACTGTAGGTGAAAAAAAATAGACAATATTATTCTTGCAAAATTATGTTCCTAGAATGTTAATACTAATGAAGATGTAATCATGGTAATGATCTATTGTGGGTTTTTCAATCCCTTGAGTCCCTTTTCTTTTTGTTGGGTCATTGCTAGCAATCGTCCATTTGGTAAAGTGTTGGCATCGACATGTATATGGTGTTGTTTTGTGTCTATGTGAGTTGATGAATTATGTACGTGTCATATGCATTGTCGAGTTTCTATATTTGAAGCCCTTATGGTGTTGTGTAGTGAGCAATGTAAGTCAAAAAATATATATATCCTGGTATTTTAATGTATATTTCTGTGTGTAAAATGTGGGTGTTACAGGAAGGATCTTCTAATTAAATCCAAAACAACTAATAAAAATTTTCTTTAAATTGGAATATATGATTTTATAACTGTAAAAAATGAAGGTTAGCAACAAAAATTAGAAAGCACGCTGATAGAAGACACTTCTAAAACTAAAATATCACAAAAATCAACTTGTTCGGATGAGACCCCAGCAAGAATTAGAAAGAGCTATCAGAACTCACTTGTTGGTCGAGTGAATCCCAACAATTGACAAAGGTAAAACCCAGAGGACCAAAGAAAATCCTAAACTATACATATAACCAAAATCTGAAACACCTCGATGAAAGAGAAGAACAAATGAATTGAAAACAAGACTCAGACACATAGAGATAGAAATATTAGTCGCTATTAGTAACAGGAAAACATTTTCACCGCCAAAAACAACTGTCATCATCCAAAAAAATTAAAGCAACAGAGAGGGTAGGATAAACCCTAGAGGCTCTAATGTAAGAAAAATATTTTTACCCAATGTCAAGTAAAATTTTATAAATTATTGCATTGGAAAGAAACCACATTCAATATTTAAAATTATGAATCTATTGAAATATTTATTTTCATTTTATTTGTAGTATAATTCCATTCAATAATAAAAATACCTTGAAGTAATTTCTTCTGGCATATGATATGTATTATACAAGGGAGATGGGGAACCAAACTGAGGATTTAAAATTGCTAGTGTAATGAGTCCTTAATATGCCCCAATCCAAATATAGTGAGGAAGCTTAGATCAGGAGATACTTACATGAAATGATCTTAGTTATGCTTTTGTGTATATCTAAAATTATGTCTAAAAAGGTATAGAGAAGGAGATTCTAAGATGAATTTTTTAAGAAAAAAAAACCAAAATGTAAGATTTTTTTTTTCAAATATTTCTTTCTTATGTAAATTTCAATAAAACCTTGTCATAGACTATGGATTTAACACACCAACTCATATTTGTTTCCTAGTTTTGTTGTAAATTCTCATGTTTCAAGATAGAACATATACATGGTATTAGTTTGTAGAGTTTGTAGAAATGTTTGAAATTGTTATGGATTTGGGAAGATGCATGCAAGTGTTGTGACTAAATTTTACTGGGGTGACCCCCGAGAGAATATTTATAATGTTGTTGAAGATCTTAAGTTTGACAATCTAGTAGTTGGCAACAAAGGCCTTAGACTTATCAAAAGGTGGAAAAGTTTGTTGGGTATATTTTCCACCATTATTTTTTTGTGTTTCTTTATTTTTTCTCTGTTATAGAACTTTTAGTTTTCTCTAACTGAAGGGTTTTGCTGGGGAGTTTCAGAAACTACGTTGTGGCTATTGCAACTTGCCTTACGATAGTGGTATAAGGAACCCCAAATAAATTATAATTATATGGATTTAATGTTTTCCTTTGTGATTTATTAAATTCTATGGATGTAACTATGTGGTTCTAGGGTTATAAGTTTGGGTGATACAGTATTCATTGCACTAATTATTTTACTGAGTCACCATTTCCATTATTAGTTGCAATAAATCCTTATTTGATGTTTTATGAAGGATTTTTCTAACCCATTTGCATTGTATCAGGATCATTTTATACAATGTATTAATTACTACAAAATTCATATTTATAAACACAATATTTATGATTGATTGAAATATTTTAGTTGCGTCCACAAGATTAAGAAGTGTACAAGATCAAAACATAGAAACTGAAAAGTGTATTTAGAGGATATCAGATTTAAAATACAAGATGTATTATTAATATTTTTAATGTTTGATTTTGTTATTATGAATTTTGATCACAAAATTTGAGGATGTTTAAAATTTAATCTCTTTAAACAATTTAAAATTATAATAATTTCCCCATATGAATGCCCCCTTGTTGATTCTAACACATGCAAAAGGTGGATGAAAAATATTTAAATTTGAAGGTGCGCATTTAGATATGATGGCTATAAACATGTCTAACACTGACACAACATACTACCAAATGTGCAAGTCTTATTTAACCCATAATGGTGCTCATTTTAGGATGACTATTAGTGAGTGATTTGTTTAGCACATTTTCCCCTAACGCTAGTTGTATATTGTTGTGTCATATGTTTATAGTGGAATCTCAATTTATGTGGACATAAAAAGGTCAAAGAGACCCCCACGTAGAGAGATTCAAGTTTTTGTTCAGTTGTATCACCAATTTCTGTTTCCACTAATTTCATCTCAACTGAACCTCACACACTGTAATCAAGAATAACACTAAAATACTTATTATTGTTAATCCTTACCCTCTTCTTCCTTTTGATATCATTTTCCTTGTCTAATCTGAATTTGCAAGAAACAAATATGGTTTTTAACAACAACAAAACAGGAAGAGGACCCAACACTACTACACATTCTGTTTGAGGATTGGAAAAAAAATCTTCAAATCTCTCAGCATTTGGAACGCTAATTATCGTAGACAACACTATCAGAGAAGGACAAAACCCTTCCTCCAATTTGTTGGGGATACATCAAGGAATGGAGGCAAGTTCAGAAACGAGGGTCAAAAATTGTCATATGGTTTTTTCTATCATATTCAAGAATGGAAACACTCTTCAAATCCATGGTATGATAAGGACACACATGCCTAAAAGGGAGATGTAATGCCCACTCCTCTTCAACACTGATTGAACCATGTTATCAGTTTCGAATTCATTGTAAATATCAAACCTTACTATTGTATTCTAGTTAGCATACTAACAAAATTTGAGGGACATCATGATTACTATTGTGTTTTGATTATTATTTTGATGGTATGGTTATATTGTGGACCTTGATGGGAATTTAAGGATATGATTATGATCTAGAATGGTTTCCTTTTTACAAGTTGATTGTGATATTGTTACTATTTTTATATTTTTATGTCTCGACTCACTCTATATTAGATCCCTAGACCTTGATATCATATTAGGTATTACACATTGCTAGATGGGCATTGATATGGTGTTTTACTTATTTGATAGATGATACAGATGTGTTAGACTTGTGACATGATGTTACTATTGTGATGAATTTTATATGCTTGATTCAGATATCAGTATTCAATGTTCTAACTGTTACTACTGTATAGATATATTGGATGTGATTTATGGATATTTCTGGATGATCGTTTATGTTTTATCTTAGTACAAATTGATGGATTGGTAGAGTTGAAATGTAAAAAAAATGAACAATTGATGAATTACTTGATTCTAACATTTTTTAAATTATGATATTCGATGATGTAAATTTTGATGTATACAGGCATGTCTTTTATTATTTAGACGTCATTAATATGGCCACAAATCAAGAAAGGTATTTTCTTATTTTGCATAAAATTATAGCACAAAAAACTACTAGGGATAGGAGACCAACAATGAAGGAATGTGGGGTATTGGCAACAGGTAACCATGACAACTCATGTATTTGTATGTTGTGTGTTGTTGTTGATGATTTTTTAGAGGTTCCCATTATAGGGTGACCTCAAATGTGAACTTGGGTAAGTTTTTTATTTTGTCTTGTTGATTTCTTATTATTTGTGAGTAATTGTATTTTTATTAGTATGTGGAGACTCTTTATTATTATTGTTTATCACTCCTCATTAAGTTAATTAAAATAGTTTCACTAGTGATAATTAGGATGTGAAAAAGGGGGGGAAATAAATATGAGTTGGTAGTCTTGGTTTGTGCTGGATTGGAAAGAATTTAATATTTTTTTTGGAGTAGTGTGTACGTAATCTCACAAGTGAATTTCAGATTTTGAATTTCTAGGAAATTTTGGAGACTTTTGGGACAAGCTAAGCTTGTCCCACACCTCTAAAATTCACCCACCCACTACGTCTATTGATGTGAGGGGCTTATTTTAGGTATTTTTTGTGATTTAATGGAGGAAAGGAGAAATTTATTGTAATTTTCTTACAAGAGTCTTTGTTATGTGTCCTATAGGGGTGTTGGTTTGGGCTGAGTGTGTAAGAGGATGGTCATTCCCTCAACCACAAATTTACTATGCTTTGGGGTTTGGGTTTGACCTTGGTGATGTGGAATGGAGGAGAAATGATGTGGCATCCTACATGGAGCCACATCACCTCTCTCTCTCCCTCTTTTCTATTTATTCAAATTTATGTGGGGATTTGGGGAGGGGGTTACTTGTTCATTTTTGGGGGGAACCTTATAAGTTGTGGAGAGCTTGCTTGAGAATTGTGATTTGAGCTTGGAGTGGATGATGATTGCTTAGGATTTTGGAACGTTTGGAACTTGTTTGTGTTTTGATCCTCTTCATCTGTAATTTAGATCTTGACCCTTGTTTTTACCTTGCTATTTTGTTGTGCTCATATGTGTGGATGATGATTGATTTATTTATTATGATTGTGGGAAATAGATTTGATCTATAGGTTGTGGGAGAAATTTAAATGCGGGTTAAATTTTTGGGAGGCATAAGAGTAATGTTATTGGATATTTTAAGAGGGATTTGGGTTGGGATGTCCACCTTGTAATAAGTAAGATTTGTGTTTATCTTTCTATTTTCTTAAGGAAGGCATAAGAGTGAGGGAGGCATATGAGAGGTTTATTTCTTAAGGGAGGCACTACGAGTTATTTATCTTCCTAGAAGGAGGAATAAGAGTTGTTGTGGGTATTGTAATGGAGCTTTTGGAGGCTCATAGGTTGACACCCAAACCCTTGGGAGGCATAAGAAGAACCCCTATGTTCCTTTCTCCTCCTTGGCTTTAGTATGAAGCCTTTATGTTTGGATACTTGTTGGTTTTGTGGTAATTTTTGAAATGTGTCATTGTATTGAATGTCTTGATAAAATGTGATTGTGGAAGCCATTTAGAGTTACCAATGGTTGTTTTATATCCCTCATTGCTTCTTTGTTGGGGCTCGAGGGCCAATGAGGAAGAAGGCTTCTCTCCCTCATTGGAATATTTGGTTGGGTGGAGAGTGTTTTCTACTCCCCCATTTTGTTGTGTACATGAATTAATGAAGATGGTGGAACTCAATGGATGAAGTGTGCTCTTGTTAGGAGAAAGACATGTGAAGTTGCAGTCTGTTTACTATTTATGACTCTACAACTGTAAATTGTAACCTTAGAACATTAGATGTAATTTTATTCTTTGGTTAACTTCTACTAAATGAGTTATTGTGACTTACATTATTTTAGATGAAACGAAAAATCTTGTAACTTGGAAATAAAGTTTCTAATTAAATAAATTCTCTTGAAAAGATTAGCATTCTTAGGAGTTGTAAATTACTGTTGATCTATTTTATTATAATAATTTTTTTCATGTGGGTAGATTAATTTAAATGTACCTTATCTTCTCATATTCAAATAAGTTGTTTAAGAAGGAATAGATAAATTGAAGTTCTACAATCGAGTTCCTTTATTTGCAATAGATAGTTTCCCCAAGTAATGAATGTTAAAAGCCAACTATACTCTATCTTTATATTGATATATAAATAAATTGAAGTGATGATTTATTTGAAATTGTCCATGGCATAAATTTGTACTCTTCTATAATTATCTAGGTGTATGTAAATTATATCCATATAAATATATAAATGCAAATTTACTCTTCCACACTAAAATTGCAAACTCCTATATTAATAAGAAACTTAATTATTTAACAAATACATATTATTAATATACAATAGATGTATATTAATAAAAAAATGTTCATTAACTTATAAATCTCCAATACCAGTATATAAATATTATTAATAAATATTAATATCTTCAAATTATTAATATATATATATATATATATATATATATATAAAACATATATATATATATATCAATGATATTTAAATTTATATATTACATTCTAACAATTAAAATTAGTACTATTTTATAATTGAAAAATGGCTAAGTGGAATTCATTGTTTGATTAGCTAATAATAATAAAGAAAAGAAGAAAAAAAAAAGTATTGTGCTTGTTGGTCGGCCAAGTGGGCCGCTGCCTAGGTAGCAATAAGTTTTAAATTTTAATAGTAGTTGGGGGAAGGGGCGCCGACCCCACCCCATATATATATGTATATGTATGTATGTATGTATATATATATATGTATGTATATATATCATGATATTTATATATATTAATACATATTAGGAATTAAAATTATACTATTAAAATAAGCCTTGAAAAACGGCCAAGTTTGAAAGTGGTTCTTCATTAAGTATTTTGATTAATTTAATAATTTTAAAAGAACAAATGTGGTTAACATTTGTGCTTGTTGGTTCCAAGTGGGTAGCTGCCTAGGTAGCAATAAGTTTTGAAATAAAGGTTGGGGGAGGGTCGCTGACCCCACCCCCAACCTATATACTTGTATATGGGGTGGGGGTGGTGTTGATCCCCCTCCCCCCAAACATTGTAAACCCCACCAATTAATATTACCCGACCCAAACTTTTTTCTAATCTACCTGTGTTTATTTCAAACTTGCAGTTACAGATAACTTAAACCCACGGTTTGCATTAAGGTGATCACACTGATTTTATTTAATACACACACACACATGTGTGTGGGTGTGTGCACACGCACAAATTCATACATATCGGATTATTCTCTAGGAAGAATACCATTTAAAATGGGTATATAAAAGATATAATAAATATATCAAATTGTTACTTACATATATATTCACACAAATAAATGGTATATTTATAAAGTGTATTATTTGGGCTGTAACACAAATACATTTACTTGTATAAAGAAGAATAAAATGGGTAAATACCCATAACCCAATTTGTGTAATTTATTTACAAATTATATGAAACTAGAACAAATTGGGAAAATAACCAGAATCGGTTTTAAATAATCCTTCACAAAAGAAAACAAATAACAAGTAAAGATGCAAACAACTCTTCTTCTTGTGCGCATCCACCCTTGAGCTTGGAGCTTTCCTCCATGGCTTCACTCTTGCCTTCTTCCTTAACCTGTAAACCAAACAAAGAAAATGAGAGTTTAAATTTAAGAAATGAATATAAAGGTTTCATAAGGATTCCTAGGGTTCCAATTAGTATTAACTAAATCTAAGGGCTGAGAAAGACTAGATCTAGCAATGTAGGATGAACCCTACATCACTTAAGTGAGGATATTTTGTAGGAATGAAATAATAAAATTTTTGCATATGTAATGATAAATGGGCCTAAGGGGTGAGATTAAGTTGGGCACCTTGCCCTTATCAGATAATGAAATTAAAATAATATACATGTCTTTAATATTACAAGATTATTATCCTTGTCTAATTTGATATAAAATTGATTATGGACCCTTAAGTAAATTAATTATAAAAGGGATTTATAGAGTTAAGTAATGAAAAGATAATGAGGATTATTTAAATAAAATATTGGAGCTTAGCAAGAGAAGGAAAATAAATCATAATAGTATCTTGAAAATGGGTCGAAATTCAATATTCTTTATTTATTTCGATTAATTGAAATTATTATAACTTATAAAAAATTAAATTAAAACCTGGTGGATGTTTACCTATCACTATCCTTCAAAAGAAATTATACAAATGTGATATTTTAATAGGGGTTGGATCAATATTAACTAATGATGTGATTTTGCTTGAATGTTGTATTAGTGTGTAAAATATATAATTGGGATTTAATTAAATCTTGGCTAATGCATCATCCCTTCAAAAATAATTATTCCATAATTGTCAATGTTTGATACTAGGTTCTTTCGTGACTTCTTGTTGGGAAACATTTGTGGGAATTACACTTGGTATCAGATCCATGGGTTGAATGCCTGGCCCCTGGGCCAACATGGGATCCCATCAACTAGTTAGCAAAACTTGAACCCTTATGATTAAAATAATAATAAAATAATAAATTTGTTTGGATTATTGTACTCACCTAGTGAATTTTCGTTAAACCCACTTAATGGGAGGAATTGAATTAGGTTGATATTCTTGTGAACTTATAGTGTATCAGGAACTTGGTTTCATTGCAAAGATGTTGTTTGATGAGACTTAGCTCTTAATTTTAGTCATGTGATGTGATGACCCCATTGAGATTCCCTTTTGTTGGAATGATAAATTGTGTGGTGTGACTCTTGTGGATTAGCGTTAGTGCATGCGTTTAGGAGTTAGAGAGAGTAAATTAAAAGTTTTTTAGTCATCTAAAGCTCACCTTTTCCTTCAATGATTAGACAAGTGAGTTTTGGTTGTCACTTTGGTGACATAATATCTATAGGGGGGAGTAGATATTAGTACGCGGTGTCGATCATTTGAACCGAGTTTTACGTATGAATTCTTAGATCTGAGCTCAATGTATAGTACCCCTACTAGCAGCCATGAAGGTGTTGTGAAGTGAACATGATGTGGATGCTTCTGTGTTTTATATTTGAAAAATTATGTTATTCTATCAAGGACCGATATTTTATTTTATGATTCGATTGAGAAGCTCTAGGATCTTTTGTTATTTACATTTTTGCAATATTTTTCTAGGATTGCAATGCAACTACTTAGCCATTTTATTTGATTGTCAATATTTCCTGGATTTTAATTTGATTGTTGATCGAAGCTCGTTTATCTTGTTGGCTACTTAAGTGAAATATTATACGATCTTCTTGTCTGTTGATGAGCTAGTTCTACACTATTTTTATTGTGATATTTAATCATATGGGGGTACACCCTAGGTGCCTTGATTATCTTCTTAGGCGATTTAAGTTTTTCCTTGGTTTTGGGAGGAAGGAACCTTGAGTGTGTCTAGGATCTTGGACTAACTCCTTTGTTACTCAACCTTTCTAGAGGGAGAGTTCACTGTGTTACGCCATCTCATTGGTAGTTTCGATAATATTGGTTGTTATTATCTTGTTATCTGGTAAGAGCCTTGTTCCTCATCAGAGGAGAGGTGTTTTGGATTATGGATTTATGAATTGTGTTAGGATCAGATTGAATCTTGGTTGAATCTATATTTTAGTGGATAAGTGTTTTGTTTGGATATGACATTCCATTGATGGCATGCTAAGTTTTATCATGGTTTCCTTGTTTCTTTATAGAAAGTATTGACTGGTGGATTGTATATATCTTTGTAATTATGGTTAGATGTAAGCCCATTTAGGCAATGCATTTTATTGAGTATATATTTTTTACTCTTGTTGAACCATTAATAGATCTATCCTTTCCTTTAACATTTTAAATTTTTATGTATACCACTCTAAAATCTATTAGCATTGGGAGTTGTTGAGACATTTATAGATGCCTTTTGGTCTTTTGGACCTTTCTCTTAGAGAATTTAGTTTTTTAGATCTTAAAATTATAATATTAGTTGTGCTTATGTCATACACTCTCTTATAAAGCTATAAATATTTTTTGTAGAGGCCATGTTTGGGTAAATTCACTGATTTACCTCTTGTATTTGATGTCTTCAGAATGGGAAATGTGGTGCCCTCAGAGAAAATTTTCCTTTGTCATCTTGTTGCTTGGTTAGTGACATCTTGTGGAAGTATGAGTCATGTTTGGAAACTCTTTTTTTCTTATTAAGTGGACCTATTTTGAGTCTAAACAACAAAATTGTTTTCTTTGTAACTTCTTTTGATACTTGTGGAGATCCACTTGGAATGTCTTAGTGATGCTTTTAATTCTTTTTGAAACTATGGGAAATATTTGTCATGGTAATGTTTGTTGATTGTTTTCTAGTTATTACAAAATTAATGATGTGCGTTTGTTATGTTGAATGGTCTCTTGTTCCTTTAGAATTAAAAATTCAATATGTTGATTTATCTCTTATTCACATCAAAGTAATAATGTGATATGTTTGACTCTTCCTTCTCATTAAAATATAATTGGTATTATGATTAACTTGAACATAATAAAACTCTAATTGAGGGGTTTGGACTTTGAAACTTAACAAGTAAACTAGTACATTAGAAAATAAATGAAAATAATTCCTTGATATAAAATTGGTAGATTAATAGATGAAATAAAACTACATGAAAAAATAATGAAAAATTTATCCATTTACCTTTCCTAGAAGTAAAATAAATAATTTTCAGCCTATACAAAATGGTGATATATCATGCCAAAATTAGTGGTGCTCCTTAATGATGTAAATATGTGATGTCATAACAGAAGGAAGATTTTAATTAAGAAAACTTGTATGAAAATTTCTTAGCAAGAAAAACTACAACTTTTGACTTAATAGTTGGTTTATAAAATGAGTAAAATTTATGTGTATTGAGTGCAATGTATAATTGAATCTTTAGTTCTGTCACCTACTCAGATTTGTGAAACACCTTGTTGATAGTGATGTGTTCTAGTTGCATAGTACTTCTTTGTTGATAGTGATGTGACTTTTCCCTTTATAGTTTTGTCATCATACCCTTATTACCTCATAACTCAACGAGCGTGGGTTCTCCTTGGAAACCTCCTTTTGGGATGATTTAATCCCTGGTGACCTAGGATAATGATAAATCTAGGAACATATGTTAAGGATATGAAATAATTTTGGGAAGTTCTCTTTTCTTCGAAAACCTTGATATTGGTTATTTCCCCTTCTCTTTGGTAAGAGAAAGTGAAAGTTGTTTTTGTATTTTTTTACTCGAGTATTGGTGTGATAACTAGTAAATTGTAGTTCAAATCTCCTCTTATTGCTTGTTCTTCTCTTCTAGCTCCCTTGAGTGCTCTTTGGAGTTACGATTTATGCTTTTGTTGTCTTTATGATTATTTGGAGCTTGGGAAGGATTAAAGAAATTTTATCCCATTTTGTTATGTAGAGTGAGCAGTGTCTCTTATATTGATATGTTAGTTTGTGCAAGGATTGTCTCCTAAGTGGAAATATTATCTAAGTGTTTGAAGTTTCTAAATCCAGTTAGTGTTGTGTGTTCGATTTTGAGTACAACTTCAAGTTATAGAAAACCTTGTGGTCATGACTTTTCTCAGTTTTGTCATGAAAATTTAATTGAATCCTTTCAATTTATAAAAGTGCTTCCAATGAATAATTAAAAGAATGTAAACATTTTTGCTAATTTAGGTGTCTTCCTTGTTGTTAAACCTTGTCTTGTGTGATCTCCAATTTGTGAGACCTTTGAGTAGACATGTTTTGTTGTACAAATTGATGGGTGTGGTTGATAGTTTCTAGCCTTGTCTAAATAACTAACCGTGAAGCGTAAACAAACCTTAGTGGAAGCCTTAACTTTTGTTATTATAGTATATTGTATCCATGGGAGACTTTGTTCATCCTGAGTTCACGGAATTCACCCTGTTATTCTTTTACTTTGGTGGTTGTTCTTGAGATTCCTTTGACTATTTCTTTTTTTAATGTTATGGGTTGTAGTTTGATTGATCACGTAGAGTTACTCTATAGAATTAAATGTTTGCAACCTCACTTGAAGAAATTTTAGCATATGTCTAACATTATCCCTTATCCTTGATTAAATAGCATTGGACCAAACTTGGGTTCTATAGACCCACTCTTGTTTGAAGAAAAAAAATATCATAGATGATGTGATTGTTATTCTAATAAATTGTTTCCCTACCTCTTTTTCTGTGACTTCTAGGAGGAAGTCAAATCTAAGGGGAGGGGGATGTAATGCCCACTCCTCTTGAAATCTATTTGACCCGTGTTATCAATTTCACATAATTGGTGGTCTAAGTACTCAAACATTTTTACTTGAATTACCATAGTTAGAATTCTACTTAGATGCTTAGGGGTAAGTGCACCAAGATGGTGGATAATTAAGTGGACATAAAAACCTAAAATTTAGGTACCGCAAGCATGGTTTATAAACCATGCTCGCACAACTATTTTTATAGGCTCGATGATTTTCGAACCTAAAACTATGGTCGTGGTTTACAAACCGTGATCGCGGTCCTCTGAGAAAAAAAACAGACCTGCGATTCCTTATTTTCCCTCATTTTTCCTTTCCAACCACAATTTCTCCTAGACCTTTGGCACTCGCGCTTTGAATAGCCCCTAAAAATTAATCTTCAGACTTGTGGATCATGATAGTTTCAACCATACCACCAAGACAAAGAGGTAATCCCTCGATTTTGATCAATTTGTTTGCATTTTAGGTTATTTTTTGCATTTTAGGTTTTTTTTGGCATTTTCATGGGTTTTGTGAATTGTTTGTTTATGTATACAATTTTATTGTTTTACCAGTTGGTCAGCAAGCTCGGGCTCGTGCAAACCGTCAAAACATTCCTCAAAACCCACCGAACATTCCTCAAAACCCTCCGAACATTCCTCAAAACCCTCCTCCAAACATAGATCCGCCCCCTGTGGCTCCTTCTGTCCCCACTGAGCCAACAGGAACGCAAGATAATATCATTGGAAGAATCCAAGAAAATAAAATTGTCATTGAGAACCTAATTCAAACTATAAGACAAAACCATGCTACAAATCCATCCCGCATGACTTTAGCCAATACATTGCAAACATTGATTGGCGAAGTCGAGTCTGCAACCAACCAAATACATAGATGGAACACCTTTAGAAGTGACTGTAGGCGGTGGTATGCGGATAAACTATCTCATGCGGCCGTCAAAGACAAAAAAATTGGAAAAGACCTAATTTGTGCATTATTTACCGACCCTAGAACCAATGCCCCCCCCTGCAGTTACTTGCAAACGGTTCCCAATCCATTGGTGCCATGATGATAGAATCAAAAACAATTTTTGGGACCGATGGTGGATGGTTTTTGATTATCCACCATGCAACAACAATGAGGTTCCTCTTTATTTTTTGAAGAAATTATAATGTGAGTTTGTGCTCAATGAGGTCCCGAATTATTTGACTTTTCAGACTTTTTTGGTCGAGGAGGTGGCTCTGCACAGAGCAGACCTGGTGCATGCGTAGGTCAGCCTAGGATCCCCCATGCCCCAAAACCCCCATTGCCTTCAGTTATCCCTCCTACAGTGAAGGAGGTTGTGGAGATTGATACATTGCATGCATTGAGGGAGCTCACTGACACTCTCACCCAGCATAGCACCCAGATTGCATCCGGTGATGTTGGTGGAGGGCCAGTTCTAGTGCACCACACCATTGTGGATCATGTGGTTGCCGTATGCACTGCAGGCGAGACATCATTTGCTGGTTCACAGGATTTTTTTTCTATAGATGAGATGCTGAGGAATGTTTTTTGGAACTGGAGCCACTGATATTGGTCTTTCACAGGTAAATTTTAAATAAATTTAAATAATATATATATGTACAATAGTTTAATTCACATGTTTGAGATATAATATATATATAATTGTACTTCATGTACATACATGTAAAAAACTAATTTTTTATTTTATTTTAAATAGCAAGAGCCGGTGAAGGAAACATCCGGTGTGACATGCTAGCTACTGCGGTTGGGTGTGTTTCAAACGTAAGTTTCAAGTTGTACAAACTTACATTTTTAATAAATCATTTAATTGCACTAGATTATTATTATAATTTGTTTCACGTGTATGTTGCACATGTATTAATATTTTTCTCTTTTATACACAGGAGCCTGGCGGGTCATCATCTGCTCAGGGAACTGAAGCTACTGGCATGCCTCGCGTGAGTTTTACGCAGGTTAGTTACAAATCTCTTTAATGAATGATAAGAGTGATGAAGAAATGTAAAAAAGGTTAAATCCTCTCGTACCCTTTATCTAAAAAAATCTATGCGTCCTTTCCATATGATTATAAGTTTTATATGGATTGGTGTACTGAGATTTAAGAATTTACAACATCATTGTACCCTTAATAGACAGCTCCTCCAATTTATGACAACTCCTGCGAACCCTAACTCCACCACTCATATGAACCCTAATAGATTTGGAGGCGACGGACATATATATGTGCACACGTAGGGTTGTGTGAAATTACGTGATGGAGGTGTCCTTTCATTTTTAGAAACTACATCCCCCTCTGCAGAACATGTAGACCCCTAAGGGTTTGTTTCTAGAAATATTCTTGGGCACTGGGTGTGGGGCTTCAGTTGCTCAAACTGCAGGTGGCAATGGAGCCATTGTTTGGGGTTGGATCTTGACACTACTGGCACCAATGTTGCCAAGAACTTGCAAGGAGGAATGGAAAATCCTGTTATCTTTGTTGGGGACACTAATACCCATTGGGAAGGTTGAGTGAATCCTAACATCTTTTTTAGGGGTGCAAACACTAGGGTTTTCTCCCCTTGTTGATAGCTTGGAAACTCCTGCTACAACTAAAGCTTAGTCAATCACTCATTTTAATGAGGTTTTGTAAAGAAGACATAGATCAAAAACCATGAGGCCTACTAAGAGAAACCCAAGTGTAACCTTGGCGATGAAGTCCTCGAAATATATTCATTTTACCAAGATCATGCCTTGATCTGTAGACTTCACTCATCTTTAGCCTAGCCTCCCTATCCTCCATGATTAGATCTCCAAGAATTGGTTCCCGCTTCTAGCGGGTAGGTTAGACCTCTACCCCTATGCTAAGGGAATTTTATTATTTTTTCCCCTCTATAGCTGACAAGGAAAAAATTTCTAAACAACTTTGGGTTTTTCCAACAAAGGTACCTTATCTTAAAACCATGGTTCACATCATTCAACCCCTCTCACTGAATCTTTATCACACAAACAATCTAGATCAATTACCCCACTTTACCCCTATAATTTTAGGACCATAGTTGTCTGATATCCATAGGAAATACTTGGAAACATCATTAACGTCGAATCCCCAAACCTATGATTTAACACATACAATGTATATGCAAGGGAATCTAGTTGAGATTGATACTTCAAAGAATCTTCCAACCACCTTTAATCTTAAAGTGCAAAATCAAACTTTGCCACTCATCCTCTGGACTTAAGGGCCTACCTTTTCAGATGTAGGAGATGTATTTTTTTTGGGCATTTTGCCTCCTGATTTGTGAGATGTAAAACATTTAAAAGAGAATGTAATTGGTGGATAAATGCCCTCCCTAAACATATCGTATTTAAATCTAAGTAAATCCCTAAATTCAAACACTAAGGAGGAAGACATGGTCAAATCTTTCCAGCAACCCTTTGAGAGAGATCACATATCATTGTAAACAAGGGTTTATCCGTCGTGGCTGAAACATAGGAGGACGGAAACACTAAATCAAAACCGCATGTTAGCGGCAAAGGGAGAATGTTCCTCCTCATTCTCCTTGGTTCAAGGCAACACATATCAGTCGATCACAGATTTTTGAGTTGTTATTCCTGTACAAAAAGCTCCCAAGTGGACCAAATGTCTCACTCTATAATCCACTTCGCTTTCTACTAGATAACCAGCAGTATTCTTCCATCCCAACCTTTGGACACAAATACATATGAAGATAGATTTGGCCTCCGTGCTTAACATTTATAGATCCTATGTATTTAGGCCTAAATAGAAGATTAAAATTTAATAATGTATTTTTATTCTTTCTTGAGTAACTAAATATTGATTTTGTACATGTTTTTTGTAAGCTTCTTAAGTAGATTTTTAATAAATTGATTTTTGTACGTGTTTTTTGTATAGCTTATGACTGCTACAGAGACTCCTCCACATATGCAGACTATGGAGGCTGCCTGTAGATACCGCCATAGCATCTGCAAATCCACTAAACCGAGGTACACAATTATTTTAAATTTTTGTTAAATTTTGGAGTTCATTATTTTCTTATTAAACTTAAAATTCTACAATATCAAATTTTTGTAGGTATAGTTATATGAGTGTGAAATATTTAATTTGAAAATTAATTATTTGTATGTAGCTTACCCCTCGTGGAGTCTATTGTTGTATCCCTGCGAAAGCCCAGTCAAACACAAATCGATAGGGATCATTGACATTGCGGTTAAGATTTGCACATGCCATTTTAACTAAATTGTACAAGTTTCTAAATTTTTTGAAGGTATTTTAAAATTTTGGGTGTTAAAAACTTGTGTTTATGAATGTCAGGTTTTAGGTTGCAGGCATGCTTGGAACACCTAGCGACCACACGGATGAAAATCCTGTTATCTTTGTTGGGGACACTAATACCCCATTTGGGCAGTTGAGTGAATCCTAACATCTTTTTTAGGGTAATGCAAACACTAGGGTTTCTCCCTTGTTGATAGCTTGGAAACTCCTGCTACAAACTAAAGGCTTTAGTCAATCACTCATTTTTTAATGGGTTTGTAAAGAGACTAGATCAAAACCATGAGGCCTACTAAGAGAAAACCCAAGTGTACCTTTGGCGATGAAGTCCTCGACAAATATTCATTTTACCAAGATCATGCCTTGATCTGTAGATTCACTCATCTTTAGCCTAGCCTCCCTATCCTCCATGATTAGATCTCCAAGAATTGGTTTCCCGCTTCTAGCGGGTAGGTTAGACCTCTACCCCTATGCTAAGGGAATTTTTATTATTTTTTCCCCTCTATAGCTGACAAGGAAAAAATTTCTAAACAACTTTGGGTTTTCCAACAAAGGTACCTTATCTTAAAACCATGGTTCACATCATTCAACCCTCTCACTGAATCTTTATCACACAAACCAATCTAGATCAAATTACCCCACTTACCCCTATAATTTTAGGACCATAGTTGTCTGATATCCATAGGAAATACCTTGGGAAACATCATTAACGTCGAATCCCAAACCTATGATTTCACACATACAATGTATATGCAAGAATCCTAGTGAGATTGATACTTCAAAGAATCTTCCAACCCACCTTAATCTTAAAGTGCAAAATCAAACTTGCACTCATCCTCTGGACTATAAGGGCCTACCTTTCAGATGTAGGAGATGTATTTTTTTGGGGCATTCTGCTCCTGATTGTGAGATGGTAAACATTAAAAAAGAGAATAATAATTGGTGGATAAATGCCCTCCCTAAACATATCGTATTTAAATCTAAGTAAATCCCTAATTCAAACACTAAGGAGGAAGACATGGTCAAATCTTTCCTAGCAACCCCTTTGAGAGAGATCACAGATCATGTAAACAAGGGGTTATCCGTGGGTGAAACATAGAGGACCGGAAACACTAAATCAAAACTGCATGTAGCGGCAAAGGAGAATGTTCCTCCTCATTCTCCTTGTTCAAGCAACACATATCAGTCGATCACAGATTTTGAAGTTGTTATTCCTGTACAAAAAGCTCCCAATGTGACCAATGTCTCACTCTATATCCACTTCGCTTCTACTACATAACGAGTATTCTCCATCCCAACCTTTGGACACAAATACATATGAAGATAGATGGCCTCCGTGCTAACATTTATAGATCCTATGTATTTAGCCTAAATAGAAGATAAAATTTAATAATGTATTTTTATTCTTTCTTGAGTAACTAAATATTGATTTGTAGATGTTTTTTGTATAGCTCTTAAGTAGATTTTAATAAATTGATTTGTACATGTTTTTTGTATAGCTTATGACTGCTACAGAGACTCCTCCACATATGTAGACTGTGGAGGCTGCTGTAGATACCGCCATAGCATCTGCAAATCCACTAACCGAGGTACACAATTTTTTTAAATTTGTTAAATTTTGGAGGTTCATTATTTCTTATTAAACTTAAATCTACAATATCAAATTTTGTAGGTATTTATATGAGTGTGAAATATTTAATTTGAAAATTAATTATTTGTATGTAGCTTACCCCTCGTGAGTCTATTGTTGTCCCTGCGAAGCGTCAACAACAAATCGATAGGGATCATGACATTGTGGTAAGATTGCACATGCATTTTAACTAAATTGTATAAGTTTCTAAATTTTGAAGGTATTTTAAAATTTTGGGTGTTTAAAAACTTGTTGTTTATGAATGTGCAGGTTAGGTTGCAGGCATGCTTGGAGACACCTAGGACCACACGGATGAAATCCGTAGTGGCATCTCCCTCCACTACATCCCCAGGTCGTGGACGTGCTACTTCTAGCAGGGCGAAGAGATGGAAGATGTTTCATGAGTAGATTTATAGTCCACTTGGATGCCACATATATGTGGTCATGAGTACATCTATTCACAGTCCATTGTATATATCTAGCCTTTTGCGACCACATGTGGTCCCATATGTACATTATGGCACGTGCTTAGTTCGAGATCTGTATACATACATTATGAACTTATACATGTACATATATATTTTCAGAGACGTGCACGTCTGGAGCACACTTTATTTGATTCTTATATATATATATATCCATGTGTGTTGGTTAAATAAGGCTATAAATTTGGTTATTTTGGTATTATTGCTAACTCTGAGAAAGTGGGTTTTGATCTTTGTTCGGTGGATTTAGTGTATTAAGTTTCTAGTTATATATTTTCTAGTATCTTTCTGATTATTATTTGTGGTATATTTCGTGCCATGGGCATTTTGAATTTTTATTTTTCAAACTAAAACAATATTGTTAGCTCTATATCAAGCCAACTTAAGTATTAGTAACTAGAGATGTGCTATGTATAACGTACATTTATTCTTGAGGTACCAATTTACATGAAGAAAAAGTAATGAAATGGCGGACTTAGAATTTGGGAGTGAGAAAGATGGATATTTTTTGTAGGTTGATTACTTTTTATTTTTCTCATTATTTTTCTCTAGTTTTTTATTTTGTTTAAATAAGTTAATTTTTTGGAAAACTCAAAACTATACTTAGCCATTTAAAACTTTAAATTAATCTGGAATAAGTTGTATTCTTAAATTATGTATCTTCTACCTTCAATGATGATGTGGATCTGTGAACTGTCTTCTTGAATACATGTAGATTATGATTCTATATGCACTTTGTCATCTTCTAAGTAGTTTTGAGTTTCTTGAATATTATGAATAAGAGGTTTTTCTTAATGATTTTATTTCATTTAAGAAACTATATCTCTAGCAACATGAACTCTTTTTGTACATGCATAACTATTTCATCTTTCTCTCAATCTGTGATTTCCTTGTAAGAGCTATGGTATTTAGATAATTTTTGTACCTATTGTACACTTGTAATCTATATTTTCTGAGATTCATTCCTTGTTGTATTTAATTTTTAAATCAGACCTTTAAAGGCCTCTTCACAAATTTCTTCTCATATATTGTGTACTTATTCTTCATGACTTCAAAAAATCATGGAAATTGGTTCTCCTCTTTAGTGTTTTTCTAACTTGCTTTGCATCTTACTCATTTAACCATGATTATCATACAAGTGCTGCATATGATACACTCTTTGTATAGAAATTTTCCTTACATTTAATAAATTATAACCTTATGGATGCAATGTATTTTATTCTATTGAAGTTTGTAATGTTCTTTCTACTTTTTCAAAGCTTATTCTAGATCTCCTTCTTGCAATATTTTGCAAATTTTTAGACTTAATCATATTGAAATATCACTAGAAAACTTATAAATTTTTTAATCTTTGAAGCTTGACAAGTTCTTAGAGCTAAAATTTTAAACATATTCTTTCAATTTTATTTCATTAGTCTTGACAGATATCTTAGTTTGTACTTTGATCATTTAGCTTTGATTATAAGTTGGAATGTCGCCCCTTTTAATACAATCTACTTCCTTTGCAATCTGTAATGGATGATGGACCTTATTGTACTCTATTTTTATTCTTACGTAATTATTTCCTTAAATGTGACAATTTATATGAGTCATTTGTAAATTGTATCTTAACGAAGTAGTACCTGTAGCTCATCCTAGTTTTCTTGATTTCTTACTTTTGATTCCTGAAACTATCTCATTCGATAAAATATGACATTAGATCATCCTTTGAGCTTGTAAATTTTATTGTTATCAATATGATATAACTTTAGTTGATCAACATAGGAAGTATTCGTCGGGAGACCAAAATATCGTTCAAATTCGTCGGGTGACTACTCGGACTCCGTGGCACCTAGAGAGGCCTCGTCTGATCCGACACCTCGGCATACGGACCCTCTACAATAGCCTCTCTCATTTTTTTCCTTCTCATTTCGGTGCTCTCGTTGTTCTAATATTTGCAAACGCGCGAAATAGTGCAGTTGGAGCCAGTGTAAGGTTGCCAAACGCTGTATTTTGCAAACAGTGGGTCGTGGCACTGAACCGCCTGTGCCGGCACGTCCGGGTGGCCAGGTGAACGCTAGAGGAGGCATTGTTTCGGTGCGTGAAAGGGTCGTTGATTCCGGGCTACTTCGTTCGGGCTTAGTCCCTTAAGAGCCCTGAGACCAAAATATCGTTCAAATTCGTCGGGTGACTACTCGGACTCCGTGGCACCTAGAGAGGCCTCGTCTGATTCAACATGTTGCCTACAACAACAAGTGGTGCGAGCATGGTTGATTTTCACATAGAATGGTTTCAACATTTCAAAAAAACGTTGACTAATTTTAATTTCCAGATTCTCTTGTTCAAACTTACGAAAAAATTGAGTTTGAGTCATATCTAAGAAATGCTTTGGATGTGGTTCACGATTAGTAGAACCAACTCTCCGTTTTATAACATCTCTTGTATTAGGTGAAACTCTAGTGTTATCATGCCAAAATTTAATAACAACTTCTCTTATAGCATCAGAATTATTTTTGTCCTTACGCGGTGCTCTAGCAGAAAATGCCCAAAAATCGACATTATTGAGTGACTGAAGGATATTACGTCTTTTAATTGCTTTCATTAGAGTTTTTCAATTAACTTGCAACATTCGACTTGTTTGCGTAATCAAACGTTGTTTTTTTATTGATTCATTTACAACACTAGTAGCAAGTACACGACGCACAATATTACTATCCCTAGTGCGTCTCTTTACACCAACATTGTGATATGCATCATGAAGGTTTTCAACAATTGTAGAGGTTTGACCACGTATGTTAGATGTTGTCAATCCTAAGGTGTTTAATGTAGGTCTCATTTTAATCAATTTCATCAAACTAACCAACAACTGACATCTTTGGGAATCATTTAAAATTTCAAAATGATTATCCCAAATTTCACTAGCTTTTCTTCTGATTTTTCGTTCAGAAAGTTTGTCAGACATTGGTTTCAAAATGTTTTCATCAATTTCAATCAAAAAATTAGGTTTCTTATGTAAAATCCTAGGAGGTGTTTTTGTCAAATTTTGTTTGTCTACAGTTTCAACATGAATTTCCTTATTCACATTTTCATTGTCTCCTTCAATTTCAACATTTGCTACATCATGAGTATTTAATTCTTCTTCAACATTGACAGTAAAAACTTCTTCATCACGAGTATTCAATTCAACTTCAACATTGACAGTAGAAACATTACCTAGTTCTTCATTGCTTACAGTAGTTGGGGTTGAAGATGAACCTCTTCTAGATTCACGAAGTTTCCGCATCCGCTCATCATTTTCAATTTTGTTGGCCTCTAATTCATCTGGTGTTTTTTTACTTAATGACTTCCTTTTTTGACTTCGTTTTTTGTCTCCCATGATGTTTTGCTTTCGGTGATAAAAAAAGGTGCCTGGAAAAAGACAGAATTTCACAGTAATTCATACGGTAAGGTCAGAGAGTAAAAATCACATGGTAATTCAGACGTTGGGATGTGTGTAAATATGGTTTATAAACCGCGAGCGCACTTTATAAACCGCGAGCGCTCTTTATAAACCGCGAGCGCTCTTTATAAACCGCGTTCGCGGTATTTTTACAAAAAAACCACGATCGCGGAGCTATTTTCTGAACCTTAGCCTCGGAAAATCTTTGTTTTTCCCCAACCAAAGCTATGGAAGGTCATTATGAAGTGCAAAAGATCAAAAAACCTCAAATCTGCTCTTCCAAAGACTTGAACCATGCTAAAAAACTGAAAACATTTCACAAAAATGGTGCCATCACATAGGGTAGACTCTTAGCTTTGTAAAAATATTGTTTTTAAAGTGAATAGAATAAGATAAATATCATTTTATAATTTATTACTAACAATAGGTCCTTAAGACATTTTTTCCCGTGAATGTTCATGTCTACGTTTAAGACTGTAACTTTTTTTTCGCTTATCAAAATATGATAAAAATTATACCATCCCAAGCGTGGACAAATTCTATGCACCTTAAAAAAAAAAAAAATTTGATTTCGATATTTTTTGATATAGTTATGGCGGGCAAACGGAAAGCACTCCATTTTCTAAATATTTTCAGACCACTTTCACGGAAAAAATCATAAAAAAAAATATTGCTAAAAAAAATACAAAATAAAATCCATCCCAAGATAGACAACTACATATAACTTTTCACCAAAGGAAAAAAAAAAATAACAAGATTTGGTCATCCAAAATGCGGGCAAACGGACTACAATCTTATAAGTTTTTTCGAAGAAAAAAAGTAAGTCATATAATTTTTAATGTTTAATATAGCTAAACTTGTCCGTTTTTTACAAAAATTAGTATTTTAGAAACTAGATTCCGAATGCTACGATTCATATTTATATAATTTTTTCTAATTTAGAGTGTATGTATAGCTAATAATCCCTACAAGTTGAGATTTCACTGTTTTTTGCAATATGACGTCCACGGATGACCCTATATTTGTCCATCAACTTGGTGCACTTACCCAAGAAATCATGATTACTATTGTGTTTTGATTATTATTTTGATGGTATGATTGTATTGTGGACCTTGATGGGAATTTAAGGATATGATGATGATCTAGAATGGTTTCCTTTTTACAGATTGATTTTTATATCGTTACTATTTTTATATTGTTATGTCTCTACTCACTCTATATTGGATCCCTAGACCTTGATATCATACTAGGTATTAGACATTGCTAGAAAGGCATTGATATGTTGTTTTACTTATTTGATAGATAATACAGATGTGTTAGACTTATGACATGATGTGACTATTGTGATGAATTTAATATGCTTGATTCATATAGCAGTATATATGTTCTAATTTTTACTATTATATTAACATATTGGACAGGATTTATGGATATTTTAAAATGATCGTTTATGTTATGATCTTAGTACAAATTGGTGGATTGGTAAATGTGAAATGTTAGAAAATTAAACAATTAGTGAATTACTTTATTCTAAAATGGGTTTAATTATGATATTTGATGATGTAAATTATAATGTATACAATCATGTGTTTTATTATTTCAACATCATTAATATAGCCATGGGGCTAGAAAGGTATTGTTTGATTTTGCAGGAAATTATAGCGCAAAAAACTATGGGGATAAGAGACCAACAACGAACGAATGTGGGGTATTGGCAACAGGTCACTATGGTAACTTTTGTATTCTTATGCTGTGTGTTGTTGTGATGCCCACTAAAAAAACCCACTTGAGACCTAAGAACAACCTAGGATTAGTTAGGAAAATTATTGAATAATTTTGTTTTTAAAGAGTCTAAACAGGGTTACAAGATAACAATTGTTACTAACAAGTTCCAGTTCAATTCTAATCTACTAGAATATAATTTTATTTTATTAAAAAATATTAGAGGTTGAAGGGTCCAGAATTTAGAGTTAGAAAGTTCAATTAGGGTCAGAGGACAATTCCTCACCATACCAACTCTCTAAAAGGCTTTAAAGATTCAACTGTATTTATCTCAAAATTAACGCATTCAAAAATTCCCTAAATCATTTTCATTGGATAGGAAATTTCCTCACCTTTCCAATGATAATAATAAGTCCTCCTAACTCCTCATATTTCTCATGTTATGGTCTAATAGGCCTTGGGGTGAAAAGTTTGCCCAAGAGTGGGCCTGCGGGCCCAATGGAGAAAATTTTTCCTAGGGGCAGGTTTGTGGGCCACAGGGAGAAATATTTCCCCACGGGCGGGTCTGCGGGCCATGGGGAGAAATTTTTCCTGGAGGAGGAGTCAAGTTTGCGGGGTCCCGGGAGATGTTTAGGAATTTTCCCGCATGGGGCGAAAAGCCACCCTTCCACCCGCTCTCTCATGAGTCTGCAAGTCTGTAAGGGACACGTGGCGCCTCTTAAACCAATGCAGAGAAAGCAAGGTAGCGGGGGTAGAATAATTTTAACACTTGGAAGGGTGAAAGGGTTAGAATTCACCCGTGCCTCCACTGATGCCTCGCGATGCCACATGGCATCTCTTGATTGGTTGCGGATTGGCGGGGCAACATGGAAAATTTAGAAAATTTTCTCAATTTTTTTTTAAACGCTAAGTTTAAAAAGGGATCTACCCCTCCTCCAACACCTTGTGGAGCCACGTGGCAGCCTATGATTGGTTGTGGGTCAGTGGGGTGGTAGGGAAAATTAAGAAAATTTTCCCAAAAAAATTCCAAAGCTCTAAAGGAAAATTTGGGCCCACGGGTCCGTCATGGAAATTTTTCCCATAATTTTTTTTTTACGCCAAATGAAGAAAAAATTTAGAAGACCATAAATTTGGATAGATAGCTCAATTTTGCGTAAAAAAGAGTTTCTGGAAAGCTCTCGACATCCTCTTTACTCAGGATTCATTAATTTTTTATTTCAATAAAGTTTAAGGAGTAAATTTCAAGAAAACAATCTGTAGACTTTTACAGTGCAAACAGGTAAATTATAATTCATAAGATATGTTCAATTTGATCTTATTCCTCTCTCAACATGTCAAATAGACATAGAGAATTGTTCTTAGATGGATTTAAGAAGGATTTCAAGATTCAATTTGTCTTATTGATTTGCAATTTAAAAATTTACATCTATTGACAGCAAAATGACTATAAGAGGGTTGAGCCCGTTTTTGCTAAGTTTTCTAAGTTCCTTAAGTATTTTTGTCCAATTGGATTCATTTAGGGCATACTACTTCAATTTAATCATTTAATTTGTTATTTCATTGTTACAGGTTCGAACTGTGCATTTTTGGATAAAGTATTTGCCAGTTTGAAAATACAAAATAGAGATCAAATTTTAAAGAATCCATTCACCATTTTCATCTTCCAAGTATTACGATTTAGTCCAATTCTAATATAAAACATTTAGTTGATTTGATTCAACTATTCAAAATCTCGAATACATCTCTAATTTAAAATTTTCATGTATTTCAAAAGACAAAGTATTACACTTCCTTCATACACATTTCTTTCTTTCAAAAAAAGATTACAACTCAAATTTAGATGATTAAATTCAATACAATGATGCAATTTGAGGAAGGTTATGCAATGATTTTTTGATTCCAAAAGACAACTTTACAATCCTTCTTTCTTTTCTCAATTTCATCATACAGGACACAATTTCTTGCTTTCAAAAGAATTGAACAGAGTATGTGTCTTTCACATTTCAATATACACTTTGATAACCAATACAACATCTTTCCATTACCAAACATATACAAGTTCATCCACTTCAAGTGGGAAAGGTTACAATAAGATTTATTTTCGCAAGGGACTGTCAAAATATCCTTCTCTCATCTCCAGAATAGCAACATGTGTATTTCTCATACCTTCAAATTATGATCATAACAAGAGTAGGGGAAAGGAAATGCTCTCCACCCAACCAAGACATCCAATGAAGAGGAGAAGACATCCATCATCATTGGCCCCCAATCCTTAACCACACTGCAATAAAATATGTGATCCAACTCATGGCAATAACAAGCTTCCACAAACACACAAGCAGCATTTTCACAATAAAAAAAATATTCCAAAACATAATGTAGTTTACACCTACATTAAAGCATGACAACCATTACTGAGGCTTCATCAATCAAGCCAAAGGAGCAAGAAACTATTGGGGATGCTTATTTTTCCTCCCAAAAGGGGAAATAGGTATCACCACCTAAATTACAAACCACCAAAATATAAGATATCAAAACCCTGACATTCCTTATTCCTCACATTTCCTTATGCCTCCCCAACCTATTATAGCACCCCATAATGAGTAAATAAATTCAGGCTATTTCTTTGTAAGGTGGAATCCCAATCCCAACTCCCTCCATCCTTATACCTCCCTAAAACACAATTGTGCCTCCCATAAAAAAAACCCCATAGTCTTCTCCTACACCATTCCTAGGTCATCTACCCAACATCCGACAAACATACCAAAAAATTCACACATTAACATTTACATTCATAAAAGAAGAGCATTTCAAGAGCCAAGCTCCAAACAAGTTCAAAAGTTCCAAACAAGTTCCAAACAACAGTTGTTTCCAAGTAAATAATCCAAAAATCCACCAAACAAGAAGCATGCAACAATCTTTAAACTTCTATAACAGTAAGAACTCCCAAAAAAATAAGGAATTTTCCCAAAAAAAAAGTCTCCAAAGTCAAGAAACCCCAAAACAAGGCAAGGAATTCAAATTTAAAGAAGAGGGACGAGAAGAGGATGAGGTGGATCTATGTAGGATGCCACATCACACATCCTCAACCCCAACCCAAAAGTTAACTTTCAACTCTCCAATGCATAATAAATAGGTGGGTGAATAATGACAGTTTACTTACATACTCAAATCCAACCCACATCCTAAAGGACCGAAATTAAATGATGTAAGAAAAGTGCAATTAAAACCTAAAATTTGCCTTTTCAAAAAGCATTAAAAAGTCAAATTTCAACTCTCTAACCATTTGTATGGTTGGTAATTAAATTTAAGAGGTATGGGACAAGTTTAACTTGTCCCACAAGCCTCAAAAATCAGCCTCCAAGGACAAATTCGAATTTTCAAGAAGGTGGAATGTTTCACACTCAAAAGTTAACTTACACATCACTTACACATCTCTTACAACACTTTAATTCAAGGCCAACAACTCTATTAATTACTTTCTTATGACATATTTTAATTTATTAACTTAACAACATGATTACTAACAATATTACACACCATTTAATGAATAATGAAAGGTTAATGCACCACAAAATAAACACATGAAAACATAAACAAAGGTACCAATAAATAAATACACATAACCCCTTGGTCACATTTAAAGGTGATCCCCCCCCCATGGGAATCCCTAACACACACAAACACGCATAGACAAATACTAGTTGCCATGGTGACCTTGTTGAATTCATCTATAATTTTAATGTGGTTGGTCTCCAATCCCCTGATGTTTGTTATGATATTTTAACCTGCAAAACATGAATACCTCTTTTAGCCTTGTGGCCATATCAGAATATCCAAAATAATATAATTAAATTTCCAAAATCATCTAGATATATGGATCACAAAAACATCCAAGCAATCAACAAGATCATTTACAATTTTAGTCAACAATTATATCATCATCAAATAATTTCCATTTCTAGGTCTACTGACAATATCTAAATATCACATGTTCGAACAACATCCATAGTATAACCATGTCAAACCGTATATCAACATCAATATCCAAAATACTTCTAATAATCATTATGCATCATAACTGAATCAAGTCAACAATAATCCATGATCTAACATCTAAGATTATACTATAATAAAGTTCATAATCATGTCTATAATATAATCAGCAGTATCACAATTAGTATTTAAAAGGTGTTAAAGGGAAGTGGGCACTACATCCCCTCCACTTAGACTCGACTTCCTCCTGGAAGTCATTAGAAAAAATGTGGAAACTGAACTTGTAGCAGAGTAGCATCCTCCCATGTAGTTGTAGTCTCATCATATTTTTCCCACTGCACCTGGACGTGATAAACCTCTGTGGCTTAAAGGCCCAGGGTCTTGTGATCTAGGATGTGAACGGGCTCCACCATCACTTGCCCCTGATCCTTCACCTACAATGATGTCCAATCTAACACATGAGAAGGATAAAAAACATATCTCCTAAGAATTGAAACATGAAACACATCATGTACAGGAGACAAGATGAGTGGCAATGCTAGACAGTAGGCCAAAGGGCCGATAGGATCCAAGATCTCAAAAGGACCCATGAATCTAGGAGCTAACTTAGAACCTTTTCCATAATGGATAGGGCTATTATGTCAGTCCTATATTGATCTGCGTACTTATTCTACCTGTCTTGTGCCTCCTGCAGTCTCTAACTGATGAAAACCAAATGTTGCTCTATGTCCTACAAGAAAGTTTGTCTAAGAGAAACCATGTCCTCCAACCTGTCCCAACTAAGAGGTTTCCTGCACTCTCTGCCATACAAGGCATGAAAAGGAGCCATGCACATAGAACTCTGAAAACTATTATTTTTGGCGATCTCGACCAAGTACAGGTACTCTTCCCATCTAGACTGATAATCCATCACATAAATCCTAAGCATATCTTCTAAAATATGATTCACATGCTCAGTCTATCCATCTGTCTCGTGATGATATGATGTGTTGAATTTAATCTTTGTTTCGAGGGCATACTGCATGGTAGTCCAAAAATGGGAACTGTATAAAGGAACACAGTCACTAATGATCTTCCGCGAAATCCCGTGTAACCTGAAAATCTCATCAAAATATACTCATGCCACTGCACTAGCTATATAAGTGGTCTTTACAAGAGAAAAGTGAGCCACTTTTTTCAATTTATCAATCGTGATCATGATGGTGTCGTGGTGATATCTCAACGTCAGTAGCCGAACAATGAAGTCCAGGGAAATAGTGTCCCATTTCCACTCCAGTATAACATGAGGAAAGAGAAAACTAGCTTGATGCTAATGCCTGACCTTTAATTTTTGGCACTCTAAACATCATGAAATGAACTGAGCCACATCTCTACAAAGTCTTCTCCAATGATACAAATATCTCAAGGTGGCGTGCATCTTCTTCACCCCAGGATGGGCTGAATATGGTGCATAATGTGCCTCCGCCAAGATTTCCTGCCTCAACCTTCCATCTCTGGGAACATAAATCCTGCCTATGTGCATGAGAAGACCATCTACCTCTAAATAAAAACCATAAAACTTCTCCTTGAGGGTTATCTAAGACTATCTTTGCTGGAACTGCAATGTAGAAGTTGTCAAGAGGAAGCTGCTGAAGAATCCTACTCTATAAATTTGTGCTCACTGAGGTGGCCATAGCCATATGTATCTGTCTGCTGAGAGTGTTTGCCACCACATTATCCTTCCCTTTCACACACTCTATCTCCATATCATACTCAAAAATAAAATCCATCCAACGCCACTAACGAGTGTTGAGATTGGGCTGCGTGAAGAGGTGGCGAAGACGCAAGTGATCTGTCCTGAGTGTGAATCTCCGACCAAGCAGAAAGTGTCTTCATTAAACCAAATCATGCACAATTGCTGCAAGATCAAGATCATGAGCTAGATAATTAAGCTCGTAATCTTTTATTTTGTGAGATTTAAAAGCCACTACTCTTCCCTTCTGCATCAACACACCTCCAATCCCTGCTAAAGAAGCATCCATGCAAACAAAAACGTCACCCTGTGGATCCGGCACTACAATAATAGGTGTTGTAGTGAGACATTCCTTTAGTGTACTGAAGGCCTACTTGCACCTGTCTGACCAAAAAAACTTCTACCCTTTCCATTGAAGGGAAGTGATGGGGTGCATAATCCAAGAGAATTCCTAAACCAATCTCCTATAGTAACCTGCTAGTCCCATGAAGATGCGCACCTCTTTCATAGTAGTGGGTGTTGGCTAATCCATAATAGCTCTAATCTTAGAAGGATCGATGGTGATACCTTCCCCATAAATGATATGTCCTAAATACTGCACCTCCGTCTGGAAGAAAGAACATTTCTCTAAGTTCCTGTAGAGCTGCTCCTATCAAAGACACTGATGAACCTGGCAAAGGCTCCCCTCGTGCTACTCATGCGTACATGAGTATATCAGAATGTCATCAAGGAAGATGAGCACGAAGCGATCTAAGAAATTCTTGAATAGCCCATTCATCAAACTCATAAACACTATGGGGCATTAGTCAAACCAAAAGGTACCACTATGAACTCATAGTGGCCATATCTCGTAGGAAAGGCAGTCTTATGAATGTCCACCTCTGAAATCCTCAGCTGATGGTAGCCTGACTTAAGGTATATCTTAGAGAAAATTGTGGCTCCCTTCATCTGATCAAACAAATTATCAATGCGTGGAAGGGGATAATGGTTCTTGATCATTACCTTATTTAGCTAGCGGTAATCAACACAAAACCACAAGGATCCATCATTCTTCTTTACAAAGATCACCAATACACCCCAACGGGACAGGCAAGGACAAATTAGGCCCTTCTCCAGAAGGCCCTTAAGATGCAACTTGAGCTCTCAGGGCTCTGGGGTGGTCATAGGATAAGGTTCTCATGAGATAAGCTCTGATCCCTAACCCAGATCTATATAAAAATCAATCTCACGTGGGGGTGGTAACCCTGGTAGCTCCCTTGGAAAGACATCTTCAAAATCTCTCAAAATGGGATGATCATCTAGCAATGGTCCACTAGACCCATCCTCTAATCTGTCACTGACTTTCACAGCATACATCTGACGACCCTATCACACACACCACTTAAGCTGCATAGTGGAGAGGGTGTGAATAGAAATAGGTCTCCTGACCCCCACTATCACTGCCTCCACTCCTAGATCATATGTGTAAGATATGATCTTGTGGTAACAATCCACTATGGCTTTGTGTGTAGATAACCAGCCCATGCTCAAAATGACTCTATAAGAGCACAACGGAAGGATACGAAGATCCAAGGTAGTGGTGAAAGGTCCCAAATCCACCACACACTCCTTAACTAAGGATTCTATAGAGATCTTGGCTCAAGAAGCCATCTCAACATCCCAACTATGACCCTGCCTAACTGCCACCAGCCTGCATCACTCTACTAAAGATGGTGCAATAAAAGAATCAAAATAACCAGAATAAACAAAATGGAGGTAGGAATGCCTCCAACGTTACCTGTAGTCTCAATAACTATACTCTGATGCTCTTCCTAGTGGTTGTCGATCACTGGGTATATCCTATGACTACACCCCATATCCCCAATAGTAGGCTCTGCAATATGTGTCTTACCCAATGTTATTAGGGTTCTATGGGTAGTATCTCCAAAAATTTCTAGTAATACCACACCCAAAACGATCGCCTGATCCTCACCCTTTTGTAGCAGTTCTAGCCAGTACTCTGGAGGTCTGTGGTGTGGATCCTAATTATCCGGTTGCGGTCTGTTGAGGTCTCTGGTGGCGAGATCCTGTTGAGTGAGCTCTCTAGGCACCCTGTGTCCTGATGGGACCCCTAGGAAGAGGCCCCATACTCTGACCTCTTTGTGCATCAAACCTCTGTGGAGGTCTATAAGGTGGGTGGGACTACTGTTGTTGTTATTGTTATGGTCTAAAATATGACTATCCTAAACCCTGTCCACCAAAAGGAAGAGGTATTGACCCCCTTGATCTGTTGTCCTGCATCTAGTGTATGCGGTTCCGGACTCATTCTCTATCTTGTTGGGTCTTTCCATGAGTCTCCTCTGCTATATATGCCTTCTAGATGGCCTCAGTTGAGTTCTGTGGACAAGGGATCTGCACTGCACCTCCAATGTCTAGATTCAGCCCCGAGATGAACCTGTGGATCCACACTTGCTCATCCTGCATGTAATCAACATAGTGGAGTAGATCCAGAAATCTACTCTCATACTCAGCCACTGTAAGAAATGCCTTTTGGAGTTCATGATACTCATCTATCCACTGTTGTATGAACCTCTATGACAAATATCTGCTTCGAAAACACTCCTCAAAGAGCTCCCAAGTAACTGTCTTAGAATCAACATGGAGCTCATGCTCCTCTTTCTACCAGCAGATACTAGCTCTATCCCTTAGTAGATGGATCGTAACGTGAGCTTTCATGTTGCTAGAACAAGGACAGAGCTTGAAGCAACCGCTCAAGATCACCAACCAGGCCTCTCCCTGAAATACACCTATGTCACCGGAATAATGTGATGGCCGAAGCTTCAAGATCTCCCTGATGTGATCTGCAACTATGTTTTGACAGCCTATAGGCCTCTCTGTATGCTCATCCCTAAGCCTAGGGCTCTGAGACCTCTCTCTATGTCCTGAAACTCGGTCACCCTGTCCCCTCTGTGGTAACTCTTCTCTGGCTAGTTCTCTACATAGAACTTCTTTCCGTCATGCTCCTTGCTGGGTTGAGGTGATACATGACCCTCAATGGAAGTGACTCTATCATGTCTGACTGTATGTCCTCCTATTGATCCTCCGTGTAGAGCAGCATTAACATCCTGAAGAGTCTGCAAAATCTATGGTAGGATGGCTGCTATGGCATGCTCTAGAGGTGGTATGCCTAGGTCTATGTGAAAAGGATCCTCATCTTGTCTGCACCTCCTGCACAGAGCAAGATGAGATTTAGTTCCTTATTCTAGGTTTTACTTAGTTTCCATGTTCACTAACATATGTAATTTCTAAACTAAGTTGTTTTCTAGATTTGAAAGTGTGACTTAGGTTTAAAGTTCATGTCTCAAGTTTTCTAGTGTGCCCCAATGGCCCAATATTTTGAACCATTTCTCTGATACCAAGTGTGATGCCCACTAAAACAACCCACTTGAGACCCAAGAACAACCTAGTATTAGTTACGAAAATTATGGAATAATTTTATTTTTTTTAAAGAGTCTACAACCAGGTTAAAAGACAAAAATTGTCACTAACAAGTTCTAGATCAATTCTAATCCACTAGAATATACTTTTATTTTATTAACAATTATTAGAGGTCACAAGGTCCAAAATTTAGGGTTAGAAAGATCAATTAAGGTCAGAGGATAATTCCTCACCATACCCACTCTCTAACAGGCTTTAAAAATTCAACTGTATTTATCTCAAAATTAACACATTCAAAATTTCCCTAAATCATTCTCATTGGATAGTAAATTTCCTCACCTTTCCAATGATAATAATAAGTCCTCCTAACTCCTCATATTTCTCAAGTTATGGGCCGATGGGCCTTGGGGTGAAAATTTTCCCCAAGAGCGGACCTTCGGGCCCAGGGGAGAAAATTTGCCCCAGAGGCGGGTCTATGGGCCGCGGGGAGAAATATTTCCCCACGGTCAAGTCTGTACGCCACAAGAATAAATTTTTGCCAGAGAAGGATTCGGGTTGGTAGGGCCGTGGGAGACGTTTAGGAATTTTCCTGCATGGGGCGAAAAGCCACCCTTGCACCCGTGCTACCGCCAATCCGCAAGTCCGTAAGGGACACGTGGCACCTCTTCAACCAATGCGGGGAAATCAGGGCAGTGGGGGTAGAAGAATTTTAACACCCTGAAGGGTGAAAAGGGTATAATTTACCTGCACCTCTGTCGACACCTCGTGATGCCATGTGGTAGCTGGTGATTGGCTACGGGCTGGAGGGGTGGCGGGGAAAATCAAGAAAATTGTCCCAAAAAATTTCCAAAGCACTAAGGGAAAATTTAGGCCCGCGTGTCCGTCAAAGTAATTTTTCCCAAAAAAAAAAAAATTGACAGTTAGAATTTTTTATTTTTTTCTCACCAAATGAAGAAAAACTTCATAAGGCCATAATTTTTGATAGAGAGGTCCATCTTGGGAAAACGAGTACTTTCTAGACAGCTCTCGATGTCCTCTTTACCCAAAAATGATTAATTTTTTATTTTAAAAAATTTTAAGGAGTCAATTTAAAGAAAATGATCTGTAGAATTTACAGTACAAACTCGTAAATTTTAACTTATAAGATTTGTTCAATTTGATCTTCTTCCTCTCTCAACATGTCAAATAGACATGGAGAAATTTTCTTAGATGGATTTAAGAATGATTTCAAGATTCAATTTGTCTGATTGATTTGCAATTTGAAAATTTACATTTATTGACAATTAAACAACTGTAAGAGGGTTGAGCCTGTTTTCGCTAAGTTTTCTAAGAAGTTCCTTAAGTATTTTTGCCCAATTGGATTCGTTTAGGGCATACTACTTCAATTTAATCATTTAGTTTGTTATTTCATTGTTGCAGGTTCGAACTGTGCATTTTTGTATAAAGTATTTGCCAGTTTGAAAATACAAAATAGAAATCAAATTTTAAAGGATCCATTCGCCATTTTAATCTTCCAATTATTAGGATTCATTCCAATTCTAATCTAAAACATTTAGTTGATTCAATTCAACTATTCAAAACCTAGAATACATCTCTGATTTCTAATTTTCATGTATTTCAAAAGACAGAGTATTATACTTCCTTCATACGGATTTCTTTCTTTCAAACAGAGATTCAAACTCACATTTAGATGATTAAATTATATACAATGATGCAATTTGAGGAAGGTTATGTAATCCTTTATTGATTCCAAAACACAACTTTAAAACTTCCTTCTTTCTTTCCTCAATTTCATCATACAGGACACAATTTCTTGCTTTCAAAAGAACAAAATAGAGTATGTCTCTTTCACATTTCAATATACACTTTCATAACCAATACAACATCTTTCCATTACCAAACATATACAAGTTCATCCAATTCAAGTGGGAAAGGTTATAATAAGATTTCATTTCACAAGGGAATGTAAAACTATCTTTCTCTCAGCTCCAGAATAGCAACATGTGTATTTCTCATTCCTCCAAATTGTGATCACAACAAGAGTAAGGGAAAGGAAAATATCTCCGCCCAACCAAGACATCTAATGAAGAGGAAAAGACATCCACGATCATTGGCCCCCGAGACCCAACCACAATGCAATAAAATATGTCATCTAACTCATGGCAATAATAGGCTTCCACAAACACATGAGCAACATTATCACAATAAAAACAGTCCAAAACAGAATTTAGTTTACAACTACATTAAAGCATGAAAACCATTACTGAGGCTTCATTAAGCAAGCCAAAGGAGAAAGAAACTATGGGGGATACTTCTTATGCCTCCCAAAAGGGGAAATAGGTATCAACACTTGAATTACAAACCGCCAAAATATAGTATATCAAAACCCTGATATTCCTTATTTGGGGGGACTTGTTCATTTTTGGGGAGGATTCTTGTAATTTTGGAGAGCTTTCTTGAGAATGGTGATTTGAGCTTGGATTAGATGGTGCTTACTTAGGATTTTGGAAGGCTTGGAGCTTGCTTGTGTTTTGATACTCTTCATTTGTAAGGTAGATCTTCACCCTAGTTTTCTCCTTACTATTTTGTTACACTCATATGTGTGGATCATTATTGATTTAATTCTTATGAATGTGGGAAATAGATTTGATCTCTAGGTTTATGGAGAAATAGAAATGGGGTTTAAAATTTTGGGAGGCATAACAGTAGTTTTGTTGGATGTTTTAGGAGGGATTTGGGTTGGGATGTCCACCTTGTTAATAAGTAAGATTTGTGTTTATCTTTTTATTTTCTTGAGTTCAATGCGTAAGAGTGAGGGGGGCATAAGATTGGTTTATTTTCTTTAAGGAGGCATAAGAGTTGAGTATCTTCTTGGAGGGAGGCATAATAGTTGTTGTGGGTATTGTGATGGATTTTTTGGAGGCTCATAGGTGGACACCCAAACCCTTGGGAGGTATAAGAAGAACCCCCATATTCTTTTATCCTCCTTGGTTTTTTGTATGAAGCCTTTGTGTTTGGAAACTGGTTGGTTTTGTTGTAATTTTGGAAATGTGTCATTGTGTTGAATGTCTTAATTTAATGTGATTATGGAAGCCATTTATAGTTTCCTATGGTTGTTTTATACCCCTCATTGCTTCCTTGTTGGGGCTCGGGGGCCAATGAGGATGAAGGCTTCCCTCCCTCAATGGATATTTGGTTGGGTGGAGAGTAATTCCTACTCCCCCATTTTGTTGTGTGCACGACTTCATGAAGATGGTGGCACTCAATGGATCGAGTGCTCTTGTGGGAAAAATACATGTGAAGTTGCAACTTGTATGATTAATTCTCCTCAACTTGTAAATTGTACCCATAGAAAATTTGGACATAATTTTATTCTTTGGTTAACTTCTTGTAAATGAGTTACTATGACCTACATCATTTTCGATGAAATGAAAAATCTTGTAATAGATTTGTAATGGAAAAAAAGTTCTCTCAAACAAAAATTTTCTTAGAAGTGTATTGCAAATCTGTTTTAAAAGATTAGTGTCATTAGGTGCGAAGTGAATGTTGATACTCTTGTATTTTGGATAAGTTGTTTTCATGAAAAGGGATAAATTTCATTTAAATGTGTCTTATCTTCTCATATTCTAATAATTGTACAAGAAGGAATAGATAGAACAAGTTTTACAATCTAGTTCCTTGTATTTGCAATAGAAATTAGCCCCAAGTAGATGAATTAAAACACAACCAACTCTATCTTTATATTGATATATAAATAAATTTAAGTGATGATTTATTTGAAATTTTCCATGGCATAAATTTGTACCCTTCTATAATTTTCTAGGTGTATGTAAATTATATCCATATAAATATATAAATGCAAATTTACTCTCCCATACTAAAATTGCAAACTCCTATATTAATAAGAAACTTAATTAATTAACGAATACATATTATAAATATAAAATAGATATATATTAATAAAAATATACATTATTAACCAGTTCATACATCTACAAATTATTAATATTTATAAAATTATGATTAATAAAACTATCTAAAAATTACTATAATATATATATATATATATATATATATACATTTTAAAAATTAAAATTAGGACTCCTTTATAAGCCTTGAAAACCAGCAAAGTGTAAGTCATTATTTGTTGATTAAATAATAATAAATAAATAAACCAAAAAAAAACTAATGTGCTTGTTGGTCGGCCAAGTGAGCTGCGGCCTGGATAGGAATAAGTTTTTAATTTTAATGGAGGTTGGGGGAGAGGAGCGTCGACCCCACTCCCAACCCATATATTATATATGGGGTGGGGGTGGGGTCGACACCTCTCCCCCCCAAACATTGTAACCCAATAACAGTGCAAGCGGCCATTAAAAAACTTATACGACCTATGTATTTTCAAACCCGCAATTCAAATAATCCCCGGTCGCTTAATCCTCATCACATCATATTTTATTTAATCAAATCAATATATATATATATATGTGTGTGTGTGTGGATGTGTACAATCAGATAGTCTCAAGCCGAAATATATTTTATAAATATTTAAATATATTTCGGCTTGAGACTATCTGATTGTACACATCCACACACACACACATATATATATATATATTGATTTGATTAAATAAAATATGATGTGATGAGGATTAAGCGACCGGGGATTATTTGAATTGCGGGTTTGAAAATACATAGGTCGTATAAGTTTTTTAATGGCCGCTTGCACTGTTATTGGGTTACAATGTTTGGGGGGGAGAGGTGTCGACCCCACCCCCACCCCATATATTTTCAAACCCGCAATTCAAATAATCCCCAGTCGCTTAATCCTCATCACATCATATTTTATTTAATCAAATCAATATATATGTGTGTGTGTGTGTGTGTGGATGTGTACAATCAGATAGTCTCAAGCCGAAATATATTTAAATATTTATAAAAGAAAAATAATGAAATATATATATATATATAAAGTAAATAAATGTTCTCATACATTTTTTTAACCATTAAAATGGTATATATACAAGGTGTATATATTCAGGGTTACAACACAAATGTACTCAAACAAATAAGATTATATTAGGTAAACTATCCCAATCTTGTTAGGGTAACTCTCACAAATGAAATTAAAACAATAAGGAAAATGGCAATTACAAAACAAGCAAACCCTAGAAGAGGGATGTTAAATCTAACTCATCTTCTTGTGAGCTTTCACCCTAGATCTTGAGCTTCCTTCCATGGCTTTATTCACTTTCCTTCATCCTTAACCTACAAGTGAAATAAAAAAAATGAGAGAATAGGTTTAAGAAATGAATATATGAGAACCCTTAAGGATTTGTAGGGTTTCATTAGTATAACCTAAATCTAAGGGCTAGGATATATTCAATCCTATGGCAAAGATTTAACCCTACATCACTTAAGTAGGGAGTATTTTGTGGGAATGTAAATTTAATTATTTTTGCATGGGTAATGGGGTGTATGGGGCCTAAGGGGTTAGGCTAACTTGTGCACCTTGTCGTTTTGATATAATGAACTTATTATAATGTGCATGCATTTAACAATGCAAAATTATTATCCTTCTCTAATTTAATATAAAATTTATTATGGACCATAAATAAATTAATTTAAAATGGGATTAATGGAGTTAAGTAATGAAAAGCTAATGAGGATTATTTAAATACAATATTGGAGCTTAGTAAGAGAAAGTTTTAAATCGTAATATCATTTTGAGACTGGGTAAAAAATATTAGTCATCATTTTATTTTATGACTGCCTTAGAATGTTATAATGGAGAATTAAATTAAAACCCCGGTGGATGTTACTATCGCTACCCTTGAAAGGAAAATTATAAAAATGTGATTTTTTTAATAGGGATTGGATCAACATTAAGTAATGATTAAATTTTTATCCAACCGTCGTGTTATTTTGTAAAATTTTATACTCAGGATTTCGTTAAACCTTGGCTAACGAATTACCCCATTAAAAAAAAATATTCCATATTTTTTCTCTTTTAATTTTTGGGTTCTTGTGTAGGAAAATTGAGTTCATTACACGACATGTCTATTGCTGGAGGGGGAGGAAAATTCAAATATGATCATGGATATCTTTTTGTTGAATCCTAAGCCTATAATGGCGTGAATATTACATTTAAATTACTATTAATGTTCAATCAAATTAAGTGATTTGCTACTAATGAGATAATAAACAATAAAAATAAATATAGGTAGAAAAAATTGTAACCTACTCTTGGCGGTGACCGTGATTTTACTGGTTGTGGTTTTCCAGGAGTTATTCAAGCAGAACGTGAAGGAAAATAAATCCATTACATAGATTGGAAATTTCCTTTCAAGTGGAAATCCACTTAGTAGAAATCATTTGACAGACAGATAAGATATTTAAGTATTTTTAATGAAAGAGGTTTTCTTTAGATGGGGTGCCACGTATTGATTTGGGCGATTAGACTTATAAATCTATAGGGCATACCTAATTATATGAATGTTTCATTATGTATTACTTGTATTTACACTATATAAGAACAATTATATTATTTCCCATGTGGAAAATACATAAGTATTTATAATCATAGTGGATTGTTGGGGTCCATATGAATAAGGTGTAAGTAATGGGAATCTAAATGTGGTATGATCTAAATGTAAACTAAAAAATAATCTAAGGGTGTGTGGACTTTTTTTGAAATCATTTAAGGAATTCAGAACAATCCTCACTAAATTTATCATGCACATCTTATGCTACCACTGAATTTCATTTTAGACACATTTACGTGTAATTCCAATGTGTATAGAAAATATATAACACTTATGTAGAATATTTATCCATTGTTTTTAAGCATCTACCTCTTGACTACTAATGGAATCATTGTGCCATTATTCATGGTACATGACCATACACAATTTCTATTAGTTTTTGTCACTAGTAATTGTGTTTTCTAATGATCATGTACCATTTTTCTTTTTTACCTACTAGACCATGTCATGTTGCATTTCCTTAATTGTTTTCTAGGTAAACATTTTACGGTCAATATATTAAAGAATCCTACATATAAATTCACTTAATATTATTCAGCATACATCTACACATCATTGGAAAATCAATAGATTTAAATGTCCATCCAAAGTTAGCAAAGCATATCCAAAACATAGCTTTGTAATATTATAGTTGCATTGTTAGTTATTAGTATATATATATATATATATATATATTAAAAAAATCTATGTTAAATATATCGAGAGGTATCACTCTCAAGGAAACTATTATATCTATGCCAGTTTTGGAGATTTATCAATAGATGATCAAACAATTAGTTTTGGAGATTTCATTATGAATTTGAAAAACAAACGATAAAAAAATCATATATTAAAACTGATAGGGTCTACTTTGTCATAGGCTTCCTTTGGCATCATGGACGTTGCAAGATAGCTATCTATCATAAGAATGGATCATAAATTACCTGTAAATTATATTGTTTTCTTGGCCAGTGAAGCGTTGTGTTGGACGATTACATATCCAGTCCCACCCACTACAAATTAGTTAGAATTATTAATTAAGCATTACTTCTTTTTAATCATATAGTCATTTGTTATTTAGGATGTAAAAACATTTGATTTGGGTGAACACTAATGGCTTTTTCTTTGTGCCCATACATTCCAGTGCATTACAATTAGATTTAGAGAAGTGGTAATGTTCAAAATACCATCCAAGTAAATAAAATAAGATTTTATACTCAACAACATATGAACCATTATGGAGTCTCAGTATTAATGTTTCGTTGCAGTAAGTTTGATAGAAAAACATTGACCGGTGAAACATGTGTGATGCACGCATTTCAGTTGATTCTCAAACATGGAACCTTTTAAAATTTCATTTTTAAAAGTTTTTTCTCTTCTTACACATATTGCAATGCCATGATTAATACACATAAGATACAGATGGCACACTGCAACTCAAGGTCCTCCCCTACCATCGAACCCCTTCTTGATCACCCCTCATCCTTTCCCTCTATTTCACTTCCTCATTTTTTCATTCTTCACTCCATCCCCTTTGGTGTTTCCATTGTATACTTCACGCACGATTGTTACTATATCTGCTTACATAATCGAGGCCACCTATTTGGTAAGGTTTATCACTCAGTGTAAAAAATTTGTATCTTCTATTGCTTACAAACTATAAAATATTCCATATCTGTGTGTGTGTGTGTGTTTTAAATTTTACTTTATAATATTAAAAACAATTTTTTGGTTGTTTCTTTTTTTCTCATGACAATTTGATGTTCAACATGTTTTAACATTCCAAATGCGATTTCATGCCATTCACTTTTTTAATAATCAATATGATATTTTTAAAATATCATTAAGAAAGTTGTTTTTATAATATTATTATGGTAGATATATTTTTCAATTCAAATAAATAAATAAAACTCAATTATTAATTTTATCTCATTCAATTTTCCACAATTAAAAATCGACATGTGCCAAAGACTCTGCTTGATTAAATTTAAGGAACTTGTTAATATTATTTCTAAATAAAATGAATTTTAAAGAATCCATATAAATATGAAAGGCGCATCTCCACTGTTCAATTGGGATGGAGTGGGAGGAGTCTGACACATGTCAGGAAGATAAATGACAGAGATTGCATGAGGGAGGATGCGAATACGGATATTGCATAGCCATCGATCTTGGAGGAGATTTCGAAAAATCAGAGGAAACCCTGAAACGTAACTAAAATAACCCTGAAATAGTTCGAAGTTAATAACATTTACTAAAATAGCGTAAATAAACACATTAATGGGCAATCGGAAATTACATTCCACGACTGAGAGTACCACATTCACCACATCCGTCTGTGGCCTCGGGATGTGAAATTAATAACATTTAGAGGTTAGTGTAAATGCATTAGGAGATTGACAATTGGAAATTACATTCGGTGAGTGAGCTTTCCGCAATCACTGCCTCCCTCTTCCTCGCGCTGTGCAAACATAATGACACTTAATTTTTTAATTTATTTGTTTCAGAAATCATTTTTCAGTGATAAATAATGAGGAAAGCAAATGCAGACGGCGACCTCAGGATCGTGTATTGTAGCAGAGGCATCAAGTTTGTGAGTGACAAAAGTGTGGACCGATGATTATTTCTTTTGATTCCTTATTTCTTTAAATAAAAGTAAAACCACGTCATTTACAGATTTTAGAGAAAGATTATGCATATTTTAATTTCATGACGGACTTCATTTTTCATCATTAATTTTATTTTTTAAATATTTTAGAATAGGCTATAATTTTTTACCGGATGTCTGATAGTTCCAACTTACAAAGGTACAAACAACCAATTTCTTTATATATGGGACCTCGGATACCTTACTTCTTAACACCACCCATTCCTTATTTCTTGAAAATAATGTGAGGTATGTATTTTTTTTATTTATAGGCTTTGGTTAGATGAGGGTTAACATGATGTGTTTTTTAATTTAATTGTAGGTTTTAGTCAGAAGATGGGGTTAGTGGATGGTGTGTTGTAATTTCCATTAATTACACACACAAAAACAACAATAAAAATACGAGGATAATTTATTTATTTTACTTACATTGCTCACTACACAACACCACAAGGGCTCTAAGTAGAGAAACTCTACAATGTATAAGACACTTGCATTAATCATCGACTCACATAGACACGTGACAACACCATATACATGTTGATGCCACACTTTCCCCAATGAGCGAGTGCTAGCAATGGCCCAACCACAAGAAAAGGACTCAAGGATTGGTAAACCCACAACACATCATTACCATGATTACATTTTAGTTATGATTAACATTCCAAAAACATTATTGTGCAAGGATAATTTTATCATTTTTCCACCTACAGATTATTTAACTCATTTCACATTCAACTTACAGTTCAACCATCTAATTTGGCTCTTTACCTCTTAAAACAATCTCCAGAACTTACATTAATAGTTGTCATATTTCAAATTACATACAAAGTTCCTAATTCTCTCATTCTCAACTTAAGTTTATGCTTCTCAAATGTTTATACGATGTTTAAATTTTATTCATACTACATAAGTGAAAATGGTGTGATATTAATAAATAAATATTAGGATTTGAGGGAGATTTAGATTCAAGATGCATTTTTCCATGAACATTCTTCGATCATGGTATCCTTATTTCCCTATTGTAGTTAATATATTTCAATAACTTGTTGAGTCCATTCAACATTTCCACATCAATAAATTGTATTTATATTTATATATATCTTTTGTTTTCTCGAATTTTGATCTCACCAAGGGAAATTCATATTCTTTGTAACACATGAAAATGTTTGATTGTGTTATAAGGACTCCAAGACTGACATTATTCGTAACCTCAAATCTTATTTTACTCTTATATGATTTACTCTTACATCACACTATGCTCTCATTTTTGGCATCACTTTGTAACCAAAGAGTTATAGAAGTACTTATCTAACATTTTGAAGAATTACAAGATTGGAAGCATTATAAACTACACATGAACCACAATTGATTTGTGTTCAAGAGAAGATCCCATGTTTTTGCATTTCACGATTCCACTTGACAAATTTCTTTTATTCTTAATGTAAAAAAAGGGCATAACAAGGGATTACTTGGCCAATATTCAAGTTTCTTAGGTTCTCTAAAGTCAACATCTTTCAAATAAATTTCATTTGCAAGGAGTTACTTATTATTTTCTACCCACAAGTTAACCTCCTAATCAACTGAGGTTTAGTATAATTCCAATTTCAACTCAGGTCTCTACGCCCTATTATAGATCAAATTAAGGTGTGAAAAACTATTTACCCTATAAACCCTTTGAAAAGATCAAGGCGCTATAATGTCAGTAGCCAAAGTAACACATTTAGTTGTGAGGAACTAAAGAGATCATTAACAAGAGTTTAAGTCATAGTACAACTATTTCAGTAGTTCCATTTGTGTCATATGGATCTGACAAGGAATTCCTTCGATGAAGAAGAAAATTTCAAGACCTAACTTTGTAAGACTTGGTAGATGAATAGGATACTAAGGAGGTAATAGTTCTACTTACTCCAGAAAAAAAGTTTGTCTAAGTCGTTTTTAACCTTCGATTTTATGACAATGTCGTTAAACATACCGGCTATGACAATAACTCAAAATTGGGCTCTTATTTACTTGAACTGAAAGGTTTCATTGAGTGCAAGGTTTAATTTCATTCTACAGTTTCAATTTATTTTATGGTAAGAAGGATCAAACATGAAGACAAGTTATGCACGAATCTTATACTAGGGTTGAGTGTTTCATTTAAATCTCTTTCTTACAATAACAAGGTAAGAATCGAACACACTTATTAATTAATCGTCTATTGAACACTGGAAAAGCACGACAAGATTTTAAAATTAAAATAATTTAGCATACATATCTAACTTTTACAAAACAAAAATTTGAGGATCAAGATAACACTCATGTGTAGAGGAAACTTTCCCTTAAACCCTAGTATCTAACATTTTATAGAACTTCAATTATAAACCTTTTCATACTTTGAAATTTTTTAAATATCCTCTATAGTTTCATTTAACATATATATATCCAGCCTTTTTGCCATACGTAAATATGAGTTAAAATTGCACCTATGATTACAATCTCATTTCCCAATGTATCCCTAAAACTAACATCTCATACATATTACCAAATTTAAGAAATAAACATTTTTGTGACATGAAAATACATTATACAATGAACTATACAAATTGAAATAATAAGCAATGAATTACACCACGCCTTTTCACCATCTCACTTCCATCCTGTAAAACCATGTGAGCATGAAATTAGTGATAAATTGCTAGCATGGAATCCACCCAAATCTAGCATAATTAACATTTTTAGTGTAGAATTTACACAATAATATTAATAATTTTTGTTTGAAAGGAGGAGGTTAGAGAAACATATTTATTTCATTTTAGTTCACTTCATTTCTTAACCAAGGCGAGAGAAAGAAATAGGGAAGAGAGAGAAACACTATTTTGCCAAAATTTTAAATTCACATAACACTCACACAGTAAAGTTTCAAGAAGTTATTTACAAGTGTCAAAAAGTTTCCACAATGGTTTGGCAACCCAATAGGGGTCCTAATACTTTCTCTTTACGTTTTTCCTACTAGTTGACAAAACATTCAAAATTAGGCTTGGAGGTCAAGAAACCACTTTTAAATGTTGTGCTTTGATGTGTAAACACACCACGGGTAACTTTCTACATGCCCTCATATACACTAAGAATTCACATAAATTAATAGGATTTAGGACTGACGAATGGTTTTCGATTGGCAACCAGTTTTCTGAGGCCATCAGTCATAATTGACCTAGATGTAAAAGATCAAAAGTTAGCTCAAGGGCTCAGAAACCCAAAACCAAAAATGAATTTTGATGGATGAATACGCAACGAAAAACTTCCTACGAGTCCCCCTATATATGGATAATTGACTAGAGTCAATGGAACAGAGAACTAGAAAGTGGTTTTCAAATGATGACAAGTTTTATGGAGCCACCGATCATAATTGGTCTAGTTTGATCTAGTCAAACTACGGCCAGAGGCCTACAAAATACCATTGCCAAACTATCAAGAAGATTCTTTTTCCCCAAACCAAAGGTTCCAAGAAATAGTCTAGTAAAAATACTTGAGGTTTGTGAAGGCTGATAAGCATTTCGTTACTCAGGGTTCAAATGTCGAGCCAATACGAAACCCAACTTTTCAAATTTAGCAACTTCTTACAGCTACAAGATGGTGTAACAGGGCTCCTAAAAGGGAGTTACAAAGATCACAGATGATCATTAAAGGTAGAAAAAAGAATTAAATTGACTCCTCACATGACAAGGTACACGTAGGAAACTTAACATCTCCTTTATGGAGTTATGAAGATTATTTTGTAAGTCTCCGAAAACTGTTATTTATTTTTTTTAACAAGGGAGCAATCAACATAATTGTAGGGGCTCAAATTCAACTTGTCAATAAGAAAATGGGTACTATAGCAATCTAGTTTCATTAGAAAGTTTGTTAGATCATCTCAAAATGAGGGTTTGAGTTTATGCTTGTCTAGCAAGGAATATTTTAATTACACAAGCTACAGTATGACGTCTTTTGTTTTGAAAACAAGTTTATTTAGAACTATCAATTCTAATATAATGCTACATTTTAAAATTTATTTCACTACAAATGAAAAAATAAAGAATTTTTTTTTTTAATGATAGGGAGTGATGAACCGTGCATAATAATTAAACTAGCGAGGCGGGGGTTGGGGATTTTGACATTTCACCCATCAATTACACTTGCTTGTAGCCATATGAGGTATATTCAAAGATCCAACCCAAGTGTACATTGCAAATATTGTAGCCCGCGAAGCATATCTCTTGGAGGCATCCAAATGAAATGTAACGTCTGCTACAACAACCCACTTGAAACCCAAGAACAACCTAGGATTAGTCAGAAAATTGTGGGATAATTTTTTTGTTTACAAGTGTCTACTACTAGGTTACATACAACAGCTACCACAAGAAAGGTTTAGAGGCCAAATAAAAAATCTTAGCTCATAGTTTTCCCATTACAACAAATATTAAATCTACTAGGTCAAAACTTAGGGTTAGAATAATCATTAAGATTAAGAGGGCAATTTGTCACTCTCCCACCCTCTGACAGGCTTAAGATATTCAACCTAATTTTTCTCAAAATTAACACACTTGAAACCCTCTGAAAACATTCCCTTTAGATAGGAAAATTTCTCACCTTTCCAGTGATATAAAGAAGTCCTCCTAACTCGTATTTTCAAAGTTATGGGTTGATGGACCTTGGGAGGAAATTTTTCCCAAGGTAGGCCCAGGGGACAAAATTTTCCCTAAGGGCGGGTCTGCGGGCCACTGGGAGAAACTTTTCCTAGAGGAGGAGTCAGATCAATGGGACGAGGGGAGAAAAATTTTCACAAGGGCGGGTCTGCAGGCCCCAGGAAGAATTTTTTCTTGGAGAAGTCAGGTTTGTGGGGATGGGGAGAATTTTTGGAAATTTTCCTGCTTGGGGAGAAAAACCACCTTTGCACCCGCGTGCCCGTAAGTCTACAAGTCTGCAAGGGACACGTGGCGCATCCTAAGCCAACTCGGAGAAAGCGGGGTGGTAGAGATGCAAGAATTTTATTGCCCAGAAGGGCAAAAAGGGTAAAATTAACCTGCGCCTCCACCAATGCGAGAATATGCCACGTGTCAGCCAACCATTGGCAGCGGGTTGGTGGGCCTGTCGACATTACAATTTTCCTCCATAATTTCTATTTTATTAATGTATGTATTAGGAATAGGATGTTGTTAAGTATAATTAGTAGTGGCGTCCAATAGAAGATAACGGCGCCGTTAGTACGGTGCCACCAATAATGTAGAATACGGTAACAGTCAAAGTACAATAAGAATGTTGTAAAAAGAAAATATTTCTCATAAGTGGTCCGGTAATGTTTAAATGTCAAAGTTGGGATAAGTAGAGAAGTAGGGTCTACATGATTAGGAATTAGAAATATTATATTTGTAATAAGGACAAAGAGTGATGACATAAATATTTTGTATATTTTATTTGTGGAAAAGTCTAAAAAGGTGGAACCCATGTGAGATGATAAGGTTTATCTTATCTTAGAAGATAAGCCTACATGTAAAGGCAAGAGTTTAGGCATGGAATATGATTGTCTGAAAGAGATTTCCTATCCTAACTTAGAGATAAGGTGGATAAGCCTGAATTCCTATAAATAAAGAGGCCACTCCCCCTCATTTAGCATAGAGAGAAGTAGTGAGAAATATTGTATGAATAAGTGTGAAAAGGAAGCCATCATTTTGAAGGTGTGTTAAAGAAGCCATTAAGAGGTGTAATTGTGAAGTTTCTCCCATAGTTATTGTTTGAAGGAAAGTGAAGTTAATAACACTTGAAGAACCTCATGGGTGAGATTGTAACAACTTCATGTTGATATTATAAGTTACACTGATATTTCAGATTTATCATTATTCCTTCTTATCATAGTCTATGGTACTCTTGTGTTATGTTTGTTGTTGTGTTTCCAGATTACATCCACCAAACTAAGAGCTATGCATTAGTTAATAATCATAGCATGAGGAGTTTCCGGTGAATAATTATCATAGTGTCGGATTGGTGTTGACATTTTGGTTCCGTTGCCGAGACCATTCCTCGTTAGTGGATTTTCTGAAGAAATATTCTCACTTAGTTAGAAAACATTTGGAGGGTAACCTTGTTTTTACTATGCATAGCAGTTACCATGGTAAAGTCACTTATTGTTGTGAATAGTAGTTACCAGCAGTAAAGTCACTTTTTACCGTGAATAGTATTTACCATAGTAACTTCACTTTTTACTATGAATAGTGTTTACCACAGTAAAGTCATTTTTTACCGCAGTAACTTCACTTTTTACTGTGAATAGTGTTTACCACAGTAAAGTCAGTTTTTACCGCAGTAAGTTAAGTTTTACCATAGTTTACCGTGGCCATTTCTATTTTCTATTATAGTAATTCCAATTATTTGTGCACATAAGTCTTATTGATTGTACTTTCGGGTTGGTATTTCACTGTGGTTACTTTTGGAAATGGGGAAGATTCCTATTTTTTCAGCCCAATCTAATGAAGATGCTTCCTCTTTCATTCAAGAGTTTAAACGATCTTGTATTTGTAATGGCCTTATAAGAAGGGAACAATGGACTGAATTTTTTCCTACCTTTTTGGATGGTTTAGCCCTTAGGTGGTGTGAAACACTAGGTGATAATGTGAAAAACTCATGGGATTTATTAACTGAAAGTTTTCTTGAAGAATTTGGTGAACAACAGAAATATGCAGATCTCATGATCGATATCACAAAGCTAGCCCAAGGAGAGAAGGAGAAGATAAGGGATTCTCATGCTCATGTTCTAGAGCTAAGGAGGAAGCTCGATGCCCAGATCCAGAAGGAAGGATTAGCGGATGGGTTAATGAATGGCGTGGATAATCTCCTCTATAAGCACTTCATTCTTGGGATAAAGCCAGAGATCAGACAATGAGTGAAGTATGACTGCCCAGCTACCATTGAACAAGCAAAGGAGATTGCAAGAAATCATGGAAGAGGAGCCCAAAGAAATTGTTGCTAAAGTAGATCCTACACCAGCACCTTTGGTTCAGAATCCACAACCACTCTCGGTGAGCACAAATCCTTCTCCTAGTACATCTAATGAGTATGAAGTTCTGCTCTGAAAGATGGATTAGTTAAATATTAATCTTCTTTAAGGAAAAGAATTTAGTTCTCAGGGAGGAGATAGAGATCCAAAAAGAAATATTTCTGAAGTTGTATGTTATGGTTGTTATAAAAAAGGGCATTACAAAGTATAATTGTCCAAATAGAGCTTCTACATCTGGTATAAGAGATAATGATAAAGGGAAAGCACCTGTGAATTCTTTTGATGTAGTAGATAAGAGCATAAATAATGAAGTAGATGTTTTTGAAACAAAAAAAAGAAAGAAAAAGATAACCAAGATGGATATGATCCTAAGAATATGAAAGGAGAAACTAGTAAGAAACATAGGAGAAGAAATTTGGGTGTGTAGGATTTTCTGATTTCACAGGGACAAGGACCATACTCCATCTTAGACGATCTATCCAAAAGGTCTACAAATATTACATATGGTCAACTCTTGGCTATGTCTTCTGAAAAGAGGCGGGAGCTGCGAAGTGGACTCAATGCTTAATGAAGGAAGGAGGTTGAGGTCCCTATTTTGGAGGCAAAGGCGGATCCCTACGCTCCACAAGCTGAGGTATTATGTAATGGTATTTCAATTCATGATGTCTTAGTTGATGGAGGTGCTGTAGTTAATGTAATGACCGAGTCTGTAATAAATATGTTGGGTTTAAAAATTGATCACCCCTCAACACTTATGTTAAGGTCATTAAATAAAGGAAAAACTAAACCAGAAGGTGTAGTCTCAAATGTGGTAATATCTGTTATGGGTGTTGTATGTGTGGTAGACTTTTAGGTGATGAAAAATGGTACTGTTGTGTACCCAATGTTGTTGGGAAGACCTTGGCTAAGGAGAGTTCATACAAGAAACTACTGGAATGAAGGCTTCATGACACTTGGACATGGTAGAGAGAGGATGAAGATAAACATGATCCCTCGGCATCATAAGAAAAAACTTGTGGATTCAAGTGATGAATCTGATGATTGGACATGCTCTGATTACTCATATACTAGCGAAGTGGACACTAAAGATAAAGAAATTAAGGTTGATGTTTCGGTCATGGATATCCTTCTAGTCACACCGACTCATGATCCCATAAAATTATCTGAAGAAGAAATTGATGATCATCTCCAAAAAATAAAGATTGGTGATGTTGTGATGGAGAGTGAGAAGGAATCCTACCTCTAGCTCTTTCAAAGGTACATACACATATTCACTTTTGATTACAAGGAACTCCATCAAGTAAATCGGGTAGAACATTCTATTGAGCTGGTAGATGGTGCTAAGCCTATAAAGCAAATGCCATAGAGAATGAATCCTAATTTTTCCAAGACTGTAAAAGAAGAAATAGATAAGTTGCTTGATGCAGGATTTATATTTGCTATGGAGAATTCAAAATGGGTTTCTCCCATTGTGATATCAATAAAAAAGAATGGGAAGCTACACATTTTTTTTTATTATAGGAAGCTCAATAAGGAAACAAAGAAGGATCATTACCCTCTTCCATTCTTAGATCAGATTTTGGATGAAGTAGCTGGCCAGGAGTGCTATAGTTTTGCTGATGGATATAGCGGATACAACCAAGTTTGTATAGTTGAGAAAGATCAGCTGAAGACCATGTTCACCACTCCTTGGGGAACGTTTGCTTATAGAGTTATACCTTTTGGGTTGTGTAATGCTCCAACAACGTTCCAGTGCTTGATGAATAGGGTGTTTGAACCCTACATTGGGAACTTCATCAGAGTATTTCTGGATAATTTTTGCATCTATGGGAGTAAGATGGACCACCTGCACCAGATGCAGACAAAATTTCAAAGGTTAGATGAAGCACAAGCCTCACTAAACCCTAAAAAGTGTGTCTTTAGATGTTCTAAAGGTGTTTTATTAGGGCATGTTGTATCCAGAGATGGTATTGGTACTGATCCTGATAAAGTTTCAAAAATCAAAGAGTTACCAATTCCTATGAATAGAAGAAATAAGGCGCATGAAGCTTTTGAAAAACTGAAGGAAGCCCTGGTGTCTTCACCTATTTTAAAGAATCTAGATTGGAGTAAGCCATTTGTTGTGTATATTGATGCCTCAGATGTAGAACTAGGAAGTACTCTGACCCAAAAGGAAAAAAATGGGAATGATCATCCAATTTACTTTGGGAGCAGAAAAATGAGCAGTGCTGAGGTAAATTATACTGTAATTGAAAAAGAGGCTCTAGCTATCATTTTTACTGTAAAGAAGTTTAGAAATTACTTACTAGGGCAGAAATTTATAGTTGTAACAGATCATCAGGCTCTAAAATATATTGTCAATAAGCCTAACCCATCAGGGAGGATAGCAAGATGGATAATTTTCTTACAATAATTTGAATTTGATATTATAGATAAGCCAAGAAAGAATCATGTCAATGCAGATGCACTCTCTCGAGCCTATGATGGTTTAGGTTTTCCTTGTGATGATGATGATTTCCCAGATGCAGCATTGTTATCTCTTGACACAATCCCTTGTGAATACATAGATATTTACAATTATCTAAATGAATTCAAGTTTCCTGATGGTGCGAATGCAAAGACTAAGAGGAAGATTACTCAAGCTAGTCATCCATATTGTATTCTGCATGGAGTATTATTTCGAACAGGACCTGATGGACAGTACAAGAGGGTAATTGGACGTGATCAAGGGAAGGAGATGATAGAAGAATTCCAAAATGGTACATGTGGAGGACACTTCTCTATACAACTTACATCAAGAAGGATCTTAGACGCAGGTTATCATTGGCCCACTCTTTTTAGAGATTGTTATAATTATTGTAAGACATGTGATATTTTTCAAACACATGGTAACCATAAGACTTCATCAGCTCCATTATGCACTATTATTCCACTTGGTCCCTTTGAAAAGTCGAGAATAGACATTTTAGGTCCACTTTCAACTACCCCACGCCAAAATAAGTATACTGTAGTTGCCACAGATTATTTAACCAAGTAGGTTGAAGCTAGGCCATTGAAAACAACTTCCATGGATGAAGTGGCAAGGTTCATATATGAACGCATTGTCACCAGATTTGGTTGCCCATTAGAAATTGTAACAGATCAAGGAAGCCACTTCATTAATGAGGTGGTAGAAGCCCTAGTCAACAAGTTTTCTATTAAGCACAGGAAGGCAACAACATACATATCCCTTACACATTACTTACATATTTCTTACAACACTTTAATTCAAGGCCACTAATTCTATTAATTACTTTCTTATGGCATATTTTAATTAATTAATCTAACAACAAGATTACTCATAATATTACACACCATTTAATAAATAATGAAAGGGGTCAAACCACCACAAAATAAACACATGAAAACATTAAAAAAGGGACCAAATAAAATAAAATACATAAAACCCCTTGGTCACATTTAAAGGTGATCCCCCCATGGAAATCCATAACACAATCAAACACACACAAACAATACAGTTGTCATGGTGACTGTTATCACCAAATCATAGCACCCCTATGTTTATACAAGTGCATATACTTGAACTCACAGTGTGATTGGATAACATGGGTACTATATCCAAGTTGTGGGACTTGCTACTTGAGATAAACCTCCAGAGAAAGCTGGTTCTTGCTCCTAACTACCTGCCACAATCTACTCTAATGCAGGGGAAAATAACTATTCTAATCTAAATTTCCAAGGGACCAAGGAGAGATAATGCATAAAATGAAAGCCTACACTAAAGCGGTGATACACCAAAAAAGGAGGGTGTGAGAGTAGTCTTCAAATGCGTGAAATACAGAAGCAAAGGGTACACTAGAAGAGGTGATGACAGTTCTCCATAATCTAGCAAAACACATTCAAAACAATATTTCAAACGTACACAATGATAATGGATCCCTGCATGAACATAATAATAGACACAATATTCTTATAATCAAGGTTAAAGGTGGAAGAAAAATGCAAGAAAACATAGCAGGGGAAGATACATCCACAAACTTGTATTTTATTGCTTCCTGGTATGCACATTTCAATCGGTTACAAGATAAGGGCCTGGATCACCATGCAAGGAGTCCATAACAAGGGCCTGCAACACATTGGCTTCACAAAGCAATTTTGGCAGAGCTTTGCTATAAAACTACCGCCTTGCAATGAGCCCAACACTCCCATTTATAGAAAAAAATGAGAAGAAAGAGAGAAGGGAAAAATGGAAATCCCAAAATCTATCCTTCAACCACTTATAAGAGGCATTAAATGGAGTAAAAATGATTATATATTACTTACAAAAGGCTCCCCATACTGTCCCAAGTGCTACAGTAGATAAAGAATGATGACCATGCCTCTTAATTGCACTCCCAACCACCAAATAAAATACTGTTATGAACACGGCCACGTTTTGTGAAAAATCCCCACCAATATCTCATAAAATCTATAATTTCTTGATCTTTGTGCATTGGAATTGGAGCCACGATTCCAACAGTACCAATTTTGTGTGATTTCGTTACGAAATGCAAAAGTTATGGCCTTCTGAGTGCTGGCAGCTATTTTGGGTCTGGCAGGCATTTTCTGTCATTTGAAAGGAATGAGCATTAGCTGACTGGAGCCGAATATGTTTCTTTTATTTAAATATATCTACCCTTGTTAAAAATTATGGTTGTTTGAAGTTTCATGGGTCAAACGTTGACTTTTATTCTTTGTTGCAACTATTTCAGAAAATCGGTCGATTTGCGTCCCACGCGTACTTCTGTCCTGGCTGTCCTGAACGAATATCTCCCGCATCGACCGATTTGGGCTTCCTTGTCCCATTTTACGGCATTTTCACCTTTTTGCGTCCCACGCGTCCCGCGCGTAATTCTGTCCCAGCTGTCCCAGACGAAAATTTCGGAACTACCCGAAATGGACCATCTTTCGGCAAATCGGCCGGTTCGCGTCCCATGCATACTTTTGTCCCAGCCGTCCCAAACCACGTGAAACAAAAAACTTAATGATTTTTCTTGCTTTCGACCGTTTCAGCTTTTCGCGTCCCTCGCATCCTGACGTCCCAACTGTCCCGCGGACTGCCTGGGAAAAAAATGTCTGACTTAGCTGATTTTCTTTGTTTTTCGGCCCCAAGCTTGGTACGACGAACCTCAATATGACCTGAACTGGTACAACCCGAACCCTCCAGACCCGAAATGCTTTAAAACAATCCTGCAACCTTATTTTTTGTATTTTTTTAATTTTTTCTAACTGGTTGGGATTTCTTCTTGGATGGGAGAGTTAGAGAGAAGCCGAGGGGGCCCTAAAAACATGATTCCAAGCCTCGAATCAATCTACTTGCTCAGGACTGAATAATTTGATGCATGTTATCAAAATTACCTTGAGGGTGAATTTTGGATAACAGTGACCTTGTTGAATTCATCTATAATTCTAAAGTGGTTGGTCTCCAATCCCCCGATATTTTCTATGATATTTTAAACCTGCAAAATACAAATACCTCCTTCGGCCATATGGCCATATTAGAAAATCCAAATCAATATAAATATAATTTCAAGATCATCGACATATATGTGAATCACAACAATCATCAAATCAATCAGCAACATCGCTTACGATTTCATCCACAACTATATCATCATCAATTTTAATTCAATTCTCATTTTCTAGGTCTACTCAAAATATCCAAATATCACAAGTCAGAACAACATCTATAATATAACCATGTCAAACAATATACCAACATCAATATCTAAAATATCTCTAATAATCATCATGCACCATATATGAATCAAAGTCCAAAATAAACCATGATCTAACATTTTACATCATATTAAATTTAAATATAACAATGTCCATAATATAGTCAGCAGTATCAGGATGAATATTGCAAGGTGTCAAAGGGAAGTGGGAAATACATCCCCCTCCCTTTATAATCAAATTCCTCTTGGAAGTCACTGGAATAGATGTGGGAACTAAACTCGTAAAAAGGTAGAATCCTCCCATATAGCTGAAGTCTCATCATATCTGTCCCACTCCACTCGGACCTGATCAATCTCTCTACCTCAAAGGCCCAGGGTCCTACGATCTATAATGCGAACAGCCTCTAGCATCACCTACCCCTGATCCTACACCTACAATGATGTCCAATCTAGCACATGAGAAGGATCTCCAACATATCTCCTAAGATCTGAAACATGAAACACATCATGTACGCGAGATAAGCTAAGTGGCAACACTAGACAGTAGGCCAAAGGGCCAATACGCTCCAAGATCTCAAAAGGACCCATGAATCTAGGAGCTAACTTAGAACCTTTTCCATAACAGATAGGGCTCTTGTGTGGCCTAACACAAAGGAACACCTTCATGTTCACATCAAAACTACGGTCGGTCGTATGCTGGTCTGCGTACTTCTTCTACCTATCTTGTGCCTCCTACAGTCTTTGCCTGATCATAACCACATGTTTCTCCATGTCCTGCAACAAAGCTGGTCAAAGAGAAACCCTGTCCTCTAACCTGTCCCATCTAAGAGGTGTCCTGCACTCTCTACTATACAAGTCATGAAAAGGATCCATGCCTATAGAACTCTGAAAACTATTATTGTAGGAAAACTCCACAAAGTACAAGTACTTCTCCCATCTCACCTGATGATCTATTATATACATCCTAAGCATGTCCTCTAAAATCTAATTCACCCACTCAGTTTTTCCATTTGTCTCAGGGTGATATGTTGTGCTAAAGTTGATCTTCATCTCGAGGGCATACTACATGGTAGTCAAAAAATGGGAAGTATACAAAGGATCGCAGTCACAAATAATCTTCTGCGAAATCCCATGGAACCTGAAAATCTCATCTAGATAAACCCATGCCATTACACTAGCTCTATATGTGGTCTTCACCAAAGAAAAATGAGCCACTTTTGTCAATTTATCCATCGTGACAATGATGGCATCGTGGTGGTATCTTGACATCGGTAGCCTAACTATGAAGTCCATGGAAATGGTGTCCCACTTCCACTCTAGTATAGCATGCGGAAGGAGAAGGCCAGCTGGATGCTGATACTTGGCCTTCACTTTTTGTCACTCTAAACAACGTGACAAAAACTGAGCCACGTCTCTATGATGTCCTCTCTAGTGATACAACTATCTCAAGGTGGTGTGCATCTTCTTCACTGCGGGATGGGCTGAATAGGGTGCACGATGTGCCTTTGTCAGAATATCCTTTCTCATGCCTCCACCTCTAGGAATATAAATCCAGCCTCTGTGGCTGAGAAGACCATCTTCCTCTAAATAAAAACCATCAAACTTCCCTAGAAGGGGTCTCTGAGACTCGATCTCTGCTCTGGCTACAATGTAGAAGCCATCGTGAGGAAGCTGTTGTAGAATCCTGCTCCACAAATTTGTGCTCACTGAGGTCGCCATAGCCACATGCCACCATCTACTAAGAAGTTCTGTAACCACATTCTTCTTCCCTTTCACATGTTCTATCTCCATATCATACTCACAAAGAAACTCCATCCAATGTCGTTGGCAAGCATTGAGATTGGGCTGCTTGAAGAGGTGGCGAAGACTCAAATGATCAATCCTGAGTGTGAATCTCCTGCCAAGAGGAAAGTGTCTTCATCAAACCAAGGCATGCACAAGTTCTGTAAGCTCAAGATCATGTGCCAGATAATTGAGCTCATAATCTTTGAGTTTTCAAGACTCAAAAGCTACCACTCTACTCTCTTGCATTAATACACCTCCAAGTCTTGCCAAATAAGCATCCATGCATACTAAAAACTCCCCTTGTGGATCCAGCACTGCAAGAATAGGTATTTTAGTGAGACATTCGTTTAGTTTCCTGAAGGCCTACTCACACCTGTCTCACCAAACAAACTTCTTCCCTTTCCACTAAAGGGAAGTGATGGGGTGTGCAATCCGAGAGAAGTCCTGATAAAATCTAGTGTAATAACCTGCTAATCGCATGAAGTTGTGCACCTCAGTCACAATAGTGGGTGCTAGCCAATCCATAATAGCTCTAATCTTGGAAGGATTTAATATGATACCTTTCCCATAAACATAAGCTCAAGATCATGTGCTAGATAATTGAGCTCATAATCTTTGAGTTTTCGAGACTCAAAAGATACCACTCTACCCTCTTGCATTAATACACCTCCAAGTCTTGCCAAATAAGCATCCATGCATACTAAAAACTCCCCTTGTGGATCCAGCACTGCAAGAATAGGTATTTTAGTGAGACATTCGTTTAGTTTCCTGAAGGCCTACTCACACCTGTCTCACCAAACAAACTTCTTCCCTTTCCACTAAAGGGAAGTGATGGGGTGTGCAATCCGAGAGAAGTCCTGAAAAAATCTCGTGTAATAACCTGCTAATCGCATGAAGCTGTGCACCTCAGTCACAATAGTGGGTGTTATCCAATCCATAATAGCTCTAATCTTAGAAGGATCGACTGTGATACCTTTCCCATAAATTATATGACCCAAATAATGCACCTTTGTCTGAAAGTATGCACACTTCTCCAAGTTCCCGTAAAGTTAATGCTCACAAAGACACTAAAGAACCTAGTGAAGGTGCCCCTCATGCTCCTCACGCATACGTGAGTAAATAAAAATGTCAATGAGGAAGATGATCACGAAGCGATCTCAGAAGGTCCTAAATACCCCATTAGTCAAACTCATAATCACTACAGGGGAATTCGTCAAACCAAAAGGTACCACTGTGAACTCATAGTGGCCATTGTAGACACCCATAATTATGCCTAAGTAATTTAAATACTTAAATTGCGCTAATTATCCCCTTTCTCACAAATCGACGACATATCATCAAAAGCGCTCATATTCCCTCTTGTTTTCATTAATTAATTATAATACACTAATTGATTAAGTCACCTATCCAGCTAACAACCTAATTAATGACCTTTTGTTAATTATTTACTCCTTCTATCTAAACTAATTAATTAGCCTTTCACTTCATTTAACTAGTAAATCAATATTTAATTGATTTAATCCTCTCCTAATAGCCTAAATCGTACTAATATTCCTCTAATTAGCTTCTATAAGCTTACATCTACCTATTAACTAATCACCTTTGATTAATTAAAACACCCCCCAACTCCCATGACTTGCTAAGCATAAATTAAACCCTTCTAAAGTAAGGTTACCTTTTATAAAGAAACCTTATCCATTTGTAATCATGTTTTACCTTTATCCCACATGCAAAGGGATGAAGTGTTTCCTTTATCCATTGGGATATATAAGGAGCCCTCCTTCTAGCTTTATACCTACACCTAAACATTTTAAGAGAGCAAATGCAAAGCATATAGCAAAGAGACTAAGAGCTTGCATTTTGTCTTCTTGAGAGGTCACCATTGTTAAGAGCTAAGCTTCATATTCTTGCATTTGTTAAGGATCAAACAAGTAATTTTTGATTGTCATTAGAGCTAAATAGGTCCATGCATTTTGTTGGTAATCTAGGAGAGTAGATATTTTAAATAGCATGCTAATTTTGATCTTATGTTTTAAAAGTTATAATGTTAGTTTAGATCTTGTTTAACTTTTTATCTTGATGGTGCTTATGCTTTGTTTTAGCTAGATTGTAGAACTATTTTAGGTGGTAGTTCCTGCTCCATTTGATTTAGCATTAAGTAAAGTACACATGCACACATTTGGCACGCCTGGTGGGACACTTAGTCCCATGGCATTTTAGTTTAAGTTTTATTCTTTTGGATAATTTTTGATATGCACATGTAGTATTTAATGTCCATTTTCTTGGACTTTTGCTAACTTGATATGTGTAACTTCATGTTCATAGCCATCATTTTAATGGGTAATTGCCATTCTTAAGCTAACTTGTCAAAATTTGAGATATTGTGTGTTTTCTTGTGTTTTTTGCTGTATTTTGGTTACAAATATAGCACAGGCACATTTTTAGGAGCGTAGGTGCAGTTTTTGTGGCACACACACCTATCTGGTGGTGCAGGCACACTGTCAAAACCTGGTTCTCTGTTTACCAACCCTGGCGCATGCACGCTAACCCTGATGCACATACCCTAACCAATGCGTAGATGCACTAACCTGGGTGCAAACACCATTTCATACTTTACCTTCACTGTATTCTGAAAGCTGTCAGATCAGTACACATACCCTAACTAGAGCACACACATTCTTTTAGTGGCACAAAGACATTTTTGGTGATGTGGACATTATGTTAGAATCTAGGACTATTTCATAAAGTGGTAGCACACATGTTTTCCTGGTAGCGCACACACTTTTCTGATGGCACACACACTTTTCCAGTGGAACGAGTATTATGTCTATTTTTCCATCTATTTTTCTCGAAGGTGGCACATACATTGTTTTTGTGGTGCACACACCTCTCTGGTGGTGCAGGTGCATGGTAAGAAAAAATACACAGAGTGGCACATGCATTGATTTCGCGGTGCACATGCCTCTCAGGTGGCGCAGGTGCACTGTAATTTGAAAAAATGTAGAGTGGCGTATATGCCTAACCCACGCGTAGGCACTAAAAAAGGGGCGCAAGTTTCATTTTATACTTTTTAAATTAATGTGTTGAGGTTCTAACATTCTTGCAAGTTTTACCTAATCATATACATGTCTTTGCAAGTTGTTTTTACATGTTTGTACTTGATTAGATAATATGTTGCATTGTTTACTTATAGGAATAAGATTGTGCATGCTCTTCCCTCACGTCCCTTAGGTCAATCTTGGGAATCAGAAATGATTCTTAAGTCCTTTTGATGCTTTGAGGTTGTTAGGAATATTTGAGTTGGAATTGGTTAACTTGGCGTAGTTTAATTAAAGTGTTTTTCCATTTTGATATCTTTTTGGATTTTGAAGACATCACGTACGCTCTTCTCTTTCTTCCTTAGACAATCTAGAGAATCATAAATGGTGCCTTCTCTTTTGATGGAAAACTATTAAAAATCGTCATACAGGACCAAAACACCATCGCTTATCAAAAAAGCAGAGGAATCAAAACAAAAGTAAAAAAACTACTAATACAGTTGTTATACAGGTTGCCAAACGGTGTTTGAGAAAAACACACCTAATTAAAAAAGATAAAATGAACAACATATTCAAAAATGGTATTACAAGTTTTAGAAAAGTTTACGTCTCTCTCCACTCAACTAGAACATAACCCCTTTGGCATAACGCCTTAAGCTACAACAATGGGGGTGGTTCCAAGAACCCCAAAGTAGTCCACGTAAGAGGGAACCTTGTAGATGAAACGGGAAGTGCTCTGCACTACCTATCTGACTAGTGATTCCTTTGTGAGATAGAGTTACAAGTTGTCCCTACGCGACCCTTTTAAGTACACTGGATGTATCTGATGCCCAATGTGCTTGAAGGGGGAAAAGTCGAGATACTCCCAAGATAGTCGGGACTGTTTGGGTAAATCATCCCGCTCGTGGATAATCTTTGTAACACCTAGAACAAGAGAACCACCTAGGAAAATATACTTTGGCCAGGAGCTCACTTTAACTATTGTAAAACAGTATTGAGTTATGAACCATCCTTTTATTACGAAACGTGTGACGCTTTACTTTCGCTTAATTTTAACTTTCCTTAGGGTGAGGCGAAACTCTGCTGAAGTGAAGCCAACATTTTTCATCCCATTTTTTATTTACTTCCTTCACATTCTTTTGAAAATTTGTTGATCAGAAGGAGAGTTACTACCTTTGTGTTACCAATCGGTTGTTTCTGCCACTTTTTTTTCTGTTTACACCCCTCCATGTTTGCGGCTGGGTAAGTTAAATGTATAAAGTGTGCGGGGGCATATTCATATCATTGGCAGCCATTGTGATCTTGATACACATGTCAAGATCGTCATTGTAGTTAGGTGTGGTTCATCATCTTGAACTTCCTTAGAAGGGTTAGCTTGTTTGTATTGTATCACTACAATTTTGATATTTACGTCTTGTTTCTTGTAAACTCAACATAAATATCTATATTGTAAAGTTACGATGCACACATTTTTAACTATTCCTAGCTATACTTTGAGATTTTTAGTTTGGTTCTCTTATTACCTTTATTTTGAAGAATGTTGTGTATTACTATTTGCGTGTGTTATATCAATAGCACCTTGATATCAATACCTTAATTTCTCACAAACTTGGTTAACATATCATGGTTATATTGTTGTGTCATTTGTGAATTGTAATTGGCACTTTTTGAGATATAGGTCTTAATCGAATCTGAGGTCACTCCAAGTATATCTTATTAGGAGGTTGCATTGACTTCTTGTATTTACTTACATTTTGTTCATTTCTTTGAACTTAGAATAAGTAAGAACATCTTGTCAATTATCTTGCGATGCAAAAATACTTTTTTGAAACGTAGTTTAGGAGGTACTTCATTTGAAAATGTTATATACCAATTGCTTGTGTAACTGGTGATTTATCACTCTATCACATTGGTATTCTCACATTGTTAATTCACTCATATTCTTGACAATACATCTTGCATTTCACTTAGGTGTGGTCACAAAGTTTTGAACACATTTACAACTTACCCTAGTGAAACTATCATGAAAACATGGATCCTAAAACACGATTAGGACTCAAGAAATAGACATACAAGGAACAACAAGTGCAACATTGAGAATCCTCTAACAGACAAGGGTCAAACCCCTTCATTGGACATGATCTAAGACCTCTGTTTTCTGTGGAAAAAGAGATATAAGATATGGTCGATCATAGTGGAAATATATGTAACTAAAAGCGAAACACACAGAATTCAATTTTGACCCCACTTTATTAGATGAGTTTATTTTCAGAAATAAGGATAGATTGCTAGCACGGGTTGTAGAATTAGGGGCCAAATTTCCCACTGAAAATGAAACAATCCCACCTTCAAATAACGCTACTGAGGAAGAATGCCCACTTATCAATATGGAGGATATTTTGACGCATGGACATGCTTCTACCTCTAACACAGGGAATGATAAAGTGGTGGGGCATAGAATACCCTTTATCAAAGTGCCACGTAGAAACAAGATAGAACATGAGATGGGTGAAGAACCTCCACAATACAAGGAGGAAGAACCTTTAGAAGAAGAAACCACAATTCAACAACAGATTAGTAACCTAAGCCGACAATTAGCTTTGCTAACCGCCCATGTACAGAAGGAAGAAAACAAGGATGTTAAGAGTTGAAGCCTAAGGTTAATATCAATGAACTCCATAGAGAAAACCAAGGAGAAGAAGACACGGGGTATCATCACGTATACATTCCCACTTCTCCCACTAGAGAACAATTTCTCCCACAAGAGGTAAAGTCTATGAAAGTGACACTCACAAGCCTACAAGAGAGCAATATAGGGAGCATTAGAAAGTATCAATATGAAGAATTATTCCCCCTATCCTTTTGAGAATATAATGACCCTTCAACGCTTTCCTAAGAAATTTGATATGCCAAAATTTGACAAATATAAAGGGAAAGAAGATCCAAAGGATCATGTCAAATATTTCTATATGGCATGTCAAGAGATATCTTATAGTGACAATTATCTCATCAGACATTTCCCCAAGAGTCTTGGAGGCCAAGCCTTGGAGTGGTTTACATGTTTACCATGAGGATCAATTTTCACCTAGCCAAAATTGGCAGAAAGGTTCGTGCGTCACTTCTCATACAACATAGAGACTGATGTCATCATGGCAGATTTATGTGGCACCAAGAAACACCCTAATGAGACTTTCACGAGCTTCTACCGATGGTGGAGAGGGATAGCTAGTTATTCTTTTTGTTCCCAACCTAAACCCAGATATAGCTTTCCACCTCCAAATGCATTATGTTCACACTTTTGAGGAGGTCCTCAAAAAAGGGGTTTAGATAGAGAAAGCTCTCATTGCCAAAGGCACCCTCAAAACCCAATCTAGAGATCATCAAAATTTCAAATCCATCGAGAAGCCCAAGATCTTTAACAAAAACAAAAATGTGGTGGAAGATGGAATCACTGATTCCAAACGTGTTCAAACAGTCCAAACTGGTCAACCTTTTAAACTGACCAAGGGACCAATTCAACCACCACCAAAGTGAAGAACGTTCACCTCTCTTAATGAACCTTTGTCAGTTATACTAAAACAATTGGATGTGGCCCACATGATGACATATTCTACGACGCAACCATTTGATGACAACACTCCAAAACCTTCATTGTATAAGGAGCATGAATATTATGAAATGCATCATGTCAAAGGACATAAAATAGACAAATGTTTGCGAATTTGTCATTATATTCAATACCTCATTGATAATGGGGAGATAGAGGTTGATAACCCAGGAAAAACTTAGACACCTAATGAGAAAATGGGGATATATAAAGAACCATTCCCCAATCATGATAAGTCAGAGAAGTCAAAGCCGGACCGAGGAGAGACATCCCAAGGTTATAAAGTAGAGAATTACTTGTACACAAAAAGAGACAACAATCATTATGACTCACTTATTAGATGTATTCACTCTCCTACTGACTATGTAAACACTATCTGAATCAAGGAAAAGGACTACGCCACAGTAACAAGGTGTGACCACCTTGTGATTCCAGAACCTTCTCTGTCAACCCCACAAACTGGTAAATATAACCTTTTAGAACAACTTGAGAAGACATCTGCTAAGATTTTGATCTTAGATCTTCTCAATATTTCCAATGTGGATAGATACATTCTAAACCAAACTCTTCAGGGGTCGGGAGTGCCTTTAGAGGTCGATCCTACACACCTTCAAGCCGTAGTGGCAAACATCGTACCAAATGAACATATTGCATTCAATCATAGGGAGATCCCTACTGAGAATCTAACACATAATCTTCCTTTATATATTGAGGTAGTTGTCACCCGCATGAAGATCAAACAAGGGCTTGTGGATAACAGATTTGGGTTGAACATTTACACACTCAAGTTGGTTAAAAAGTTAGGACATACAGAGGTAGATCTTGAGTCCAATATCATCACCATCACCACATATGACAATGTGGAAAGCGAGTCAGTGGGTACAATCACGTTGCCCATGGAGGTGGGTCCCACTTGCCATCAGACAAAGTTTCATGTCCTAGACTTGGAACTTCCATATAATATACTTCTAGGCCAGCCATGGATTCATGCCATGCAGGTCGTGCCATCGACATTTCATCAATGCATTAAGTTGAAGCATGAGGGACACACTATTACTATACAAGGAGATTCAGAGCCCTTCACTCACTGTAGAGCTCTCAATAGCTTTGCACGAAGGCATACATATCCATGTCCTTCCGTTGATATAGTTGTCCCTCTCTAATATGAAGCCATGGAATCCTGGGTATATTCGAATTCTCTTAGTTCTTGTACCCATGGGGCATCTACATAACCATCTCCTTTTGACTCCTGGGAGATGAAAATCCTTGAATATGGATGTGGAGAATACAATGTACAACAAGCGCTCTTGGTTTCAGACCTCTTATTATCACCCAAGACTAGAGGCCGACCCAACTATTGCTTCTGGAGACCTAGAAATGAACACACCATTGGGTCATTCTTACCTGGAGGCTTATTAGCTGAGGAGAAATTGCTAGATCCACCTACAACTTGGGTCCTAGAGGATACCTAACTGTCCTGTTATCAAACCTTGAAATATGAGAAATCCAGCAAAATGATATACTCCATGGGCTACAAGGGCCTAGGATGTGGTAGAAATGAACAAGGACAGAGGGAGCTAGTGCCTTTTCCACATTTCAAAATAGAAATATATGGCATTGGGATTTGAACTTATGGAGCACACCCTAATGATCAAGATGCTAATTTTTCCGAACATGAGGATAGCTCTGACTATCTAGACAGTGATACAGATTCCCATTGTAGCCAATATGAGGATCTGGCTTCCACAAACCTATTTAATGAACAACGTTGTCCTAACCATAACACCCACAGAACCAACCCTTGACCTTGTTTACCCTTCCCTTGTTGAATGGGACCAACAATGTCACATGTCACTAGATTTATTTGAGAATGACAAAGTTATCGCAGAGTTCATGGGAATTCGCGATACAATTCCCATTGGAAATCACAATAAGGGTTTATTTATTGACTTGGATACTTGTGCCTACTTTGGTGAGGAGGCTGAGCTTCATGGTCAGAAAAACTTAAAGAAAAGTGAGGGTAAAAGTTCTAACATAAAGCCTTGGAAAAAATCGAAGTCCAAGTCACACAGTGAAAACCTCTTTGAGGCACTGGCTAACAAACAAGTAAAAAAATCAAAGGACAAACAAAGTGACCACATGAAGGATGAAAATATCATGGAGACATCCTTGGATGAAGATCTCAACCTTCCTCCCGATCCTACGTGCATGGAGGAATTATCACAATTACTAGTCAAAGAAACCATTGATGTTAATATTGGTACAGAAGAAGATCCCAAGATAGTAAAATTGGGAGCATCACTCTCTGCTAGAGAACATAAGACCTTTACTATGTTTCTGAGAGAGTTTATAGACATGTTCGCATAGTCTTACAAAGACATGTCAGGCTTGGATCCAAATTTGGCTGTGCACAACCTAGTTGTGCATGCAGACGCTAAGCATATCAAACAAAAACTATGAAAGATGCACCCAAGAGTGGCCTTACTGGTTAAAGAAGAGCTAGAAATATTACTTGCGGTAGGATTCATCCGGCCTATTGACTATTTTGAATGGATATCAAACATTGTTCCTATCCAGAAAAAGCCTGTCAGTATCTGAATGTACACAGATTTTAGAGACATTAATAAGGCTTACCCTAAAGATGATTTTCCATTTCCAAATATTGGCATGATTTTCGACTCAATAGCAGGGTACAAGATGCTATCTCTCATTTATGGATTTTTCAGATACAACCAAATCAAAATAGCTAAAGAATACCCACACAAAACATATTTTACAAATCCTTAGAGCACCTTCTGTTATTCGGTGATGCCATTTGGCCTCAAAAATGCAGGAGCTACTTATCACTAGCAAATGACAGTAATTTTTCATGATATGATTCATGATATAATGGAGAAATACGTGGAAGACATCCTTTGAAAGTCTAAAACAAGAGATGATCACCCTGTCATTTTGCGGCGTATATTTGAACGCCTACAAGAATAAAAAGTCAGGCTAAATCCAAAGAAGTGTGTCTTTGGTGTGCTATAAGGGAAACTGTTGGACTTCATTGTATCAAGACGAGGTATTGAGGTACACCCTGCTAAAGTGTCTACTATTACTGAAATGCCTCCACCTAAGATTATTAAGCAACTGCACCTTACAAGGGAAACTTCAAGCCATTCACAGTTTCATCTCCCAGCTTGCAGATAAGTGTCACTCATTCACCCACTTTCTTAAAAAATATGTCACTTTCATCTGGGGACCTGAACAACAACAAGCCTTTTCTTTGCTTAATCAATACTTGGCTATTCCGCCTGTCCTCATGCCTCCAACTCCTAGGGAGAAACTCTTGCTTTACATATCTACTAAGTAATTTTCTATTGGTGCACTGCTTGCCCAATATGACCTAGGTCACAAAGAAAAAGTGGTTTATTATCTCAGTCACATGCTCATCGCCTATGAGCTCAATTATCCTCAAATTGAAAAAACATGCTTAGTTGTTTTTTTTAATTTTCAAAAACTTTTCCATTACTTATTGAATACTAAAACCAAGCTAATAACCAAGGCTGACCCACTCAAATACTTACTATCTAAACCCACCCTCACAGGTAGAACAGCTAATTAGATCATTCTACTCAGTGAATTTGACATAGAATTTTTATATCAGAAATCAGTTAAAGGACAAGTACTTGCTAACCAACTAGCAGAAGCACCTTTGCGAGGCATTGAACCTTTGAATCTGGATCTCCCAAATGCCTCCTTTCTCTACATTGAAAAATCTATCATATGGCAGATACATTTTGACGGGTCCTTTACGTTTCATGGTTCAGGTGCAATCATAGTACTTATTACTCCTTCTGGCGATCCTATACCACAAGATTTTCACCTAGGCTTCCCTTGCACAAACAACATTGCAGAGTATGAGGCACTTATTGTAGGAATGAAGCTAGCTATCAAGAGGAATATTCATCATGTCAAGGTTGTGGGTGATTCGTAATTGATTATCAAACAGGTTAGTGATGAATATAAAGTTAAGGATAACAAGCTCATACCTTACAAAAAGCTAGTAGAAACTCTAAAGGAGTACTTTGTGTGCATTACATTTGAACAAATCCCAAGAGCGTAGAACAGATCAGCAGATGCCATGGCGATAGTGGGTTCTATGCTTCATATTCCACCAGGGAATAATGACATGTTGTTCTTTGTAGAAAATTTACGTCACCCCGCATATGACATGCTAGAATCTTTCCTGGCTTGTGATGTTGTTGGTCCCAATTCCCCATGGTAGCCACGATGATAAAGTGTACCTCCTATACATAATATCATCACATAAAGTGTACATCACATTACCATCATTATCATCACATCTAATATCATCTATACATAATATATCATGAGACAGCTAAGTATACATCATACATGAATGCTAACCTAATCATCATGTACCGTATCTTCAAATGGGGGCAAGAGGGATCGCAAATATCAAAATCTATCCCCCTGCACCCTTATCATCATATCATCCTGTCCATATACATCTACAGTAACACATGAGAAATGCATTTGATATCATCTAACATCCACAACACATGTATACATCAAACATCAAGATAACAAGCATGTAAGTACAAAATCAGACAACATCATAACACATTCATAAGTGCTGACTCAAAACAAGCAACATGCAATAAGATTCAACATAGAGTAATTTCTGATAAAGGGTATTTTACGTCATAGAATTATGCCCACTCGTGTCACATGCATTAGGAAACAAAAAAATAAAGTACATCATCTCATAAACACGTGTATCTGAGCCCAAAAGTAATCCTCTATATACATGTGTGTCATATACATCTCTATCAACAAAAATGGATATACATCAGTATTTTATATCAAAAATGCATTCAACTGAGGTGTACAAAGATGATACATAAAAAATGTCCACATATCTATACAAGTATAAACTGTCCATATCGATACTCAAAATGATACATCATAGATACAACGTTCCATAAAAAAGGGGCATGCATCAGAAAGAATCAAGCCTTCATCACGAGGCATCATCAAAATACAAGTATACAAAGCTATACATCAAAATCAACCTTCATAAGAGGCATGTATACAAATAATCTGTACAACAAAAATATGGAGCTCAACCATTTCTCTCGCCCTCGTCAAGGCTCCCAGATCTATCACCTGGGTGATGGAACAATGGTGGCTGAGATGGCCTTGGTCTAGTAGGTTGCTTTGGTATAGGCTGCATCACTGATGTCATTGACTGGCCTAATCTCTATGACCGAGAACATATCATGCTCGACCCTGAATGTTGAGGCAGTACCACTCACTACTATGGAGGAACTGCCCTGTAATAGGTAGTCTTGTAAAATAAAGCCTCATCACCAAGCCTCGTGGCATCATGTATCAAGTTAGCATCTCTAGAGGCAAGGGCTACCTGAAGGGCAACATCACACTTGCTTGTCACTCTACCTAAATCGGCCTCAGCCTGTATCATGGAGGCAGCCTCTTGATCTCTCTTGGCAGTCATAGTCTACAACTCAGCTCGTGCCTGATCCCTCTATGCAAGAAGTCCCTATGATCATTTATATACATGATCTCTCTGCGTAAAAACCATCCACACCTGTGACTAGGAATGGTGTAGGAGACTCAATATCTAGCCCCCCTTTGCCGCTTTCTCTCGAATCTGACTCCGTCAGGCTGCTCTGTCATCTCCTGGGCCATCTTGGACCCAAACCTAGTCTCGCTCTAAAAGTAATGTGACAATGTGAGTCCAGGCCTCATCACACTCCGCTTTCACAGTCACACACCAGCCTCGGCCCTCATCTCTCTCAACTCTTGATGTATCTCTCTTAGGAAGGGCCTGTTGTAATTGTTGTTGTATTGTGGCTATCTATGCCACTAGATGTTAGGCTATCTATGCCATCAAGACTGGTCCATAGGGTGCTCTGGATGACCGGTCCTACTCTAGGACCCTCACTCTTGGTGGCTAAACTGGTGCCTGTACTGGGCACTGTGGCCTCGGTCCCTGTGCCTATGCAGCACCTTACCCATCATGAGGAATGCCATCAAAAGGATCCTATGGATCCGTCCCCACTACTCTCACTCTGCACTTTGAACCATGAATACTTGTATAAGTGGACAAGCACCTGTTGTCCAGGTCTCCTCCAGAATGGTGAGACACCAGGGTAATATAGTGGCATACCAAGCTGCATAATTTGTTGTGGTCCCCGGATCCTACACCTTTCGAGTTGGGTCCCATACCTGTTGGACCACCTATGTAAAACTCACCCTAGCTCCAACCACTGGTATGCAAGGCCCCATGGTCTGCCTCTCTAAATCTCTATGTGCATACCAAATTTCTGGCTGTGGGACCCCCTGTACTCTACCAAGCTATTGTTGGCACCAGTCTACTTGATAAAGCTCAATAATGTAGCTCTAACTACTGATGATAAAATGCTCTACTGACCACACACTGAGCTCTGTGGCATTCACTGGCCACTGGAAATGTTTGTAAGGCCTCCAGTTAACATCTATTGTTGGCAGCTTGTCAAACTCTTTCCTATATCTAAATAGGCTACCAAGGTGGCCGCATACATCACCACCTGTTGCCACCCATGCCATGTAAGATGTCTCCTCTAGGTCTCAGACACGCAATACACGTTGGCCAAAATGCACTATCCCCAACAGTATCTCTCACCACTGAAGATTCCATGAACCAAAGGTAACAATCCTCTCAGGAATGATGTCCTTATCTTATCAGTGAGTAAGAACCCACATATAAGAGGCATAATATAGAGAGGCCCCCGATGCAACGTGGGGTCAAAGATGCACACATGTAGGGCTATGGTCATCCAATCGCGTGGAATATCATCTACATCAAAAAGGTCACTACAAGCTACTTTAATCAGCCCTACATCTAAGTTGTACTCAATCAAGGTGCCTATGGTTGGCACATGAAGGATCTGCCATACATCCTTGAGGGTCACCGTCATCTCCCCTGTGGGCAATGTAAAACACTGACTCTCGCTATGCCATTGCTTGGCTAGCGCAGTCAGTAGGCCATGATCAAGTGTAATGGAAGGCATCCGAGACATAGGGCCTTGCCCCACCGCCCCAAGAAGTATCATCATGGCTCGCCAGTCTCGCTGGCACATGCTCCCCTCTAGCTCTTCTATATGGTAGTGGCACTCCTACCTCTATAAAATTGGTAATCATCTCTGTAAAATATCAAATCACTCGTCAGTTACTAAAATTTCTTCTAAAAATCTATCTATAATTTTAGGGTTTTCCCAAAATTCCTAAAAAATATTCTAAGTGTCATCTTTTTGAAATTTTCCTATCTTTTCTCCACCAGTCTTGGACACCTACGCTCCCTATTGGGCATGTGTGCCCACTTTTGGATGCCTGCACACCCTTTTGGGCATGTGCGCGTGTTTGTCTTATGATGCTTGCACCCTCATTTGGGCGTTTTCGTACCCTTTTAGGGATTTACGCCACACATTTGGTGCTTGCACTTATGCGCGTATACTCGTAGGTGTGTGTGCCCCCCTTTTAGTATATGCACCATGTTTTTCACATATGCACCCACTTTCTTGTATGTGCACATGCGCGCACCTATGTTGTATGTGCACATACACGTGGGTGTGTGCACTTCATACCTGCGCATGTGCACATGTGTATTGTGGAACATGCGCCCCTTAATAGATTTTTATGCCCCCGACCCGACACCTGTGCCTATGCGCATGCGCGCCAACATGAATTCCTAGAGCTAAAAGAAAAATTTAATACATTAATGACCGAAATTAATGGGCAAGGGTTCGATACTCACAAAGGGGCCATCATCTACCTACCGCTGGTACCCTTGGACTACATCTGCACGAATCACTCGGTCTCATTCGATCACCATGGTCCTCGTCAGTATCAGAGCCTCACAGTAAAAATTTTAAACGGCTCGGTTAAAATGAATTGGTTGCGATGTTTTTACCCTCCCTAGGTGGGGTATATTAACCCATTTTTCATTACCGGGAGGGCCTGGAGGCCCGTTTCGATCAGCTTTTTCTCCTCTCTTCATCGTGGCATAATTATTTTTATTAGATAATTATTTTTCTCTTATTTTTCACAGTATTGGGGATTTTTTTATGTCTGGTACCCCTTTCTTCTGCCTCGGACAATTTTTTTTCTCCTAGGCAATTTTTCTTCTTATCCACACTCTCGTAAATAATTATTTTTAAAATAAATATTTTTAAAAAAAATTCCACTAAATAAGGACATTATTTTTCGATTGTTTCTTCTTTCTTCCACCTAGGGAACTTTCTGTTGTGCCTAGACCCTTCATTCTCTTTCTTCTATTTTCTTATACTGTTCACCACAATTTAGACAACAGAAAAATAAAAACAATATATATATATATATATATATATATATATATATATATATATATATATTATATATATATATATCACGTCAAAAAATCCAAACACAGGGCCAAATTTTTCACAAAAATCCTACAAAGTAAAACAACCTACAAAATTGGTAACTTGCTTATTACGGCCGAAAGTTGTGTCTTGTGCATGGTATTTTCTCCATATTCTGCTGGTTTGTCGCACATCATCCCAGATTAATACGACTTGTGGATTGCCAGATTCACAACCATCTACAAAGCTAGTTGTGTGCTTCGTCGATACTCTGGGGCACATTTTTTTCCTGGTGCTATTTCATTGCGCACAATGCCTTTCTTGGAACCTGTGTCCATTATCATTTCCCCTTACATAAATCCTTGCTCGGGGCATCATTTTTAACCCTTGTCGTCAATTATGAACTTGTGGATCTCTTCAGCATTGATAACAAAACATTTGTACAATTGTCTTGACCATTGTTGGGTTGGGTATGTGCGTTCGTACTTGTTTTCCCTGTTAAATGAGCTTGTTTCCTTCTTGTATTGCATTTCATTGTTGCATGTTGCATGGAGTTGGTATTTTCAGCAATGGACAATTGTTTGTAGTATGAATTTTCATGTCATTCTACATTTTTCATATGCTTATATTTTTCATAAGGACCAATGACATAGCTCCTATGGTAATATGATGACATCAAAAGTGTTTCAATACACTGCAACTAGAGGCTAAGATCTTCTCTCCCCTCCATATTTCTTTCACATCACCTTCTTCTCATCCCTAATCTTCTCTCTCATCCGGGGCATTTTTTCCCTTCCCATTCTTCTATCTATCTCTCACTTTTTCTTTAATCGTCGATCGTCTTCTTTCATCACCCCATCGACACTCGAAGAGGCATCTCTCCCTCCTACTATTTTTTCTTCTATCCCTTCAAAATTTTCTTTGGTCTACTATCTTTGAAGTGGTGTTACTTATGCCACCCTAAAGAGGGGAAAATATAGACACCCATAGTTACGCCCAAGAAATTTAAATACTTAAATTATGCTAATTATCCCCTTTCTCATAAATCGATGACATATCATCAAAAGCACTCATATTCCCTCTTGTTGTCATTAATTAATTACAATACGCTAATTGATTAAGTCACCTATCTAGCTAACAACCTAATTAATGACCTTCCTTTAATTATTTACCCCTTCTATCTAGACTAATTAATTATTATTAATTAATTATCCTCTCACTTCATTTAACTAGTAAATCAATATTTAATTGATTTCATCCTCTCCTAATAGCCTAAATCGTACTAATATTCCTCTAATTAGCTTCTATAAGCTTACATCTACCTATTAGTTAATCACCTTTGATTAATTAAAACACCCCCGAACTCCCATGACTTGCTAAGCATAAATTAAACCCTTCTAAAGTAAGGTTACCTTTAATAAAGCAACCTTATCCATTCCTAATCATGTTTTACATTTATCCCACATGCAAAGGGATGAAGTGTTTCCTTTATCCATTGGGCTATATAAGGATCCCTCTTTCTATCTTTATACCTACACGTAAACTTCTTAAGAGAGCAAATGCAAAGCATATAACAAAGAGACTAAGAGCTTGCATTTTGTCTTCTTGAGAGGTCACCATTATTAAGAGAAAAGCTTCCTATTCTTGCATTCTTTAAGAATCAACACAAGCAATTTTTGATTGCCGTTGGAGCTAAATAGGTCCATGCATTTTGTTAGTAATCTAGGAGAGTAGAGATTTTAAATAGCATGCTAGTTTTGATCTTATCTTTTCAAATTTATAATGTTAGTTTAGATTTTGTTTAGCTATTTATCTTGATGGTCCTTATGCTTTGTTTTAACTAGATTGTAGAACTATTTTAGGTGGTAGTTCTTTCTCCATTTGATTTAGCATTAAGAGAAGTACACATGCACAGAGCCATATCTCATTTGAAAGGTGGTCTTATAATATCTGCCTCCAAAATTCTCAACTAGTGGTAGCCTGACTTAAGATCTATCTTTGAGAAAAATTTGGCCCCCTTAATCGATCAAAAAAATCATCAATGCATGGAAAGCGATAAAGATTCTTGATTGTTACTTTGTTTAGCTAGTGGTAATCAATACACAACAGCAAGGATCTGTCCTTCTTCTTTACAAAGATCACCGGTGCACCCCAATGGGATACACTAGGATGAATTAGGCCTTTCTCCAAAAGGCCCTCAAGCTGCAACTTGAGCTCGTAGAGCTTAGGGGTAGTCATCCGATAAGGTTCTCGTGAGATAGGCTCTACTCTTGGAACCAGATCTATATGAAAATATATCTCACATGGGGGTAGTAACCCTGGTAGCTCCCTTGGAAAGACATCAGAAAACTCTCTCAAAATGGGATGGTCATCTAGCGAAGGTCCACTAGACCCATCCTATGATCAGTCACTAACTGTGATAGCAAACATCTAACAACCCCGTCCCACACACCACTGAAGCTGCATAGCAGAGACAGTGTGAATAGAAACGTGTCTCCTAACCCCCACTATCACTGCCTCAACTCTTAGATCATCTATACAAGATATGATCTAGTGGTAACAATCCACTGTAGCTCTGTGTGCAAATAACCAGTCCATGCCCAAGATGACTGCATAAGAGCCCAACAAAAGGATACGAAGATCTGAGGAAGTGGTAAAAGATCCCAAAACAACTACACACTCCTTAACTAATGAGTCTACAGAGATCTTGGCTCAAGAATACATCTCAACATCCTAAATATGACCCTATCTAACTGCCACCAACTTGCATCGCTCTACTAAAGATGGTGCATCAAAAGAACCAAAATCAAACAAAATGGAGGTAGGAATACCACCAATGCTACCTCTAGTCTCAATAACTGTACTATGATGCTCTTCTTGGTAGTTCTCGATTGTTGTATACATCCTATGACTTTGCCCCATATCACCAATAGTAGGCTCTGAGATCTCTATCTTAACCTTGTTATTATGGTTCTATGGGCAGTATCTCCAAAAGTGCCCAGTAATACCAAATCCAAAACAACCACCCGATCCTCTCCCATGAGTAAGAGCTCCAGTTGGTTCCCTAGAGGGGTGTGTTATGGATCCTGATGCCCTGGCTGTGGACTGCTAAGGTCTCTACTGGCGAGCTCCTACTGACTGATCTCTAGGTGCTCCATGTGTCCTAAAGGGACCCCTAGGAGGAGGCCCCATACTCTGACCCCTTTGGGCATCAAATCTCTGTGGAGGTCTATATGGTGGGTGAGACTGCTGTTGTGTTCTAAAAGATAATTATGTTAAACCTTGTCCACCATAAGGAGGAGGTACTCACCCCCTCGATCTGTTGTCCTGCATCTACTGTATACAACTTTGGACTCGGTCTTTAGCTTGCTAGGTCTTTCCTCAAGTCTCGTCTACTATATACATCTTCTCAATGGCCTCATCCAATTTTTATGGACAATGGATCTACACTGCACCTCCAATGTCTAGATTTAGGCCCCAGATGAACCTGTGGATCTGTACCCACTCATCCTGCATGTAATCAACATCCTGGAGTAGATCTATAAATCTACTCTCATACTCAGAAACTGTAAGAGATGCCTTTCGGAGGTCATGAAACTCATCAATCCTCTAATGTATGAACCTCTGAGATAAATATCTTCTCCTAAATGACTCCTCAAAGAGTTCTCAGGTAACTATCTCATAATCAACATGGAGCTTTTACTCCTATGTCCTCCTCTAGACACCTACTCCATCCCTCATCAGATGAATCGTAACACATACTTTCGTGTTTCTAGAACAAGGGCAGAGCTTGAAGCATCCACTCAAGCTCACCAACAATGCCTCTGCCTAAAATCCACCTATGTCACTAGAATAATGAGCTGGTTGTAGCTTCAGGATCTCCCTGATGTGATCTACCACTGTAGTCTGGTGGCCCCTAGGCCTCTCTGCATGGTCATCTCTAAGCCTAGGGCTCCGAGACCTATCTTTGTGTCTTGAAACAAGGTCTCCATATCCCCTTTGTAGTGACTCTATTCTGGCTGAATCCACATGGGATTTCTCTCCTTTGTGATCATCACTATGTCGAGAAGGTGCTCGAGCGTCATCTGATGGCTCTCTATCATGTCTAGCAGTTCATGCTCCCACAAACCCTCCCCACAATGAGGCATTAACATCCTGGAGTGTCTGTAAAATCTGTGGTAGGATGGTTGCTACAGCATGATCCAGTGGTGGTAAGTCTAAGTCTATGTGAAAAGACCCCTCATCTTTCCCACACCTCCTACACACACCAAGGTGCGAGTTAGTTCATTATTCTAGGTATTATTCAGTTTTCCATGTTTACTAAAATATGTAATTTCCACACAAAGTTGTTTTCTAGATTCAAAAGTGTGCTAGTTTAAAGTTCATGTTTCAAGTTTTCTAGTGTTCCCAAAGGTCCAAGATTTTGAACCCACACTCTGATACTAAGTGTAATGCCTATTAAAATAGCTCACTTAAGACCCGAGAATAACCTAGGATAAGTCAAAAAATTGTGGGATAATTTTTTTTGTTTACAAGTGTCTTCTACCAGGTTACAAACAATAGCTGCCAAAAGCAAGGTTTAGAGGCCAACTAAGAAATCTTAGCTCTTATTTTTCCCATTATAACAAATATTAAATCTATAGGGTCAAAACTTAGGGTTAAAATAATCATTAAGATTAAGAGGGCAATTTCTAACTCTCCCACCCTCTAATAGGTTTAAGAGATTCAACCTAATTTTTCTCAAAATTAACGTACTTAAAACCCTCTAAAAAATTCCCATTAGATAGGAAATTTTCTCACCTTTCCAGTGATATAAATAATTCCTCCTAACTCCCTGTATTTCTAAAGTTATGGGTTGCTGGAACTTGGGAGGAAATTTTTCCCAAGGCGGGCCAGCAGGCTTAGGGAAGAAAATTTTCCCTAGGGAAGGCTCTACGGGCCACGAGGAAAAAAATTTCCTGAAGCAGGAGTTAAGTCAGTCGGACTAGGGGAGAAAATTTTCCTGATGGGAGTGTATGTGGGCCGTGGGGAGAAATTTTTCCTAGACGAGGAGTTGGGTTGGTGGGGCTGGGGAAAGGTTTTGGAAATTTTCTCGCTTGGGGAGAAAAGCTACCTTTGTACCCGCGCGCCTAAAAGTCCGCAAGTCCATAAGGGACACGAGGCACCTCCTAAGCCAATGCAGAGAAAGTGGGGTGGCGGGGATAAAATAATTTTATTGTCTAGAAGGGCGAAAAGGGTAAAATTCACCCGTGCGTCTGCCGATGTGAGAAGATGCCACATGTCAGCCAACCATTAGCTGTGGGTTAGTGGGCCGATAGGGATATTTCTTAAATTTTTCCCAAATTTTTTTTGAAGCATTAAGGATTAAAAAATATCCGCTCCTCCACTGACGCCTCGTGAAGCCATGTGTCAGCACCTGATTGGCTTTGGGCCGGTGGGGTTGCGGAGGAAAATTAACTTTTTTTCCAAATTTATGTTTGAAAGTGCTAAAGGTTAAAATCGATCCGATTGTCTACCAATGCCCAACGAATCCACTTTTCAATCAAGGATTAGCTGTAGGGCGGCAGGGCCACGAAGAAAAAATTTCCAAATAAATTTTTCGGACTTAGATCATTTTTAGACAAAATAAAGGCTTGTGGGTTAGCGAAGCAGCGAGAAACTACATGACTTTGCGCTCTTTGTGGAAAAAGTGAAAAAATAAATTTTTAGCCAGTGGGTCCACCCAAGAATATTTTATTCAATTAATTTTGACAGTTAGATTGTTTTTGAAGCCAAATGAAGTAAAAACTTCGGAAGGCCATAACTTTTGATAGGGAACTTGGTTTTTGGAAAACGAGGACTTTATGGAAATATCTCGATGTCCTCATTGCACAAAAACCTTAATAATTTTATTTTGATAAATTTTAAAGTGTCAATTTTGAGAAAACATCTTTCTGTCACTTAGAAGTGAACTAGTATTTTTCACTTATCAATTTTGTTCAAATTTGTCACTAATTCTTTTTCATCTTGGCAAACAGGCATGAAGGATTTTACTTGGAAAATTTTAGGATAGATTGCAAGGTTAAAATTTTCTTTATTGGTTTGCATTCAAAAATTACCAATGTTTACACAGCAAAAAACCTACATTTTTGACTTGAATGTCATTATAAGAAATTCATTTTATAATATACTTGATTTGAAAGGTTCTTTAAAAAATTCTTCAGTGTTTTAGTTTAGTTTGGGGATCAGTATGATCTCTTTAAGTCCAAATGAATATTTCATTTGTCTCTTATAAATTTTCAGGGTTTTTTTAGACATTTGATAAAAAGGAATTTACGAAGTATACACTCAAGTAGAAATGAGGTTTATACACTTCAAGAATAGATATTAAACTATCTCTTTTGTCATGAAATAAAAACATTGAATTTATTCCATGCTAGTTTTAAATAGTTTTCTTTCCTTCAATCAAATGATAGAGACAAGAATGGAACTTCTATTTTTTTATTTTTTAAAAAAATAATTAAACATTTCAAATGAGACAGAGCAATACAATATTTCTTCATACGTGCTTCCTTTTCACTTTTACAACAGAGGTTTCCTATTGTTTATCAAACATAGATTTCCAATGAAAATAATATCATATGAACAAGGCAAAACACTTCTATTAATTCAAAGGAATCTCTTACAACTTCTTTCCCATTTATATTCGAAATACAACATACCAAATGCATATCTTTCTTTTCTGTTCACAGAATTGAATACTAAATACATTCTTCCATAATCAGTTACAACTTTCATAGCTAAAATAGCATAGTCTTTCCAACACAATAATATACAAGATCATCCACTCCAAGGGGTAAAGGTTACAAAAGAATTTTCACAAGGGAATGTCAGAACTCTGTCTTCCTCCTCAATTACAAAGTACAGAATACAATTTCCTCCACATTTATTCAAAACCAGAAAACAAAGTATATCTCTTTCACATTTCGATTTGCATCATTCATAGCCAATAAAAAACATATTTCCATCACCAATGATGTACAAGGTCATCCACTTCAAGTGGAAAAGGGTTACAATAAGAATAATCTCAACAAGGACTGTCAAACTTGTCTTTTTCCCTTGCTCTAGAACAACAGCATGAATATCCTCCATTTTCTTTATTTCAATTTGATCACAATAAAACAATGGGAAAGGAAATGCTCTCCATCCAACCAAGATATCCAATGACAAGGGGAAGCCGCCCTCTTCATTGACCCTCGAGCTCCAGCCACAATGCAATACTAACTGTGTTTCAACTCATTGCAACAATAGGCTTCCACAACACACATGCAATTTCACATTTAAAACACATTACAAAACAAAACTGTAGTTTCCAACCACAAATAAAAACAACAACAACAACACTCAGGCTTCCTCATGTAATCCAAAGGAGCAAGAAACTATGGGGAATGCTACTCATGCCTCCCAAGGGGAAATGGGTATCACCACTTGAGAACAACCATTAAAAATATATATATATATCATTTCAAATCCCTGACATGCCCTTATGCCTCCCCCAAGTACCCTGTATTCCTCTCATTTCTATATGATCCCCAACCTCTTATGGAACCCCATAATGAGTAACAAAATGCAAGCTATTTCTTTGTAAGGTGGAACCCAAATCCCAACTCCCTCCACACTTATACCTCCCCAAAACACTTATGCCTCCTAAAGAAATACCCCATAGTCTTCTCCTACAACATCACAAGGCCATCTACCCAAACATCCCACACACATGCCAAAACATTCACATCAATAACATTTACACAAATAAAAGAACAACATTTCAAGAGCCAAGCTCTTACCTCTCCATAATGGAGTTTGTTCCAAGTTCCAAACAACAAGCTTTCTGATGCAAAACAACCCAAGATCAACGACACACAGGCCTGTAAAAATTCTGAAAACTTTCTCCAAAAGAAAGAGCTCAAAATAGCAAAATAATTTACCCTAAATGAAGTATGCAAAAGTGAAGCAACCCCAAAAATAAGCTAAGAAATTTGAATATATAAAGAGGGAAGAGAAGAGGATGATGTGGATCCAAGTGGGATACCACATCACAGATTCTCAACTCCAACTCATAAGTCAACTTCAATCTTTAAGGGACAATAAATAGGTGGGTAAATAATATGACAACTTACTTACACACTCCAAAACAAGCCCACACCCCATAAGGACTGAAATTAAAAACATGTAAGAAAGTGCAATTAAAAAATTCATCTTGACTTACATCAATACATAAAGAAGGTCTAAATTTAACCCTCCAACCATAGGCAAGGTTGGTATATAAATTTAAGAGGCATGGGACAAGTTTAACTTGTCCCACAAGTCTCCAAAATCAACCTCCAAGGACAAATTCGAATTTCAAAGAAGATGAAGTGTTTCTTACTCCAAAAGCAACTTACATATCCCTTACACATTACTTACAAATTTCTTACAACACTTTAATTCAAGGCCAACAACTCTATTAATTACTTTCTTATGACATTTTTTAATTAACTAACTTAACAACAAGATTAGTCATAATATTACACACCATTTAATAAATATTGAAAGGGGTCAAGGAACCACAAAATAAACACATGCAAACATTAACAAAGGGACCAAATACAAGAAAATACATAAAATCCCTTGGTCACATTTAAAGGTGATCCCCCCATGGGAATCCCTAACACAATCAAACACAGACAAATAATACAGTTGCCATGGTGACCTTGTTGAATTCATCTAGAATTCCAAAGTGGTTGGTCTCCAATCCCCCGATGTTTGTTCTGATATTTTTAACCTGAAAAATACAAATACCTCCTTCGGCCTCATGGTCATATTAGAACATCCAAATCAATATAAATATAATTTCAAGATCATCAACATATATGTGAATCACAACAATCATCAAGATAATCAACAATATCACTTACAATTTCATCCACAACTATATCATCATCAAGTTTAATTCAATTCTCATTTTCTAGGTCTACTCAAAATATCCAAATATTACAAGTCTGAAGAACATCTATAATATAACCATGTAAGACAATATATCAACATCAATATCTAAAATGTCTCTAATAATCATCATGCACCATATATGAATCAGATTCCAACATAAACCATGATCTAACATCTAACATCGTCCTAAATTAAACTATATCAATGTCCATAATATAGTCAGTAGTATCAAGATCAATATCACAAGGTGTCAAAGGGAAGGGCACTACATGAATAGTTCAATTTATTTGCTTACACGTCCACAACACTGAATGTTGTATGACCATATGCAACAAGTGGAGAACCTCCATGATTTTGGGGTAGGTACAATGAGTGGAGACTATTTGATGACCTCATTAAACCCAAATCCCAAATCACGCTCATATTATCAATGACATTCATAAAGATGTAAAATTTTGCATCTACACTTTGAAGAGGCCTTTGGTAATGAATTAAAGGCACACCATCTTGCCTTTTACCAAATACAAATCTTGTAATATTGACCTCGTTATTTCCATTAGAATCCGCATAAACAAAATCAGGGTAGACACCCATTTTTTTTTACGGTGGAGACTATTTATACGGACACTTATTCTAGCATCAAAGAAGTCAAGAAGCAATCAATATTCCTGATGGATGTCCGATCCCTGTTCTAAATCCTCCATGTTTTTTTCAGAGGGTGGAGGATGTTGGAAAAGGCTATGAAACCTGGATTTTCATTACTTGGAAGGTTTTAAAACCTTATCGAACCCATTTTTTTATATCTTTCTATCATTGTCGTATATGAGGCCACAATGCAAATCCTATACAACAAATATGCACAAAAAACAATGCAGGCATCCAAAGAAACCTGTGTATACCCTACAATCTCCATTTTCTTGGTCTAAAAGTTTTAGGACAGTCCCACAACATTTTTCTAATCAAAGGAGGTGCCAACTATTTAAACTCATCTTTGGCACTACATTCTCCTATTTTTTGTGATTCAACATAGCTTTGAACATGTAATGTCACCCCTCCATCAACCTTAGAATTTCTCTACCAGGTTATGAACCTACATCCATCGCCTTTATCAACAAACCCATTTCTCGGCATAATCTACAACTGTTGCAGTCCACGAGCCACCTTTCTTTCAGGAATTTTGGGTGAAAAGTTTACATGCCAAATACATGCTTCCACATTTTGTATTCCTATCTACCAGAGAACTTCCAACTACAACATTTGACAAAATTCTTATATTGTTGTTCCTTGTTGGATGTCCCTAACCTGTACTAGTACTCACATTTTGGCACAGGTTGGGAGTGTGTGCACACAAAATTAACAAACAGGTTGGAGACCTGCTTGATGCATATGTGAACCGCTATGACCGTCCCTAAGGAAAACTATGGCCCCCTCCGCATTCATCCATCAATGTAACTATCCAAGCTGCTAAATTTACAATGTTTCCTTGGGTATGAGTGTTGTCTAAGTCTCCAAATCTCAAATAGGTTGAAATTATTATTATTATGTAGAGAAAGTGATAGGTTAAAATGAATTTTCAGGGTTCCCATGTGCCTTGTAAGGCAACCCACATGCCTTGTTACTCTCCACACATCCTCCACCATTATTCTCCAATCACCCCCTGCCTAGATTTTTCTCAAAATTAATTTAATATTATTTTACTTTCTTTAAATTTATTTTATTCTTATTTTATTTTATATTAGGCACTACATGTGTAATGTGAGGATATGGGTAGGAGAAGCAATTCCATGCGTGGAGGGGTTAGGGAGTATAGAGTATTGTCCTTGATTTCATGATAGGGTGTATTGACATGGTTATATATAGTGGAGATGTCAGATCCGTCTCCTGGAAAGCATGATATTTGGAGTGTTTACTACAAAATTGATTTTAATGTTTTATTTGGTAGGGCTCTAATGTTTTTTTCATATTTCATGTTGTAGCTTAGGACATGGAATACTGTATGTTTTAGTCTTCTTGCATGTAAGGTGTTCGGAACAATGTTTTGGCATATACTTGGTAAAGCATTATTTTCTGCCTTTGGGATTTTATGTAAGCATGTTTTGACAACATTGTTGTACTAATTTATTTTCAGATCTAGAACAAATATGCATCGGTATCTAGAATATCTACTCATGAGTTTTTTTGTTTGAATGTGTATATATATTTTATATTTTATTCGTGCAAGGTGTTATTTATTGATGTGAAGATGGAATTCACTATTCACAATTTTAATTTTGAGGCTAGCTATGATATTTTCCTTTCATGTTCTTTCCTGATATTTTGTATTTAGACAACTTGTAAGAGGCCCATTTTGTAGGGTGAAAATTGGGCTTAGCGTTTTTTGTGTAATGCAGAATGGCCAAATTTTATTAGGCCTAATTTTTTTATTAGAAATTTTTCTCTGTAAGAAATGTTATTGCTCCGTACTTTTAAGAACATATTTACAATTTTGGTTATGTACCCTTTTTATGTCGGATATCTTACTTGTTAGTTCGTATTCTAGATCTCACTTTGCGGTAGTGAGTATCAAATCTGGTCATTCCTACCAAACTTGTAGGCTTTTCTTACAACTACTTACCACTTAACTATCATGGGGAAGTCGACAAGGTTAATGGGACTTCCTACTCTGTCCTATTGTGGTTTGACACCCTATGAGATGTCTGGAGTGTCTTCTTATGGTGAATATTAATGTACTTAACTATTTTATCTATTGATAATTTAAATGCATAAGTTCTTATGGATGTCTCATTTGACATATTTTCTAAGGATGATTTTATTGGGAGGAAAAATTGCACCCATTTGAGCCTTCTCTTGTTTTCATTAAAAGACCGTTACATTTTCTTGTCCTCTAGTTTTAATCATCTTCTGGTTGTTTTTTTATAGACTATGTAAGAAAATATTCTATAACTTCCTTATTTCAAGATGAATATCAAAATATAAGTTTGTACTTGAAATATTTTATGCGACCATCGATGGGTTTTACATGAATCTAGAAGGAGGAATACCCAAAAAATAAAATGGCCAAAAAATATTTAACACGTCTTTTGTGAGGAATAAATAGATATAATATTTCATTATATTCTTAGGGACTCGTAGTTACGTGATGTGTTTGACATTACCATGTTTCATGAGTCTTCTCTAAACATAACTCAAATTAAATGCATTTCTTCACATATAAAGCCATTTAAATCCTCTCCTATATATGTCCTAACTTATTACCAACTCAAAAGTGACATAAATTTTTCAATAATATTACTTTCGTATTAAGATCTCCCTTGTTGATCGTTATGGTAAGTGCAATTAAAAAAAGCATTCCAATAATAATTAGTCTAATAATGGTGCAAAGGTGACATTTGTGCAATCTAGGATTACTCTCCATACTTCAAAAAATTATTCATTTTCTGTGTAGAGTTCCCTCATCATGTGAAACACTACTAAAACCATTTGCATCACACTCAATAAGATTCAAAATTTAATGAATGCATAAAAAGACTATTTAAATTTCAACATTTATGTTTCTAGACAATGTTTTAAAATGTATTTTATTCAACATTCCATAGATATTTATGAATTACATTTCTCAATAGTCTATGTATTACAAGAACTCCTTAGGAAACAAATAATACTTTCACTCCTTCAAATATTTTATCATGGAATAAATTTATTAATCATAAACTTAATATATTTTACTTACTTCATTCATTTTTCCACTATAATATTTGAAGAGTGTATCATCTTGACACACAATAACTCAAATAGGTGCTCAATTTATATCATAAACATCTTAAAATTAATTATTGAAGTTAGGAAATCACAACCCGAGATTTTATTTGATATTACACTCAAGTTCTACATACCATAGTGTAAATTTTTGATACATTTGAATTCTATATTCTTCCCATATAAAATCTATTATTAGTGAAATGATATACTTGAATTTGGTTATGATAGTTTTGTAAAAGATTAGTAATGTAAGGAATATTTGAGTCTATTTTAGATTCCTAGGAAATAACCAATCTAATATATCCCACAACATCTATAAATATTTTTTCAATCCTTCTCAATATATTAAAAATATGAGGTATACCATATCCCTCGATATGATGCTACATTTTTTATAGTAAACAAATAACTTATCTTGATGATATTTTTTTGAAAATATCTCGGTGACTAAAGGATGCCTTAACCCTAGTAACAACGATGGATTCTCTTCCACAATATTTCCTCCTGGACATAGTTGCAGCAACTCTTGAGGCATGGGGGGATACAGGCTCTGATGACCCTACTCTAGCGAGAATGGTCATGCCCATAATAACTAGGATGAGTATGGTGGAAGTTTTCACTTGATGTAGGGTGTTCTAGGAGGTTATCTTACATGTCATGTTGGGGGATTGGCATGGGGAAAAAACCAAACCCCTTCCCTGGGTTTTCCGTCAAAATTGAAAGATTTCCCATGTTCCTGGCGCATCAAAGCAGGATTTTTTAAAGAAACGTAATGGTTTCTCAGTCAGACCCCCTCTTAAGGGTTGTACCTTAGTTACAGATGCGTCAGTCTCCCACTCCCTATCTTAGGTTTTACTTGTTGGCGGAACAAATGTTTTTCTGAAGGCTGCGAGTTTAGGGGGTTATGGATCTAGAAAGAAAGCAGTTTAAGGTAGAGACAAAAGTTTCACTGATGTGGCTAAATATCCAGGGCGTCCACCTCTAAAGGCCATGAAATATGCCAAATCTTCCCCCATTGTGATTTTTGGCCCATATGTTTTGAAATCAAAGGATTATTTCAAGGAAAATTGCCTTATCCGCAGATTCAACAATATTATCCCTGGCATGCCTGCACTCCATGAATGGATCTTTTCATCTTGGATGTCATTTAATTGAAGGTAAAGTGGACATTTACCCCACAACTAGAGGTTTATTCATTGTTGTCTTTGATATTACCTCTAACATATATTTCATTTTTTATAGATTTTGGGATTACCGTTCTCACTTTCTCCTCTTGAAGCCATGGTCCCCTTTTTTCTATCTTGTAATTAAAAATGTAAAAATTAGACCTGTTCGGATTCATTTACCATATCTACCTCTTCAATTTTGGGATGAGAAATGTCTAATCTCAATTTTGGATACTCTCAGTAAAACCCTTACTATTTACACAAAACTTACCTTATATGAGTATACTACGTATGCTCACATCTTGATCGATATGAACACTTCAATGGATTTTCGCGCTTCTATTGATCTTAAGGTTGAGGAAGATAATGGAATCAAAACTTGGACTATGAAGGATTCTTGTTCAGATGTTGAACCTACTTTTCCCTTGGACACTTAACTGTAGAATTCAAGTATGAGAGGAAACATTCTAGTAGCCACTCTTCTTGGTGGAATAATTTTGATAGACTCTCGGATTCTAAGTTTGAACATGGATCTGTGAATGAGGAAGATGTGGTTTTAGTGTATGAGGTGCTTATCCCTTCGTCTACCCCTGTAGAGAAGGCTCTTACCCCTAGGTATGAGTTTTGGACTTTTTCCCTTCCTCTTGGTTCCCTAAATTAGGAGGATAACAATAATATTGAAATTTACATACCGGTCAACACAAATGAAAATGTAAATCCAAAAACTGGTGATGGTTGGTCTACTGTGAGAATAAGTAAGAAAGGGAAAACAAATGAATCTCTTAAGATTCATCGTATATCCCATCGGAAGGGGTCCCAGTGATGATCTCTCCCTATTTGTTTTGTTGTTGTTATTCTTGTAATACTGTTTTTCGATGTGTTATTTTTTATTTTATGTGCTGTTGGTAGAGGCAGATTCAGTTGTTCCTCATTGCTATATATTTTTCTCCTTTTATTGTATGGGGAGGGGTCCCCTTAGACATCTTTTACCCATAATCAAAAAATAATATTTCACAAAAAATCATAATGTCATCTATTATAAAAGTGAAAAAAATTCTAAAAAAATCCTTGGAAAATCCATTCAACAATTGCATGAATGTACTTGGTGCATTATTCAACCCAAAAAAATGACCATGTGTTGAATAAACACATACTAAATTTTAAGCACATATTTCTAATAGTCCCATTATGTTATCCAAATTTCATGTCCTTGTTTGGTAAAATAACATTTTCTCTCAAGTACATTTCATGAGTAATACTTCTTTTAGGTGATAAACTATCTAAAATTCCATGTGACTTAATATCCATTAAGCCACCAAGTATTTGCTTAAATACTCAAATGATATCCTATTTTTTCACGACCTTCACTTACTTTTTTTTGTGCGTAATTGTACAAAAATAAAATAAAGTTCACTTCCCCTTTCACACTATTTAGAAACACCTTTCTTAAAGTCAGCAATATATATGTTCTCCTTTCCGCTTATATACTTGTATCATTAAATTTATTTATGTATATTATTTTGTGATCTTCATTTACCAAATTCCATTCATATTACGAAGGGTTATAAAGTTACACATCAAATATGTATAAGGATATTTCATGTGAAAAGAAGTCATTGGATATGCATCATTTTTCATTTCCACTCTCTATATTTCACATTCACAACAAATGATTCGCCTTTTATGACAATTCCATATTATATGGGTTTCCATACATGATTTTTGTCATAAAAATATAAAAACCATCTCATTGGTGACAATATTTGTTAATCTTCTGCTATCAATAATCTCCTTGAGGCACTTATATTGTTTATTCTTCCACTATGAATTATTTATGCTGATATGAACAATAATACTGGAGATATTTGCTCATTTTTAAAATAATATATGTGCAATAATTTTCTGATAGCTATTTGTATGCATTTTTCAATGATGTTTTATTTCTTATATTGGTTTATATGTGGTTATGTTGTGCAGGAAATTGTGTTAACACTCATGTAAAATGTTCAAAAAATAGCGGGCAAAGGGAAATTTATGACCATAGACAAATTAATATAAATGAACAAGTGTCGTAATTACCATGCATGAAAAAAATTCCCACCAGTGGCTCTAGTTCCGTTAACCTTGTCTTCCTTCCAATCTCTGCAACTATCTTCCATGCCTTAAAATTCTTGTGTTGAACAATTACAGGTGAAAACTCTGTTTGACACATATTTTCAACCGAATCTCCACAAACATCCAAGACTGGGATAAGATCCGGTCTATTCCTTGAACAACCTTAATCATCAAGAAATAAAAACCCCATTTCCTTTAGATCGCTCGTCTTCCCAATCTTTTGCTTCAGGAAGATGATGTAGGCACCCTTACGATTATGTGCTTAATTTACAATAACAATTAGCCCCTACAAATTCAACATTACAAATGTCCCATCTTCCCTTAAATGTTTAGTTCTATGTAAACATGGTTATATTTCAACACTCCCTCCTAACCCCTCTTTTCAAGCATTGCCTTCCAATTCCAAGACACAACGTAGATTTCACAGAAGGATTTATTTTATGTATAATATCAACACTTGTTCTATATACCTAGAAACTTACAACACCATTCTGATAAATTTTCATGAATGGGTTCAAACTTGCACCACATGTAAGTCAGAAAAGAAAAGGCACCAATTCTCCTCCTAGAATAATATAGACCCAGGAAAATAACAATTTTTCTTTAAATATTTTACCCAAGTTGAAGAAATGTTAATAGCATGAGTAAATCCAATTCTTCAAGTAACCCAAGCCCATTGTGGACAATACAAATAATTTTTTCACACTATACATTTCCCACAGAATATTTCATCTGTAGCCAAGTACTTGCCCTGATGTTTTGGAGATTTGGATCTTATACTCATAAAAAAGACTAGTTCCCACCAAACAGAATATGACTTCTATGTTAGTAGAACCCATGTCTCAGAAGCCATCCAATAAAAAATTTCCCATGATCCTTACTAAAAATATGTTCCAATAGAAATTGATGCCATCTTTTCAATCCCTTTAGAATCAATTTTTTTTTCTGCTTCTCTTAATAGTCTTGCAATGGATCCACCACATGTAGAAGAACCTAGAACACAAAAAAATCAATTGTTTACCATTTCTCTCAGGGGATACAACGTCACAAAATTATTATTTCGTACATTCCATCAAGAATAAATGCACCTAAGATAAAGTTATCAAACTACTCCTTCTTTCACATCAACAAAATATACCTCACACCCTACCTTGGCCAAACATTAGTATTTCCCCAATAAATGAGTATAGTACCAAGGGTATTTCTTACGTGTATTTCCCAAATTTATCTGCAACATGAAGAAAAATGTTTAAACAACGGTTCATGTTGATGATGATCAACTGCAGCATAATGTTCTCCTCTGCAAAAACAAAAAAGTCATGCTTTATGCATATTTATTGGTTGAAACAAGCGTAGTAAATGGTGCAACTAGAATTATTGTTCACATCATGTATGGTAGTTCCTCCTCACCACCTCATTTTCCTTTATTTGTTATGGTTAATTTTTATAGGTATACTAGCCCTTCTTGGGATCTAAAAAATCCTTATCATGTTCCAATACCACCAATTTCCAGAGGTATCCATAGACAATTTCACCTCAAAATTGTTTTGGAATACTCTTCCTAGAGCGACTATTGAAATTTGGATGAACAAATGAAAAATACTTACATTCCCCTCTATTTCTACAATCCCCTCCTTGAATTATATTTTCATTTTAACGTTACTCCAACATGTCAGAAAATCCTCTCCCTCAATCTCATTTAAAATAAGAGGCACACTTTCAGTCCCTTGCTCCTTTCCCTCTCTCTTTATTCCCTTACTCATTCCCTTCCCTTCCCTTTCCTTACCTCCATATTTCTCGTTCTCCTTTCAATTATTTTTCTCCTTCCTTTTTGTCCTCTGGACTACTGCTATGTAAATTTCTTATGCTTGTAAATGTTACATTCAGTTTTTCATATTTCAATAGATTTATTTTCCCGCTCTCATTTCCACAAGTGTTTTAGTGATTTCCTTTTCATCTAAATTCCTACTAGTGAATACTCTTCCCCTTTTGACATTCACATCGTAGTGCTCATGTGCAATTACTAGTTATAAATGAAATACTATGTCAAATGTCAACGTGAAATTGATCATGGTGTAGGGAACTAGATTTTTACCCTAGTAGTTTCATTAAAATAATTGATACCAAAAAATTAGTAGTTTCCACTTTTATTTATATATTCTTACTTTAGTCTCAACAGGAAGAAAACCAAATATTTCCACCTTTCTTTATATATTCTTAGTGCAGATCAATTCGATGTTTTTTTCTCAAGGAAAATATGTAGAATACTTTTTTCAAATAATGGGTTTCTATAATATTCATTGATAGTGGGATATAGAATTATGATCTTATTGTTCATAATACAATCAGCTTCAAAACATTTAATATTAATTGTGACGGGAACTCTAATTTATAGAGATATATACAACTGCAAACAACTTAACATTAATTATTAAACAGGTAGCCTGCTGCAAAGAATGGAGAAAGTAATTCCCAATATTATCTACAACTACATCTTTTTGGTTCCTGTAGATATAATATATTTTCATGAAGTGAATCCAAAGGAATATCTTAGTCAAGGGCTATACCCCATTACTATCACTAAACTCCTTAAGTTGTAAATTAATATTCTTTGAAATGGGCATGTAGCTATTTTACATAGCATAATATATAAGCTAAAGAAAATCTTCATGATTTGTGTGTGAATGTTATATTCTTATTATTAGCTGCATTTAAACATGAGGAAAAGTGCAAAACCATCCAATGTGACATATGCATTTATAATCCAATTTGGTGATACAAATCCTTCTAATTTTGTTGACGAACATCTTACCAAGTACTCTATTCTCTCTAGTTGGAAAACTATTTGTGAAAAAATAAATGAATCTAGATAGGCATGTGGGTTATAAAGGAATGAGGGAGAGGGAGAGGGAGAGGGAGAGAGGGAAAAAAGAGAGCCCATAATTTTAATTTTAATATTACTCATAAAAATAAAGAGGTTCATATCTTTACATAAGATTTTAGCAAAGCTTGATTACTTCTTACTTTGATTGGAAAATAACCAAAAATTATTTTCTTATATAGAATTTATGAGATTATTCTGCGATTATCAATATGGAACCTCATGCACATAGAAGAGGTTGTATTTCAACAGTGATGTGAATGCTCTAATAAATCAACAAGATATCAAACAAGAAATGAAAATAGTGCATAAGGTAAATAGGTCTACTCATTCTCATAGATCGAAACAAGAGAGTACATATGAGAGTGTTGTGTAACTCCCATGCTAGGAAAATCATTCTGTTCATAGGGAAAGATGAGTTATGATTCTAAAATGTAATATAAATCCTATAACGCCACTAACGCATATGATAATGAAATATTCTATGATGGATTTTTCCATGTGTCATATAAATCATAAGACCTATGATTTCACCAAGCAGTATGACTCACCAGGTGATGTGGACAATAACCTGAGTGATGACAAGGTAAGTCAATCACACAAATACCCCTCTTCATTGAAGCTGAGGTAGAGGTCATCGAAAGTAAGATAAAAGAGAGAATTCCCCTCTACAACTAATAAATATTTGTAAATGGGGTATAATAACTAAAGGCCTAATAAGGTACCTATGAATTAAAAACATCTTTTTGGGAAAAAAAGTAGAGGAGAAGAGAACTACAAATACCGAAGAAGATGAATGGCTATAGAAAACCTCTCCCTTAGAATAGACCACAAGTGAAGAAACTTCACCTCAGTGAAGGGATTGGAGAAAATGAATGCAACCTAATCAGACTCATGAGAATACTGTAAGCTACTGATGTCTTCATGTATCAACTCTGATATAAAGTGCATGTGGATCTCAATGGGATTCAGTAGCTAATGTTGAACCAAAAATTAGAAAATCAAGATGGTGCTCATGATGTCACAATAGATAATGATAGGCCGTTGAAAGTGAATACCAATCTCTTTCAATATATCTTCCAACCAAACATATTTTGCAGAAAAATTAACTACTCCTCTATACTCTACCTTTGTATATGATATGGAAATCACATTCTGCTTATTTCTAGATCAAATGATAGGGCCCAAACTAAGAGAGAAACAGTAGCCTGAGGTAGATATTTTATGATCTAGATCACATGCCCAATAAGAGTTTATCAATCCAACCAATTCAATTTTTGTCCCTCCTAAATAGATATTTTCATCAGTGTCAGTACTACGAATATAGTGAAGGATCCTCTTCACTACTTTCCAATGCAACTAATGAGCATCCTGCATAAATATGGACATGGTCCTAATAATGTACAAAAGATTCAGCTGGTTGTGAGTCAGTTAATTCAAGATCCCCACAAACTTTCGATGAAGGGTACCATAAAATAAGGGATTAGAGAAATCAAAAACAAACTTAACTCTAGAAAGGAAATGAGTAGAAGAAGGCTTTCAATCATACATGTGAAACTGAGATAGAAAGTAAAGGGAGTACTTATGCTGTGAAATTACAATTCTGAACAGTCATAATGTGAAATATTAATAAAAAGAAAGTAATGAATAATCCCAAGCCAGACATGGATAAATTGTTGGCCATGAAAATATTCATAGAAATGATGAAAAATTGTGAAGATAAGCCCGTGATCGCCAAGTCATCAACATACAAAATGAGGATGAGTATGAAGTCATTGTGCTACAAAATGTAAAAAATTGGGTCAAAGTGACACTCAGTGAACCCTGATGCAAGTAGAAGGAGTCCATCTTGGTATACCAAGCCCATGGGGCTTGGTTAAGTCCTCAGAAAAACTTATTTAACTTGTAAACAAGGGAGGGATCATGGACATAACCTAGAGGTTATTCCATGTATATCTCTTCATATAGGTCACCATGAAGGAAGAAACTCTTAACGTCCACCTGGTGCACTTCACATCTGTTCACGGAAACGATGGCAAGGGTCATTCCAATGGAAGTTATAATCACAATTGAATAAAATCTTTCTGAGTAGTTAACCCCAATTACCTAGGATAAACCCTTAGCTACAAGCCGCACTTTATACCTTTCAAATTCTCTATCGGCATCGTAATTTGTTTGGTATACCCACTTCCATTGAACTATTTTTATTCCTTTTGGAAGAGGGGTGATATTTCAAGTATCATTCTTCATGAGTGAGGAATACTCCTCATCCATTGTAGAATCCAACTCAAGAATCCCAAAATTCTCCTTGAAATACTGAAGGTCAGAAGTGGAGGTGAAGAGGGAGTGGAGTCCAGTGAACTTTGAATGATTACATCTCTTATCCTAATGCTCCCAAATCCACTCTCCAACACTCTAAAAATTCTTCTAAGCCTAACAATGACCAAGAGGTGAGTAGGCTAAGAATCTGTAGATTCTTCACTTGAGTAAGAAGGGAAAAGTTCCTCATTATCCCTACTATAAGAATCCGAAGACTTCAAAGCATGAGGATCAGGAGGAGCAGAAGGATCACAAAGTTTAGTAAGAGGAGAAGGACACTCAACAACATGATTACTTGAAGATTTAGAATCAAAATCAGAGAGCATAAGGACCTCAGAGGTTGGAGAAGAAGATTTTGAAGATGACTCATCAAATATAAATATGATGAGTAGTAGGGTTAAAATATCTTGATCCTTCACGCCATCAAGATGCCCTACAAAAATACAATGTATGGACTATGGTCTAAAGGCCTTGTGTTTAATTTTGAGAATTCAGACCATATAAATGGATCTGAAGAATTGAAAGTGATCGCCATAAATTTTGCGACAAAACCATGAATCAAAGCGATTCATCCCTATTATAGACTTGTGTTAAACACAGTTATGAATGTAGCAAGCATAGTTCATAGCATCACCCCAAAATTGTGGAGGAAGGGATTTCAAGTGAACCATAAAAGTGGCCATCTCCTTCAGCATTTGGTTCTTTCTTTTCACAACTCCATTTCGCAAAGGGGTGTAAACAACTATATAATGCAAATCAATCCCTTTGGAGGTATAAAAATATTTGATCTGGTTTCTCACATACTCATCTCCATTTTCATTTTGAAGAACCTTGATAGACCTTTCATCTTTTTTCTTAGAAATATCGTTAAATTCTAGAGATTGATTGAATAACATGGATGATGTTGGAATACTAAACTCATTCAATAAATATGTGTGTAGAATTCTAAATGGATTTATGGTTCTACACAGAGTAGTGAACATTGGAAATTTGTTTAAACTTGATGCGAGAATGAAAATTGGTGCGAGTAATACAATGGTTGTATGATAGGTAAAAACAATAAAGTATATTCCTATTACTAGATAAATAAAAAGTTCATAGGAAACATTCTCTTCATAGGGAGATATGTAGAAGAAAAACTTTGTGAAATAGAATGAGATGTCTCCTTAGAGACTTCTTTGTAAAATGTTTGTTTAGATGCATCTAGGTGAAATTTTTAATTCTAGAGAAATCTTGGAGAAGTAGATATTCTACTTAGAAATGAGATGTCCACCTAGATACATCTCACATTAGTGAAAATGTTTGAGGAAAAAATGTCACCGTAATGATATTTTCAATAGAAAAACTCTGTTAAATTGAATGTGATGTCTCCTTAGAAACATCTTAGTGAGATGTATCGGCGAATAAACTTTTATGAGATGTATCCTTATAGATATCTTGGTAAGATGTAGGCTTAGATACATCTAGGTAAGATGTCTCCTCCTAGATACACCTTCAAGCAATAAAGACTCGACCTAGAAATAACATATCTCTCCAGAGACATCTCACATGGTCTAAGGAAAGTAAGTGTAGGGAGATGTATTTTAAGAGACATATTGAAGATATTTCACCTCAAAAATATCTTGATGACATGTCTCTGTAAATACATTTTAAAAATTTTGGGTGGAAAATAGGGTTAAAGATATCACCTCACAGACAACTTGAAGAAGATGGGAAGCATTTTTTGAGATGTGTCATTGTAGTTATCTCATGGATTTTAGTGGAAGAATTTTAGTAATATGTAACTCTAAATACATATCATGGATCTTGGAGGAAAAGTTTGTTGATATCTCCTCTAAGAAATCTTGAAAAATATGTAAATAAGTAGTCTCCGAAGAGTTCACCATAGAGATATTTTAAAGAACTTATGGGAAAGTAGTATCTTGAGATGTCTCCCAAGAAATGGAGGTTCTCTTTCCTCACCCACATCCTCAATATGAACTACATACATCATTAGACCTTTCCTTCATTCCTTCTTCAACTACATCATTGATATTTCTCTCAACTTAGTGGCTTTTTTAATCCCTATGAAAATATGATGCTCACCACTTTCATCTTGGCATGTTACTGTTTTTGCATGAAATTCGGCCTTAGCATGGTGTTGACACAACTAGTTCACTCTTAGAATGACATCATACGATCCTAAGAGTGGAACATACAAGTTAACCTTAGTTGTATGTGCGTGTATGAATCTTTCAATATTTTGTGGTTGTACATTCACAAGAGGACGACCTTTAGTTATAGATAAGACTTCGAAATCACTATAACTCTCAAAAGAAATTGTAGCTACGAGTAATTATAGTAATCAGGGAGTTAAACTTTTGCTAAAAGCTTCGATTTATTTGTAAAGGATTACAGTATCTTAATAATCAGTACCAAAGTGCCCTAAATTTCGTTAACGGATTGCAGGTGGTACAAACCCATCGTACATTGTTGGGAAAAAAAACACTGAAATTAATGTTATTGTTACTTTGTGTTTTATCGTATTTTGTTAACGATCTTTTATTTTCTGAACCGTATATTCTATCAGGATGCTTTTTTTTATTCATAACCAGTATCATTTTTTCTTTTTTGGGTAGAAGAATATAAGTTATCAATGAATTCTATTATTAACCCAAAAAAATCAATTAAAATATTAATTACTGAAAAGCTCCACGGTCCTCCACCCCCTATCGTGTAGTCATAGTTCTCAGTTTACTGAACGGAAATACAAGAAAGCAAACCTAACAGACGTCTAATCTAATCTCCATCAATTTCACATTAATTCCAACGTATCTTAACCTTTGAACCCATTCAGACATCCAAATCTTTGTTAGGACCATATATATTTCATAATGAACCCGAAAGATGAGATTTGACGCCCCTGTCCACACGTTTTCAAGGATCTGGCACATATTTTACAGGAAGATTTTAAGTTAATCCATCCAGACAAGGCCGGAGAAGCTTAACTTGTCGGTATGTTCTGAATTTAATTTTTAATGTTGTGAGAAGCATTAATTTGACATCAACAGCGTAGATTCAAATCTTTTGACATAAACCACCAACAACTTAGCCTCGTCCTAACTTAGGTCACCGTCAAATCTCTTTCTCTTTCATACGTCATATTCAGCCTTTATTGCACGGTGTCCGTTGTACCTATTTTGATTCTTACCATATTCAATAATGCATTGCTTGCTTAAAAATCTGGATTCCGACCTCATATTTTTACATCTGGTTATAAAAGTATGATGTTTTTCTGGTGCAGAACTGCAGTCCAATCCCCCATTTACACAAGAATGTCAAATCGCTATTTTTTTTAAGGTTTCCATGAGGTTATATTCCTGGTTTGTTTGTTCAAGCCCAACGTGGCATCCGTGTAGTATGACTCGGGACCTGATTGGTTTTAATGGCAGCATGATCAATCAGCCTTCTTCGAATATTTTCACCTTTCAGAGTTTATGGAGGCGTCCATACATATACGGCGAGGCTTAAAAGCTTAGATTTGATCTCTCTACCACCCATTTTTAGGCAGCTTTACAAGAGGTTTTTTTTCCTGTACTTCAAAGGAATTTGGGAAGATTCAAAGTTGCAAAGCTCTAATATAATGTGAGTGTTATCTGTCAAGTTTTAGAATTAGATTAAAATATGCCATTCCATACGTTTTAAGTAAAATAAAAATTCATTTTTATGTTTATATTATGGATAAGAACTTATTATTTTCATAAACATAAAGTATTAAGTTATACGACTTCTTTATTTATTTATTTATTTATATATATATATAGTTGTACATTATTGATTTAATCAAATATTTTAATTTATATAATATATAATAATTTTGAAAGATGTCTCATTGTGAGAAGAGTTTCACTAGTGCCCGTGGATACCAGTGTATTTAATCTCATGATATTTTTCATGACAAACACAAAATTTGTCTATGAACCTCCTATAAACAAAAATGGGGTAAAATATATCTGCCAAAAAACTACAAGAGACATAAGGTACAAAATTCAAATCACATACGTGTTCGACACACAAAATCCATTTATTTATTTTTCAATTGAATGATTAGACCCAATGGAAGGATTTCAACCCGGTAGTCTCCTAGCCTGCACACATGGTAGAGGCAAAGACCCTTTTGAAACTCCCAAACAAGTGACGTCATACAAGGTTGAGCATAATTTCTAAAGAGTATGATGTCATAATTAAACTTGGACTGCACTAAGACCTGGGCAAAGCTTTGTATGGCATGAATTTTAAAGCATGTAGCACGTTAGGTTTAGCACTATGCGGGGGTTAAATTATGGCCACCTATGCCTATCAAACAATTTTTAGGGTGACGGTCATTTTTAAATATTGTCAATTCAAAATTTTAAAACAATGTCATTTTTATAACATTATCAAAATATATAAAAAATTATTCTATATATTCAACTATTTTATATTTGTATCGGTTACACATAAACATGTATATAAAATAACCAAATATTTGGAAGCATTTTATAGCTAAAATCATGAAAAACGTCTAAACTTAACCCCTGACACTGCGCCTGCATGTGTGGACCCTGTCCGTATCCACTTATTCAAAATTCAATTCCGTTTCATACACTTCCAGGTTAAAAAATACAGGATTTGAATTTAAGTTCCCACTCAACGTCATAATTCGTAAGATCTGGATGGCTCGGGCCTCGGCCATGTGCTTTTCCTGCCGTGTGTGCAGGTACAGGCGCTCAGAGAGCAGCCTCCATAAATCTAATCATTATTTATTTTGAGTTTGACTACCATTCTGATGTATGAGTTCCCCTGCAGGTTGCGTCAACATCCTTGTTCAGTATTAAGTGATGGGGCAAGTTGCAGCCGACACGTTCCTTGTCCTGATTATGTCGTTCCCCACCCAGGCTCAGGATCCAAGCTCAGCACAGCTATGAGGTTTGTCTTGGGATCAGGGTCCGTGTGTATGGTACAAGGCACAGTGCACTGATCAAGCCAAGCAAGTTGGCGGTGACTACCCTCCACTCAATATGCACCACTAGGATGCGTCGCAGCCGTCCATTTTTAAATGGACGGCTGCGACGCATCCTAGTGGTGCATATTGAGTGGAGGGTAGTCACCGCCAACTTGATAGGACATGGTGAAAGCTATTCCTTTACAAACCCTGAAAGTAAAGAGCCTTTTATACGTTGTGATATGTTCCTGTGGCAATAATACTCACATGCGGCTTTTAACATCAACACCAATTTTTTTTTTTAAAAACAAATTAAGAGAGATTCTAAGAAAGGCTAGGTTAAGTTAGATTTGGCGGGGTTTATTGAATCGAATTGTTTTTGATAAAATAAGAACTAGGGATATTCAACTTATGACATGTGCATTCAATATCCCTTGTGTGATTTTTGGTGAGGACATGATTGAATATGAGATTTTCTTCTAGGAACATGGCTTGATATGAAAATTTAGTGGACTTTCGCCTACTCTTCTTGATCTTCATGCTTGGATCTCAAAGAATTGGCTTCGTCTATTTAAAGGTCAGTTGGATATCTACCCATGTTCAAGAAGAATTTTAATTGTTGTTTTTACTGAGATTTGTCATTAGAATGCCATTGCTAAAAGTATTTGGGTTTGTCAATCTCACTACTTGGTTATGAAACCATGGTTTCCTGCATTTATTTCACTTTATAGGTATTTGTCAACAAAACCGGTTTGGATTAGAATGTCACATTTTCCAATTCAATTTTGGGATTCAAAATGTCTAGCTTCCATTGGCAATACATTGCTCAACTTCTTGAACATTGAATCCCACACCTTGGGATACACCCACACTACTTATGCCCATATCCTTTTTGTAGTGGAGAACTAAAAAACCTCCCTTCTAATATAGAGCTTAGAGTCCAAGATAGAACGCGGATCCAATCATTGGATTTTCAAGGTATGCCCTTCAAGTCCAGAAGGTGTTTCACACTAGGACATATCGCTGTTGATTGTCAGTTAGAAAGAAGAAAGAACGTGAGAACCACCTGGTGGAAAGATGCCCTCCCGTGCCATTTTGTCATGGAAAATAACTTGAAGCGAGATTCACATTCACATTAAGTGAGAGAACTAGTGACGTCTTTTAAGGCGTTAAATCCTTATTAAGCGGCTAAGGAGAATGTTCCTCCAACATCTCCTTTGAATAACAATTCTTTTTTGCCAGTAAATTCTATAGAAGTCGTTATTCCTGTTTAAGACACCTCAAATAAATGGAAATTGGTACACAATAAGAAAAAAGGACATTCTAGAAAGACCACTGCTCCTCTTCAAATTAATCTGAGAACTTCATGATTGTGTTTGTGTCTTCTTTGTGACGCGAGGCAATTATTTCTTTTTGCCTCATGTGAAAAATCTCGATTTACCCTTATCCAAAAGAAGTAGGTGTAGTGCCCAACATTCTTTTTTAAATAAAAAGAATAGAAAAATAGAAAAAAATAATATTAATAATATTGAGATTTACGTGGTGGTTTCCCAGTTGAGTAAACAACTCCATGTGAAGGCATGTGAAGGGACATGGGGCTGGATTTCCAAGAATGGAACATGGTGGAGTACGTGGGTAGATCAACCTCCAGTCAAAGCTTGTACACCTGTCTTTTCCATTGTATAATAATTTAGGCACTTTAATTAAGGTTCGCATGAATTAACCAGCTAAACCCTAAGTTTACATTACAGGTTTTGTTGTGTTGGATAGTTTCGGCGATCGCAAATATTCCTACAAAATGTGGAAGCATGCACTTTGCTTGTGAACTATTCACCAAAATGCCTGAATGAAACGTGGGCATCCATCACAAATAAAGATTTGGTAATTGCAGGCTTAGGAGGCTTCGAGAAATGTTTAGGCCTATGTGGCAGGGTGGTAGTGTCATCTAGAAAGGCATGTAGATGCCAAGGTTGCAGTATATACACTAAATGGGTTTATTGAAAAGGATTAGAAACTTCCAAGCAAAAGCATTTATAGGTTTAGATCCAGATTTCCACATTCCTGTTTTGCATCCTCCTAGCCTGTGTCAAATGGTATCTTAGGATCAAGGTATGGATATCAACAAAAGTATAAAGGATATAGGGATAGTTTCAGATGTTGTAGTTACAAATGTTATGGCAGACGTGTATGAAAAATGAGAAACCTCACACAAGGAGCGTGAATTGTTTAACAGAATATATTTTTAAAAAAATAAAAAATGTGGATTTGTATATGCATTTGAAACATGTTTCTAACATCCCTGAGAGCAAACCATACTGTTACTTGCCGTTGTTTTGTTTCTATATGGGATGAAGAAAATAGAGGATTCAAAACCCGTCATTGGTCTAGCCATAATAGAGAAAGATTAAAATGTGTATATTACAAATTTTCCTCCACAAGAATAAAAAATTCTTGTTGATTCATTCATTGGGGGAGATAGAAATTTCTCCAAAACACCAATTTTGATACATGAGCTTCCAGATCAAGTGACTGGCATTGGAGGTACAGCTACAGAGAAGGTTAAAGAAAGAGTTACTTAGTAATATCTAAACAAAGCAATAATAGAATGATGGAAACATTTGTGCAGTTTTAGAGTTGGGATTCATGCCCTCATGACCCTATACCTACATTACCCAGTGCTTATCATGCAGATAGATGAAAAAAAAGTGAATATAAGCTGAGTGATGATAAAGTAATGCATCGTTCAAATTTATAAAATTATCTTCATAGCCATGGATTGACCCGTAGATCCTCATGTCCATATTTTAGTAGCATATGACCTATTCGACTAAATGTGTAAATTGTGGCCTTAATGACCATAATGATAAAAGGATATGTATAAAATGGGTTTCTCAAAAAGATCTAGGAACCTTTCAAGAAAATGCAAAATGTTGGAGTTGTGGGTGCTCATGAACTATTTGACGAAATGCTAAAAGAGAGTTGAAGCTTTATGGAGTACGAGTGAAACCCCCTTGACTACATCATACTCTATGGACACTGGTATTACCAGGCATGGTCTCCTTACCTTCATCTTCTATAATTTTTGTAATTTGGTCCTTCATTTGCATTATATTAGAAACATTAAACCACTGAATAAATTTACAATTAGATATGTAACCAAACTTAAATAGTGTAAAGAAATAATTCCCCACCTTGTGATTTTCGAAATTGTATTACCATTTGAACTTCAACTATGGTTGCCACCATAACCTCATACGATGCAACTTGGGTATCCGAATCAGGTGCTCGTGTCTGCTGATATTGTTGAGAGTTAGATGATTCGTCAACTAAACACAAGATTTTTCTTTACTTGCAAAGTTGGAAACACACAACATTTAGAGACTTGTAAAATAGCCTTTTGGACCTCTTAAAAGAGAGGTCAAGCGTTGTATCTGTTCCTTGATATGAGGAGAGTCACATCAAGCTTAAGATTGACCCTAGTTGATTGTTTTTTACTCTCTTTTCCGCTCCTCTAGTTATCCTGTTACCTCTTTTTGCACTCTTTAGAAGCTACTAAAATTGTAAATTTGGGTTTCATGTGAGCCCACCGTATGGACCCTAAACAATGAAATGCTTGCTCGCCTTCGCAAACCACTAGTATTTTTACTAGACAATTCCATGAGAGCTTCAGTTTGGGGAAAAACACTTTTCTTGATAGTTTTGAAATGGAATTTTTTAGGCCTCCAGTCACAATTTGACTAGGTCAAAACTAGACCAATTACAACCGGTGGCTCCAGAAAGCCTATCGCCATTTGAAAATTGTTTGCTAGTTCTTAGTCCCGTCGACTTTGGTGAATTCTCCATATATAGGGGAACTTGTAGGAAGTTTCTTGTTGCACTTTTTTCCATCTGACGTCAAATGTGGATGTAGTTTTCTTATCCCTCGACCTAACTTTTGATCATTTACAACTAGGTCAATTATGACCAATGGCCTCGAAAAACTGGCTGCCAATTCTAAACCATTTGCCATTTCTGAATTATGTTAGTTCCTATGAATTCTTAGTGTATATGAGGACACATAGAAACTTACCCATGGTATGTTTTCTCACTGGAGGACAGCGTTTAAAAGTTGTTTCTTAGCCTCGAACCTAAATTGAATGTTTTTGCACCTAGTAGGAAAACATAAAAAGGAATTTGTAGGAACCCCATCGGGTTACCAAATCCCTAAGAAAACTTGTTGACACTTACAGCTAATTGTTTGAAACTCTATCATGTGATTTGTGAGAAATTAAACTTTGAGAAAATAGTGGTTCTCTCTCTCCCTTGTTAAAAAGAATGAAGTGAAGTGAAATGAAATAAATATGTGTCTCTAACCCTCTCCTTTCGAATGCAAATTATTATTATTATTATTATTATTATGTAAATGGGAAACTAAATACATTAATTATACTAGATCTAGGTGGATTCTATGCCAACAATTTATCATCGTTTTGATGCACACATGTTTTCACAGGATGTAAGTAAGAGGATAGATGACGTGTGTGTGATTCATTGTTTGTTGTTAGAATTTATGTATGTTAATAGAAGGAAATTTTTATGTGTTGTTGTGTTATAGTAAAGTGTTTTATTGAAATTTGGCAATATGAATGAGATGCTAGTTTTAGGGTTGTTTTGGGAAATGTGCATTTAACTATAGGTGTTCTTTTGAATCATATTTACATCTGGGAGAAAGAGGGTTGGGTATATATGTTAAATAAAATTGTAGATGATATTTGAACATTTTGTGAAGTATAAAAGGTTTATAATTCAATTTCTCTAACATTTTTAGATTCTAGGGTTTAAGGGAAATGTTCACCTACACATGGGTGTTATTTTGATCCTCAAATTTTATACTGTAAAAGTTGAATATGTATGTTAAATGATTTTGAATTTAAAATCTTGTAGTGCATTTCCAATGTTCAATAGATGATTAAATAATCAGTGTGTTGTATTCTTACCTTGTAAATATAATAAAGAGATCTAAACAAAACGTTAAACCCTAGTATAACCACCTTTTCTGTGTTAATTATTTTAGTGTAGAATACTAAAAAATTAGGATAAGATTCAATCTCTACACTGGATGTCACCTTATAGCTTAAGTAAATAAGATCCCTAGTTTGAGTTAACATCATAGTCAGTATGTTTAGCGACATCGTTGTAAACCCGACGGTTAGGAATGACATGGTCAAACTATTTATGGTGTAATAAAACAAACACTTCCTTAGGATCCTAGTGTAATACCAAGTCTTATGAAGCTATATCTAGAACTTAACTTCATGATCGAATGAATTCCCTGTAAGATCCAGATGACAAAAATAAAGCTAGTAAAATAGTTGTACTATGACTTAACTCTTGTCAACAATCTCTTTAGTTCTTTGCAAATAAATGTGTTACCTTGGTTACTAAAACATAAAACTTTGGTCTTTCAAGAATGTTGTTTATCATAAATATGTCCTCTCACATTTGTAATTCCCACTCCTCTTCAACACTGTTTGAACCATGTTTTCAATTCTGAATTGATTATAATCTTAAACCCTGCTATTGTATTCTAGTTAGCATATTAAAAATATGTGCGGGGCATCATGATTACTATTGTGTTTTGATTATTATTTTGACTGTATGGTTCTATTGTGGACCTTGATAGTAATTTAAGGATATGATGATGATCTAGAATGTCTGCCTTGTTACAGACTAATTGTGATATCGTTACTATTTTTATATTGTTATGTCTCTGCTCTCTGTGTATTGGATCCCTAGACCTTGATATCGTATTAGATATTAGACATTTCTAGATGGGCATTGATACACGTGTTTTACTTATTTTATAGATAATACATATGTGTTAGACTTGTGACATGATTTGACTATTGCGATGAATTTTATACATTTGATTCATATATCAGTACTCGTTGTTTTAACTGATAGTATTATATTGACATATTTGACGTGATTTACGAATATTTCTGGATGATTTTTGATGTTGTGATCTTAGTACAAATTGATGGATTGGTAGAATCAAAATGTTAGAAAATTGAACAATTGGTGAATTACTTGATTCTAACATTAGTTTAATTATGATATTCGATGATGTAAATTTTTATGTATACATGCATGTCTTTTATGATTTCGATGTCATTAATATGGCCATAAGTGTAGTGCCCACTCTTCTTCGACACTATTTCATCTTGATATTGATACTATTGGAATGATGTTCAGGCATTTGATTATAATACATTGATCAGTAGATGATAGATTATATTGATATGTGGATTATTGACACTATGGTGTTTATGTTTTATCATGATGCACTAGATACTGATGTTGGATAGTTAGATGTATGTTGATTTTCATGATTTATATTTTATACTAACATGTTATATTTTTGAGATGTTGGAATATAATTGTAATCTCAGGGATTTTAGGGTTAGAGTTTGATGTAATGATGGAAAATATAATTGTTAAATGTTAAATGATGAACATTGATTTTATATGCTTATGTTCTCGATGTTGTTAATACAACTGAAACGCTAGAGAGGTATTTGTTGTGTGTAGTGATTTTATCACAAACATCAAAGGTGATAGGGGACCAACCACAGAAGGATGTCGAGCGTTGAGTAAAGAGGCCAAAATTGACAACTTGTGTAATGGTGTTTAGTGTGTGTTTTGTATGTCTTGTTTGGAAGTCTCCCATGGGGGAGTGATTTTATATATGTGGCCATGGGGTGAATCATGTCCCTTTCTTTAATTTTTGTATGTGTTTATTTATGTTTTGTGTATTTAAATTTAGAAAATTTGTCACTTTATTAGCATGTTGAAATGTGTGTTATTAGACTTAACCCTTCTTGTTTTGTTTAACCAAGGTAGATATGTGACTAATAATGATGATGAGATCTTGTAGTACTTGTGTAAGTAGAATTTATGTTGATTTGGGAGTATTTTACCCCACCCCAAGTTCAAAATTCAGAGTTTGACTTGGGGGACACTTTGAGAGACTTGTGGGATAAGAAAGACTTGTCTTATTCCGCTTAATTTGACCCAACAACCTTACCTATGGGTTGGGAAGCTTAATTTCTACTTTTTTGTCTATTTTTGATTTTAACAGAAGGAAAATCATTGCACTTTCTTTCTACCACAATTTTATTATGTCCCTTGCATGCATGGGGTGCAAGTTTTAGCCATGTTGGTTGTCATAGTCCTTGCTTGTGCATTGATGTTTCTTGGTCTTGTTGTATTTGACTTGAGTGTGAGGATCTCGGATGATGAAGTGGCATCCTACATGGAGCCACCTCATCATCATCACTTCCCAATTCTATTTATTTGTGATTTTTGGTTGGAATGGGGGTTACTTGCTCATTTTACTTCTTGTGCACTTTTAGATTTTGGAGCTTTTGGAGTTCTTGGAAATTGTTTGCCTTAGATTTGAAGAGGCTTGTGAAGTTTTTCTTAGATCTTGATGAAGAGGTAGGCTCTCCACATTTTTATTATTATGTTATTTGGGTAATTGCACCAAGTTGGGGGACAATTAAGTGGACATCAAATCTTGAATTTTACCTTAAAAACAACAAAACATCAAATTTAGTATCCACGGACTTGAACCATGCCAAAAAGTAAAAAATATGTCATAGAAATGGTACCATTGCGTAGGGGAGACTGTCAGCTTTGTAGAAATACTTATTTTAAAGTGAATAGAATAGGATAAATATAGTTTTATAATATTTTACTAATAGTAGGTCTTTAAGACACTTTTTCCAGTGAATGTTTATGTCTACGTTTAAGACTGCAATTTTTTTTTTCACTTATTAGAATGTGATAAAACTTATGCCATCCCAACCATGGTGAAATTATATAGATGTTAAAAAAAAACATTATTTGATTTCAATATTTTTTGATGAAGTTATGGCGGGCAAACAGAAAGTGCTCTGTTTTCTTTATGTTTTCATACCACTTTCATGGAAAAAATCATAAAAAATAAAATATTTCTCAAAAAAATACAAAATAAAATTCATCCCAAGATAGATAGTGGCATATAAATTCTCACCCAAGGATAAAAATAAATATCAATTTTTGGTCATCCAAATCATGGGCAAATGGACTATAATCTTATAGGTGTTTTTAAAAAAAAAACCAAGTCATTGAATTTTGAGAGTTTAATATAGATAATTTTGTCCATTTAAAAAAAAAAAAAGTATTTTAGAAACTAGATTCCGGATGCTATGATTGATATTAATATAAGTTTTTTCTAATTTTGAGCGTATGTATTGCTAATAATCCCTACAAGTTGATATTATGATGTTATTTGCAATATGACATCCACTTATGACCCCTTTTGTGTCCCCCAACTTGCTGCAGTTACCCATTTTGTTTTTTAAAGCAATGTTGTGCTTGTTAAAATTCTTTTTGTCTTGTGATTGTGTCTATGTCGGTTGGTTGAGTAGTTGGCCTTAGTTGGCTGTGTGAGAAGGGAATATGGGACCATTGGGTAGGGAAAAGGGATTTTATGTGAGGCATGCAAATTTGTGGGAGTTTGAATAAGAGTCTTACCAATGGGGAGAGAAAAGGGATTCATGTATTTGTTGTTAGTTGCAAGTGAGAGATAAGGATTTTTTGGATTATTATGTGCACTTGGAGGCCTAGGGTAAGACTCCCACTTCACTTGGGAAGCAAAAGGACATGTTCTCCCATAACCCTTTCTCTATTTGGTTTTATCCTCAAACCTTTGTTTGGTTGTGAAATTGTGATTTTGTGATGTTGTCATGTTTGAGTTGATTTCCTTGTATGTGTTTATTGTGAAGCCACCTTGTTCAAGTTGTCATTGTTGTTCAATGTTCCTCATGGTTCCTTGGTTGGGGCATGAGGGCCATTAAGGGAATGAATTCTTGCATTAATTGATTTAAGGTTGGGCGGAGAGCATTGCCTACTCCCCCTTCTTTTTTTTGTGGTTATTTTGTGAAGTTGAAGAAGCCAAAGTTGGATCTACCTTGGTGGAGAGGACTTACATTTTGAAGACTTGAAAGTTGGCTTGTTGATAACCTTGTTGTAATTTATTCAAATTTATATTTCCCACTTTGAGTGGATGCCTTGTAAAGTTGTAAGTTTGTGATAAAGTTGTTGTATCTCTTGTGTGAATTAATGGTGGTTTTACACCAATCGTGTAGATTGGTGTTGTCTTTGGCTAAATCTAGCTCACTTGATATTAAGAATGGTAACTTGTTTCCCAATGAAATTAGTCAGTGATCATAGTTCATTTTATCACTTTCATTATGATAATAATAAATCACTTAACTCTATGTTCATACTAAAATATTTTTTCTTTTGTTTAAGATTTAAGCCCTTACAATAATTAATGTTTATAAGTTTTCATCTTATTTTGCTAGTATTCAAAGAAGTTATTTATTTATTTAGTATGATCTATTTGAGTGTAACCTTTGACCATTCTTAGGTAGATTTAAGAATATCCTGCTAGTGAAAGTAAATTTCTTTGGTGGTGTTTGGTGGATTATATTTATCTGAAATTATCTCCTTTATTATCAATTTGTAGAATGAAACCTCATTAGTTTTCTCAAAAATTTGTTTTAAATAATAGAATGAAAACTACAAAAAAAAATCTTGTCTTGTATATTACTCATATTATAAACTCTTTTACCCTTTTTAATACAAACAAAATAAAATAATATATAGCCATATATAGAATTTTTAAAATCATCATAATCATATTCATTACTTAGTATACATATTGGACTAATTTTATTTCCCTTTTATCAAAGGAGAAATTTTAAATAAATTCAATTTTATTTATTTATTAATATGTTAATACAATTACTTTTTAAAAATAATAATGAGATTTGAAAACACACACACAATTATGATTATTACTATTAATAATAAATATTATTATTAATAAAATCTTATATTAAATAAATTTATTTTTATAAAGATAAATTAATAATAAAATTCTTAGTGTTTGGTTTAAGGCCAAATGGCCACGACTGGGAGTTATATTAAAGCCATTTTGGGCTTTGTTATTATTTTTGGTAGTGGGTTGGGGGAGGGGGCACCGCCCCACCCCAAGCCACCTTTTTAATTTAAATAAAATGATTTTGGTGGGGGTCGAACCCCCTAACAGCATTAATAAAATTTCTTTGACTTTATAACGTGCGGCTGTATCAACGAAAATGTAGTCTGCGTTATTACTTGAAAATGAATATATATATGTATGTATATAAAAGGGTGAGTTCTTCTTAGTGTATATGTATCTTTAAAAGAAAGAAAATGTAAATACTTCAAAAAGTAGATCTCATGGCAAATGAAAAATACCCAAATGGGTATTCTATTAAATTAATCTTACAAAAATAAAATGATTTTTGTTTTATTCCTCAAACCTTTGAATAGGGTATAAAAGATCAATTTTTAAAACCAAAATGGAATAGAGTTGGGTGGTATAAATCCATTCCTAAAATTTCCCCTCCTCTCCCATGTCTTCTTCCTCTTCCTTCTTCCTTTAACTTGTAAGAGAAATACAAAGAAATGAATAAAATCCATCCTTAGGAAATTTTAGGGTTGATTTTAATTCCTTCATCCAAGGGCTTAGATTAGTTTCATCCAAGGGTCAAGATTGCCCCCTACAAAATTTAGGTGGGGACAGGTAGGTGATCATTTGATCACATGGGTCTTTGTTTGAATGGGGCCACTACTGTGTTTTAAAAGTAATTTAGTTATTTCTTTTTATCCTTGAATTAAATTAAATAAACTTTCCCCTCATTAGTTTAGTTTACTTTTTATTAGAGAATTAAATTATTAGTTTTGTGTAAATGAAAGAGCTAGCTTAGTTATGGACTTTAATTTTAAATATTTGTATGACCTTAGGAACTTAGGTATTAAATCAATTTAAGATTAATTGAATGAAATATTTTAAACTCAACCATAGATTTAATCAAGTCTTCAATTTATATTTATTATTTATTTAGTTAACTTGTGACGATCGGTCATTAACTAAGGGTTTTAGCAAAGTGTTTCATTAGTCCTTTAACAAAAAAATATTATTCCATAATTTTCCTATCACAACCTTTGGTGGTTTTGGGTTTCATGTGCATTTATTTTATGGGTGTTACATTTGGTATCATAGTTGTGGGTTCAACGCTTGGACCCTGGGCATACCTAGATAACATGAAACAAAAAAAAACCTAGCGCAACATTAAACCTAGTACACAAAACTATGCATGATGTTTTGGAACAAAAAAGCTTAAATGATTATTAACTAACTCTCTCCTTGGTCTGTGCAGGAGGTGCGGATCATGTGAGGGGTTCCTAAACGTGGACCTAGATCGACCACCCCCAGATCAGGCAGTAGCTACTATCCTGCCTAAGATATTGCAGACGCTACAAGAGGTTAATGCCGCTATACACGGAGCATCAATAGGAGGGCAACCTAGCAGGATGGACACGGAGCCAATATTGGAGGTTCGTGCACCTTCAATTCACAGTGCAGAAGAGAGTCCAGAGAACTCCAACGTGGAGTCAGTTAGACATGGGTCACCTCCTAAAGATCTCATAGATCGAGATGTGAATCACAGAGATAGGTCTAGGATCCCTAGGCTAAGAGATGATCATGTAGAGAGGCCTAGAGTTAAACAACCACATTTTTTGAATATCTTGAAATCGCTACATTCCACGAGATGACATATCTCTAGGGAATTTTATCAAATAGTTCACATGCCCTATGTATTCTACTACATTTCAGATACATATCAAACAAGTCAGCTCTAACTCCTACATCTAACAAAAAAAAAACACTTCCTATAATTAGTCCATTCATATTTGTTCATTGTATTTGTTGGAATAGTTTAAACAACTCCTTCCAAGAATTTAATCAAATAGTGCACATGAAACTAACATGATCGTACATGGGTGTTGGTATGATAGAGTGGGCTTATCAAGGATTTTATCAACTTTATTTAAGAAATTTCAAAGAGTAGGAAGTGCTAGAGAGTTTCTTCTTCTTAAACTCCCGTTTTGGCAAAGGTTGTGGCTTCTGCCTTTACACTTGCCAATTGTATTTTCTAGAAAGGTTCAAAGTCCTTTTCAATATAACCATTTTATGTGTATGATGTGATCAATTAAGGAATTTAATTGAATAGTTCACAAGCACAATTTTAAATATCCCATTTTGACATAACAAAATTATTGTTAACCGTGCTAAATATAGCAGAAAAGTACTTCAAAAATAGTAATGAGATACATGTGATCTTATAGAAAACTAATAATATAAATAAATATGGGGAAAGAAAGGCCAATCCATAATCCGGTTCTGAAATAAAATAATGTCCTAAAATACAAATGTATATATTTTTGGTTTCATTCGGCTTATTTAATATAATCATATGGATCTTTTCTATTAATATACATGTTTTCTAATTAAAAAATATATATAATTCTAAACTATCATATTTATTTGTAAAATAACTTGGAAAGAAAAACCTCGATTTCATGAAAAATACAAGTAAGGTAGAAAACATAACAATACTAATGCACATATTAGCACAGATTAGAGGACCAATATAATTATTTATATAAAAGTACATGGAAAGAGTTTATATAATGTACATAATTAATTTGATGCACACTGGACAAGGAATCATGTAAGTCACCAGTAATGAACTTGAGTATGGTGGAAGACACAAGGTTTAAGGTCTTGCTTACACATTTTGTAGACATATTTAGCAGGGAACTTGCATACGAATGATATGTAAAGTTACAAGGGTTACATAGAGTTGGTAATCAAATGGGAAAACTAATGAATAAAATGTCAAGAAAATACGCTAGTAAATGGACATGTAAAAAAAGGACCCCTCAAAAAATGACACTTTCTGATGAGTGAAGCTTCAAAGAAGGATGCCTTTCGACGTAATTTGGCATTTTAAAGAAAATGTTAAATTTGACCATCACTTATGTCTATCACACAACTTTTGGGTGACATTAATTTTTCAATATTGTCAGAAGTAAATTCAAAATTGTAAAACAATGTTTTTTATACCCTACTAGTAAAATGTAAAGTTTAGTTTACGTTTATTTAATTATGTTTAATATATATTTATGTCTATTGAAATATTGTCAATAGAAACTAGAGATCAATTTTTAAATATATAAGTTGTATGAAATGGTTATTTCAAATATTAAGAAGCATTTTACAATTAAAATTATAACAAAATCTAAAAGGGTATCAAAATTAAGCTCTTAAATTTCAAATGGTGCTCCTCATCATGAAAAAAATGATAATAGTTTGTTTAATTGATGATCATTTGAACACTTTACGTTTTTAACCATAAAATATGATGGAAATTTTGCAGAGGGCAATGAAATGAATAGAATGTTTTGGAAAATGTTATGATCAATTATACTAAATATATATCATCTTTGACGTTTTCTTCTCAACTATAAGTTGATCTTATGTTTTTAAGGCAAAAATTAAAGTTAACTTCGTAGGTAAATTTGATTCTTGAACTTGAATCCTCAAATTTTCTCATCTATTCTAAATAACATCTTCATAAAATTAGTGGAATTTAGAGTATATAAATATGAATGTTTAGTGATATTCAATATAGTAGAAGAAAGAAACAATAGAATTATATATTTACTTAGTAAAATAAAATATATATCTGTGCAAAAAAATATTTGTTTTATTTGTCTATTGACATAACATAAAATTTATTATTAGAGTGTATAGTTTATATAAGAATTACGTATTGTACTTCTTTATATAGATAGCTCTTCAAAGTATAAGGTCCAAAATCTTCTTATAACACGTAAACTAATAAATGCATACTTCATTGTTACAATTTCTGGATTGTAACTATCATTACAAAAAATGATAAATTCCTAAAATGAGGTGTAGTACTTTTTGTATTTATTAATGACGAGTCTCCACTAGTGGCTAAAACCAAAGCCCTCGTCCATCTTCAAGAATAGGGGACGCTTTCAAATTTCCACATCATTCCTCAACTATTGTTTAAATTCATGGTTATTAAATATAATATTTTTGTAACTTCAAAGAAAAATATGTAGAAGGTTTTTGTTGAATACTCAGCTAAAACCGAGTTTTCCTCCATCTCAAAGTGCATGTAAGCGACATGTTGTTTTACACTTATTTGAATAACCCTACTTCTTTTAGATAAGGGTAGGGGAAAGGAGCCAGTTATCGCGAATGGCCTAGTGACTGTGAATAGTTATGCGAAACAAAGTACCAATAGTTGTTTGAATTAAAGTTAAAAATGAAATAAAAACTAGCCAATAAAGTAAGTCACATCTAGTCACATCAATAAATGAACCAATGAAATGATGACACATTAACAACCCATAAAAGGTGATTTTATTCTCAACTAATGGGTTGCCTTAAATTCCTTTGTATTCAAAAGTACTTATTTTAAATCCCTTAAAAATATGTTCTCCACATACTCAATTTTTTTGAAAGAAAGTCTATATATTAAAAAAATCATGCTCTTTAAAAGGGTTTTTTTTTATAAATTTTTTATGATTGTTAAGTGGCTCTAACGATCTCATACATTATGATTCACGATAACTGGCTCCTTTCCCCTAAAGCGGGATTTTTAACATGAGGAAAAAAGAAATAGCTTCCCTGTATCACAAAGAAAACATAAACACAATCAAAGTAGTACAAACACAATCATGAAGTTCTTAGATTCATTTGAAGAGGAGTAATTGTCTTTCTAAAATGTCCTTTTTTCTTATTGTGTACCAATTTTCATTAATATGAGCTGTCTTCAACAAGAATAATGACTTCTATAGAATTCAGTGACCAAAGAGAATTGTCATTCAAAGGAGATACTGGAGGAACATTCTCCTTAACCACTTAATAAGGTTTTAACGCCTTAAAAAGTGTCAATAGTTCTCTCACTGGTATTTTAGGTACTAAATCCTCCAAATCTATATCTGAATGTAAATGTGAATCTTTCTTCAAGTTATTTTCCATTAGAAAATGGCACGGGAGGGAATCTTTCCACCAGGTGGTTCTCACAATCTTTCTTCTTTCTAACTGACAATCAACATCGATATGTCCTAGTTCGAAACACCTTTTGCACCTGAAGGGCATACCTTCAAAATCAAAAGGTTGGATCCGCGTTCTATCTTTGACTCTAAGCTCTATATTGGAAGGGAGATTTTTTGAAGTTTCCAGTTCAAAAAGGATACGAGCATAGGTAGTATGGGTGTATCCCATGGTGTGTGAGTCAATGTTCAAGAAGCTACACAAAGTATTGCCAATAGAAGACAGACATTTTGAATCCCAAAATTGAAGTGGCAAATGTAGCATTCTAATCCATACCGGTTTGGTTGAAAAAGACCTAGAGAGTGGATTAAATGAAGGAAACCATGGTTTCATAACAAAGTAGTGAGATTGACAAACCCAAATACTTTCAACAATGACATTCTTATCACAAATCTCAGTCAAAACAACAATAAAAATTCTTCTTGCACAAGGGCAGATATTGAGCTGACCTTTAAACAAAGGAAGCCAATTCTTTGAGATCCAAGCATGAAGATCAGGAAGAGTAGGCCAAAGTCCACTAAATTTCCAGAACCGCCCATGTTCCTGGAAGAAAATCTCATATTCAATCACATCATCACCAAAAATCACACAAGGGTAATTGAATGCACAAGTCATAAGTTCAATAGCTCTAGTTTTTATTTCATAAAAAACAATCCGATTTAATAAACCCCACCTAATCTAACTTAACCTAGCCTTTCTTAGAATCTCTCTTAATTTGTTTTTAAGAAGAAAATTGGTGTTGATGTTAAAAGCCACATGTGAGTATTATTGCCACGGGAACATACCACAATGTATAAAAAGCTCCGTATTTTCAGGGTTTGGAAAGGAATAGCTTTCACCGGTCAGTGTCCTATCCAGTTGGCGATGACTACCATCCTCTCAATATACACCACTAGGGTGCATCACAGCGGTCCATTTTTAAATGGACGGCTGCAATGCACTCTAGAAAAATGGACGGCTACGATGCACCCTAGTGATGCATATTGACTAGAGGGTAGTCAATGGCCACTTGTTTGGCTTCTTGATCAGTACCTTGTACCATACACGGACCCTGATCCCAAGACAAACCTCATAGCTGTGCTGAGCTTGGATCCTGAGCCTGGGCGGGGAACGACATAATCAGGACAAGGAACGTGTTGGCTGCAACTTACCCCATCACTTAATACCGAACAAGGATGTTGACGCAGCCTGCAGGGGAACTCATACATCAGAATGGTAGTCAAACTCAAAATAAATAATGATTAGATTTATGGAGGCTGCTCTCTGAGCGCCTGTACCTGCACACACGGCATGAAAGCACATGGCCGAGGCCCGAGCCATCCAGATCTTACGAATTATGACGTCGAGTGGGAACTTAAATTCAAATCCTGTATTTTTTAACCTGGAAGTGTATGAAACGGAATTGAATTTTGAATAAGTGGATACGGACAGGGTCCACACATGCAGGCGCAGTGTCAAGGGTTAAGTTTAGACGTTTTTCATGATATTTGAAATAATCGTTACAGACTTGCATATTTTAAGTATAACCATGATTTTTATATACATGTTCATTTGTAAACTATGCAAATATAGTTTAAAATAGTTAAATATATAGAATAATCTTTTTTATATTTTGTTAAAAGTATAAAAAAATGACATTATTTTATATTTTTGAATAGCAATATTTGAAAATGAGCGTCACCTAAAAATTGTTTGAGAGGTATAGATGGCCGTCAAATTTAACCCCGACATAGCGCTAAAGCACATTTTAGTGAACTACATACTTTAGAATGCAGGTCACACAAAGCTTCGCCCCAAGTCTTAGGGTAGTCCAAGCCTAATTATGACACCATACTCTTTTATAAAAGGAAACAACGTTTTTACCTACTAAAAATATCAATTTAAATCCTAATATGTATGTAAGATGTACTTAGCAACGATTTAGCAAGACAATTCCCATGTGCATAAACCAAGCGTCAATGTTGTATGATGACGTGACGTCACTTGTTTGGCAGCTTCAAAAGGGGATTTGCCCTTACCATGTGCGCAAGCTAGGAGACTACTAGTCGGAATCCTTCCATTGGGTCTAATTATTCATTTGAAAAACATAGGAATTAATTTTGTGTGCCGAACATGTATGTGATTTGAGCTAAGCTACCTAAAAATGGGTTAGAGAGGCATCAAATCTAAGCTCTTAAGCCTTGTCGTATATGTATGGACCCATCCATAAACTCTGAAAGGTGAAAATATTCCAAGAAGGTTGATTGTTCATGCTTCCATTAAAAACAATCAGGTCCTGAGTCATTGTAGTGCTCAACATTTTTTCAAAATAAACAAATAAAAAAGGGGGGAGGGAAGCATCGGGGAAGGAAATTTTTGGAGTGGTTGAAATGGCAAAGGAGTTTAATGGGGGGCGGTGGAGTGTGGCAGGAGGGTTGGTAGGTTCATAGCCTTTCAGACATGTCATCATCCTTGCACATCAATACAAAAACTTTATTTGAGATCCATAGGTGGAAACCACGTTGGAACTTGTACGTACCCAAAATTGTAGGGTACTGTACCACCATAACGATGTTACACATGCCCCGATGATGATACAGGTCACCTCGCAAGGAGTTTGGGATCCAGAGAAGCCCAAAAAGTATATGTTAGCATCCTAAATGCTTTATCCAAGTTCCTTGTGCTTTTTTTTATCCCTTGCCCCCCTTTTTCTTGGCTTTTGACTGTTAGTTATGAAACTGCCACCCTATCAGGGCAGCGGTCTTGTCCCGCATTTTCCAGCATGTTCCTTTGATCGCGACTTGTGTGAATTTTCAACATTTACTAACTTTTCTCCACTTCCTTGGCTCATATTAATTTTTTATGTTCCTTGGCATAGTGTTTCTTCATTATTTAATGGTAAAAGAGTCCTAATAGGAATTGCCTTTGGGTGAATGTGAAATCTATAAATAGCCAGCTTGTTTTCAAGCAAATGGCCCCTCAACTTCTCATTTCCATTGTTTAGTCTTTCAATTTCTTGCTCAGAATTCATATTGTTTTCATGTTTTGCATCAATGCTAGTTTTTCCTTTATTGTTAGAAGCCATTCAATATTCTTGCTTCAGTCTTGTTCATTGTTGCTCACACAAGCTAGTTTAGAGCAGAGTAGTGTCATTTGTAGATTGAATACATTAGAGTTGCAGGTTGTGTTCTTCACAGAAGGTAGATTCCAGAATATCTCGGTACACTTGTGTTGTATTCCCACAATAAATCCCGCTAGGAATTGCATACGCCAAGCTCTGTCACTTGTGATGTCCCTCTCCTACTCGCATTATATTCTGTCTATATCCAAAGCTGCCATTGTTCGAATACCTTCTTCTGTTGATGCTAGCATATACACGCTCTTCTGGATTTGCGTGAACACGAAGGAATGAGGAAATCATTCTGAGGGGACAAAGTCATACACTACTGGATTCGCCACTGTTTTGCAAATTTTAGGTTTTATTTGTCAAAGTTCTAGTTAAAACATATCAAATAGAGTAGTGAATTATTTCATTTCAGTTAATTTCGCTTTCGATATTGCCAGGGAAGTTATGGGGATTGATAGTTTCTGAGAAACTATGATTCATTCCTCACTTCTGAGGTAGGATCGAGAGTCTTTCAATTTAAGTTAATCAACTATTTAGTTATTTAGGATATACTCATAACTACACAGGCAAGTAGCTATACCAGGCTACCATTGTTTGTTTTAATTTTGTTATTAGATTAGTTGTCATTTTCTGAATATATTAGATTAGTTGCTCTTTCAATTCTATTAAAAATTCTATAAAAAATACAAAAAGATGTTGAATATATGTATGTTGCAAATATATCTTGCATAATTAGTTTATTCTGTTTCAGTTAGGTTTATATTGACCTCGTATGACAATCACGGGACCTTGAGAGCCCACGGAATATGTTTTTGAGCCAATTGTGCCTCAACCAAATCTTCCCGTAGCATTAGCTGACATATATCAATATCTCATAATTCAAGTCTTCCGAACAACATCAGACCTACAAGAAATTAGAACACAGCTGAGAGGATTAAATATAGAAGACGAAAAAGAATATACATTTTGGTCAAACAAACCGAATTACAGATTGCCTTTATAGATATCCGTATGGCTGTAAAAGGACTTGAAAGAGAGAAAAAATTCAGTTGTGATCCACTAGTCCCATAGCCAGATGCAGGAGACCTCCTCGTTGATATACACACTAGCTTACGCATCCAAGTTGCCAGAACACCTGTTAGGTATTCCAAGAAAATCTTGAAATTCCTAGTTCTAAACATAGAGGCTGAAAAGGCATACGACTACTGGATAATCGAAATCAAGGGTTGACTCTTCATATGACCATAGAAGGTCCACAACAACCATGAACTTACAGTTGTGATCCACAGGCCCCACAACTCAACGGGCCTAAAAATCAATCTAACGTTGATACTGGTTTACAAACATTAGTGTTTAGGTCCTCTCCACTTCCACTAAACATCATCACACAACTATCATTGTTAAACATAGCAGCTAATCAAGCTAAAGATTTCTGGACTAGGCTAGAGAATCATCCATAAAGCACTAAAATATCCACTACACATTTATCCATTCATGTTCATGACCTTGTCAGGAGAAATATACGAAGCACCCGTAGGTCATCTTCCACGTATCCCACAACCCATAGATCAAATCACGGTAGAGCTCGATATTGATTGGAGCCTTCGAGCAGCTATCCTTGTTGAACGATCTATCACACCGGTTCAGGTTAGGAGGGCCTTCTTTGCCTTGGATTCGTAGATTCCATTATTGCGTGTTGAAGACATAAGATTACCTAACTAGTTTATCTGCACCCCACGTGTATTCCATCCCCACCGGCTATCTCGGCATGACCTCAGGAGGTTGGGTGCGAGGAAAAGTTACTTGTAGATTCCCATGCTCGTATGTCACTTTTCCATCGTACAGAACCCTAGCCAACATTGTAATTTAGCAGTATTGGATAGTTTCAGTGATGGCAGATATGTATGTAATTGTTGAAGCATGATTTTGGCATATGAACTGTTCAAAATATCACCTAAAAGAAATGTGGCGGCATGGATTGCAACGATAGAAGGATTTGTACAAAATGGGTTTGTCGAAAAGGCTTAGAAATATTCAAGCAAAGGCAATCAACAGGTGTAATCTAGAGTTCAAAAAAAAGAACCTTGACAACACACTCCCATCCTGTGTCAAAACGTGAGCTCTGGTTTTCAATCTTGTTGTACCATTTCTTCAACCATGGATACCACTATAGATCTACATTTTGTATTTATCACTTTTTTTTCTCTTGGTTCAGATATGCTTCTAGTTCCATGGATATGATCTCTACACTTGCAATCTAGGATGACTCAGTGTTTATTCATTTTTACACAGTTCTCGGCCATTATTGCCAGGTTTTTCGAGTTTTGTACCTTGTCTTCCCAACGCTTGGTTGTGTTACATATTAAACCTAGGCGTGTAATGCCCACAAATTACACACACAAATACAATAGTAATAATACTAAGATACAAAAAAATTGACTTACATTGCTCACTACACAACACCACAAGGTTCCAAGTAGAGAAACTTGATAATGCATAAGACACTTAAATAAGTCACTGACTCACACAGACACATGAAAGCACCATATACATGTAGATGCCAAAATTTCCCCAATGAACAAAAGTTAGGAATGACCAAACAAAATGAAAAGAAATCAAGGATTGGCAAACCCACAACACATCATTACCATGATTACATCTTAGTTATGATTAAAATTCCAAGAAAATTATTGTGCAAGGATAGTTTTATGTTCTTTCCACCTATAGATTCTTTAATTCATTTCACATTCAACTTATAGTTCAACAATTTAAGTTGGCTCTTTATCTCTTAAAAGAATCTCCATAACGTACATAATTATTTGGCATATTTCAAATTGCATACAAAGTTCTTAATTCTCTTGGTCTTATGTTAAAAATATGCTTCTCAAACATTTATTCAATGTTCAAATTTTACCCTTGCTACACAAGTGATTCTGACGTGATGTCAAGAAGTAAATCTTCGGATTTAGAGGGGGGCGGGGGGTTAGATTCAAGATACCTTTTTCCCATAAACATTCTTCGACCACAATTTCTTTAGTTCCCTAGCATATTTATTACAGATCAATAACTTGTTGAATCCATTCAACATTTCCAAATCAAGAAATTGTATTTAGATTTATATATATCTTTTGTTTCCTCAAAGTTTGATCTCACCAAGAGCAATTCATATTCTTTATAACACATGAAAATTTTTAATTGAGTTATAAGGTGTAACACACCAGAATCACACACCCAAACAACACAATAAAAGACAGGATATATTTTTTTTGACTCACTTGAAGATAATACGACACTACACAAGTTCTCTAGGGAATACAATCAAATAAAGACATGCTTTCCACAACACGGACCCACACCGGTTACGGATAAACATGAGGCACACACTTAGGACACAATGGTTCATATAAAATATGCAATTTTACAACAAGGTTTTCCCACAAGAGGTTTCTTTAGAATCATGTTTTAGCTGTAAGTGCTTTTACATTCTTTACTTTTCCCAGAGAAATCATGATAGGAGAATCTGAAGTTCATGTCTCCTTTGAAAATTTTTCTCCCACCTTGTTAATGTTAATATACAGTGTGAACCAATTATTGTATGGTAAGAGGTTACTTCATTTACTTGATTAACTTATTCATTTGTGAGGAGGCAGTTAATTTCTCAAGGCTCTTAACTTCATCAATTTGTTTTCGACGTTGTGCTTTTGAACATATATGTTTTATCTTTTCAAGCGGTCAATTTTATTTTATTTTATTCCAGTACATGACTACCTAAATCTTGGATTCATCATTAAGATTTTATTAGTTGTTAATAAGGTTTCATTGGGGTCAAGAGTCTAACCAGAAATATTAAAGATTTCACTTGGGCTTCACTTGAAGAGATAGACATAAGTATACTGTTTACATTTTCAACGGGTAAGATAGATCGAAGAGTTTCTTAATCAAGTTCCTTCTATTTATTATAATTTTATTATCTTCCAAGATTTAATCATTGATTTCACCTTAATACCGTTCTAAGGGCTCACCACAATAAGAGATTACTGATTAGTTTACGTGGGATCACAAGGTATATTTGTTTCTCTTGTTTTCTTTTTGCTAGGTTCAAAACATAGTCCTCTACCAAACGACACATGACCAAAGGTATCCAAAGTGATGTAAGTTGATTCAAGTTTAGATAATTATAATTAGGTTGACAATCCAAGGATAAATCATATTCTGAAAAGTGAAAATTCAACAAAGGATACGCATGTCAAAACAAGTTCATTTAATCTTATTGACAACAATATTTCTCAAATTGACTTTCAAACGATAACAACCTACATGAGAACAATACAAAATTATAACGCAATGCCTTCTAAATAGTCTCCACAATTTCAATACCAATGTTTTTAAGCAAAGGAAAAACATTCATACAACAGCAGTTCCTAAGAAGGCTGGAATCCACTTTCTACACGTGTTTCTTTTTCTCTTTTTTTTTTTTCTTTTCTACTCAGCAAATCCTCCTGCACATTTGTTAGCACATGTCATTTCGCAAGAACTGAGCACGATAAAAGCTATAACATTAAGACAATATGTTGTTATCTAATTGTTTCAAGGAAGAAAAGCACCGTTGATGATGAAAAATAATCCAAGAGTCTAAACAAGAGCAATTAAAGAGTTGTCCAAAAGCATAAAATGTCAGAATAAAAAGGGACGACACTAACTCTATTTAATTATCATTTTCTCATAGGAGCAGTTAATAAACATCATAGTGAATTTCACCCATATCACAATAATGACCGTCATTTTAACAGGATAACATTTCGAAACAAAAACAATTACAAGAAGAGAATTAAGTTCAAACGTGATTTGTCCCTATTTGTTTAAGTTAGTTCACCAAGCCAAGGATTCACTATGCCACTGGAAGATCCCAAACAATCAATCGAAATGAGAATATCTAAACCAACATGACTTATTAATATTAAGATGATGTTCCTATAACAGTTAATTTTATGTCAGTACTGAATAAATAAATAGGAAAGAAAATGGATGAAATGCACAAATGACCTCGCATGGGTCACATCCTATCCTAACAATCCTTCTATTAAACTTTCTTCTAATCAAGAGAATGTCTTAAGAAAAAGGACAAACTTGGCAAGACCAAACATAACCAATATAAATCTTACAGGAGGGTTACTCAATCATTCACAAGAACACAACACAGGATACATAGCTTCCAAGGATCTGTCGTCAACAACAAGTTGACTTAAACCTTTTTGGTCAATACATAACCATTCTACTACAATGACAGTAAGGAGGTAGTATCACAACGAACATCACAAAAACCAGTCAACCAATGAGTTTCCAAACACACCAACCTCTAAGTCACAGGAGAATGAAATTTAAACATCTTTACGGAGCAAAACGTAGGGTAATTTCTTACACATGAAACCAACATCCCAATTTTAAGATTTGAAAACTTCCTCAATAATGATCTAGTAGATCTCGTATCCTCCAACAAGTGTGAAACAAAAACCAAGGTAAGAAAAAGAGTATTTCCTCTGACATTTTAAGCTATCCAGAAGAAATGTGAGTATCGTCAAAAGAAGACATTCCATAGGATCAGCTACATTCCTCAAAACATACAATAGTCACCAAGGGAGGGAAGGTGATTACAAAAGACAACAATCTCCAAACGGTGAACATGAATTGATATCAAATTATGATGATCAACCATGACACTCGAAGAATAAAAGTATTTCTTCGAGCGATTAAAAAAAAATAACAAAAGCAACTAACCTAGTTGAAAGTAATATCAACTTGGCCCAATTCAAAAGTCAGTTAAGCTAAGCACACACCAAACCAACCGGGAAGGGTTACTAGAACCTAAAACAACTAAAAGAAAAGGATAGAGACAGGAATAGCATCATTCACCTATACATAATGCACTCGCAGTACTCAATCACTAATTCGCAAATACCCAACATAAACCAGAACTACAGATCCCGAACCGAAACAAGAATAAGAACAAAACAGGAACTATAAGGTTGAGTCCAACAACAATGTTTGATAAAACATTCAAATCATGAGTCCAACACAAGGAACTAGGGGATATTCATTACAGGAACCCCACCTCTTTTGTTTTATTAGTCTTAAGAACAAAGTTCACCCAACTAATATTTATTAAAACCCAGAAAAACATATAAAAGGCTTCAACCAGCGCAATCATTTCTAACGCCAAAAAAAAATACAAGGGAGCAAGGGAAGTGGAAACCAAACAGCATACCATCACATGAGACATTTATATGAAGAGTAGAGTTATTTAATGATTTAGTTAAATAACAGCATAAGAATCAATGGTATAGAGAATATCGTGCCTGATTAAGCTCCCGCAGTCAATAACAAGCTGGACAGGGCCTGCAACAACAACCCAAGCCTAATTCCATTTTCTTCAAGCTCGTTGGGCACCCAAACATCGAACATCTTCACGTTGGCACAGGTAGGAGTTCACAGCGAGGGTGGGTTGTCTAAAATACTTGCCATCATCCTCCCAACACCGCTCCAAGATTAGCCCTAGAACTTCTGTAGGCCCCATTTTGGCAATTGAACTTGATCCTTCGACAATCATCGAAACACCTCCACCATCTCCATATGCATCTGATTGCTTCTAATTTGGACTTCCTAACCTTGGTGCTCTCATATTAGGAGCAGCCCTAGTCTGAGACAAAGCAAAAGAAGATGGCTTTATAACCAAGAACAATCTCTTAGTACAGGCTCCATAACCATAAAAACAGTCCCTAGACTTAGCATCCTCACCTTTCCCTGCATCCCATAACCTGCAATCATGGCTGTCCATGAGAATACATCACTTTTAGGCATTTGTTCAAATACTCGGCGTGCAACTCTAAAATTTCCAAATTTGCAATACATGTCTACAAGAGCATTCATTACTATAATAACAAATCAAAACCACTTCTTAGTATGAAGACGTGGATATCCTTCCCCTGATGTAAATTTGACAGGTGAGAAATTACTGGAAGAACAGTTGCAAAGGTAACATTGTTGGGTTTCGTGTCAGCCAGATGCATTTGTTGAGAGAGATCTAAACTTTCCTCATAATGTCCACTCTGTGCATACCCTGCAATCATCCATGACACTACTATTTTCTAAGTACATGTTCTGAATCTGAACAATATCCTGCTACCTTCATCTCCCAAGACATTTTCTCCAACATTGCATAGATCTCTTGTGCCTGTGGGTGTGATCTGTCACCTACACAAAAAGCATGCACCTTTTTATTGCCTTTAATCCAACTACACCCAGTTTCTTTTTAATTCCTCTATCCTTCATCAATCTCCTAAAATTTCTCTTGCAAAGCAAACTGTGCTTCATGAATATTCTGATATGAAATAGATCCACGTCTATGAGATCCTCTTCCATGAGTTAAATCGTAGAACAAGCAAGGTTTCAGTAGAGAATCTCTGTAATAGATTTCATCGGGTCTCTTGGTAACACTCTCACTATCACTTAATTGATTCTGACAGAAATATCTTAAAGTAGAATCCCGAATTTGAGGATGCATTCGACACTGAACAGAAAACAACATAGCAACAGATGTGCATTTCACACACCGTTGCACCATTCAACACATGCCTGCTACACTAGCTGGTTTCCACGCCCCTCCTCCACGAGGAACCAGTCTCCACTTGATCGAGGGCATTGAGGATGTCGAGGCCTGAGATGGTGAAGTAGGCGAGAGTGAGACGATTAGTGTCCTGCTCCTGATACGTGCTCGGTAGACCATCCAACACTGTTCTATTCTGGCTCCATAACTGATCTGCTCCATTGGTCGGCTCCCACACTATTCTTCACCCTCTAAAATGTTTTTCACTGCATCTGGGTATTTGTAGTTGTGTTTTCCTGTGACAGGATCAGGTGCCCTGTAACAGTCTGCAAGTAGAATAGAAGTATATGTTGTCGCAACAACAAAAAAAATAGAAGAATAAGAGCACCCATAATCCACCCAAGCTGGGCCACACTCCAAGGCAAAGACAAAACTCCTGCCCCAATTACTTCTGTAATGACATGAGATGCTGCTGTTCATACATTCCTTGTTCTGGCACGTCCATCATCATAGTTGATATCTCCATGCATATTCCCATTTTGGGTATGTTCTAAATCCATAACTGTTGTTGAACTCTGGAACTGAATCTGTCAATGGAGCTAATTGTACTGGTACTGTTATATTTCACAAAAAAATAGTGTGCTCCACCAGCGTACCGACACAGACATCATTTAACCCAAACAGACACAAGGAGACAGATACTCATCTACAGCAGAGTGGAAAAAGTGAAATGGCAAGGCGATTTGTGCTTCGTGAATATTCTGATAAAGAACAGATCCACCTTGAAGGAGAATCCCAAATATGAGGATGCGTTCAATACAGAACAGATAACAACAGCTGGACAACCTGCTACACTAGCTTGTAGCTTCATCTAACCACCATGTCAAACCAAACTCACGCAGCAACAAAGGGGCAGAGAAAACGTGCCAGGAGGAAGAAAAAATGCGCCTAACACCCACCTATACGCATTGAAGGAGAATCCAAAAAGAGATCTTGGTGAAGGACGTCAAGACTCCACCGACTCCCACTATCTCACGCCAAACAGGGAACATAAATTGCCACCTAACTGTCAGCTAACCATAGCAAAAATTTTATTTTATTTTATTTTTGGAGCCCCACGCTTTGGGGACAGGCCGCTTGCCAGGAGCAACAATGAACAGGCATTACATAAGGACTCCAAGAGTGACATTATTCCTACCCTCAAATATCATTTTACTCTTATATGCTTTACTCTTACATCGCACTATGGTCTCATTATTAGCATTGTTTTAAAAAAAAGGAGTTACGGAAGTATTAATCCCTTACAAAAATCTCCATAACTTACATAATTATTTTGCATATTTAAAATTGAATACAAGGTTTCTAATTATCTTGTTCTTATGTTAAAATTATGCTTTCCAGACATTTATTCAATGTTTAAATTTTACCCTTGCTACAAAAATGAATCTGGCGTGATGTCAAGAAATAAATATTAGGATTTAAGCGAGATTTAGATTCAAGATAACATTTTCCCATAAACATTCTTCGATCATGGTATATTTATATTGTTTTCTCAAAATTTGATCTCCCCAAGGGCAATTCATATTCTTTGTAAACCACGAAAAATGTTTAATTGAGTTATAAGGACTCCAAGAGTGACATTATTCCTAACCTCAAATCTCATTTTACTTGTATATGCTTTACTCTTACATACTACTATCATCTCATTATTAGCGTTGTTTTATAACAATTGTAAACAAAATAACACATATTTTTCACTAATGGATTCACTACTACAAGAATTGTAACCTAGCACGAGACATTCAATTTATTTTCTCTTATACACTACATTGTTAAATGCATGTTGCAACCAATAAATCCACTTATGTCATTTAAATCCCATCATGAGATCAATCTTAGGAATATCACCTACTACCTTTTCTTGGTTTTGGCCCACTCACTAGGGTACAAAGGGAAACTGGGCACATGGGGTAGTGAGACCGCCCCATTTTTTTTATAGTTTCTACCCTTATCTTAAGTCAACTTATTTTAAATACAATTGCATTTTCTAAGAGTTATGTACAATTCCCACCCACAAGTTAACCCCTTAATCAGCCAAGGTTTGGTTTAGTTCCAATTGCACCTAAGGATATACACCCCAACTATATATGAGTTTAAGGTTGTAACACCAACATTTTCCCCTCTCAAACCCACAATTGAACTCAATAATTAAAGGCAGAAAATTTGAAATAATTTTTTATGTTTATTTTTATTTATAAACGATAAGACATTAGTCAAGATTTGATTAAATCTCAATTATAATTTTTAAAACAATTACACGATAGTCATAAATAAAATAATGATGATTAGTTTTGACCCAATTTCAAATGATGTTACAATTTCTTTCTTTCTCTTACTACACTTCAATATTTTATTTAAATGATCCTTGTTTAGCTTTTCATTACTCAACTCCATTAATCCCCTTTGAATTTGTTATTTAAATGTCCATAATCAAATTTAAATTAAATTAGACAAGGAAAATTATCTTTCCATGTTAAAGACATGCATAATATAATCAATTCATTGTCCTAAAAGGGGCAAGGTGCACAACTTAGTTTAACCCCTTAGGCCCCCATTTAACAATACACAAACATCTTTCTATTTATTTCATTCCCACCTAAAATCCCCATCACTTAATTTATGTAGGGTCAAATTAGGGCCATTTAATTGAATCTATTCTACCCCTTAGATTTAGGCTAGACTAAAGAAACCGAAGATATCCTTATAGGTTCTCTTATATTCATTTTCTAAACCTAATCTCTCATTTTATTTTGTTTTTTGCTGTAGGTAAAGGAAGGAGGAGTAGGAAATGAAGCCATGGAAGCCATTGGAGAGGATTGGAAGCTCTCCTTTGTTAAGTTTTTTGTGTTTAGGGAAACGATCTACACATTCCCTTTGTGGGTATTGGTCTCCCTTCCTTAGTTTTTTTTACATAATATACTTCTTGGAAGAAAAAATACATATACAATGAGTATATACCCATTTGGATAAAAAACAAGAAACCCTACTTATTTATTTTACAGTGCAAATACATATATTTATATATGCACACACACACACACACATAATTAACTCGAAATTCCTCAATATAATAATAATAAGTTGCGTAAAGAATAAACGCAAAGGTAAGAACTAAATTTGAGTTTGAATATTAAACATGTTGTATTTTTGAATGGCCACATGTAAGTTTAGAGGGGGGTTTGGTTTAATTTGGTGGAGGCTTAGTGTTGGGGGAAGGGGCATTGACGCCACCCCCACCCCTTATATAATATAAGGGTTGGGGGTGGGGTCAGTGCCCCTCCCCACAACCTTTTAATTCTAACCACATTCCCATAGGTCGCGACCTAACCATGCAATAAAAATTCAAGGGTTTTACGCATTGATCTTTTATACCATATTCAAGGGTTTGAGGAATTAAAAAAAATTCATTGTATGTTGTAATATTAATTTAATAGAATACCCATTTGGGTATTTTTTTCATTTGGCATGAGATCTACTTTTTTGTAGTATTTACATTTTTTTAAAAGGTAGATATACACTAAGAAGAACTGCCCCTTCTTTTTATAAGTATATTTATAAATATACACATATATACACTTGTATGTACACACACACACAAATATATATATACCTAAAATTTTTATATTTTAATAAACTCAAAATCTATTTATTAATATTTTCTTGTCAAGAGATACTCTCTTCTCTCTTTTTTTATACAAATCTATTAAGATATTAAAACCTGAATATATATATATATATAGTCATTGCTAAGAAATAACGTAGGCTGCATTTTTGTTGATACGGTCGCATGTTTTAAGGTCGAAGCGATTTTATTAATGTTGGTGGGGGGTTCAACCCCCACCGAAATCACTTTATGTAAATTACAAAGGTGGGTTGGGGGAGGGGGCACCACTCCCTCCTCATCCCATAGGGGTCGGTTCCCCCTCCCCCAACCCACTACCCAAAATAATAACAAAGCCCAAAATGGCTTTATATAAAAGAGACGAAGACGAAGACGATAGAGAGAGAGAGAGAGGAGAGAAGAGAGGAGAGAGGAGAGAGACAGAGAGAGAGAGAGAGAGTAGAGGAATAGAGAGGACAAGTAGAGAGAGGGAGGAGGGATGGAGAGAGGAGAGAGAGAGATAGAGACATACAGGACAGACAGAGAGATGAGAGAGAGGGAGAGGGAGAGAGGGGAGAGAGAGAGAGAGCGAGAGACAGATGAGACAGAGACAGAGAGAGAAGAGGAGAGGGTAGAGAGGGAGAGTAGAGAGGGAGAGATCACCAGAGAGACAGGACAGAGAGGGAGAGAGGGAGAGAGGAGAGAGCGGGATAGAGAGGAGAGAGAGAGAGAGAGAGCTAGAGAGAGATGACACAGAGAGCGAGGAGGGAGGAGGGGGAGGAGGGAGAGGAAAGGAGGTGACAGGACAGGACAGATCAGACAGACAGACAGGGAGAGAAGATGAGATAGAGAAGGAGGAGAGAGAGAGAGAGATGAGAGAGAGAGAGTGAGAGAAGGGGTGTTTTGTGGGGGTACAAGACAGAGGAGGAAGAGGGGTAATATACATCGTAGTATTAATGATATAGCTAATATAGATATAGTACAGACTGAGTAGAGAGGGGGAGTGAGAGATAGCGAGAGATATAGCTATAGGTATAGAAATAGAGATCTATAGAGAGGGATAGATAGAGAGAGTCTACAGTATACATCCATTATCCAGACTCGATATATATATATATATATATATATATATAATAGATCTCTTCTCTCTAGATATATATATGTATATGTAGATATATAATCTATCTAACATATGTATATATAAGAATATATATATATATATATTATAGATATAGATTATATATATATCATACAATGTATATACTCTATGTAATATGTATTATATATGTATCTATGTATTATATAGTCTGTTGTATATATATATATATATAGGTATATAATATTATGTGTATGTAGATTATATATTATATATAGATATATATATATATGTATGTATGTATGTATGTATGTATGTATGTATGTATATATATATATATATATATATAGATAGGTAGTAGGGATATATAATATATAGGTATGTATGTATATATTATAGAATATATATATAGATTATATATATATATTAATATTTAGTATTAGTAGGATACTATTAATAATAAATATTAATAACTAATACTATAATATATATTATATATATATATATATATATATAAAGTAATTGTATTAACATATTAACAAATTAAAAAAAAAATGAATTTATTTAAATTCTCCTTTGGATAACAAGGGAAATAAAATTAGTCCAATGGTATAATGAAAGCAATGAAATTCGATTACAATGATTTTAAAAATTCTATATATGGGCTAGATCTTATTCTTTTTTGTATGAAAAGGGTTAAAAGAGTTTATAATTGAGTAAATATACAAGGAAATATTTTTTTTCTTGTTATTTAATTCGAGATTTAAAACAAAATTTGGAGAAAACTAATGGGTTTCATTCTAGAAAGTGTAATAAACGAGATACTGTCATGTAATCTTACGAGTCTAATAACATTTCCTTCACTAGTTAGAAATACATTTATAATTAAAAAGCTTCAACTTACATTCTTTTAAGGAATTACAAAATGAGCCTTCCCATTACGCAAGAAAGAAAAATCAACAAATACTTGTTTTTCAAAAATGGGATCTAACAACATTCAATATTTTTAGAATTGAAATGATGAACTTAAAGATATAGAAACAAACTTAGATTAATAAAGTATATCTATTGCATCTTCATTAAAAAAAAAAAAAAAAAATTTCCTTTCTTCCAAACAATAAATCTTAGAGATATAGGAGATCCCGAGAGAGAGAACCCGCACCCCACAGAGAGAGAGAAGAGAGTATAGAGACAGAGGACATAGAGAGAGAGGGAGGACAAGCGAGAGAGAGAGAGAGGAGAGAGAGAGAGAGACAGTACAGTAGAAGAGAGGGGAGAGAGAGAAGCGAGAAGACGAGAGAGGAAGGACAGCGATAGCGAGAGAGAAGAGAGAGAGAGAGAGAGACAGAGACGGAAGAGACAGACAGGAGAGATGATGGAGAGAGAGAGAGAGAGGAGAAGAGAGCGCGCGCGCGAGCGGAGAGAGAGGAGGGGAGGAGAGAGGAGCGAGAGACAAATGGAGGAGAGAGAGCGAGAGAGACGAGAGAGAGAGGAGAGAGAGAGAGAGATGGATACGAGGAAATCGGGAGGATACAGAGGGGAGAGAGGAGAGAGAGGGAGAGAGGAGAGAGAGATTGGAGGGAGGGAGAGAGGAGAGAGAGAGAGGGAAGAGGGAGGGACGGGAGGGAGAGAGAGAGAGAAGATGCGAGAGAGAGAAGAGAGGGGGGAGGTAGGGGATGGAGGGATGGAGGGAGGGAAGAAGAAGAAGAGAGAGAGAGGGGGAGGGAGGGAGAGTGGAGAGAGGTAGGGAGGGAGAGAGGAGAGATGAGAGAGAGAGAAGGAGAGAGAGATAGAGAGCGAGGGGAGGTTTAGCTATTTATTACTATTAATTAATAAATATAATACTAATACTATAATATATATATATATATATATATATATATATAAAGTAATTGTATTAACATATTAACAAATTAAAAAAAATGAATTTATTTAAAATTTCTCCTTTGGTAAAAGGGAAATAAAATTAGTCCAATATGTATACTAAGCAATGAATTCGATTACAATGATTTTAAAAATTCTATATATGGCTATATATTATTCTTTTTTTTGTATTTAAAAGGGTAAAAGAGTTTATAATATGAGTAATATACAAGACAATATTTTTTTTCTTGTATTTTAATTCTATTATTTAAAACCAAATTTGGAGAAAACTAATGAGGTTTCATTCTAGAAAGTGATAATAAACGAGATACTTTCATGTAATCTTATAGTCTTAACTAACATTTCCTTCACTAGTTTAGAAATACATTTATAATTAAAAAGCTTCAACTTACATTCTTTTAAGGAATACAAAATGATCCTTCCATTACGCAAGAAAGAAAAATCAACAAAATACTTGTTTCTTTCAAAATGGGATCTAACCACATTTCAATATTTTTAGAAATGAAATTGTATGAACTTAAATATATAGAAACAAACTTAGATTAATAAAAGTATATCTATTGCATCTTCATTAAAATTTTCCTTTCTTCCAAACAATAAAATCTTGATAATTTCCTTTCACATGACTAATCACATTTGAAATTTTAACTTTCTCAATCCACACTTTTAAAAGAGTTTACAAAATGAATAATTTCCAGGCAATACAACAAATTTATCATAAAATTACAATTTTACAAGGCATCCAATCAAAGTGGGAAGTATAAATTTGAATAAATTACCACAAGGCTATCACCAAGCCAAATTTCAAGACTTCAAAATGTAAGTCCTCTCTACCAAGGTAGCTCCAACTTTGGCTTCTTCAACTACACAAAAAAACCACAAAAAAATGAAGGGGAGTAGGCATCGCTCTTTGCCCAACCTTAAATCCATTAAGGGAAGAAGCCATTCCCTTAATGTCCCCCGAGCTCTAACCAAGGAACCATGAGGAACATTGAACAACAATGACAACTTGAACAAGGTGAATTCACAACAAACACATACAAAGCATTCAACACAAACATGACAACATACTTCACAATATTACAATTTCACAACCACACAAAAGTTTGAGGATCAAACCAAATAGAGTAAGGGTTATGGGAGACCACCTCCTTATGCATCCCAAGTGAAGTGGGAGTCTTGCCCTTAGCCTCCAAGTGCACAAAATAATTACACAAATTCTTATCTCTCCCTTGCAATAAAAAACAAATACATGAATCCCTTTTCTCTCCCCATAGGTAAAACTCCCATTCACACTCCCACTAATTTGCATGCCTCACATAAAATCCCTTTTCCCTCCCCAATGGTCCCATAATCCCTTCTCACACACCCAACTAAGGCCAACTACTCAACCAACCCACACAAACACCACCACAAGACAAAAATACTTTTGAAAAGCACAACTTTTCTTACAACAAAAAAAATAGCATAATAATAAAAAGGTGGAGAGCCTACCTCTCCATCAAGATCTAAGAAAAATTTCACAAGCCTCTTCAAATCCAAGCCAAGAAATTTCCAATCATTCCAAAAGCTCTAATATCCAAAAGTGCACAAGAAGCAAAATGAGCAAGTAACCCCCTTTCCAAGAAAAAATCACAAATTAATAGAATTTGGAAGTGAGGATGATGAGGTAATTCCATGTAGGATGCCACTTCATCATCCCCCATCCCCACACTCAAGTTAAAAAAAAAAAGACAAAGAAATATCAATGCACAAGGAAGGACTATGATAACACACATGGCTCAAACATGCACCCCATGATTTAAAGTGACATAATAAATTGGGGTAGAAAGAAAGTGCAATAATTTTCCATCTCTTACGATAAAAAATGGACCAAAATTTCAAAATTAAGCTTTCCAACCCATAGGTAAGGTTGTTAGGTCAAATTAAGAGGTATGGGAGAAGTCTTGCTTGTCCCACAAGTCTCCAAAACTACCCCCAAGTCAAAATCCTAATTTTAAACTTGGGGTGGAGTAAAACACTCCCAAATTAACATAAATTCTACTTACAAAAGTACTGCAAGATCTCAACATCACTATTAGTCACACTTCTACTTTGGTTAAAAAAAACAAGAAGGGTTAAATCTATTGACACACTTTTACACATGCTAATATAGTGACAATTTTTCTAAATTTAAAAACACAAAACATAAATAAAAACATACAAAAATTAAAGAAAGGGACACAATTCACCTCATGGCAACAAATGTGAAATCACCCCCCTTGGGAGACTTCCAAACAAGACATGCAAAACACACACTAAACAACATTACACAAGTTGTCAATTTTGGCCTCATTGATTAATGCTCCCATATCCCCTTAGATGTTTGTTATTAAATTCTTGCACACAAAAAGTACATGTCTAGCCTTTCGACCGTATTAACAACATCAAGAACATAAGCATATAAAATCAATGTTCATCATTAAACATTTAACAATTCTATTTTCCATCAATATGTCAAACTCTAACCCTAACATCCATGAGATTACAATTATATTCGAACATCTCAAAAAAAAAACATGTCCTTCTAAAATCCACATCATGAAAATCAACATACATCTAACTAACCAACATGATTATCTAGTGCGTCATGATAAAACATAAACATCATAGTGTCAATAATCCACAAATCAATATAATCTATCATCTACTGATCAATGTATCCTAATCAAATGTATGAACATCAGTCCAATAGTTTCAATATCAAGATGAAATAGTGTCAAAGAGAAGTGGGAACTACATCCCCCTCCCCTTAGACCTAGCTTCATCTTGGAAGTCATTGGATTAGATGAGGAAACTAATTTCACAAAATAGTGGCATCCTCCCAAGTGGCTACTTTCGTGTCGTACCTATCTCACTAGACCCACACCTAGTTAATATTATGGCCTCAAAGTCCTAGGGTCCTATGCTCTATGATGCGCACGTGCTCCACTAATACCTGCCGTTGTTCCTACACTTATAAGACAGTCCAATCAAAAACATGAGAGGGATATGGAATATATATCCTAAGTATAGATGCATGAAAAACATCATGCACGCAAGACAAGATCGGTGACAACACTAGACAATAGGCCAAGGGACTTATAAACTCCAATATCTCAAAGGGACCCAAAAATATCGGAGCTAACTTAGGGCCTTTTCCATAATAGATAGGACTCTTATGAGGTCTGACATGAAGAAACACCTTCGTTCCCACCTCAAAACTTTTATATGTCATCCTTATATCTATACAATTCTTCTACCTATCTTGAGCCTCCTAAAGCCTATATCAAATCAAGACAACCTACTGCTCTATATCGTGTACTAAATTAGTCTTAAGAGAAACCCTATCCTCTAATCTATCCCAACTCAAAGGTTTCCTGCACTCTCTACCATACAATGCCTAAAATGAAGCCATGCCAATTAAACTCTGAAAAATGTTTTTGTAGGAAAACTCCACCAAATATAGGTACTCCTCCCACCTAGACTGTTGGTCCTTGACATACATTCACAACATATCCTTCAAGATTTGATTTACCTGCTTTGTTTGTCCATCTATCTCTCAATCATAAGTTGTAATGAAGTTGATAATCATACCAAGAACTCGTTGAAAAAAGTCTAGAAGTGATAAGTGTATACAGGATTGTGGTCATAAATGATCTTCCATGGAATCCCATACAATCTGAATATCTCATCAAGGTTTACTCATGCTATTGCACTAGCTTTATAGGTGGTCTTCACGGGATAAAAATGAGCCACTTTTGTCAATTTATTTACTATGACCATTATGGCATCCTTGTGGTATCTCAACATCGGCAGCCATACAATGAAATCCATGGAAATGGTATCCCACTTCCACTCTGGTATGGTATGCAGGTAGAGAAGGCCAGCTGGATGCTAGTGCTCAGCCTTTACCCTTTGACACTCTAAACAACATGACAAAAACTGAGCTACATCCCGCTGAAGGCCTCTCCAATGATAAAGTTGTCTCAAGGTGGCGTGCATCTTCCTCACCCCTGGATGGGATAAATAAGGTGCACGATGAACCTCTATCAAGATATCCTATCTCAAGCCTCCATCTCTAGGAACATAGATTTGACCTCTGTGTCTAAGAAGACCATCTTCCTCTAATGAGAAACCATGAAAATTCCCCTCAAGGGGTCTCTGAGACTCAATATATGATTTGGCTGTAAGGTAGAAGCTATCATGAGGAAGATGTTGCAAGATCCTACTCAGTAAATCTGTACTCACTTAGTTAAACATAGACACATGTCTCTGTCTACTCAGGGCATCTACTTAAGTACTTAGGCCATAGATCAATTGATGAACCAATCCTAACTGATTGGTTCTTCATACTAGAGGGCCCACCTGGGGTACCTTGTTCCCCACCTTCAGCTCATAGTCGATGTATGGTTTGGATGCTTCTGATCTAAATTACTATTTAGGTTCCCCCGATTGTTCTTCTAATTCATATCCAAACTACCATTTGGATTCCCAATCTTCTTCTGAAGATTCAGATCCCAACTATTGTTTGGATACCCCTAGATCAAATCTTGACTCATGGTCCTCCTTTCCTTCGCATGACCTTTATTTCAAATCACCTCCATGATGTCTTCTTCCTTTGAATACTTGTGTGACTCAAAGTTTTGTTGATCAAACATCTAATTCAGTTCTTGAGTCACAGTCCTCCCTTTCTTCATTGGACCTCCTTCATCAGTCATTTTGACAACCTCTTCCTCTGTTGAAGAGTTCCATGGCATGGATTCCCTCTAGTCAATCATCCAATTTGATTCCTATGTCGCAACTTAACGGATGGCTATGCAATCCTACTTTCCAACCTGTATTACGTTGTCTTCTAGAAAAATGACCTAAGTCCAGATCGAAATTGTTCATTCATGAGCCCCTTGTCTCCAAACCTACTTCCTCCCTTGTTTCATCTTCTGCTTACAATCCAACTTCAATCCTTCTTTGGCCCTTGATCCCTTTCAACCATATCGTACCATTCTCTCAATCATCTTCTAAAGATCAATGTTTGGAACCATGTCGAACCATTACAAGAAATCCATGTGCTAAGATATATTTTCAAAGCACTATAAAAAATCTTCATAGGAGTGATAGGATCATGCCTTCCCCTCATCTACATCATCAAACATCTTCATCTTCTTTTATCAATAAATCTTCCCCATTATCCATTCGATTTCATCTAGTCAACCTCCTATGGCCGAAGGGCAACAACCTCTACTAATTTATTTCTATTAGAATGAAGGACCAATTAGACTACACGATGATATCCCTTTAGAGTATTTCAAACAAGGGTTCATTCTAGAACTTGATAAGCTTGAGTATGGGAAGGAATAGATTAAGGTCATAGAACTTGATTCTTCTTCTGGCATTCCATCTTCACCTTCTTCTAAGCATGATGAAATGTCAGGGTATAGCATTGATCAGTGGCCTATCTTCTCATTGCCAACTAATTTATTATCATTCCTCAATAAAAATCCCACCTTGGGTCACTGATAAGTAGCCTATCGTCTTCTTCTATAATGAAGCCACCCTCAGGTAGCCCTCCATTTTCTACTTGTGGGTCACCTCCTAGTAACCCATTCCCTTATATTCTTGGGCCATGTCCTAGTAGCCCCTAAACATCTTCTATCTATGGGATACCTCCGAGTAGTCCCTCATCATCTATACTTGGGCCACGCCCTAGTAGCCCTTCGTCATATTATTCTATTCTTGGGCTATGTCCTCGTAGCCCAACTTCTTCCATCTTAGGGACATATTATAACAACCCTTTATCATCTTCTATCAGTGGCTCACATCCTAGTATCCCATCCTCTTTAATTCTTAGATGGTATCCTTTTCATCCATCACACCTTTCTTCTATTAATGGTTGTGGAAAGCCCACGATCATTTATCACATTAGTTCTAAACATCCACATTCACTCTCTTCTCCTTCTCAAGATAAGACAAATCATGCATTAGCTTATAAAAAACCCAAATAGTTTCTTAATCAAGCTCAAGTCAAAATTTATAAGAGATCAAAATCCACCAACAACTCGAAAAATCCAAAAATTGTAAATCAAGCGCAATTCAAGAATGCACATCAACTTAACCATTAAGTATGGTGTAAATTGCTAAAACCTATGGATAGGGAGCTCAATCTCCCGCATGAACAATTAATGTTTCAAGATAAATCAGAGTCATGTGTTGAATACAAGATCACCACGATCATCAAGATCAGAGAAAATATTATGTTTGATAAACAAACATGCCTAGTCTCCGTTATTAAGGAATTCAAAAACATTGTTGTTGGATATTACCACGCAGAGTGACTCTGTTGTTCCCACCTTTCAAAAAACTATCAGAAATCTAAACATCAATTAAATTCAAAAATACAAAAAATTGAGAAAACATAGTAAAATCAAAGGTACAAATATCAAACATTGTAATCAGGTATTGTGTACACATGAATGTTTTTTTCTTCCCTTCCATGTTATTATTTTGCAAGTCTTCCTACCATTTTCACCCCTTCAGTGATATTTTGGTTAGCCTATTCACATGCATTTTGTGACATTTATCTCTATGGTATCTATTTGACCTTGGTATTTAATCACCTTAGTAAATCAAAAAACAACTGACCTCTTAGATATCCTATCACATTCAACAACTAATAACTTGTTGCGAAGATCTTTTGGACAAATATTTTGACACTAGCCAATGTCATCATCATAATCAATTCCACCTCTTTCCATCAAGCCATCTGTGGTTCTTAACCCCTTTTCAAACAAGAGAACTGAAATAAGTGTTCAGAAAGCAAAAGAATCAAAAGCTAAAAGATAAAAATAGATGAAAATTGATATATAAATCTCTCTTGCGGTATTTCCAATAATCTCTATCGGGGCTATGGATGCATGAATGGCAGTAGAGAAATGTTGTGATTATAATCAAATACATATTTTTTGGGGCTATGGACGTCTGGGTGGCAGTGGAGAAATGTATGAATATCCTTCCACCCTTCATTCACAAATCACTTATCACCTATCAAAATAAATCATTCCTACAAATTACCTAGGATGTCTTCACTTGTTTTCTATTAAATATTCCCTTGAACAAGTAATGATTTCCATGTGCACACACGGGATATCTATGAGTGAGAAATATTAGTATGTTACCAAGTGTATAATTTTGGACCTTGTTTAGACTCTTTCCTTAATCCTTATCTCGTCTCACAATTTCTGCCTTTGGCTAATCACTTCTTCATCATAAGGCTTCTATGCTACATTCATATCATTCACATAGTTCTTCTACTTTGTTCAGAACATCCATGTGTATAAGATTCCTTTTACCATGTTTGCAGAAACCTTTGTCCCCTTTCACAATTTAGCAATCTCCTTCCTTTCTATCATGTGATTTTAGGCCAACTTACGCTGGGGGAATCCTTGCCTCTTCCTGGCACTTAATTGGTTTAGGTTCATCATCGCGTTGAACCTATCCATAATGGCCTTGGGTCCTGCTTCTACCTGTGAAGAGTTTTCCTTTGAATACTCCCACCTAATCGCTGGGGCATTTTCACATATTCACCTTTCTTGTACGTACGTGGCCTTTTGCCCTTGTACATGCCATCTATTGCTAGGGGCATTCATGCTTCTATTTCTTCCTGTACATAGCTTCAGAAAACTTTCAAAATATCAAAAACATTCAAATATGTTTAAAGAAAAAAAAAAACAATATAAATCATCCTACAAAATTTTTCTCTTTGGTTATCACCTATTCATGTGCGCGACTCGTGGCTCATCTTGATCTACCTCCATCAACAAAATCTAGGCTGCTTACTTCGTGTGTACTCTAAGGCATGACGAGTTTCCTAGTACTATTTTATAGTACACATTACTTTTTCATAGGACCTAAGTGTCCTTCGTTTTTCCCCTCACATGTATCCTTGGTTGGGGCACCATCATCAACCCTTTTCGTTAATTCACATAGGTTGGAATTGAAGTTTGATAACAAAAACATGGTACTTGTTTCTCTGTTATGTTAGCTTGTTTACTTTCTTCTATTGCATTGCATTTTGTATCTTTTACTTTCTCGTATTGCATTGCATTTTGTATGTTGCATGGAGTTTGTGTTTTTAGCAATGGACATTTTTTCGTATATGGATTTTCATTCTTTTTAATAAGAACCAATGATGAAGATCTCTAGCAATATGATGAAAATAAAGTTGTTTAAAAGGCAGTGGATAGATGTTGGCTTAATCCCCCTTCCTCATTCTCTTTTTCTTCTATATCCCTTTTATTCTTCTTCACACCATTCTTTCTTTTGTTCTATTTCTTTCATCTTTTCGATCATCGATCGAGTTCTTATATCACCCATCAACAATCAAGGGGGCATCCTCCATTCTACTCATTTTTATTCTATCCCTTCAAAATTTTATTCTTGTTTATGCTTGTGTACTTTCTTTGAAGTGACGTCACTTATGCCACCTCAAAGAGGGGAAAATGTAGACACCTAAAATATGCTTACACTTAACATTGCCTCCAATTCAATTGATTAACGAAACTTTGTTAATTCCCTATTCTTCACTCCATTATCGGATACCCATTCATGCTACTCTTTTAGTCGTATTCCTCCTATAATCAGCTAATTTGGCTAATATATCTTTCATTAGCTAAACATTCCTCCTTTCAACCTTTCAAAACCTCACTAGTTCTCTCTAGATCAATTCTATTGGCTTCATAGGCTATCTATCAGTCACAATTGATTAACCAGACCCCTCCCAACTCTTAATGAGTCTCTAATCACTTTCTAATCACACTTTACTGGCCTAAACCCTCGTTAAATATCCTAAATCAAGCTTAACTAAGCCTAAAGCATGTTTATCCTAATCTAATATAAAATTTCCTTTTGATCTTTAGTCCCACATGCACCCAGATTCCAAAATCTTCCAAATAAGAAACTATAAATACAAGCCTAAGGCTTTCCTTTCAAATGGTCCTTCTCTCTCATATTTGGAGATCTTGGCATTATAAATCATTTGTGATAGCTTTAAGCTATAGAACAATTGGATCTTGGCGATATTCCATTGTTAAGAACTCATCCATCTTACATCCATACACACCAAATATAGTTTGTAAGGGAATATATAAAGCTTGGCCATGTAGCCAACTTAGAGAGATCTCTTCACTATGTTTGGGAGTAAACCAACACACAAATTTGATTTCTTAGAATCTAACTAGGTTCAGTTTCATTAAGCTTTCATGGAGTAGAGAGATATTTAGATATGTTAGGTTTTGAATGTTTGTTTTAAATTTATATATACATGCAAATAGATAGTTTCATGTTTAGATCTAATTTTATGGTGCATAGTTGAGTTAGTTAAAGCTTTGAGGTTCTCTAATCTCATTTCCATAGCTTTTCAACTTTTCCATTACATACATCTGCAACCACATTCTTCTTCCCCTTCACATGCTCTATCTCCATGTCATACTCGCAAATAAACTCCATCCAACGCCGCTGATGAGCGTTGAGATTGGGTTGCTTGAAGAGCTGGTGAAGACACAAGTGATCAGTCCTAAGTATGAATGTCCGGCTATGAAAAAAGTGTCTCCATTGACCCAAGGCATGAATAATATCTACAATATCAAAGTCATGAGTTAGATAATTTAGATCATAATCCTTGAGTTTGCGAGACTCAAAATCTACAACATGGCCCTCCTGCATCAACACACCTCTTAATCCCGCCAAAGAAGCATCTGTGCAAATGAAGAACTTACCCTGAGGGTCCAACACGACAAGAATAGGTGTCTTCGTAAGGCATTCCTTTAGTTTCCTAAAGGCCTGCTAACATCTATTTGACCAAAAAAATTTCTTCCCTTTCTGGTGAAGGGAAGTGATGGGGTGCACAACCTGAGAGAAGTCCTGAAGAAATTTCCTGTATTATCTTGCCAGCCCCATGAAGTTACACACCTCGGTCACACTAGTAGGTGTTGGCCAATCCATAATGGCTATAATATTAGAAGGATTGACTACAATACCTTCCCCAAAAATGATGTGACCCAAATATTACACCTCTGAACGTAAGAACACACACTTCTCTAGGTTCCTGTAAAGCTGCTGCTCACAAAGACATTGCAGAACTTGATGAAGGTGCTCCTCATTTATACCTAAGAAGATCAAGATGTCATCAAGGAACAAAAGTACAAAATGATCAAAAAAAATCCTTAACACCCCATTCATAAAACTCATGAACACTGCTGGGGTGTTCGTAAGAATGAATGGTACAAATATGAAATCAAAGTGACAATACCTCATGTAGAAAGTTGACTTGTGGATATCTGCCTCTACGATCCTTAGTTTCCAGTACCATGACTTCAGATATATCTTAGAAAATACAGTGGCCCCTTCATCTAATCAAACAAATTATCAATGCAAGGAAGCGGGTAACGATTCTTGATTGTTATGTTGTTGAACTGATGATAGTCTACACACAAATAGAAGGATCTGTCCTTCCACTTCACAACAATCAGTGGTGTATCCCAAGGGTATAGACTAGGACAGATTAGGCAATTCTCAAGAAGACCCTCAAGTTGCAACTTGAGCTCACATAGCTTAGGTGTGGTCATCATGTAAGGATTGGGCAAGATAGGTTCCACTCCTTAAACCAAGTCAATGTGAAAATTTATCTCATACGGGGGAGGCATCCCTTGTAGTGTACTAGAAAAGACATCTAAGAACTCCTACAAAATGGGGTGATCGTCAAGTGAAGGTCCAATAACCCCATTATCTGACCTATTACTAACTGTAATATCATACAGCTGACAACCCCGTTGCACACACCACTTCAGTTGTATGGTGGAAAAAGTGTGAATAGAAATGGATCACCTGACTCCAACTATCACTGAATCCACACCCAAATCATCTACACAAGATATAATCTTACTGTAGAAACTAACACTTCCTCCATGTGCAGACAACCAATCCATGGCCAAAATAATGCCGTACGAACCCAACAGAAGGATAAGAAGATCCAAAGTAGTTGTAAATGGTCCTATGTCCATTACACACTCCTTGACTAAGGATTCAACTGAGATATTGGATAAATAAACCATCTCAATGTCCCAACTAACACCCTGCCTAATTGCCACCAGCCTGTGAGTTTTTGTAGATAGATGCCAAGTTTTTGACCAAATTATGAAACATGAAATCTTTATATGGAATATCATATTTGTAGGTTACAAAAGACAAGGTCATCCTAAAAATCTATTGATAATCTTTTATCTAATGCAACAAATGAATATTCATCTTCATTAGATGATATTTTCTAGTATACTCATGGGTCAAAGAAAAATAAGTGATTTTTTGTAAGATATCTATCAAGGCATAAGAGGTAGTGTTTTTTTTGCATATTATTATTTTAGTACATTGTTCACTATTCCCCATCACAACAATTTAAAACAATTTGTGATAACATATATTTAACCACAAATTACAAATCTAACAATCTTAAAAATTGTATACTCTTTAGTGTAATTTTCAACTCATGTGCAATCAATATTATAAATTAGGTCATCCTTAAAGTTCCCATTAATATGCGAGTCAGGTGAAGTGGGTCCTCAAATCTAATCTCTAAGAATGGAAAAGTTAATAAAGATAGTTGGTTTAAAAGTAGCTAGTGTATTGGTTAAATTAGAGAGAATAATATTAAAGTCATGTAAAAATTAAGATCTTGAATTTAAATTTTAACACTAAAGATTTTAAATGGGGTGGATCTTATCCAATGATTAGAAAGTAGTGGGGTACATCTCTCTCTACCAATCATAAAATAAATTAAAGTTCACAATTTTTGGTATGGACTTTTTAATTGCGGGAGAGAATGAACCCCACCATTTGTGGGTGATGGTTACATCGAACGATAAGTGTGTTCTATAAATCAAGAATTAAATATGCATATAATATAAACACAAACAAAGAAATATATAGATTCATTTTTGGGTGCACAATTTTATTTAATAAATTAAGATAGATATTTAAAAAGTCCATAAGAATGTAATTGTGGAAAGTGGTTTTACATTAATTTTTTTTTATATAATCCATAAATAATAATATTAGACTTAATTATATAAGTGGGACAATATATAGTAAGATAAATTATAAAATAGTTAAAATATAAGAGAAATCAGTGTTAGACACAAAATTATGTTAGATCTATGGTTTTGGGGATAGTTATTAGTTGCAGGTGGTAGGGAACAAATTTACTCAATGAGAGGAATCAAACCCTTAAACGAAAGACCTACAAAACTAGTGCAGACTAAAATTGTGAAGATTGACCAAAATCTTAAAGATGGAGAAATCCCATAAAAAAATATCTAATTTCTAAGAAAAAATATGTATTGGTGCAAAAGGTAAATTTTAATGTATGAATTCAAGCTCTTCATGCCCCAATATATTAAGTATCTCACTAACTATCTTCAATTCAGTTACAAATCAACATGAATCTATTTTCTTTTATCAAACCCTTCCTTAACCTCTATATAATACCCGTAGAAAATGGGGGCTTATGTTATCAATCTATTATTATCAAGCCCCTCATGATTTCAAAAAATATAAGCAACACTAAATATAATTCAAAAATCGATCTCGTGTATGCAGGTGTATAAACCCATATCTTTTAAGGTGTGTAAAAAACAAATTTTAGAGGCTAGAACAAATATCTAAACGATTGAAATTGAATTTTCACATAGATATTCTTCAGACATGTTTAATAAATAATGATCCTATAAATTCAATGTCACTCTTGTGTAAAATAATAATGAAAAATGTCTAAGGTTTTGGTTGATTCTTAAATGTAATAATTAACATATAAATAATTCAAATTGTTCCAAAACAAATATGGCTAGACATGTAGAAATTAACTAGAAATGTACATATCATTTTGTTCAAACGCCTATGAAATTGGTAACTTCCGTAGACCAAACAAAAGAAAGTTGTGGAAGAAACATAGGATAAGGGAGGAAAACATGGATGCCATAGATAAATAAAATTACTTGAACATATGGGAAAAATAATATGAAATGAGGAGAAATCAAAAAATACACATAGGTCAAACTTGACAAAGTGTCAACGAGACAATGAAAATAAGACAAAATGATGACATCATAAAGGGAGATGCAAAAAAAAATGCAAACATGTACCTATTGTCAATAAACACATAAATACACTAGCACCAAATTTTTTAATTAAATTGAAACCAGATTAGTTTCTATACATAATTCCCAAAATTTATTTGTGTATATATTTGTAAGGTCAATGTAAAAGTAAAGAAAAACAAGAAAATACCCAAGAATACTTTATATTGTGGTCATCTTACATACTTTATATTGTGGTCATCTCACCATATATTGAGATTTGTAAAAAATATTTAAAAGAAAGGAAATGGAGGTACAAGAGAGGAAAGAGGGTGTGGATGGCCTACTTTAGCATGGTTCATGAACTTCCAAGTTGTTTAAAAAGAATCCCCATGAACTTATATAGAGTATTGAACCTAAATAGAAAAAGGACACTCCTTGGCTGAAAGTTCTGGATAAAGTGGTGGACAGAGCCTATGATAGGTCTAGGTTTTCCTTAATGTGGTGTTTCATCGAGATTAGAAAAAATATGGACCAAGAAAGAAGACTGATTAGGAAGAATGGTAGATTTGGGGAAAGTTACTACCTTTATCGTATTTGAAAAGAGTTTCCTAGTTTTTTTCTCTCTTGAGGAAGATCTTGATCATGTTCTGCAAGGAGGGCCATGGTTCTACGGGATAAGTAATCTTTCCATTGTTAGATGGAAGCTAGACTCCAAGAATCATTTTTTTCCCGCGTGCCCAATCAAGGTTGGGCTTCCAGGCTGGCCTCTGGAATTTTGGGAAATGCATGTGCTAGTAGGAATAAAAAAGGATTTTGAATAGCTGATAGACTTGACCCGACTAGAGTTGTAATATCTTATTTAATTGCATCCATAATGTGTGTTAATATTATTGTAGGATCTTATCCTCCGGAGACCATAAATTTTGTGTCTCGTGATGGGGTATGGAAATAACAAAATGTTTTTGAAGATTCGATTGTCTTTTATAGCAAATGTTGGAGAGCAGAAAATGGAGCGTATGGGTGTAAAGAAAAAAAGCATCTCTAACAAATGAACAAAAAAGATACAATGCATAATCGACTGAAGAAGACCGAGTGGAAGAAGGAAGGTCCGAAGGCGGAATCTCCCTCACAAATTACAGAGGTAGATGCAACAGGTGATGATGAGGAGGTGGTCATGGAGTTGATTCTTGTTGGTTAGTCGACGACTAAGTTGAAACAAAATGAGGAAGTTTTTTCAGTCACTACATACAAAATTTCTTACATGGAACCCATTTGAAATCTTGAGAAGGCGGCATATAATTCAGTGGATAACTATCAGAGGGATTCGGTTACGGAGGTGGATGTAATCCCACGTAAGGAAATTTCAAACTCATCGTTGTCTACTTTTATTTTATCTAGAGTGGTTCAAAAGTATGTTAAGGCACGTGGATAATATTTGGTTGGTGGTTACATGGGTAAGAGTCCAATAGTAAACTCTACCAAACAAAATAAAAAATATTCATATGTAGAGCTCAACACTTTGCAGCATGATATTAATGGTGTTGTAATCAAAGGATATGAAAAGTCTACCCAAGATGTTTTTTTGGTTGGACAGAGCATTAATGATTATATCTTTGTGTAACCCCATAAATATTTAGGTGGAATGGTGATGAAATTGGAACCCCTTACGAAATGTGGTAGTAATGTTATGGTAATTTCAATGATCTATAAAATAATGGGTAAGATATATATAAGCTAGAAAAGAGGGTGAAGAAGGTTAGACAAGTGTTAAGAAGAAAATTTCGCATCCCTTTTGTCACCCCATGAAGGATACTCAGAGTCGTATTGAAAAATCCAAGGAGCCTCTTTGTTGAGGTTCATTTGTTATCTTGTACATGTTTTCTTCTAGTTTTTGACCACTGTTGGGATGGGCATCCCAATTGTTATGTTTTTATTTTTGTTTAACTCCTTGTATTCTTCATAGCTATATCTAGATGGTCGTTCATTGTCTATAACATGGTAAGGACCGTGACAAAATCTTTCTTTTACCAATTATAAAATAAAGTAAATTTATTGTGAAAAGGAAATAGAGATCGCCTTACTTCTTGATTGGTGAGATGTGAGGATTATGTAGCTCATATTTCTCTTGTTTATGATATCCTATTTTATTACATATTAATAGAAATATGTGAGAGTAATATTTTTCCCCCATATATGATAATTGATCAATAATGAATAATTTTTTGATATCTAATAAGATAAAATATAGGAATTTATATACTTAGCTATGTAGACTTATTGGAATTTCCTTTAAAGTTTACACTTTATTCAGTAGGAATTCCTCTAGAACTCATGGCTATAAGTATGTGTTGAATTTGAATATTGATTAGTGTGTATTATGATGAGATCAAGTGAGTTATAACATGAATCATCTTAGACTGAAAAACATATCCTCAAGTGTAAGCTAGAGATTGGAGATAAAATATACAAGATTTCTACCCCCATTTGAGGTATAGGATGAACTTGTTGAAATCGTGTATCTCAAAATATTACGAGGATTATGTGCACCATGCATGTATAACAGGAAAAAAATCTCATGAATTTTTTTTTATATATCATCATGAAAAACATGTATCTAATAGGTAAAGGTGATGTAAAGTACCCTATAGGTCTCTATTTTAAAATGTGTGGATATTAACAGAGTCATTCCACAAGTGGGCACATGGAAATCATGTAAGATAAATAATAAAATGCCTAAAATTGGGAAAGATGAAATCAATGTAGTCTTCAAAATTGGAATATTTTCCCAAGTGGAAAGATATAGTCATTAGAGTCTCAAAAATAGGAATAATGCTCCAAAGTGAGAAATATGTAATAAATGTAAGTTTGATAATATTAAAATATATTCAAGATGGCTTAAAATATAGATATGCAATCAAAGATATATAATACACACCAAAGTGAAAAAAATTGTAATGCCCACTCCTCTTCAACTTTGTTTGAACTGTGTTATCAATTTCGAATTGATTATAATCTTAAACCTGCCTACTGTATTCTAGTTAGCATACAAATAAAATGTGTAGGACATCATGATTACTATTGTGTTTTGGTTATTATTTTGACTGTATGTCGTACTGTGGACACTGATGGGACTTTAAGGATAAGACAATTAGCTGGAATGGTTTCCTTATTATACATTGATTGTGATATCATTACTCTTCGATATTATTTTGTTATATTTAATCTAACATTGTGACCGAGCACATAGACATCATTGCACATTGTCCTATAAATATTAATAGACAAATGACATTAACACATTGTGATATGGAAATTGAAGGCTAGACATTACTGTAGCCAAACTAATTAACTTTTGATAGACATTCATTATGGAAGATAATGATGTGTTGTCAGTTTAGATATATGTTGATATTTCAAATTATTTTCGTATTGATTTTTATTATGATGTTCAAAGTTATTTTTTGATTTATTTGATATTGGAGAATTGGTGAAATTGTGAAAGAGTGAAAGTATTGTATAAATCAGATGATTCAGTTGGTTTATGATCTTAGTTGTAAAATGATGTATGAGTAGAATCGAAATGTTCAAAATTGGAGTAATAATTGAATTACTTAGTATTATCAATACTAGGTATGATATTTGATGTTGAAATTGATATGTAGATATAATTTTTTTATTAGTTCGACATCATTAATATGGATATGAGGCCAGAGGGGTATTGTGTGATTGTTTCAAGATATCACAACAATAAACTATGGGGGATATGAGACCAACAATGAAGGAATGTGGGGTATTGGCAACTGGTCACCATGACAACTTGTTTAATGTTGTTTTTTAATTTGTTGTTAGGGGGTTCCCATGGGGGGATGACCCCAATTATGACCAAGGGTTTGTGTGTAGTTCTTGTCCTTTCTTTTATTTAATTTTGGTGTATGTGATTTAATTTGTGATGTATTTCCCTTTTATCATCAATTGATTTATGTGTCTTAATTAAGTGAACTAATCATATTATTAAGCTAATTTTGGATGTGATAAAAAAACATTCATTTATTAGAATAGTTGGGTCTTTGGTTCTTTTATTTATTAGTTGAGTGTATGTGATTTTGAGAGTTGTACACTCCACCCTACTTGGGAAACTCGTATTTGGGTTTAAGGCGATTTTTGGAGGCTTGTGGTACAAGTTAAATTTGTCCCACACCTATTAATTTCTTATACCAACTCTACCTATGGGTTTTGGGGTAAAACATAGACCCCATTATGTGTTTTGGAAGGAAAAATTTTAGATTTAATTGCACTTTCTTACATGTGTTTACATTTTGTCCTTAAGGGGTGTGGATTGGAGTGGTGTGTGTAAGAAGTTTTTCATTCCTCTCAACCACCCATTTATTATGCCTTGGGGTATGGGTTTGACTTGGGTGATGTGGGATGGAAAATAAATGATGTGGCATCTTACATGGAGCCACATCATCTTCCTCTCCCTCTTTTCTATTTATTGGAGTTTTTGGGAAGTATTGGGTGTTATTTGCTCATTTTTTTTGGGAATGCTTGTAATTTTGGAGAGCTTTCTTGAGAATGGTGAATGGAGCTTGGAATGGATGGTGTTTGTTTAGGATTTTGGAAGGATTTTTTCTTGTTGTGTATTGATAGTCTTCATTTGTAAGGTAGATTTTTACCCTTATTTTTACCTTGCTATTTTGTTGTGCTCATATGTTTAGTTGATGATTGTTATATTTCTTATGATTGTGGGAAATAGATTTTATCCTTAGGTTGTGGGAGAAATGAAAATGGGGGTAAAAATTGTGGGAGGGATAAGAGAAATGTTATTGGGTATTTTAGGAGGGAGTTGGGTTGGGATGTCCACCTTGTTGATAAATATGATTTGTGTTTATCTTGTTAATTTATTCGGGGAGGCATAAGATTAGTGTATCTTCTTGGAGGGATGCATAAGAGTGTTGTGTGTATTTTGATGGAGTTTTTGAAGGCTCATAGGTGGACACCCAAGCCCTTGTGAGGCATAAGGAGAACCCCCATGTTCCTTTCTTCTCCACGGCTTTAGTATGAAGCCTTTGTGTTTTGTTATTTGTTGTAAAATTGGTATTGAGTGTTTCATTTATTGTCTTGATTGAATGTTTATGTGGAAGCCATTTTTGAGTTGCGATGTTTGTCTAAATAATCCTCATTTCTTCTTTGTTGGGGCTCGGGGGGCAATGAGGAAGAAGGCTTCTCTCCCTCATTGGATGTTTGGTTGGGTGGAGAGTGTTTTCTACTCTCCCATTTTGTTGTGTGCATACTTGATGAAGATGGTGAGCTCATTGGAGGAAGTTCACTTGTTGGAGAAAGATATGTGAATTTGTAGCTTGTATCTATCACGACTATTGCATTTATAATCGCACCAATAGCAAATTGGATGTAATCTTATTTCATTGGTTAGTTCCTGAAATGAGTTGTTGCAACCTACATCATTCTAGATTAAATGGGATTCTTATAACAAACTTATAATGGAAATAAATATCTCCCATATCTAATGTTGTTAGGAGTTGTATTGCAAATCTGTTTTAAAAAGATAGTGTTAGCATGTGGAAAGTGAAATTAACCCTCTTACATTTTGAAATTTTTGTTTAAAGGAGGAAAGGAATATATGTCATTCAATTTCATGTCTTACTTTCTTCTATCCAAGTAAATGTGCAAGAAAAAAAAATAAAAAAAATAAATAGAAGCAATTTTACAAGTTAGTTCCTTTTAATTACAATCAAATTCGTCTTAAGTGACTGAACAAAACACAACTAATTATACCCTTAAATTAGTTATATATATGAAATTGAAAGTGATAGTTTGTTTAGATTTGATAAATGCTCATAAATTTCTACACTATAACTACCTAGATGTATGCTAATTTATATTCAAATAATTTGATAAATACAAATTTTATTCTTCCACTCTAAATGGCAACCTCCTACATTAATGGGAAACTTAATTTATAAACAAACACATCTTATTATTATACTTTAATTGCATGTTAATCGAATGTATTGATTATATTATAATTTTCCAGGATTAGTGTAATCATATTATTAATAAATGTTAATGTTACCTAATATTACACATATTAGTATATATCTAAATATTTATAAAAATTATATAAATATATGTGTATTATTACATAAGAGAAATTAATATTTATAATAATGCTAGCCATTTGAATCGGCTAGGATTGAAGTGATTAATTTTAAATAACTTAAACCAACAATATAAAAAAAAGAGAAACTATCTTATTTCATGATATTGTGAAGCAGCCAAGTTGGGGGGGACGAATGTATTTGTTTTAGAAGTTTAAGTATTTTTTTTTTTAAATTAATGTGAATTTGGTTGACCACGTGGCCGTGGTGTTTGGGAGCATAGCAATGTTTTTATTAAAAGGTTGGTGGGGGGGGGGGGGGTGCCGACCAGGCCTTCAAAAGGAAATTTCATGACGGTTGCGTGATATAGCTCCCTTTCAATTTACGTTTTTAGTAAAATTTTAAATTGTCAAAAAAACTTGATATATATAATTTTAAGATAATTTTAGGATGATAAAATAAATTTATAAATTAAATTTAGTAATTGCATTATAAACTAATTAAAGGAAAAATTAGATATTATATTTTTTTCGTATATTATATTTACCATGCACATTTAATATATAAAATGTATAACTTTGTGTTTTAAATATTAAAATTATTTTGATTCTTGTTACAAACAAAGTTAACATGTTTTTTAATGTATTATTAAGAAATTGAAAACAAAAAATATTGTAATAAAACATAAGATATAATTAAATCATATTCAAAATCAAAAGAAGGTTTTCAAGGGAAAGGAAATGTGATATTATCATTTATTAATATAAATATTATCCTTCAGCCATGTGTTGAGTACATAGTAAATTTGGAATGTCAAAGGTCAAGAACTCTTCTTGACTTTGTATCTTTCCATATCTTATATATTTCATCCCAATTGACATCGGCTACATGAGGTCCATTTAAAGATACTCTCATTAGTGAATCCAGTGTATCTATCCCTAGCTTTGATTTTTGAATATCCTTGATGATGTTTTGTTTTGATTCCCTTTCACAATCCACTGTACTTGCAGGAATAGTGAGTACAACTTGCCCCTTTCACAATCCACTGTACTTGTAGGAATAGTGAGTACAGCTTGCCACACCTTCATCATATGAGGATAACTTTTGTGCCAATGTTCTATATTACGAAAAACTCTCCATGCATCTTTCATCTTGAAACCTTCACAAGTCATATGCAATGAATCAACAAAATAATGTAGCTCCCTTTTACAACCATTAACATTAAATAAAGATGCATAACCAAAATCATTTGAAATGGTGTGTTGCAAATGCCTCATAAGCTTCTCAAACCACTGCTCTGATTTAGTTTCTCGAGTTTGACGATCTGATGGATAATAAGATGGGCTGAAGAGTTTTGTTGCATTAAAAAGAGGGTGGTCTGGAAATCTTTCATTCAAACAATCTATTAAAGACTGAATATAACCTTTTGTGAGTTCCTTACAACTCTTCTGTGTTCCTGAAATAGAAGCTTTCATAGAACGATTTTGTACATAACCATACTCAATCCCCTCTGTTGGAATAGGAATATATTGTAAATAATGTGTATCAATTACAATACCTTCCTCTTTAACTTCAATGCATCCAAATTCAGAATTAGCCAAGAATTTTGAAAGATAAGTTGTACCCTCTGCAAATGTACCTTTTCTCAAAAACCATCTGTGTAAGTTTCCTATTGTTTCATCAAGAGCCAACCCAATAATTGTAATGTCCAAATTTTCCTCCTGAAAAGTCTTGTTCAAATTATTTAGTTCACCTAATACATCAGCAAGCATATGCAGACAAAATTGAACAAAATAGATCTTTGCCTTCTCATACCATGATGAACATTTCTTATCCCTTTTCCACAAAGTTAAGATAGTTGGCATAAGTTTTACAAGCCTTATTATTACCTCTCCCCTAGATAACCATCTGACTGTGTGAATTTGTAAAACATCTAAAACATCAATCTGCATAACTTTAAGTAAATCATTAAGCTCATTATTTCTTTTTGGTGAATTGTGAGCCCATGAATGAACTTTATTTGCCAATTTTTCGACAAGCAATAATTCAGGTATCCTTTTAGAAGCACCTGCTGCTGCCAATGACTCACGATGAGCCACACAATGCACTGTAACGAGATTTGGGTTGTTCTTTTTCAAAAATGAAATAAATCCATTTTCATTCCCAATCATTGCTGAAGCCTCGTCTGTTGAAGTAGCTATCAAATTATTATACAAAAGACCTCTATCATTGAACAATTGATTGATGGTATCATATATTGTTTTTCCCTTCCCATCTAATACATTTGTTACCTTCATAAACTAAGAAACAGGTGCTCCAAGACCCTTTGAAGATAAATATGTTCCATACACAACAAGGTGCTTCTCTAAGGTTCGATCAGTACTTTCATCGACCATTATTGAAAAAAAAAGGACTTTTTATCATTTCTTCAATCTGAATCTGTTCAAGATGTTTTGATATGCAACAAAGAAAATCATTTGCAGCCTTCTGATTTGTGTAATCAGAGTAATCATGATATTTTGGCATATTAGGAGTTTTTGCATCCATGAGAAATTGACAAATTTTCTCATACATGGCTAGAGATAAATCCTCCTGGAAAACAAAATAAGTTGTTTTCATTGTAGTAATCACTCTATCTTTATTAACATCTTCAATTTTTGAGATATGATCTAGAATAGACTTAATCTTTTTAGAATCCAATGCATTTATCCACCTTGCTTGAGCTTCTTTATGCATCACAGACTTTTCATGAGTGATAAGAGCATCACGTTGTAGATTTTTGCAACCCTCACCAGTACCCCATGGACCAAACATCTTATACTTCTCACAATAATTGCATTTCATTACTGTGTTACCATCACAATTGACATAGTTCAACCAAACAAACTTTTCTAACCATTCCATACGAATTTTTCTTTTTTGATTTACTCTCTGTTTTTCATGACCTGCAATAACCTCTTCCCTAACTTGATCTATTTCTTCATCTAGATCATCAGAAGAAGAACCAAAAATTTCATGGAATGTTTCTTTCCTGCGAATCTCATGATCTTGTTCATGTATTGTAGAGTCATTGTAGGCTTTTGAACATTGTTCTTGAGTCCCTCTAAACATTTCTGCAATTGTAACTTGTTTCTTCCTTTTTGTAGACATTGTTTTTTTAAAGTTTCCTACATTAAAAAAAATACACATTAGTTCAAAAACTTAAAATCTTATTAAACATAAAATAAATTATATTTCAAAAAATCAATAAACATGTCGATATTAAAAACTAGAACATAGTTTAATCCAAAAATTGCTGCAATTTTATCTCATGGACTGTGAAAGCATAAAATCTCCGATTTATATGTATATTTTCCTCGACTGTTGCACTATAGGAAATATAGATATAACAATAGGGTGATGGGTTATCAATGAGCCAACTGTTGTTGTGCTCACGTATGCAAGCTTGATTAGTGTTGGATCCAATTTTATGGAAATAAAATATGCAGTGATTTTTTATTTTAGTGGAGGCACTTTTGATGTTTCTGTGGTTAAAGTGAGATCAAGTAGTGAAAATGAGGTGCAATGTATATGCAGAGACATGCATTTGGGGGGTGAAGACTTGAAGAATAGGATGCTTCATTACTATGTTCAGTTATTCAATGACAAGTACCAAATGGATTTGAGTGCCAAAGCCATTCATAGACTTAGTGCAGAGTGCAAGAGAGAAAAAAGGATATCTCTTCCGCAGTACAGACTGTTACGATTTCTATGCGGAGATTAACGGATCTAAATTTGAAGATTTAAACACATACTTGTTAGAAAAGTGCATGCAAATACTGAAACGATTCCTGGAAGACTCCAATATGGGCAAGCTCCAGTACTGTCAAGTCCATTCCTGCACTTGGAAGTTGGGGCATTCATGGCTACAAAATTTTCATGAACTTGGGGCATTTAATGAACTTGGGGCATTCACAATTAATTAAAGAGTTGGTGGATTATTAACTCCCCATGTGACCCGTTATACATGCCTATTAGGGTCCTTCCACCGTGGTTTATATACGTAAATATTGTTACTCATCTTACTATAAATCAGTAAAACTGAACTGAATGTAAACATGAAAATCTATAGTACAAATTGAAATTGCTAAAGTATTTGGAAAATTCAATCATTGGGCGGTAGAGGAAACACACCAAATGAAACCAAACAGAACTTAATTGCATTTTGGAAAACATTTTTCAGATAGTACATAAAAAAGGATACTTTCATGAGGACAAACTGATACAAACTCAAGCACAAAATGCACTAGGAAAATAAAATTAGTTTCTTATCTACCCTCTATAAAGATTTCCAAACAAGCTCCTTTCAATATTTGATATTAGTGTGTGTTTAAATAGATTCCTATCCCTCCAAAATTAGGCAAAATAATAATAGGATAACTCTAATAATAGTGATAGACAAGCTAAGATCTTAGATAAGGAAGTACCATCAACCATGTTTGAAGATTTCTATAATAGTCTAGAACAGATAAGAAGTTAAGAATCCTAATTTAGATAAGTATACTATCGTTAGACGAGATCTTAAGAGAAATACTATTCCTAGTTCCTATTCTAATCATTTGATTACGATCTACAACCAGTTGATTGTCTGAACATGACATTATTCATGCATGGCTTTACATAGCACATAATCTTCATGTGTTGTATGAATTAAGCATAAATGGGGTAGAAGCTTCTGATTTTACAAATAAAAGCTCACTGAACATGTCCTCTGTTTTGATTTTTGTATAGGAAAATCTGAAAAAAAAGAAACTAGATAATATGCACTGTGCTGCGTGCATCTGGCTTCTATAGTTCTAAAAATCCTCCTTCATGGGATGCTCTAGCATCAGGTGTTATCATTTAGAAAGACAATGTTCTGCAGAATCCATATCACTCTGCAATCTTCCAGAAATGGAAGTGGGCCGGCTCCTCACCAATACCATCATAAAATGTAGCATATCTAGCATTGTTTATGTTCAACTAGGCCCTTCCTATACCTAATATAACACCACGGCCACCCAATAGGGAAGAGAATCTCTAAAGTTTCATAAACAGCGGTATTTTCTGAGTTTAATCTAAACCAGTATCCAAAGATTTTTAAAAAGCATTTCCGGTGGACAACAAAAACATTCAAAATCTTAATGGAACAGTGTCATTTTAAAAAGCATTGTCAGAAAAAGAAATGAAACCCAAGCCATTTTTTACCACGACAAGCTTCGAAAGAAATAATCATGTACCTTTATAATGTATTGATGTCTGTATCTCAAGCTTCTTAGATTTCTGCAACAAGATTCCTTAAATTTTCCCATAACAATAAAAATTATTGGTAAATTGGTAATGACAAAAGGAAAATAAATATAGTCACAATATCATTGAAATTAAAAACTTCTATGTTTTTAGAAAAAAGAGAAGACAACTATGAACTCTGAGTTTAAAAAATTCATTATTCACATAAACTTATTTTAGTTTCTAAATTTAAATTGGGAATTATTAAAAATCATTATCAAGATTCAATATGATTTATAGAATATTTTTAAAACGAATAAAATCAAATTGTATTTCATATATATATATATATAGTAATAGACCTTATATATTATATTAGACTATTATAAAATTTTACGGTTTTTAAATAATATCAACTGGCTAAAATACAATTTTATTAAAAAATTACCTGTCTAAATTGACGGGTTTGTTTTTTATGAAATTGTAATTTACGGTTAAAATACCAAAAAACGGTCTACAGATCGTCATGCAATTGAGAACAAAATTACTGCAACATCAAATATAAGAGCTGACGCAAATAGGGTTTGATTACTTAGCTTTAGGATTTGGAGAAAGATCTGATGCGATGTTGACTGATGCGGTGATGTCGCGAGATCCAATCATAGAACTGAGTCACTGACGGGCCTCATGATTCATCCCTGCTAACACATCGTTACTCCAAAGTTCAAAAACATCTATCTTCTGTTTGTTGGTGGAAAAAATCAAAATGCAAATGGAAACGTTAAAATGGCTTCCTGCTGTTACATCAACATGCCTCTAAAATAAATAAAATACAACTATAGGCTGAGATGAAAGATGAAAGATGAAAACAATTAACAAATTAAAATTTACAAAGGCCCAAGGACCATGGGTCCTCCTTCCTAGTTCCTGGGCCGTGAATGATTGAATCTCAATCCTTATCCCGTCGATCCTTCTATTTACAGTTACGACGCTGATAGTGTAACAGGTTACAGTCACAGTTCACAGAGTAAGTTAGTAACAATAATTTGTAAACACTAAAGAGTATTAAAAATTTAAATGGTTGTGCAAGGCCGCAAGCCATAAAGAAAATTAGCAAATTAGCAATCCATTAACCTGTCCCTGATTCATATCTGTGGACTACCTGTGGCTATTTATATGATAATATATAGGTAATTTGTAAATTCAATGGTGCATTGGGCAAGTGCACCAGATGGAACTGTTATATAAATATTATCAATGCCGACTCAGACTGCTGGAAAGGAAAAGCCGACGTTGAAATTTGAATTTTTTAATAGAAATTAAGCTGCCCCTCCCTGTTCAGTGCCCTAGGCAATTGCCTAAGTTGCCTAGGGCATGAAACGCCCCTACCTAGAAGTAAAGTGCCTTATAAAAATATTACTTGGGAAGATACCCACTGGATTCTTACTATACTTGTCTTTGGCTATCAATTACACCTAGAAGTAAAGTGCCTTATAAAAATATTACTCGGGAAGATACCCACAACCTAGTTTGGGTAATTTATTTACAAATGGAATACAAACAATAACCAAATTTTTTTTTTAGAGGATAAGAAAACCCTAGGAGAGGGATGTTACAACTAGCACTCTTCTTGTGAGTATTCATCCAAGGGTTTGAGCTTCCTTCCATGGATTAATCCTCTTGCCCTCTTCCTTAACCTACAAAACAAAATAAACAAGAGAAAAATGAGAGAATAGGTTGAGGAAATGAATGTATGGCTTTCCATAAGGATATCTAGGGTTGGTTTTGCCAAGCCTAGATCTAAGGCCAAGGAAAGATTAGATCCAATGGTGTAGGATGAACCCTACATCACTTAAGTGATGGGGTATTTAGGTAGGAATGAAATAAATAAAAGGTGTGTGTGTAATGTTAAATGGGGCCTAAAGGGTTAGATGATTTTGTGCACCTTGCCCCTCTTGAAATAATGAATTTATAATAAGGTGCATGCCATTTACACTAGAGGATTATTATCCTTGTCTAATTAAATTTAAAATTACTAATGGGATTTTAAATAATAAATCTGAAGGGAATTAATGGATTTAAATAATGAAGAACTAAATGAGGATTATTTAAATAAAATATTTGAGCCTAGGAGAGAAGGAATTAAACCGTAACATCATTTGTAAATTGGGTTTAGAATATTAATCATTATTTTTTTCTGGCGGCTTTGTAATTGTTAAATTTTATAATCGAGATTTAATTAAAATCCTGGCAAAGGCCTTATAACCTTTCAAAAAAAATTCCATAATTTTCCCTGTTTCCTATCGGGTTTATCATGTTTTCTTGTTGATAAAAATGTGGGCATTACAAAAAAAACCAAACTAAAGCATAAACATAATAGTAACCAAAATGAGAATGATAAGCTAAATGGTAAGACAATCAATGGTCATTTCCATGAATGTATGGATGATATAGATCATGGAAAATGTAAGAAATTAATTCAAAGGGAAAAAATTGTATGGATCTTAGCTCAATGAGGTACAATATGAAAATGGAGTAAATCTATGAAAAATGGAAGCATGTATTCTACAAAAAAATGATGAAGTATAATGTAGAGCTCACTTCCCTTCGACACTATTATATTATGATATTATTACTATTGCATAGATACTTTGAAATTTTTATTATTATAGCTTGATCAACAGATGATTGACTATAAAGATATTTGGACTATTGATATGTTGTGATTCACATTTTTATTATGATACACTACATGAAATTGGTAGACAGTTTGATATATGCTAATTTGCATTATTTGGATTTTATAATGACATGTTATACTATGGATGTTATGACTAGAATTATGATCTCATGGACGATTAGAGTCGAATTATTTGATATGTTGATAGATGATCAAATTACCTAATTTAGGATGACGATTATTGATTTCCATGTATATATATTTTCTCAATGTTTTTGATGTGGCCGTAAGGGTAGAGAGGTATTTTTTTTGTTGCAAGGACATTATATCATATACATCGAAAGTGGATAGCGGACAAACCAAAAAAGAATGTTGGGTGTTTTGCAACATGGCCAAATTTGAACACTTGTGTCTAATGTTTTTTTTGTGTAATTGCATTCCTAGTTAAGAGGTTTCCCATGGGCGGGTGACCTCACAATTGTGGTCATGGGGTGTAATTTTTTTCATCTCTTTTAATTTTGTGTGTTTTATTTTGTTTTATATGTATTTAATTATTGGTAAATTTTAGTCACTTTATTAGCAATTATTAATGTGTCTTAATTAAAACACATTTAAGTACTAATTCCAATCCATAATACTGAGAATGTAAATCCAAACACGGAAGAGGATTGGAATTTTTTTTGTAGGAAAAATAAAGGAACTGTTTCCCCCTTAAATATGCAGCTAATATCCAAAGGGAAGGGCCTGAATTGTTGAGTTAGTTGTTGTTTTTACTGGTGTTTATTTATTGATGTTGGTTTGTTGTTGTTGTCTATTGATCTTTTGTGCCACTGGAAGAGGTTGTTTTTACTTGTTCTTCACTGTCTTATCTTTTCCTCCACCTTTTTGTATAGGGTCGGGTCCTATTAACCCTCTTTTTACTTATAATAAACAAAATGTGTCTTAATTAGCTAATCTAAATTATTTTTTTAACTAAAATAAGGATGTGACAATTTGATAATTATTAGGGTAGATGATCCATGTTTTATGCTTGATGATGAAGTAAATTTATTGCATTTTTGGTTATGTACACTCTTCCTTAATTCCGAAATTCAAAATTTGTCTAGGAGGGAACTTTTAATGCATTTGTCGAATGTAAAAGTTAAAATAATTACACTTTTCTACTTACCACAATTAATTTTTCCTTGATAAGCATGATGTGCAAGTTGGAGTGTTATGTGAGCATGTCATAAGTCTTACATGTGCATTTATTACATGGGATTTGGTGTGTTGAATAGTTGAGTGGAATGGAGGGATGATGAAGTGCAATACTACATGGACCACCTCATCATCCTCACCTCTCTTTTCTATTTATTGGATGAAGTTGAAGGATTTTTTGTTACTTTCCTTATTTTCTTCTTTTGCACTTTTGGAATTGGGAATTATTTTTTAGAGTTGCATTTGGATTGTGTTTGGTTTGAAGGTTTTGAAAGCTTGTTGGAGTGAATAATTTTGGAAGCTTGATGGAGAGGTAGGATCTGCACTTGTTGTCATTCTTTTATGTATTCATTTAGCTATTAAATTTTTGTTTTTTTGAATATTGTATGAGTGTTGTAAATGTGGTTAATATTGGTTGGGTAGCTTACTTTAAGAATGGTTTGGGAGATGGAAGTATGGGACCATTGTGGAGGGAAAAATAAGATGTGAGGAATGCATTTTGGAGGGAGTGTGATTAAGAGTTTCCCTAATGGGGAGTGAAAATGAAAAAATGGTCATATTTTTTTATACTTGGAAGGGGAGAGATAAGGTTGTGTTTGGTTATTATGTACTCTACACATGGAGGATTTTGGGTGAAAACTATACTTCACTTGGGAGGAAAAAGGAGATGGTTCCCATATTCCATGCTCCTTTTGGGTTGTTTTCAAGCCTATGTGTTCTTGGAAAGTTTGTAAATCTTGTCTTGTGTGTTTATCTGAATTTTTTTCTCATTGGTGAATGCTTGTTTTGTGTGGAAGAAATTTTTGTTAAAGTTTTCAAATTTAAATTATACCCCTCATTGGTCTTTGCTTGGGGCTCAAAGGCCAATAAGGGGATGGCTTCTCCTCTTATTGGATGATAGGTTGAGTGGAGAGTGTCACTTATACCTCTTTATTTGTATTGTGATACGTGTTTTGAAGAGTTGATAAGATGCAAGATTGAAGCTATGAAGTTGGGAGGAGACTTTGAAATGAAGACTTGTGTATTTGACCATTTGAAGGAAACACTATGTTGTAAATTGACTCCATTGTTCCCACTTAGTGTGGAAGGTTATAAATCTTTTATATCAAAAGAATATCCTTGTAAATTTTATTTACCAAATTGTAAGGTTGTAGCGGAAAGAAGGAAGCTTAAGTTGTATATTTGTTGGAAATAAAACTCTCAAATTTCTGGATTCTATTCAAGGTTGTAATATGTATTGTTGGAAAGGAGAGGTGCTATTGCAAGAAAGAAAACATATATTTTCTCATGTTGTAATTTAAAAATTAGTGTTTTGAATGTTGAAGTTATTCAAATGAAACTCTCTCAAATTTTGACTTGTGTTGAAAAGTTGTGTTGTTGTTTCCTTCTTGTATTATTGGTAGACTTGGTTTGGAAATACAAAGAAGATGACTTATTGTTGGATTTTAATTTTTTCTCTCCCCTTGTAAAATTGTTACTATATTAACTTTTAGTATGATGTTGTCACATTTAGAAAGAAATTCCTCATTTTAAATATTACAAATCCCTTGCTTAAGAAAGAAAATTGCATCTCCTATTATTTGTGAAATTTACTCCAAAATCTTCATTATATCAAACTCTTAAAATTTTGCTTTATATCTCTATTCAATTAACAATAAATTTAATTGATTATTTAAGTTAAGCCAACAGAAAAAAAAAATTATAATTATATAAATTTATTATATATATATTTATACATATATTATAATTACATATATATAAATTAAATAACTGTGTTAGATTTTATATTTACCAACTATTTTTTTAATTTATTATAAAAAAATTTACCATATAAGCCGCAACATAAGGGTTTTTAAATATAAAATTATATATATATATATATATATATATATATATATATATATATTATTTGAAAACCCTTATGTTGTGGCTTATATGGTAAATTTTTTTATAATAAATTAAAAAAATAGTTGGTGTTAGGTTGCAGCCCAACCCCTGTATGTTTTTCATTTAGTGGAGTGGGGGGGAGGGTATCACACCCCACCCCACCCACTATATATTATACAGTGGTGGGGTGGGGTGTGGCACCCGCCCAATGAACACATATAAATAGCCATGACTATATTCAAACTCAGACCCCAATGCTTGTACCTGGTTCCTTATAATTTAAAACTCAAGTCACATACATTCTTTTCATAGGGTGATTTAATTTAAAACAAATACAATACACACACACACACACACACATATACATATAGGGTTTTATATTACTCACCCCCAAATAGGTACATACACAATGCATGTACACTTAGCTTGCAAGAGAAATTTTAAAATAAACAAAAAAAGGGAAAACAATATCCACAAAGGGGAATGGGGAGGTCTTCCATTTTAACTCAAAACTACCAAAAACAAATTATATAACAAAGAAGTTGAGAAATCATCCATAGCTTCATCCATGGTTTCTCCTCTTTCTCTTTCTCCAAAGCTGTAAAACAAAACATGAAATGGGATTAGGGTAAAATGAGAATAAGAAGTCAACATAGAGAAAATTAAGGATTTTTAGAAATCTTAGGATCCAATGGCTAGGATAGATTTAGTCTAATGGCTCAGATTTGATCCTACATCACTATATTGGGTGGCTTTTTTGTGGGAATGAAAATTAAATTTAAAAGGGCATGGGTATTTGGGTGAATGGGGCTACTTAGTGGCTAGGCTACGAGGTTAAACTTTTGTGGTGAGAAATAATTAAACATTGTACATGGTGATTAGATAATGGACCAAAGGGGGGTTTTAATAAATAATAGAAAGATTATAGTTTAATAAGTTAATGAGACTTGGCTATTAAATAATTGCAAAGGTTACTCTAATTAAGTGACAAAATTAAATGGGAGAATTTAAACAGTAAATGTTTTGTGGAATTAAATTAATAATATTTAATTATTAATTTACCTCCGACTTCGACATACTTTTGTAGAAAATTTAACTGAGAAATTAATTAAATTGTGAACAATATATACCCTTGTTATCGTCTTAAACAAAAAAACAAATAAAAAATTTTACCTATTAAATTAATAGGATTTATTATGGTTTTGAGCATATAAATTTATGGGTGTGACACTTGGTATCAAACTTGTGGGTTCAACACTTGGACCCTGGGCCAACACGAGACATAAAAAATAACCCTAGAACAACTTATAACCTAGAACACGCTACATTTTTTAATATTTTAAAATGTAGAAAACTTGGAAAATTGAAACAAATCCTAGATGATGATAAACTATCTCCCATCTTTGTTTGTACAGGAGGTGTGTACTAGATGAGGGGTTCTTACACGTTGACCTAGACCTACCACCCCCAAATTAGGCTGTAACCGATATATTGTTGCACATCCTATAGACATTGCATGATGTTAATTCCACTATATGCGGAGGATCAGTAAGAGGACGACCTAGATGATATGACAAAGAGCCATCACATAGGGTGAAGAACCCTCCATAATGTAGTGAGGAGCATAAGGCAGAGAACTCCCATGTAGAGTAAACTAGAATGGATTCACCTCAGAGGGGGCATAGAGTGAGGGCTAAGAGACACAAATATATATTTGGGAGACCTACACCAAGGGATGATCATGTGGACAGACCTAGAGGCAGGCAGTTGACAACGTTGGATCTTATCAGATATATACTGAAGTTACACCTGCCCCATTTTTTGGAGACACAAGAGAATTTCAGGAAGAGGCATGGTTGGTTAGCTTGATCGGATGCTTTAAGCTATTACCTTGTACCAGCAACACAAAATCATGTGTTGCCATCAACCTTCTAAGAGACGGAGAAAAAGTTTTGTGGAGGAGTTAGGAGCATAATCTCCATGTGGATTCAGAGATAGTTACTTAGGCGCTCTTCGAGGAGTAGTTAAAGAGTAGATACATAGCTAGGAGATTTATCCAGTAGCGGATTGATGAGTTTCATGATTTTTGAAAGGTATCCATGACAATAGCTGAGTACAAAAGTCCATTTCTATACTTGTTACATTATATCGACTACATGCAGGATGAGAAGTTTTGGGTAAACAGGTTCATTTGAAATCCTGAACTTGGATTTGGTAGGGGAAATGTGTATGTATTGTTGACAGACTTTAGCAGAGGCCGTTGACAAGGCTTACATTACAGAGGGAAAAAGAGGAAAGACTCGGAAGGCTAGAGACAAAGTAAGGATTAGTATTCAACAGATGCAGGATAGTAGTTTGAGGGGGTTAACATTTAATGCCCATTCCTCTTCAATACTGATTGAACTATGATTTCAATTTCAGTTGATTATAATCTTAAACCATGCTGCTATATTCTAGTTAGCTTACTGATAAGATACGTGGGACATCATGATTACTACTGTGTTGTGATTGTTATTTTTTTTATCATTGTAGTGTGGACTTTGACGTACATTACTATATATGATTTGATTGGTATATTTGATAGACAGTATGGATGTGTTAGACTTTTGACATGATGTCATTTATATGATGGATTATATCTATGGATTGACATAGTAGCATTTGATGATCTAGTGCTACTACTTTTCTGACACATTTTAATTGATATATAGATGTTGCTAGATGATTTAGTTGGATCTATGATCTTAGTGTTAATTGATAAATTGATAAAATCAAAATATTTAGAATTTTGAACAATTAGTGAATTACTTAATTTAGTGATGGTTTAGTTATGATATTTGATTACGTGAATAGATATGTATATGTGTGCATTTTATTATCTTGATGTTGTTAATATTGCCATGAGGCTAGAAAGGTATTGTTATGATTTTTGCACGCATTAGCAACACAACAAAAAAGAGAGGATAGGAGACAAACAATGAAGGAATTTACGGTATTGACAACAAGTGACCTTTGAAACTAGTGTAATTGTATGATGTTATTGTTGCTAGTTTGTTAGGAGGTCCTCATTGGGGGATGGCCTCAAATTTGACCTTGGGTTAATTGTGGTTTTCCCTTTTTGGTTTTATTTATTTGTGAGTAATTGTATTTTTATTAGTATTGTGATTCACTTTTATTATTTTTTTAAGTACTCTATTTAAGTTAATTAGACTTGATTAATTAGTGTATTTAAGGATGTGATAAAAGGGGGTAAATAATCTGAGTTAGTAGTCTTGTTTTTTTTGGGATTTGAAATAATTTAATTACTTTTGAGTGTGGTGCACTTAGCCTTGCATGCAAATTTCGGATTTTGACTTTCAAGCCATTCTGGGAGGTTTGTGGGACAAGTTAATCCTGTCCCACACCTCTTAAAGTCACCCACCCACTATGCCTATGATGTGAGGGCCTTATTTTAGGCCTTTTTGCGTGTTTTAATTGAGAAAAATTGTAATTAATTACACTTTTCTTACAAGAGTCTTTAATTGTTTGCTTTAGGGGTGTGTGTTTTATTTAGAGGGTGTAAGAGGTTCGCCATTCCCTCAACCACTAATTTATTGTGACTTGGATATTAGGTTTGACCTTGTGATGTGGAATGGAGGATAAATGATATGCCATCCTACATGGAGCCACATCACATCTCTCTCCTCTCTTTCTATTTATTCTAAATATTGGACTCTTTATTTTGGTGGATAACTTTCTTTTGGAGTGCTTTTTTGATTTAGATATATCTTGTGGTTTCTTGGACTTAGAAATGTTGGAATATTGCTTGTAGATTGGAAACTCTTGAAATGTAAAGGTTGATCTTCACCCTTGTTTTCCTTTGTTATTTTGTTGTGCTCATGTGTATTAATGTTAATTGTTGAATGCTTATGGTTGTGGGAAATAAAATGGGTTTTTAGGTTTTAGGAGAAATTGGAAATGGGGATATTTAAGAGGGAGGCATAAGATTTTTATTAGGCATTTTAGGAGGGATTTGGGTTGGCGTGTCCCACCTTGTGATAAGTAAAATATTCTTATCTTGTTGTTTTATTATGGGAGGCATAGATTTTGTTTTCTTGAGGGAGACATACTATTTTTTTGTGGGTATTGTGATGGAGTTCTTGGAGGCTCAAAGGTTGACACCCAAACCCTTGGAATGCATAAGAAGTATCCCCATGTTCCTTTATCCTTCTTGGCTTTTGTATTACGCCTTTGTACTTGGGAACTTACATGTTTAAGTGATCTTGATGTTGTGTTTATTATGTTAAATGCCTTGTTGAATGTTATTGTGTAAGTCATGTAGAGTTTCCAATGGTTGTTTTATACCCCTTATTGCTGCTTTGTTGGGACTCTGGTGCCAATGAGGAATAATTATTCTCTCACTCATTGGATTATTGGTTGGGCGGATAGTGTTTCCTACTACCCCATTTTGTTTTGTGTTTGATTTTTGGTAAAGATGGTGGAGGTAAAGTGAATAACGATCTTAGTAGCATTTGGAGAAAGGAGCAAGATCCCTCTTTGAAAAAATTTCACCATGTTGACTCCATTTGAATGGAGGGCTTATAACTTGCTTTTTAAATTTTTTTAATGTTTTATAAATGTGTAGTAAAATGGTGGATTTCTATCAAGTTTACAAATGTATGTGTTGATGCGAAATCATAGCACCTCTGAAGTAAGCAACTCGATGGGTTGAGACTCATAGTGTGATTGCATAACATGAATCATCTCTAAAATTATGGGACTTTACAAATCAAGAGAGCTCTTCAGATGAAGGCTGGTTCCTATTCCTTTGTTCAGATGCACATGTTCATATTGCAGAGGGTCTATTTGAAATCCTACTCTAATTTGCCAAGGGGACAGGGGTAGGGAGATACAATAAATTAAACCTAATCTAATAGAGGTGATGTACCAAAGGAATGATGAACATTTTCTTTGCAATAAACACAAACCATAAAAACACAAAAAAACTACCATTCATAGATAACCAAGATTGTAATGAGATATCACAAAGATAAAATGAACATAAGAAATGGTTGAAATCATTCACAGACTTATACTATTGTTCCAAAGATTTGATACAGTCCATTACAATGGCCAAGATGCAAGATTGCATTGCAATTTGAATGGTAGGCTTGGAAACTCCACGAATTCACCTACGGGGTAGAGAAGAAGGGAGGGTGCAAAGAAAGAGTGTCCAACCATTAGAAATTTCCCCTCCTATATAATATATAGGAATAATCAGAGTAGGGGGAAGAAGAAATCTGAACTCTTGTTCAACCACCCCAAAAAGGGCAATGAATTCCTCTACAACAATGATGGGTCTTGCTGCAATACACATGCACCCATCATTGTTCCTTGCTGGCCAAGAAAGGAAGCCCATAATATATTATGGGGGTAGGTGGGAGACTTGATATCCTCGAATATGGAAAAATGAATCCTTAATGGTGGTATGTGAGTAGCAGGCGCTGAGATCTTTCCAAAACATCATATCCTTCTTGATTCCAATCTTCCATTCGAAAGATATGGATGCCTAAAGGTGCTTCAGGCTTGTTTTTTATTTACACAAGATCCACGTGGCAGCCCCACACTTCTCAAGATTTTTCCCCCTCCTGTTGGCTCCTGAAGTTACGTCAAACTGACATGTGGCGTCATCTGTGGGCCTGCTCTATTTCCTTTTTGTTCTTTTTAAACCCCTCCTTTGGCGGAGACACTATGCCTGACCTGAAACACGTGGAGGGATGGAACTTATTTGAAGACCATGCTTGGTATCTACCCCCGAAGATGCGCCGAGCTGATGCATGGAGGCTTCTGCTAGCCCTGTCCTTGTTAAGATTTTTCAACAGCCGGTGGGACATTCGTCTGACTCTGACTACGTGGCTGGTTAGCACTCATTTAAGGAACACCTTTGGATTCATCCCCTTGAAGGAGTGCCAAAGAGACACGTGGGGTTTTTTGATGGCCCTGTCTCATACTTAGCTGATTCGGGCCTCGAGTTAACACTGCCTGCCTCGTCCCTTTGGTGAGTAGGGGGGGTCACCATATACAATGCCAAAAAACCTCTTTACGGGTGGTACCCTTGTAGTTAGCTCACGAAATTGTGATGGTGGGATACTTGGCATCATCTGTAGGTTTCCCCTTCATTTCGTCATGTTTGGCTTAGTCATTTTTATTTGTCAGAGCAATATGTTTGACCATAGACACGTGGAGGGCTTGCTCTTGTTTGGGTCATGCCTTTTAGGTATTACCTTTTAAGTTGCATCAAGTTGATGCGTGGCTCCTTTCGTTGGCCTTGGAATTATCAACGATTGGTTCTACCCCCTTTTTGACTCTGACCATGTGGCATCATCCGTGCTTGTGCAGGGAACCTATTTGGACCTGACCTTCGGAGGTGTGCCATTGTGATGCATGGAGGCTTCCGCTGGCTTTATCCTTGTTAAGAATTTTCAATAGTCGGTGTAACATTTTTTAGACTCTGGCTACGTTACGGGATGATGCTCATTTGGGGACCCTGCTTTGGATTCTGCCCTTAGAATTACACTGATGAGGCACGTGGCCCCCTTCCGTAGTTCTTTTTCTCTACTTTGGGTTGGATCATTCTGGGCTTTATTTTGGGATCGAATGTGAGCCCACATGACTGAGCTGACCCCTTCGTTTCCTCTGTGTTTTGTCGCATTCCACCAATTTTTCTTGGGGGTAAAATTGGTACAGAAAAATTACATTGTTACTTTAAAAATCCCTCTAACTTCTAAACTCTACCAAGAGTGTTTTTAATGACAGATTTTAATTTTAAATGTGTTAGTTCTTGTGAAAGGAAAATTCAAAATTTTGCATTGTTTAGATGAAGTAGAAAATTAGAAATGGGAATGAAATTCTTTCAATCTAAGTTGTTTTATTGCCTCCAAAGTGTGATATGTTTCATTTTAAAAATATTAATGATCTTGTTAAAATACATTTGTTACTTTAAATGGGTTTTCATTTATTTATCGTGCAAGAAAGGAAATAGTTACTTGTTTCTATTTAAAAGAAGGCATATGCAAGTGTTAAAGTTATAGTTATATTGTTGTTACATTTCTTGCTATATTGAAGAAAAGAATAGAGAATGAGTTGATGTTTGTAGTTTGAGTATGAAACTAGAAATTTTATAAATCTAGCAACCCAAGAATGGAAGACACCTTAATGAAATTTATTATTGCGTTAACAAAGTAACTTAAGTAGAAGAACTGTTAAAAAAATGCATATTTAGAAGGTTCTATTTTCGGGGAATAGAACCACCGCCCTGTGCAGAGCAACAGTTTCAGAAAATCCACCCAATAGAGAGCGGTGATTGATTAACTTCCCCCATGCTAGGGAGGCAATCACAGGACCACCGACTTGCATACGGGGATGGTTTCATCACTTTCAACAGAAAAATAAAATTCATCTATTAAAAACCTAGATTTAAAATTTAAGGAAACCTAAGCCTAAAACAATTAAAAGGTAATTTCCACTTATAGCAACTAGAAATGAATTAAAACTAAGTGTTTAAGCTCTCCAATCTTTTTATGGCACCCAAATGTGTAAGATTCTTGAACTAAGGAAATGGGGTTTTTCCCCAAAGGTTGAACTAAGAACAAGAAAATGTTTTCATTAAATAACAAAATATATCCACTGTAGGATATCTACATTAAACAAATGGGAAATAATACAATAGTATAATATTTACAACTAATACCATGAAAATATTGTCATTGTTACTCTTGCTGCTCTCATGGCTCCTCATCCTTCTCCTCATCTAAAAACCTGCAAATAAAAAATGAGCAAATAAGACAAAGGAAAATAATAAGAGCACTCCATATAGATGATTAGGGTAGATAAAAAACCCTAAGATCCAAGGGCCCTTATTGAATCCATCTAAGGGTTATGATTCAACCCTACAAAATTTAGGTGAGAATTAAGTGGGATTAATTTTAATTAAATAGTATGTGTAACTTGTGAATTGGGCATGTCAAGGGGGTGTTAGGAGGTAATTTAATTTGTGACCTTCATGTTTAGTTGGTGACTTTTGAAATTAAAAGGCCTTCGAATCTTGTATTTAATTAAACCAAATTTACTAAATGGTAATTAGATAACATCTTTATATATTAGGGATTAAATTTATTTGTGTTTAATTTAATGGGAGGGTAAGTTCAGGATTATCCTTAAAATGTTAAATAAATAATTCAATAGGGTATTTTAGCCAATGGATTGTAAGGGTTGTTATTTCAATTTTACCCCCCAGGAAAAATTGATCAAACATGAACCTACATATGAGATAATCAAAGGGTCGGCTCAGTCCTATGAGCTCACAATCGATCCAAAATTTGAGGAGCAGGTGATCTCGATAATGGAATATCAGGGTTGTCGAAGGAGTCCAATGACATTAAAATAGTCCAGAGGCTTAACTAGAAATAAAATGGGGAAAGGCTCAAAGTTTTCAGACTTCACATACGATTTGACTCATGGTCGAACAAACAGACTCGCGGGAGGTGTCGTGTGTCAACTCAACACAATTCTAAAAGGTACATCAAAATAGATACCCCAAATGAGTGCAAAAATTCCAAATGTCTAGGACCCAACATAGTCACTCCTAAATAACCAGAAGGGACCTAGCCAAAAATGGAGGAAGAGGTCCAAGCCCAAATCGGCTAAGTACATTAGGGTTAGCGGAGACCTCCACACATCTAATCAGTGCTTCTTTAAAGGTCAAGCCTAAAAGGCACTCCCCAACAAGCACCAACCCAACACATAGTTGGGATCTAAAGGGGGGTCTCATCGGCCGTTGAAAATTTACAGACCCACGGAGGGTGCCACGTGCCTCATCAATGTAACTTCAAAATTGCGGCCTAAAGAGAGACCCTGAAATAGCATCAGCTCTCTACATGTCTAGGTCTAAAAAGGGGACACCATCTGTTGAGAATTCCAATCTCGAGACAGGTCGAAAGAAGCCTCCATGCGTTAGCTTGGCACATCTTCAAGGTTAAAATCTTGAGGCAGTCCCCGAACAAGCACAGGATCACTATGTGGCGATAGTAAAAAAGGGGGCAAAGCAGGCCTGAATCGGTTAAGTCAAAGGACCAGCAGAAGCCTCCACGTGTAATCTTGGCACAAATTCAAAGGTAGAATAAAGAGTGAGTTGCTAAATGAGCGTGGGCATGCCACGTGGTCAGAATCAAGAGGGGGCAGAGCTGGCCATTAGAAATTCCAAAATATTGTGGAGGCCTCCACGTGCCTCGTCTGTGCAACTTCAAAGGAAAAATCAAGAGGTAGGTCCCAAATGTACCATGAGCCTCCATGTGTCCAGGGTTATACATAGTGTCTCCATAAAAAGGAGGGGCTTAGATAGAATGTAAAGGAAACAAAGTGGGCTCATGGATGACCCCATGTGTCTCTTCGGTACAACTTCAAGAGTAAAAGGAGGGGACAAAATCTTAAGACACGCGGGGCAGCCATGTGGACATTGCACAAATAGACCCTAAACCCAAAGCACCTTCAGGTAGCCATAAATTTCAACCAGGAGCTTGGATTTGAACGGGAGGGGACATTTTGGAAAGCTCTCATCACCTAGTACTCACCTACAACAATTAATGATCTGGTCTTCCATTTTCAAGGTTGTCAAGTCTCTCACCTATCGTCATGATGAAGAATGGACCCCTTTCTTGCCCAATAAGGAACAACACATGGAGGCATGGGTCTTGTAGTAAATCCCATCATTATTATAGGTGGATTTCAATTCTTTCTGGAGTGGTTGGAGTAGGTGAATTTAATGCACCGCTAGAGTGGTTGAGGCAGGATTCGAATTTTCCCTCTCTTCTTTCATTCTTGTATATATTGTAAAGGAGGGGCATATTTCTAAAGGTTGATCATATTTTATGTCCTGCCTCCCTCTCTCTTTCTCCCCTCGGGTTAAATGTGGAGCTTAAGCCTCCTCTCATGGCTCTGTAATGGTGTTTTCTTTCCTCTTTCCCGTTGATGATGTACTGTGTGAGCTCATGGAGAAATAAAATCTGTTTTGTGATGCATTTTGTCCATCTTTCCTTATTTTATTGTCTCTTCTTACTGTCAGGATATTAATGTTTACATTATACTTATGTATTCAAATAAGTATAAATGTTAGTAATATTATATAAACAATAATATATTATTGGAGTTGTTTTAACAACTCGTATGATTTGAGTTGTGTATTGTTACATGAGTAACAATCACAACTAAATAGGATTATTGTTAAGAGTAACTTCTTAGTTTATAGAAGTTCCATAGTCCTATATATTTGTAATCTATTTGAATGAAGATAATAGAGAATTATTATTGTCTTGTGAGAATCTGAATAGAACAAAGTATTTTTCTATATTCTGCTATGCATTCTGAACCAAATTCAAGATTTGGTATCAGAGTGAGATGGGCTTGTGAGAATTGGTGAGGGGTAGAAAATGTTTCCATTGCCTCAAATGATGAGAAGAATATATATATTTTTCAGGGTGCAATCATATTCTATTTGTATCTAGTTTGTGATATGTGTGAATTTATCTCTCTCAACACGGTGACCCTGGTTATTCATCCACTGCATCACTCTATACTGTGGATCATATTTTCTACACTAAAATCCAAGGAGATTTGATTGAGCAAGGCGTTTATAAAAAGGTCTTCATTTCTGCAAATAGATCTAAATCTTTATACGGCGTTGGAAATCTTCATTAAAACATCACCTTGCAGTTACTTGTGTTGGGAAGACTCATCTACATTTTGGCTTCCATTATGTGGTTCTACATCCTTGTTAGGTGCTTGTCAAATTATTTGCTAGTAATCAGATTTGACAAAGAAAATGAAAGTTTGGTCAACATCATTTTGTTGTCTTTGGACGCCTCTATATAATCTGAAGCTATATTTCAATGTACTTGGATTATCTGACTATAGAATCGACATAGTCATATGCATTGAATTCATCAAACTCGGAAGGCACTTTTGTCCCCACCCACTTGATCAATTCTAGCTATTATTTCGATGCTCAGATGTGCTCTATCGCAGATATATGATCCATTGATATCATTTTCTAATTGTTTAACTGTGGATCCGTTCATAAAGCAGAATTTGGTGCCAGTTAATGTCTTCCATTATCCCTATAGTCAATATCATATCTTGTTGTCAACACCATGCATTGAATTCCTCAAAACATTGCATGAAAAGTGAAATCGACTCATTTTTGGAGAAGGAATATAAGTGAAGGATATCATCAAAACTCAACCACCCATCCCATCTTCCATTTCTCTCATTGACACATCAGCCATCATGTGACATTTTAAATTCAATTGGATTCAGTAAGATCTAGCTCGAGATTCTTATGCTTCACCCAACTCCATTTTGCATTCAAATCTAATTATTTGAATTGAATAATTATGTTGTCCACGGTTGTCACAAATCAAGAAGAAGCATTTGTGTCAAATTTGGTGTCAATAGTTATCTTATGCATGGTACCTACTTAGACATGCCATCTAAATTCGCCACTATCAACTCAACAAATTTCCATGGTCTTTAGTCAAAACATTGCAGTATTTAGACACGTCACTAGTCAAAACATTGGAGGTCACCTAATAGAGAGTTGGCTCATCATTTACAATACAAAGGTGTGTTTTCTATTTTAAAGGCTATTAAAATTTTGTATACTTAGCCTAAGTGGAAGTATTCTTTTGCTAAAAACCAAAGTAATACCACGTGGAGATAGGTTTTAAAAAATTTATTAGTTGTTCGGTTTATTATATGTCAAGGGGATAAAATCGATTATAGGTGATTAGATGGTTTTTTAAAAAAATTGAGTCATCAATGTAAAATAAATAATTGTTATTTTATTTTCAAAATGTGTCTAGGTGAACAATAGGTTATGGAGTACATTAACGTCAATTTTTTTTATAATTTTTGTCATCAAATTGATGCTCATAGTCTAAGTGTCATAAAGTCATCATATGTTATGTAGTTCTTGTTGTATTGTCAAAGTCATGTCAAATAGGCGATTTTAGGTGGTGTCAAGAGTCAATGATAAAATATAAAAAAAAATGGTCTCACGGATGCATTTTCAGTGTTACTTGACGTCTGGAAAAATAAAGTGTTTCACATTATGGGAGGGAAGAAAAGAATAAGATCAATGTGGAAAAAAATGTGCGTGTGTAAAATGTGCGTGTGTAAGTGTAAGTAGTGTGCCTTCTTATAGCATGCAGTGTGTTTGATTTCAACATTTCAGTTTGGTGTGGTTTTTCAGTGTGAGTTTGCTTTAAGTTGTGAGCTTCAGTTTTTACAGTTTGTAATAAGTGAAAATTTCACATTGAGGGGGGAACATGATCAACATGAACCAATGTTACATTTCCCATTTTTCAGTTGTGTATGTGATTATTCCTATTTCCCTAGTGCAAAAACATAGTAAAAAACATATAGCACAATGTAAGGCAGCATCATGATTCTTGATGAGGTAGAACAGTCAGATGTGTTTCTGTTCATGCCTAGGTTTGTGGTTAGTCTCCTAAAAACCATTGAAGGCTATTCAGATGTGTTCCTGCTTGGATTCCCACACTGCTAGGTTAGATGTGTTCCTTAGAGTGACCAATTGATAAGTAGATGATTCTTGAGCGTGTTCCTATCCTTGTCACTTAGATGTATTCCCGAAAATGCATGGTTGATAAGAACTTGATGTGTTTGTTCTTCTACATTCAGTTCGAGTGTTTTCCAAGATCATGAGCACGCAGAGGCGACAAGATGCAAAGGAAGTGTGAAAGTTCTTTTGTTATCATGTAAACATTAAGGGGGGAAATGTTAGGATATTAATGTTTACATTATACTTGTGCATTCAAATAAGTATAAATGGTAGTAACATTATATAAACAATAATATATTATTGGAGTTATTTTAACAACTCGTATGATTTGGGTTGTGTATTGTTACGTGAGTAACAATCACAACTAAATAGGATTATTGTTAAGAGCAACTTCCTAGTTTACAGGAGATGCATATTCCTATATATTTGTAATCTATTTGAATGAAGATAATAGATAATTATTATTATCTTGTGAGAATTTGAATAGAACTAAGTATTTTTCTATATTTTACTGTGTATTCTTAACTAAATTCAAGACTTGCCTCTCATTGTTGCTGGGTATACTGTGCATACTTATGATGTCTATTGCAGGTTTAGAGAGCACTGTTTAATGGGTTTGAAGTGGTGTTATGTGTAAACTCTATCTTTCATCTATGATGCATCTGGCCATCCTTTCCATTGGTCACCTCTCTCCACTTCAGGAAGCTGAGATTGTGATCAGAAACCCCATGTTTTCTTAGTGCTATAACCTTTGTAGTGTAGGGTTTCTTTATTTTCATGCTCTCTCTCTCCCTCTCTCCTTGGCATTGTTAGATTAGGAGTAGATAACTGCATTTCCTTCCTTAGAAGTATTTTAGCATTAGTATTAGAACAAAGAAGTCAAATTTCTTTATAGGGCCATCTCAAATTCACAAGTCCCACAGCTTGAGAGATGGTCCCATGTTATGCAATCACACTGGATGCCCCACTTAGATCCGAGGCCATTCAGTGGGTGCTGTGATTTTGTATCAACAAGGGTTAAATAACAAAATTTGACAGGAACCCTGGAAGAGGATTTAAGCCCGTAATGTTGGATGAAAATAATGTTAATTGTTTTTTAATTAAAATGAAGGAATTATTAACTATAAATTATTTAAATCTAGTTGAAGGTTATCCCGTTGCAACCTATTTGAACAAAAATAAATTATTCTATAAATTTTCATGTCTAGTTTAGTTGGTTTTATCTTGGGTTTTTTGTAGGAAAAGTGTGGGCACTACACAGATCCTCCTACTCATGTAAGACACACTTTAGCACAGTCCTCTTTCAAGCCTCCACAACAACAACAACAACAGACTCGAGTAGAATTTAGACCTCCATAGTGCTAGGATGCACAAAGTGGGCACAATACGGGGCGTCCAACTTGGGGACCCAATAAGACACAAGATCCACCTCAAGATTAGTCAGCAAGAGTACATCCACCACAACACCCACAAATATCTATGAGAAGATCATTAGGATCTATTGCACGGACTACCGGGTCACCATGAGGAGTATCTATACATTGGAGGGGACCATGTACTTGCTTTGGGTTTGGTGTACATGGACATCACTAGAGAGAGTGCCTATAGAACCCTGTTAATAAGGGTAGGGAACCTATTTATGAGCCTATGGTTGGTGGCATGGACATGAGTGATATGATTTATACAGCAGTCATGAACCACCAGGTAGAGCACGAAGGCATAGTGATTGAGACCACATGTAGCGTTGGTTGTATTTCTACTCTTAACTTATTTGATTCTTGCTCTTTAGATTCTTTCATTTCTCCATCATTAGTAGAGTGATGAAGGCTATTGGTAGTTATGAAGGTCCTTATTTGGGATGTTAAGATGTCTTCTAGAGCCAAACTCTCAGTGGAATTCTTAGTGAAGGAGTGTGTAGAGGACCTAGGACACTTCACTATGACTTTGGATCTTCGTATCCTTCCCTTAGGTTCATATGGAGCTATGTTGGGCATGGAATGGTTATCTACACATAGAGCTAGGGTTGATTGTTATAACAATGTTATATCTTGTGTAGATGATTTCAGAGTGGAGTTGGTGATTGTTTGAGTTAGACGACACTTCACATTCGCACCATATCCGCTATGCAGTTATAGCAATGTGCGTGATATGGTTATAATTTATATGCCATCACAGTTAGTGACCAATCAGAGGATGAGACTCACAGACTGTCATTTGATGACCACCCCATTCTATAGGAGTTTTTAGATGTTTTTCCTAGGGAGTTGTTAAGGTTACCTTCCCCACGTGAGCTACACTTTCATATTGATTTGGTTCCTAGAGTGGAGCCTATCTCGCATGCACCCTCTAGGATGACCACCCCTGAGCTACATGATCTTGAGTTACAGTTGGAGGTCCTTCTTGAGAAGGGCCTAATCCATCCTAGTTTATCTCATTAGGGTGCACCAGTGATGTTTTTTTCAAGAAGGATGGATCTTTGTGTTTGTGTGTGGACTACAGGCAGCTGAACAAAGTAGTGATCAAGAATCATTATCCCCTTCCTTCCATAGATTATTTATTTGATAAGATGAAGAGGGATACCGTGTTTTCTAAGATAGATCTTAGTTCTGGTTACCATCAGCTGAGGATTATGGAGGCAGATATCCATAAGACAACTTTTTGCATGAGGTGTGGCCACTACGATTTCATAGTTGTGTCATTTACTTTGATTAATGCCCCTATAGTATTCATGAGTTTGATGAATGTGGTATTCATAAATTTAATAGACCGCTTTGTGGTCATGTTTCTTGATGAAATACTAATATAATCACGCATGCGTGAGGAGCATGAGGAGGAATTTCAATAGGTTATGCAATATCTTCGAGAGAAATAGCTATATGGGAACCTAGAGATGTCTGAATGTTTCCAGAAAGAGCTTCATTATTTAGGTTACATTATTTCTGGGGAAGGTATCACAATTGATTTTTAAAATATTAGAGCTATTACGGATTGGCCAACGCCAACCAATGTGAACGAGGTACATAGTTTCATGGGATTGGAAGGGTGTTATAGGAGGTTCTTGTTAGTGTAGAATCACAACAACCCTAGATGTCTGCAATGTGATGGGTTGAGACTCTTAGTGTGATTTCACAACATGGATCATCTCTCAAAGTGTGGGACCTTGTGGGTTGAGAGAGCTCTCTGAATGAAGGTCGGTTCCTATTATTTTGTTCAGGTGCATACAAATAAATTACAGAGGATCTATTCTAAATCTAATCTATCTTACCAAGGAGACAAGTTTAAGAAGATGCAAGACAATAAACCTAAGCTAATGAGGTGATGCACCAAAGGAATGTTAGACACCTATTCTGTAACTTAACATAGACCACAAGAATGTAATACAAAACCATGCACAGGTAACCAAAATGTAATGAAAGATTGAAAAGACAACAATGAACACATGAAAGGGTTGGAAATCACCCACAGACATATATTATTGCTCCAGAGTCGATACAATACATTACAGTGGCCAAGAGGTAAGAAAATTTGTATTACAAATTGAATGGGAGATTTTAAAGATCCACAAATTCACTTGTCAACAAAAGAAGAAGGGAGGGCGCAAAACAAAAATGTCCAACTCTTTAAAATGAGCCCAGATCCTTCTTTTATAGATGTTGCATAGAGAGAAGAAGGAGAGAGGTGGGAAAACTAATTTGAAGCTCAGCTACCAGCCATCAATGCCCCTAAAAATCTGCCCATAATCTGTCGATTCCATCGCTCTGTACCTACTCTGCGTATCAAAGAAAGAAGAACAATGGATCAAATATAATTTGATATGGTTTTTGGAGTAATTGGATCACATATTAATGACATGAAGATGTTTTCCCATTTTTCACCCACCTAACCCCGCCAACATTAAAGTTTCAAGTTTCCATGGTGTAAACAAGGTTGAGACCTTTCTAATGGTGCCAAATTTGCTGAGTTTTAGACATTGGATCAAAAGATATGTCCATTTGAATGTTTTGAGTCAGATCCATACAAAAATGGTGAAAACCAATTAGCAGAAGGGGTCCGCGGGCCCAAAACTCACTTTGTGCCTTTTAGCACCAAAATACAAAAATGTAAAAATTTCCCTGCAACCCCGCAATTCACTTTTGGCAAAAATTCATCTGTAGGCCAGCTGACCCACATTTTCCATTTGGGTGAAAAGTCTCTCTTAGGCCCATCGTCTCGCATGCAATTGAGGCTTGACATGTGGCTCCTTGGGCATTAGCGGAGGTACGGCTCATTATTTCACTTTAGGCCTTCTTGGGGCAAAAAGTTCAAACTTCCTCCGATGACTCGCCAGCTCTCTTTGAATTTTCAACATTGCCATGTGTCCCTTTGTGAGCCTTAGGAATTTTTCTTCATTTGGCTTTAAGATCCACCCATGGGCTTATAGGCCCAAAATTCACTTTGCGTCCTATTTGCAAAAAACACAAAAGTTCTAAAACTCCCCTTAGACTTGCTAACTTGAAATTCACTTGGGAAAATTTCCCTCTTCGGGCCCGTCGGCCCGCATTTTCCATTTGGGTAAAAATTCTCAAAATTCCCCACCTCCCTACCTCTTTGCATTGGCAAAAATCCTAAAAAAACTCCTGCTGGTCCATTTTTGGGCAAAAATATCTTCCAAGGCCCGCCGACCGATAACTTACGAAATATGAGGAGTTAGAAGGACTTCTTTATATTTTTGGAAAGGGGAAGAAATTTCCCACCTGATGGAAATGTTTTTAGGAAACCTTGAGTGTGTAGAATATTTGAAAAATTGGATCGAAGCAGTAAAGGAGGGAAAATGGGTGCAATTAACAAAAAATAAGCATGAGCTTATTTTGGATAACAATTTTTTCAGGACTTCTCTTGTGTTGCGCATCCCATCACTTCCCTATAGTGGAAAGGGATGAATTTTGTTTGGTTAGATAGATGTGAGAATGACTTCAAGACAGTAAAGGAATGACTTACGACAAAACCTATTATTGTAGTTAGATCCTTAGAGATATTTCTTTGTGTATACTGATGCTTCTTTGGCAAGGTTGGGAGGCATTTTGATGTTGGATGGCCAAGTAGTAACCTTTGAGTCTAAAAAACTCAAGGATTATGATTTAATTATCTGACTCATGACCTTGAGATTTTTTTAGTGGTCCATGCATTGGTGCGTTGGTGACATTTTATATTAGCTAGGAGGTTTATTCTCAAGATAGCCAATTTGAGCCTACAACACCTTTTCACACAGCCCAATATAAATGCTAGTCAATGGCATTAGATGGATTTTATATATGAGTAAGACATGCAAATAGAGCATGTGAAGGGGAAGGAGAATGTGGTTGTAGATGCTTTGAGTTGTCGGAGGTATTTGGTTATGGCTACATTAGTGGGTACACACTTACAGAGTAGGATCTTGTGACAACATCCACATGAAAGCTTCTATCTCTAAACTAGAGAAAATATTGAGTCTTGGAGACCCCGTGAGGTGAAGTTTGATGGATTCACATTGGATTCAAATGGAATTCTCAAACACATAGGTTGGATCTATGTACTTAGGGATGGAGGTTTGGGAAATGATATATTGGCAGAGGATCATCATGTACCTTATTATGCCCATCCAAGGGTGAAGAAGATGCACGCCACTTTGAGACAGTTGTACCATTAAAGAGTATTTCCGATAGATGTATCTCATTTTGTATCTTGATGTTTGGAGTGTCAGAGGGTGAAGGCCGAGCATTAGCATCCACCTAGCCTTCTCTACTTACATGCTATACTAGAGTGCAAATGGGACACCATTTCAATGCATTCAATAGTGGGTCTACTGACATCTAGAAACCACCATGACGCCATCATGGTCATAGTGGATAGATTGATGAAAGTGTCTCATTTTTCTCAGGCAAAGGCCACTTATACAACTAGTGCAATGGCACGAGTGTACTCAGATGAGAATTTAAGACTACACAAGATTCTACAGAAGATTATTTGTGACCGTGATCCCTTATACACCTCTCATTTTTTAACTACCATCCAACATGCCCTTGGTACAAGCATTAATTTTTGTACAACCTATCACCGTAACACAAAAGGACAAACATAGCGTGTGAATCAAATTTTAGATGACATGCTATGGATGTACATCATGGACCATCAGTCGAGATGGTAGGAGTATTTTACCTTGTGGATTTATCTTATAATAATAACTTTCAGAGTTTTATTGGTATGGATCCATTCCAGGATTTATATGACAAAGAGTGCAGGACACCACTGAGTTGGGACATGTTAGCGGACATAGTATCACTTGGGCCATTTTATTACAGGACATGAAGGAGTAGGTTGTATTAAAAAGATAGCTTTTGCAGGAGGAATATGATAGAAAGAAGAAGTATACATATCAAAGGAGAGTTGAATACATTTATGAGGTGGGCACGAAGGGTTTTCTTCATGTCAGACCACATAACATCCCTATCCATTATGAAAAAGGCTCTAAGTGAGTTCCTAGATTTGTGGATCCATTTGAGATCTTAGAGCATATTGAATCCTTAGTTTATCATCTATCCTTGTTAAGATTTTTGTCTCACATCCATGATGTGTTTCATGTTTCTATTCTTAGGAGATACATTCCAAATCCCTCTCATGTATTGGATTATAATGTATTACAGTTGCATGAGTAGGGGCAGTTGAGTTTGGATCCCATGTGCATCATAGAGTGCAGGATATTGGGATTTCGAGGCCACATGATTGATCAGGTGCGAGTCCAGTGAGATAGGTATGATAAGATTGTATCTACATCAGAGGATGCTACTTTGTTATGGGACCATTTTCCATAGCTATTTCAGTGACTTCTAGGAGGAAGTCAATCTTAAATTAGGTACATAATTGCATAACAGATCTAATACAAAACAATATGATATTCCTATATATTTATTCCATATGGAAACATTACATATTTATAGGACAATATGCATCCTATAAAATAGGATCTTTAACAAAATATTGCTTAACCACTAATTTAATAATAGGAGTTGTTTTAACAACTCATATAATAATATTTATATTATATTATTATTAATGAGTTATTAATCTCATATAATAATATAATGAATTTATAATGTTTACAAAAATTAATTCCTAACATTCACCCCTTGGTGTGAACATTATTAATATCTAATCTTCACCTCCTTAATGTGAACACAATGAAGAACCATATTCAAAGAAGTTGATCCACCTCCTGAAAGCACTCCATAGATTATTTCTTTACCCTCGTAAAGGCGTAGTGTTGAGCCAAATTATGCAGGAATGCTCCCTTCCTCTTTGGGTTCCTGTGGGACTTTTCCTTCCTCCTTATGCATCTGAATTCTGAATCTCCAAGATCCACAAGCTTCACACTATCTGGATAACCATCCCTTGAGTTTACCTCGATATCTTCTCATACTCCCAAAAGTGAGTATTCTGAAAACATGACTCCTCCAAAAATATTTGAAAATGGTTTATTCATCAAACCATCACACTGCAAACAGAAACACTAAAAATGAAAAAGAAACCACACTGCACACATGTCACCAAACCATCTGTGCGGCCCCATCGTTGGCGACCGACGAGAGGTCGCTGATTGACCTTGTTCCTTTGTTTTCTTCAATCCTCCAATTTCCTGTTATTAGTTCAGCAGGATGTGATCATGAAGCTCAAAATACCTTCAATAATTTTGACGTCGCGTTCCGGCGATAATGCGTCTGTTTGACAAATATTTTTTATTTTTAGAAATTTTTGACTTCAACACTTAACAAAATGAATTGACGACTTTTACTACGACTCAATTTTTGACTTTTATAATAACACAAACATTAGACTCGATAACCTATTATTCACCTAAACACAATATTTAAAACGATACAATAAACAAACAGAAAAAACCCAAAACTGATAAAATGACACTTGATTTTCTCAATGATACTTTTAAATTTTGAACATCAAATAAATTTAAATTGACCAAAGTATCACTGAACAATGACAACATTGATCATCCTAATGCCCATGACACATATGTTATATTTTTCAATATGGGTTGATACACTAAAGACAATCAAACTTAGATAACTTTAAACTCCAACCAACTATTGTAAACGACTTCAACACAATTAATTATGTGATTTTTTTTACGATAACACGAGCATGCTAAAAATAATAAAACAACCTTATAATCCTAGTGACTATGTACTTTGACATAACACACACTAACTATAAAATACCGATGATCCCTCTAATAAAGAACAACGCAACCTCTTTCCTCCACTTTGACCAATGCATGAGAGCAAATGGCCAGGACTGCAAATAGTTTTTCACCCTTTAGCTTGTATCTTGGAAACCGTATCTTTCTTGTATGATACATAAATGTGGTGGACTGGATCGTTGAGAGGTTTGACGCACGATGTACGTGTGAGAATATGCAAGAGAGTATTCAATGGTATGATGCACCACGTGTATACAAAATTTGACAAATGGCGATCTTCAATAGATAAGTGGCAATGTTGCATTGTAAAATGTGGAAGTTTGCATATGATAGTCTAAGAATTGTTTTGACTATAGAAATCAAATAAATAGACGTTATTGAATACTACATGTTGAAGTCGATCTCGCTACACAGCTCTAATGGAACACCTCAGCAAAAAATGTGTTCTCAGGATCTGTATCTCAATGGACTGGTATAAGTAGCTAAGTAGGCTAAGCGAGGCTCAGAACACAATTCCAAAGAATACTTGTTGATCTCCAAGGTTGAATGAGATCTGTCGCAAATAGAAAATGACGAAGTGAGATTCGTAGTTGAGGAGGGTAACTAATGGAGAGGAAGCAACCACTATGCTTATGTAAAGCCAAGATTACATTGCAATTGGCTCCCATCAGAAATCGACAGAAAATAATAAAATCACGGATTCCATATGGCTCATTAAGCAACAAGATAAAAAAGTATTGATCTTTAAAGAGAAGTAACTTTATAATAATTTAATACAAAATGCCAATTTCCAAAGGTACACAGAAATATCCAGACTGCCATGGGACTGTACAATGAACAACAGCTATGTCGTCGACCATGAAGAAAATAAAAACATGATGTATGAAAAAGTACTCTGAGTGGAATGTGTTATGAAATGCACGCTCTGAATAAATGTAGATGGTGCTAAAACTAGGCTCGCATATATTCTAAGGAATAATAGTTGCATTGCAAATGAAATATCTGCTTTGCTGGAACACCCCACACTCCAAATTCATAAAAAATCCATCATTGGAGAGGATCCAAACACGCTCTGATACCAAATCTTAAATTAGGTACAGAATTGCACAACAGAGATAATACAAAACAATATGATATTCCTGTATATTTATTCCCTACGGAAACATTACATATTTATAGGACAATATGCATCCTATAAAATAGGATCTTTAACAAAATACTGCTTGACCACTAACTTAATAATACGAGTTGTTTTAAAAACTCATATAACAAGATCTATATTATATTATTATTAATGAGTTATTAAACTCATATAATAATATAATGAATTAATAATGTTTACAACAATTAATTCCTAACAGTCAAGTTTAAAGGTAGGGGGATGTAGTGCCCACTTTCCTTCGACACTATTTGATTATGATATTATTCTTGTTGGATAAATACTTTGAGACTTGATTATTATACCTTAATCAGTAAATAATAGACTATAAAGATATTTAGACTATTGATATGTTATGATTCACATTTTGATTATGAAAAACTACATGACACTAGTAGACCGTTCGATATATGTTGATTTCCATTATTTGGATTTTATACTAACACGTTATACTCTTGATGTTCTAAGTATAATTATGATCTCATGGATGATTAGAATTGAATTATTTGATATATTTATAGATGATAGAATTAACTAATTATTGATGATGATTATTTATTTGCATGTATATATTATTTCTCAATGTTGTTGATGCGGTTGTAAGGCTAGAGAGGTATTTTTTTGTGTTGCAGGGACATTATAGCATATACATCAAACGGGGATAGGGGACTAACCACATAAGAATGTTGGGTGTTTTACAACATGGCCAAATTTGACAACTTGTGTCTAATGTTTTTGTTGTGTAATTACATTCTTAGTTATGAGTTTTCCCATGGGGCAGTTGATCTCACATGTGTGGCCATGGGGGTAATTTTTTTCCTCTCTTTTAATTTTTTGTGTTTTATATGTATTTAATTATTGGCAAATTTTAGTCACTTTATTAGCAATTATTAATGTCTTAATTACCTAATCCAACTTGATTTATTAACTAAAATAAGGATATGAGAATTTGATAATTATGAGCGTAGATGGTCCTTGTTTTGTGCTTGATGATGAATGAAATTTATTGCACTTTTGGTTGTGAGCACTCTTCCTTCCTTCCAAAACTCGAAATTTTTCTTGGAGGGAACCTTTCGATATTTGTGGGATAAGTTAACATTGTCCCTTACATCTCAAACTCTTCTACCAACCATAATTATGAAGTATGGGGCTTATTTTGACCATTTTAATGCATTTATCGAATGTACAAGTGAAAATAATTGCCTTTTTCTACTTACCACAAATAAATTTTTCATTGATAAGAATGATGTGCAAGTTGGAGTATCATGTGGGCATGTCATAAGTCTTACATGTTCATTTATTGCATGGGATTTTGTGTGTTGAATAGTTGAGTGAAATTTAGGGATGATGAAGTGGCATCCTCCATTGAGCCTTCTCATTATCCTTACCTCCCTTTTCTATTTATTGGATGAAATTGAAGGATTTTTGGTTACTTGCCTTATTTTCTTCTTTTGCAATTTTGGAATTAGGATTTCTTTTTGAAGTTGCATTTGGATTGCGCTTGGTTAGAAGGTATTTAAATCTTGTTAGAGTGAAGAATTTTGGAAGCTTGATGGAGAGGTAGGATCTCCAATTATTTTCATTCTTTTATGTATGCATTTAGATATAAAATTTGTGCTTGTTTGAATATTGTATGAGTGATTTGAATTTGGTTTATTGTGGTTGGGTAGCTTACCTTAAGAAGGGTGTGGTAGATGGAAGTATGGGACCATTGGGGAGGGAAAAGGGAGATGTGAGACATGCAGTTTGGAGGGATTGTGATTAGGAGTTTCACCTATGGGGAGTGAAACTTAAAAAATGGTCATATTTTTAGATACTTGTAGGGGGAGAGATAAGGATGTGTTTGATTATTTTGTATTGTGCACATGGAGGATTTTGGGTGAAACTCCTAATTAACTTGGGAGGTCAAATGAGGTGGTTCCCATATTCCTTTCTCCTTTTGTCTTGTTGTCTTGTGTGTTTATTTGAATTTTTTTATCATTGTGGAATGCTTGTTTTGTGTGGAAGAAATTGTTGTTAAAGTTTTCAAGGTTAAATTATACCCCTCATTGTTCTTTAGTTGTGGCTCGAGGGCCAATAAGGGGATGGCTTCTCCTCTTATTGGATTATAGGTTGTGTTGAGAGCATTACCTATACCCCTTTATTTGTATTGTGATTTGTGTTTTGAAGAGTTGATTGCTATCCAAAATAGGCTCATGCTTATTTTTACTTAATTGCACCCATTTTTCCTCTTTTAGTGCTTCAATCCTATTTTTTAGATATTCTAATCACTTAAGGTTTCCTAAAAACATCTTCATCAAGTGGGAAATTTCTTCTCCTTTCTAAAAATATAAATAAGTCCTTCTAACTCCTCATATTTTGCAAGTTACGGGTGGCGGGCCTTGGAAGGATTTTTTGCCAATAGCGGGCAGACGGGTCTATAGGGAGTTTTGGAACTTTTGTGATTTTTCCAAGTAGGCCGTAAAGTGAATTTCGGGCTCGCAAACCCATGGGGATCTTAAATCCAAATGAAGAAAAATGCCTAAGGCCCATTCAAGGACACATGGCCATGTTGAAAAGTCATAGCGGGAAGGTGGGTCATCGGAGGTAATTTGAACTTTTTACCCCGAGAAGGCGTAAAGTGAAAAAATGAGCTGTGCCTCCACTGATGCCCAAGGAAACACGTGTCAAGCCTCAATTACATGTGGGCTGACTGGCCTGGGAGAGACTTTTCACCCAAAAGGAAAATGAGGGCCGGTGGGCCCGAAGATGATTTTTTTCCAAAAGTGAATTATGGGGCTCTGGGGTAATTGTTGCATTTTGTATTTTTGGTGCCAAAAGGCACGAACTAAGGTTTGAGCCCGCGGACCCATTATGCTAACTAGTTTTTTCCATTTTTGTACAGATCTGACTTGAAACATTCAAATAGACATATCTTTTAACCCAGTTCCCAATACTCAACAAATTTGGCACCATTGGGAAGGTATCAACTTCATCTACACCATGGAAACTTGAAAATTTAATTTTGAGGAGGTTTGGTGGGTAAAAAATAGGTAAAAGTCTTCATGCCATTAATATGCAATCTGATTGTCCCGAACAACTAGATAAGATTTGATTCAATCCGGCGTTCTCCCTTCTTCAACATGCCAAGAAAACATTGAGCGATGGACTCGATAGATTATGGGTGGATTTGCAGTAGCTTTAATGGCCGGTAGCTGAGCTTCAAATAAAGTTTCCCACCTCATTTATTCTTCCCTCTTCACTACATCTATCTTTGATCTACAATCACTCTAGGAGGATTATTTGTAGGATACATGGTGACTTAAGATAGATGTAGCTTTGAGTGGGGATTTCCATTCTTACCTTCTCTTCCTTGTCTCTATTTTGGGGGAAGTTTTTTCCCACTAGGTTTTCTCCTTTTACTCCACTTTTTGAGAGTTGAATTATACATAGGTGCCTCATCAGGCCTTGTTTCTAGGACCCGAATTTCTTTTCTTCCCACCTAATCTATGCTTAAGGGGAGTGTTGGTGTACAATATTATTTTCCTCATATTTATTTACTTGGAATAAATACTCACCCTTGGTGACTCATATTTCTTAGGTGCATCACCTCATCATCTTAGGTTCATTCTCCTCGCATCTTATCAACCCTGTCTCCTTAGTAAAATAGAGTAGGCTTAGAGTAGATCCACTACAAAATTTATTTTTATGCACTTGAACAGAGGAATAGGAACCGAGATTAATTCAGAGAGCTCTCTCAACTTGTAAGTTCCCACACTTTGAGAGATGCTCCATGTTGTGCATTAAAACTAAGGTCTCAAATCAGCTAGCTGTAGGCACTCAGGGGTGCTATTATTCTGTTCTAACAGTTTTGGCATGCCTGGTGAGACCAAGAAGTCTCCATCTTTATTGTAGTAACATTGATGTGCACTTGTAATTTTTTCATCTTTTAAGAAGCTTAAAATTACACATTTGGTGACTCCAAAAGAATCTAAATTTACTGGCTTCAATAGTCCAAGCTTGTCAAGTTCATAAGAAGAATATAAAAAAGGTCAAGAACCAGAGAGTAGGGACTATTTTTCTATCTACACTTGTCCCTAGACAGAAGGGGAAGGGGGAGAAGAGCCCAGAGGTCTCCATCTCCACCAAACAAAACCTTGTCAACACCTCCTCCTGGTAGGCCATTCATTCAATCAATAAGGGTTCTCAAACCAATCACAATGGTATAATCACCTAACCCCTATGTCGACTTCATTAGTAGCAGCCCACTCGCCCTCAATGCACAAAATCTAGTCCCAATTGCAGCATTAAAGAGCATCCCATATTTCACTGGAGAGAACTAGACTTCTTCTAGTGAACACATTTATGACATTGTAAATGTCTATCCAATTCTTGAGATCACTGAGATGGACATTGCAGTCAAGTTACTATCCTCTTCAGTCAAGGGTAAAGCTTCACAATGGTTCAAGAGTCTTAACAACAGGCTCTATTCAAACTTGGGACCATCTATGTAGATTTATTCATAATCAATTTGGAGAGAAGGGAGATAATCTATCCTTGTTGGAGAAACTAAAAAAAATCAAGAGGGCCCCTAACGAGCAGTCGATAGATTTCAACCTCATATTTCAAAGGACATGGGATAGGATTCCATTGGCTGTAAGGCCCAAAGATGAAGGTGCTTTCTTATACTTTCTGAGAGATTTAAATTATGATATAGATTTAATGATTCAGTTAATGGGAGGCATCACCTTACCTGCAACCTATAAAATTTCCATAAGAGCTGAAAATTGTTTAATTCAGGATGGAAAACTTGCTCCTAGGCCACCAATGCCTCTATACCCAGAACTAGCAGATCCAAGTACTCGTCACACACCCACATTAGCTCTTATACCTACTCCTAGGAATCAGAGTTCAACTAAAGCCTCCACCTCATCCTATAACACCTCAAAAGATCTTCAAGTAGTTATGAAACAACTATAGAACCTAGGAAATGAGCTAATGACTATCAAAAGGTAGTAAGTTGAGATTTCTAGGTCATATCAGCCTCAAGCTTAGTATCAGGCTAGACCCCCATATCAACAATGTTATGTTTGTGGAGCCTATTTTCATGTTAGAGTGTGGTACACCTTCTATGTGTTACACTTGGGTATTTTTACGGCGGTCCCGCTCACCAGTGAGTGGGTCAGGGGGTTCGGGGGAGTGAAGCCCCCCAATCGAAGGGGGTTTGGGGGCGAAACCCCCGAAGCTAATTTTCATGGCTGGTTTATTAACCCATGGGTAATGGGTAACCGTTATGGGCTATTTTTGGGCCCATGGTTTTTCGGTACCCATTGTTTTGTAAAACTGTCTCTTCAGCTACCCATAGGTTTATGGGATGGTTTTATTTTTGCCCATTATTTGATACCCATGGTTTTTGTAAAACTACTTAAGCAGTTGTCTATTTATATGGTCTTATGCATATGATAGAAATACAAGCAAATGTATTTTAGATGTGTTTTGAATTCAGGTGTGAATTCTGTTGAGTTTGTTGAGCATAGCTCCAAACAGATCAGTGTATTGTATTAAGAGAGTGGAGGCTTGTAATAAAATCTGAGCAAGTGATTCTTGGTGGACGTAGCCCAAATTGGGTGAACCACATTAAATCTTGTCTCTCTGTGTTGTGTTATTTTTTCTGTACTTTTATTTGAGATCTGTAATATTTTCTACATATTAGTTTCTACTGTTGTGATTCTGTAAGGGATTATTCCACATATTTTATCTCTTATTTCCTAACAATTCGTATCAGAGCCTGGTTTGGTTTGCTGAAGTGTTGAATCACAGGGAAAGTTTTATCCTGAGTGGGACCTATGGCAGATGATGGAAGATCTAGGGTTGATAAATTCAACGGGTAGAATTTCAGTCTTTGGAAGATGCAGATGGAAGATTACCTTTATCAGAAGGATCTTTATACTCTGTTGTCTGAGAAGATGAACAAACCCTCGAGTATGATAGATGTGGAATGGGATTTGTTGGATCGGAAGGCACTTGGAATGATTCGGCTGTGTCTTACATCTTCGGTATTATTTAATGTTTCAAAGGAAAAGACTACAAAAGATCTAATGGATGCATTAGGAAAGTTGAATGAAAAACCCTCTGCCTCTAACAAGATATTTTTAATGAAAAATTTGTTTAATATGAAGATGTCTGAGAATAGTTCAGTAGTAGATCATTTAAATGATTTCAATACGGTTGTGAATATGCTAGCTTCGGTTACAATAGAATTTGATGAAGAAGTTAGGGCTTTATTAATTCTATGCTCTTTACCTGAAAGTTGGAATAGCCTAGAAATGGCGGTAAGCAACTTGGTTCTAGCCAACTCGAAGTTGAAGTTTGAGGATGTTGTAGGGGTGATTCTAAGTGAGGAAATGCAAAGAAAAAGCTCTGGGGAATATTCTACTTCAGGGAATGCTTTGTTAGTGGAAACTAGAGGGAGATAGAAGAATAGAGGAAACCATGGAAAATCGAAAGATCGGGCAAGGTCAAAATCCAAGAGCAAGATTGTATGTTGGAACTATGGAAAGTCTGTGCATGCAAAGAAGGATTGTTGGGAGCTTCGGGACAAGAAGAAACAACAAGAAGAAAACAAGGAGGAAAATGTGGCATCGGGTAATGTATGTCAGGATTCTTTGATTCTTTCTTTGCATAATATTATTGAATCTTGGGTTTTAGATTCAGGGGCTTCTTTTCATGCTACTCCACATAGGCATTATTTTGTTGATTATGTTCAAGGGGATTTTGGGCATGTTTTTCTTGGTGATGATGAGCCTTGCAGTATAGTTGGAAAAGGTTTTGTTTAGGTTAAGATGCAGAATGGGAATACATGGCTATTGAAGGATGTCAGACATGTGCCTACATTAAGGAGAAATTTTATATCGGTAGGGAAATTGGGAAGTGATGGTTGTACTGTGATATTTACAGCTAACTCTTGGAAGGTTATCAAGGGTGCTCTTGTGGTGGCAAGAGGTAAGAAGGTTGGAACCTTATATTTAACCAGTGATAGTACTAATGATTGTAATCTTGTGGCTTCTGATGCAGTACAACATTATGGCACTATAGGCTCGGTCATATGAGCCATAAGGGCATGAACATCATAAAGAAGAATTTTCCTGGATATACAGAAACAGGTTTGGATTTCTGTGAGAACTCCATATATGGGAAACAGAAGCGAGTAAGGTTTCTCAAAGTTGGACATACGAAGAAAGAGAGTAAGTTAGAGCTGGTACATTTTGATGTGTGGGGGCCAGCTCAGGTATCATCTCTTGGGGACCGTTCAAGTTATTATATTACTTTTATTGATGATGCAATAAGGAGAGTTTGGGTTTATTGTATTAGAAACAAATCTAATGTATTTGACACTTTTGTTAAATGGAAAGCCTTGGTAGAGAATGAAACAGGTCTTAAGCTAAAATGTCTCAGGTCAGATAATGGAGGGGAGTATTGCAGCAATGAATTTAATGATTATTTTTCTAAGAATGGAATCCGCAGGAAAAAGACGGTTCCAGGAACTCCATAGTAGGATGGGGTATCAGAAAGGATGAACAGAACAATAACGGAACGTGATAGGAGCATGAGGTTACATGCAAGACTACCTCTTTCTTTTTGGGCAGAAGAAGTGATCATAACTGTGTACTTGATAAACAGAGGACCCTCAAGTGCCTTGGATGGAGGCATACCTGAGGAGGCATGGTATGGTAAGAAAGTTGATTATTCATTTCTTAGAGTCTTTGGATGTGAGGTGTTTGTTCATCTAGACAAGGATGATAAGACCAAGCTAGAGGCTAAATCAGAAAAATGTACTTTCATTGGTTATGGTGGTGATGACTTTGGGTTTAAATGTTGGAGTATTAAGGACAATAAAATCATTCAGTCTATGGATGTGGTCTTTAATGAGAAAGTCATGTATAAGAAACAGTTAATGAGAACAAGTAGGTGTACAGAGTTAAAGACGAAGGAGGAAATAAAAGATATAAGGCCTGATTGGTGGTCAAGGGGTTTGCACAGAAACAAGGAATAGATTTTGATGAGATATTTTATCTTATAGTATAAATGACTTCTATTAGAACTATTCTTGGAATAGTGGCAGCAAAAGATCTGCACTTAGAACAGTTAGATGTAAAGACTGCATTTCTCCATGGTGATTTGGAGGAGGAACTATATATGCAGTAACTAGAGGGCTATGAGGTCAAAGGTAAAGATGAGATGGTGTGTAAATTGAAGAAGAGCTTGTATGGCTTGAAACAAGTTCCACGTCAATGTTATGATAAGTTTTATAGCTTCATCATGGAGTAAGGTTATATTAGATGTCATTCTGACCATTGCATGTATACAAATAAATTTGAGGATGGAAGTTATATTATCCTGTGTTTGTATGTTGATGACATGTTGGTTGTAGGTAAAAACATGTAGGAAATAAAAGTACTCAAGAAACAGCTAAGTGAATTCTTTGGTATGAAGGATTTGGGGGCAGCCAGACAAATCCTTGGTATGAGGATAACTCGGGATAGGAAGGAATGGAAGTTGACTTTATCTCAAGAAGAGTACATTAAGAAGGTATTGGACAGGTTTAACATGCAGGATGTTAAACCAGTTGGGACTCCTTTGGCAGGCCATTTTAAGTTATCAAAGGAGCAGTGTCCCAAGACAGAGCAGGAAAGAAACCAAATGTACAAGGTACCTTACTCATCAGCAGTTGGTAGTTTGATGTATGCTATGGTGTGCACTAGGCCTGATATTGCCCATGCAGTGGGAGCTGTGAGTAGATTTATGAGTGATTCAGGTAAAGAGCATTGGAAAGCAGTAAAGTGGATCCTTCTGTATTTGAGAGGAACCATGGGGACAATTTTGTGCTACAGTGGATCAGACACCACTTTACATGGTTATGTAGATTTAGACATGGCTGGAGATATAGACAGCAGGAGGAGCACGACAGGTTATATTTATACTGTAGGTGGAACAATAGTGAGCTAGATTTCACGACTACAGAAGCTGGTGGCTTTGTCAACCACGGAGGCTGAGTATGTTGCTACCACAGAGGCAAGCAAAGAGATGATTTGGTTACAACTTTTTACGGTGGTCCCACTCACCGGTGAGCGGGTTAGAGAGTTCAGGTGGGTGAAGCCCCCCCCCGATCGAAGGGGGTTTGGGGGTGAAACCCCTGAAGCAAATTTTCATGGGTGGTTTATTAACCCATGGGTAACGGGTAACCGTTATGGGCTATTTTTGGGCCCATGTTTTTTCGGTACCCATTGTTTTGTAAAACCGTCTCTTCAGCTACCCATAGGTTTATGGGACGGTTTTGTTTTTGCCCATTGTTTGATACCCATGGTTTTTGTAAAACTACTTAAGCAGTTGTTTATTTATATAGTCTTATGCATATGATAGAAATACAAGCAAATGTATTCCATATGTGTTTTCAATTCGGGTGTGAATTTTGGAGAGTTTGTTGAGCATAGCTCCAAATGGATCAGTGTGTTGTATTGAGAGAGTGGAGGCTTGTAATAAAATTTGAGCAAGTGATTCTTGGTGGACGTAGCCCAAATTGTGCGAACCATGTTAAATATTGTCTCTCTATGTTGTGTTATTTATTCTGCACTTTTATTTGAGATCTATAATATTTTCTTCATATTAGTTTCTACTGTTGCGATTCTGTAAGGGATTATTCCGCATATTTTATCTCTTATTTCCTAACAAACAAAATATATCACCAGCTCAGGCTCTAAATCAGAACCAAAACCATGGACAACCCCAAGTTGCTAGACCCTTCTGGTCATATGATCCAAACACAACTTCAACATCAAGGGCCTTGGTTTGAACAGAAAACAATATGGAACAAGAATATGACTGGTGTTTCCCATGCAACCAACCACATAACCAATCAATGTGTTTTAATGTGTCATAAGAGTCCAGCCAAGAAGAAAATCAGCAGCAAGGAGCTTAGCAAGAGGCACCTCCAAGTGAGACTACGCTTGTCAATTGGCAGACTGAAGACTTATGTGGGATGAATCAAACACCTTTTCTAAGTGTAGCTACCAATACATGGTCCAAGAAAAGGAATATTTGAGAAGGACAATCACCAAACTTAGGTAATCCTCAACCCTCCATTAATCCACAAGGTATTAGCACTCAGAATGTAACTCCCAATATGCAGAGGCATTCCAAGCCACCTTCCAAACCCACGAAGGCACTAGTTGTAATGACCAATATGCAAGAGAAAAATGTACCAGGAAAGGGGCAGAAAAAGGATAGCACATTTAACATCATTGAACAAATGAAGAAGACAAATGTGAATATTTCAATGTGGGATTCATTGGCTATCCTAGGATAGAGAGATCTATTACAGACTGTTATGGCCAATTGGTCAAGCTCAAATCAGCCCCCTAACTAGCAAGAGAAAGTGTTTACCAATGCATCTCAGACTGGGGGAAACCATGGAGGAAAACAAGGTAAAAATATGAATCCAATTCCATTCTATGTTTCATTGATCATTGGGGACAAAATGGTACATAATTGCATGATTGATTCGGGAGCAAGTAGCTCCGTAATGCCAAAGCAAATAGCCGATCAACTAGGTCTTCAATACGAAGTCATCTCTAAGGGGGTAGTGGAATTGGATGGGACAATGGTAATAACAGTTGGAGTCATCAAGGATTTGAGCCTCACACTCCACATCTGCCCTAATGTGACTATATTGCAGAATGTATCAGTCGTATACTTGCCACCACATTTTACATTGTGTTTGTCGAGGGAGTTCACTGCTAAATTTGGAGCGTATTTGTCTACTGATTGGTCGCACGTGATTTTTAGAACAATGTATGGAGCTAAGGCCACAATTAGATCTGAATCCATTGCGGATTACCATATTGAACCTTTTGTACCCATCTTGATCATTGCCAATTGTTTTGCCTTTCATCAGGAGGACCTCTCAGGCACTTGTGAGGAAGATAGTAAGGTCGGATGTATTCTAGACTTAACCCTCGATGAGTGGGTGAAAAAGAGACATGCTTTTGACCATGATAAGGAGATGGAGGAATCTAAGCTAGGAGTCTACTATTTACATGAGGAGAATCATCCTCTTCCCGACATCATTAAGCCAGACCACAAAGACAATAATAAGGTATGACAGTTATCTTTGATGGCTCAAGAAGTAGACAAGGAGCCAGAGGAGGAGCTATGATTGTGTCACCCCAAGGTATGAAATACTACACAAATTTTTGTTTCTAATTATCTTGTTCAAACAATACAATAGAATATAAGGCTTTGGTACATGGACTGCATTGGGAAATGAAAAGAGGAATCAAGAACTTGCAAGTGTTTGGTGATAGTCAACTAGTTGATAATCAGGTATGGGACCTGCCAAGATCGATCTGTTAAAGAGCTACAATAATCAGGTATGGGACCTCATTGATGATTTTGAAGCATTCAACATCAATTCCATCCCACGGAAGAAGAATGAAGTAGAAGTCAGATTGGCAACAATTGGGGCAGCCTTTGATGTTGTGAAGAGTATCAAGAGTGAAAAATCTCAGCCCCATATCAAGTTGGTTGTGCGTCCAATTGCCCCTGACAACAACACGAGTTGGCAAGTCTTCAAAAATGATCAAAAAATTGTCAAATTTCTACAGGAAGAAGCCAAGTTCTCCTCCAGGAACCAAGACAGATTGGAGCAGGAGTATGGCGATCAAGTGGTGCAGCCAAGGACCAACAAGCTACCAAAGGTTCTTATCACTTTAGAATCAATCTTCAACCCAAATGACCAATTCCGAAAGGAGAAGGTGAATATTCAGGTAAAGGGTGAAAATTCAGAGCCCATTTTCATAGAAGAAGGAAAAACATTACAGATTGGCAAGGTAAGCGTTCAACAAGAAAAATATGAGTTTATTCAACTTTTTTAAGAATTCCCAGATGTCTTTTCCTAGACTTACAAATATTTAAGAGGTTTCAACCCAAAGCTAGTACAACACACTATCGAGTTGGATCTAGGATATAAGCCTTCTAGAAAAAAGTAAATGCCAGTAAAACCTCATATTGATCCTCTTATGAGAAAATAATTGAAAAAGCTAATTTTGGCCAACATCATCTTCCCTATCAAGCATTCAAGTTGGGTTGCAAATTTCGTTCCTGTGAGGAAAAGAAGTGGAGAAATCAAGTTGTGTGTAGAATTTCATGATATCAACAGAGAATCACTCAAAGATCACTACCCACTTCCATCAATGGAACAAATTTTACAGGTTATAGCTGGCTCTAAGAGGTTTTCATTACTAGATGGATACTCAGACTATAACTAGATAATGGTGAAAGAGGAAGATCAGTTCAAGACAACCTTCACCACCGAATGGGGCACATATGCTTATAAGAAGATGTCATTTCGGCTGTCAAATTCCAGAGAAACATTTTAGCGAGCTGTGGACATGGCATTCAAAGGCTTGGTCAATAATATAGTTTTAGTGTATCTAGATGACATCACTGTCTTCTCAAAGAACATAGAAAACCATCTCTTCCACCTTAGACAAGTATTTAAGAGGTGTAGAAGTTTTGGAGTGTCATTAAACCCAAAGAAGTGTGTATTATTGGCACATGAGGGTAAATTTTTGGGCCACATTGTCTCAAGAGAAGGGTTGAAGCCATCCAAACACTTACATTGCCACAATGCAAAAAGTCTCTCCAAAACTTCTTGGGGAGGATAAACTTTGGTCGTAGGTTTATACCTGATTTTTCCACTTTTGTGAAGCCTTTAACAATGATTTTAAAGAAGAATCTTGCATTTAAATAGAAAACAGAATGCAAAGTGAGTTTTGAGGCCATCAATATTGCAATATCACAGGATCCAACTCTTATTAACCTAGACTTCTCAAAAGACTTCATGCTATATGCTTTTGGAGGGTCAGACACACTCTCGACTATCTTGGTTAAGACCAACAAGGAATGTTTGGAACAGCCCATAGCCTTCTTCAGCCATAGTTTGGAGGACTATGAGGTAAAATAATATTTTATTGAAAAACATGTCCTTTTTGTTATTAGGAGCTTGAAGAAGTTCAGACACTTGGTCTCAAACAATAAGATTCAACTACTAGTGTCCCATGCTGGTGTTAAACAGTTTCTTCTAAACAAGGAATTGAATGAGAAGAGAGCATGTTGGATAACTTGGGTAATATAATATGACATTAAGATAAAGGTAACCAAACTAGTTCATGGTAAGGGATTTTTTGAGCAGCTCACTTCCAAGCAACAAGCTTTAGTGGATGAAAAAGACATTGTCCTGCTATTGCAGAATGATCAAGAGCAACCAGCTAATGATGCACTAGTTCCATGTTGGACTCAAGCCTTAGTGCATTTTCTCCAAACTGGTTTGTGCCCTCAAAATTAGAACAAAGAAAAGAGGAGATACTTTAGGTTACAATCCATCCCATATGTGCTTGTTAGCGGAGTCCTGTTCAAAAAGGATATCAATAGTGTCCTATTGAGGTGCATTATGACAGGATAAATTGAGAGAGTGTTGCATGAGTTCTATGATGGAGAAGTAGGAGGCCACTTTTCTCCTCGACTAATAGCTCTCAAGATTATGAAAGCTAGTTATTATTGGCCTACAGTGTTCAGGGACTGCTACTCATGGATCAAGAAGTGCAAGAAGTGTGCATTCTTCATAGGAAAGGAGAAGTTAGCAGCCCATCCCCTTCACCCAATTTCAGTGTATCAGCCATTCATGTAATGGGGACTAGACTTTATTGGGGTGATTAACCCAAATTCAAGCCAAGGCCACAAGTGGATACTTATAGCAACAGATTATTTAACCAAGTACATTGAAGCAGTGGCACTTAAGGAAGCAAATGAATCCAATATCTTGGATTTCTATGGAGGAATAGCCACTAGGTTTGGATTCCCTTAAACTATTATATCAGATAATGTATTTGCATTCCTTGGTATAAGGATCATTGAATGGGTGGTCAAAAATTGTGTATACCTCAGCACTTCATCAAATTATTACCCTCAAGGTAATGGCCAAGTAGAGTCCATAAACAAGAACATGTTAAGGATTATCAGAAGGAATCTTGATGAAAATCAGAGAACTTGTCATACAAAGCTCAAACAAGCTCTATGGGCTGATAGGATCACATCCAAAAGGTCCATAGGAAGCTCCCCATACAAGATTGTATATGGAAAAGAGGTAGTATTTCCCATATCATTGGAGTTTCCTACTTTAGAGCTCATGAAATAGTGGGAACTTGTTGAGTTTGAACCTATGGCAATCACATACGCAGAGATGATGGAAGTAGGAGAGACAAGAGAGCACATAATGTAGGTCATGGAGAAAGATCAAGCATCGATCAAGAAGACCTTTGATACAAAAGCAAGAGCAAGGACCTTTCAAGAAGGGGAATTAGTTATAAAGTGGGATGCAGATTAGGCAAACCCAGGAAAGCATTCCAAATTTGATGCCATTTGGAGTGGCCCTTACATCATCATAGAGTGCAAAAAAAGCAATGCCTTCCAGCTGGCTAAGTTGGATGGTGAAGAATTGCGGATCCTAGTCAATGGGATCTACCTCAAACAATGCTACTAAAAGGAAAAATTCCTCTCCCTTGTAGAATATTAGCCTAAGTTTTAAATTTCCCTAAGTGCATATGCACATTGTTTTGTTGTAGCATAGGCTTTATTTCCCCAAGGGCTCTGGAAAAGTTTTGTTGCTCCATGTTTGCGTCGTTATACTATTCGATGTACCTCTAGGTGAATGCACCAGGCTCTTCAACATTTTCATCAAGGAGACCCATGATCAGCACAACAATTACTAATTTTAAAATAGAAAAAATAAAAAGCAACTAAAATTGAGTCTCGAAGGGTCCATTCCCAGAGTAGTGGGGTGAATTCAAGGTTAGCTCTGGTTCTAACAATGTCCAAGTGGCTCAAGGATCGAATTTTTAAAGTTCAGATCAGATCAAGATATTAATTACGACTCCATGCCTAATGGATGCTTCAAGGCAGTTGATCCCTTCATCTAGTAGTTAGATGTCCCTGCGTATCACCAAATTGTTATCCAAAATAAGCTCATGCTTATTTTTGGTTAACTCCACCCATTTTTCCTCTTTTAGTGCTTCAATCCAATTTTTCAGATATTCTGAGCACTTAAGGTTTCCTGAAAACATCTTCATCAAGTGGGAAATTTCTTTCCCTTTCAAAAAATATAAATAAGTCCTTCTAACTCATATTTTACAAGTTATGGGCCGCCGGACCTTGGAAGGCTTTTTTTGCCAAAAGCGGGTCGGCGGGTCTACGGGGAGTTTTGGAACTTTTGTGCTTTTTGCAAATAGGGCGCAAAGTGAATTTTAGGCCTGCAAGCCCGTGGGGATCTTAAAGCCAAATGATGAAAAATGTTCAGGGACACGTGGCCATGTTGAAAAGTCAAAGTGGGAAGGCGGGTCGTCTGAGGCAATTTGAACTTTTTGCCCTGAGAAGGTGTAAAATGAAAAAATGAACCATGCCTCCGCTGATGGCCAAGGAGCCACATGTCAAGCCTTAATTACATGTGGGCCGGTGGGCCCGAAGATTTTTTTTTTCCAAAAGTGAATTATGGGGCTACGGGGTGATTTTTGCATTTTGTATTTTTAGTGCCAAACGACACAAATTGAGTTTCAAGCCTGCAAACCCATTCTGCTAACTGGTTTTTTCCATTTTTGTATGGACCTGACTCGAAACATTCAAATAGACATATCTTTCGATCCAGTGACCGAAACTCAACAAATTTCGAACCATTAGAAAGGTCTCAACCTCATCTACACCATGGAAACTTGAAAATTTAATTTCAAGGAGGTTTGGTGGATTAAAAATAGGGAAATGTCTTCATGCCATAAATATGCAATCTGATTGTCCCCAACAACTAGATCAGATTTGATTTGATCTATCATTCTCTCTTCTTCAACATGCTGAGAAAACATTGAGCTTCAAATCAAGTTTCCCACCTCGTTTCTTCATTCCTCTTCATTGCATCTATAAAAGAAGGAGCTGGGATCATTGTAAAATTTTGGACACTTTCATTTTGCATCCTCCCTTCTTCCTTTGTTTGTAAGAGAATTTTTGGACCCTTTCCAAAACCTCCCATACAGGTTGTAATGCAATTTTTTCACCTCTTGTCCATTGTAATGTATTGTATTTCTCCCGAGCAATAATATATATGTCTATGGATGTTTCTAAACCCTCTAATGTGTTTATTGTTTTCTTTCTGATCTCTTATTGCAGTGTGGTTACCTGTGCATGGTGTTTGTATTTCATTTTTGTGGTCTGTGTTAATTTGCAAAATGAGTGTATAACATTCCTTTAGTGCATCACCTCATTAGCTTAGGTTCATTCTCCTCACATCTTCTCAAACCTATCTCCTTGGTAAAATAGAGTAGGCTTAGAGTAGATCCTCTCCAAAATTTATTTGTATGCACCTGAACAAAAAAATAGAAACCATACTTAATCCAGAGAGCTCTCTCAACTCGCAAAGTCCCACACTTCGAGAGATGCTACATTTTGTGCAATCATGATGAGGTCTCAACTCATCTAGTTGCATGCACTTAGGGGTGTTGTGATTCCTCTCTAACATTGATAAAATGTAAGATTGAAGTAATGAAGTTGGGAGGAGACTTTGAAATGAAGACTTATGTAGTTTACCATTTGAAGGAAACACTATGTTGTAAATTGACTCCATTTTTTCCACTAAGTATGGAGGTTTATAAAAATTTTATACCACAAGAATAGCCTTCTAAATTTTATTTACCAAAAAAACTCTAGTTTTCGGATTCTTTTCAAGGTTGTAATATGTATTGTTGGAAAGAAGAGCTGCTATTACAAGAAATAAAAGAGATAATTTCTCATCTTGTATTGTAGAAATTAGTGTGTTGAATGTTGAAGTTATTCAAATAAAACTCTCTCAAACTTATACTTATATTGAAAAGTTGTGTTTTTCTTTCCTTCTTGTATTATTGGTAGACTTGGTTTGAAATGAGAAAGAATATTGCTTATTGTTGGATTTTCATTTTTTCTCTGCCCTTGTAAAAATGTTCCTATATAGTAAATTTTATTATGATGTTGTCACATTAAGAAAGAAATTCTTCATTGTAAACACTACAAACCCCTTGCTTAAGAAATAAAATTACATCTCCTATTATTTGTGAAATTTACTCCAGGGAAAATTTTAGTGGCGAATATTCGTAATATAGCGAATATTCCATTTTTGAAAATTTTGAAAAGGTGAATTTTTTCGCACGGGCCAGTGACCTGTTCGCCTAAAAATTACACTTTAATTTTTTTTAGAGGTCGGCTTCGCCTACCCTTGAAAAATATCCCCTATATAAACCTAGATTATTCACTAGGTAGAACACTTCTACTTCACATTTTTCAACAATATGATATATCCCGTATTATAGACGCGCGACAAGGGGGTAAGTTATTGATGCGCGACAAGGAGGGTTTGTAGACAAGGAGATACTGTAGATATTGACACATAGTAGATGCATGACAAAGATTTTGTTGACGAGCGACATGGAGTTTTTTTCGATGAGCAAGAAGAGGGCAGAGGTTGCAGACACGCGACAGGATATTTGTTGTCGCGCGTCAATAGACCTTAGTGACGCACGTCACTAAGGCCTCTTGACGCGCGTCACTAAGGCCTATTGACGCGCGTCACTAAGGCCTGTGACGCGCATCAATAGGCCTTAGTGACGCGCGTCAATAGGCCTTAGTGACGCGCGTCAATAAGCCTTAGTGACGCGTGTCACTAAGGCTTGTTGACGGGCGTCACTAAGGCCTATTGATGCACGTCACAGGCCTTAGTGACGCGCGTCAATAGGCCTTAGTGACGCCCGTCAACAAGCCTTAGTGACACGCGTCACTAAGGCTTATTGACGCGCGTCACTAAGGCCTATTGACGCGCGTCACTAAGGCCTATTGACGCACGTCAACAGGCCTTAGTGACGCGCGTCAATAGGCCTTAGTGACGCGCGTCAATAGGCCTTAGTGACGTGCGTCACTAAGGTCTATTGACGCGCGACAACAAATATCCTGTCGCGCGTCTGCAACCTCTGCCCTCTTCTTGCTCATCGAAAAAAACTCCATGTCGCTCGTCAACAAAATCTTTGTCATGCATCTACTATGTGTCAATGTCTACAGTATCTCCTTGTCTACAAACCCTCCTTGTCGCGCATCAATAACTTACCCCCTTGTCGCACGTCTATAATAAGGGCCTTAGTGACGCATGTCACTAGGGCCTATTGACGTGCGTCACTAAGGCCTATTGACGCGTCACTAAGGCCTGTTGACGCGCGTCACTGCATTTTTTTGATGCGCGATAAGGAGGTACAACAGATATTGACGCATAGCAGACGCACGACAAAGAGTTTGTTGATGCGCGACATGGAGATTTTTTGATGAGAAAGTAGAGGTCGAAGGCTGCAGATGTGCGACGGAAGATTTTGCTATCGCGTGTCAAAAAATGCAATGACGCGCGTCAAAAGACCTTAGTGACGCACATCAACAGACCTATTGACGTGCGTCACTAAGTCTATTGACGTGCGTCACTAAGGTCTATTGATGCGCGTCACTGCATTTTTTGATGCGCGACAGCAAAATCTCCCATCGCGCATCTGCAGCCTTCTGTCGCAGTTCTTGATAATTAGGCAAAAAAATTTCATACAACCCCCAAAAAATTCACCTTCCCATGAAACCGGTTCCGGGGATATTCGCCAGGTATTCTCCACCTCTGATTTCCAGGAGGTCTCTTAAAATGAACCCTGATTTACTCTGAAACCTCCATTCTATCAAACTCTTATATTTTGCATTATATATCTATTAAGTTGACTTTATATTTAATTATTTATTTAAGATAAGCCAAGACATAAAAAATAATTAGAATTACATAAATTTATATATATATTATAATTACATATATAAATTAAACAAGGTTATATGTATATTATCAAATAACTTTTATATTTCAAAATCCTTATGCTCCAGGGTTATATGGTAAAGTTTTTAGAATTAAAAAAATGGTTGGGGTAGGGTCGCATCCTAACCCCTATATCTGTTTTATTTAGTGGAGTTGGAGGAGGAGGGTGCTGCACTCCACCCCCACCAATTGTATATTATATAGTGGTGGGGTGGGGTGGAACACCCCTCCCAATAAACAAAAACCACAAATATATATAGCCTTGGCTATATTAGAACTCAAACCCTAATGCTTATATGCGGCCACTAATAATTTAAAACTTGATCCGCATACATTCTTTTCACAGGATGATTTAATATAATATAATATAATATATATATATATATATATATATGTATGTATGTATGTATGTATGTATGTATGTATACACACATACATATCTTTGTTTTATTATTATATCTTTTAAAATAGAATAAATAAACAAATATATATATATATATATATATATATATATGTATGTATGTATGTATGTATGTATGTATGTATGTATGTATGTACATTTGGGGTTTTATATTACTAACTCCCCTAAATAGGTATATACACTTAACCTGCAAGAGAAATTTTAAAATAAACAAAAAAGGGAAAACAATACCCAAAAAGGGAAATGTGGAGATCTCCCATTTTAACTCAAAACTACAAAAAAATATTATACAACAATGGAGTTGAGCAATCCTCCATAGTTTCTTCCATGGCTTCTCCTCTTTCTGCAAACTTGTAAAACAAGAAATGAAATGAGATTAGGGAAAATTGAGAAAAATAAGTCAACATAGATAAAATTAGGGCTTTTTAGAAATCCTAGGATCTAATGGCTAGCATTGATTTAATCTAATGGCTCAGATTTGATCCTAAATCACTTAAGTGGGTGGCATTTTTGTGGGAATGGAAATTAAATTAAAAAGGGCATGGGTATTTTGGTGAATGGTGCCACCTAGTGGCTAGGCTAAGAGGTTGCACTTTTGTGGTGGGAAATAATTAAACATTGTACATGGTGATTAGATAATGGACCAAAGGGGGATTTTAATAAATAATAGCAAGAGTATAGTTTAATAAGTTAACGAGACTTGACTATTAAATAATTGAAAAGGTTACTCTAATTAAGTGACAAAATTAAATGGGAGACTTTAAACCGTAAATGTTTTGGGAAATTAAATTAATAATATTTAATTATTAATTTAACTTCCACTTCCACGGAATTTTCTAGAAACTTTAATCGAGAAATTAATTAAATTATGAACAATGTTTGCCATTGTTATCCTTTAAAAAAAAATCGTAAATTTTCCCTATTAAATTAAAAGGATTTATCATGGTTTTGAACGTAGAAATTTATGGACATGACATATTACAAATACTAGAAATAAATACCAATCAATGAAATTGAAATTAAGTTGAGAAGGGAATTGTATAAAAAATGGAAAGGGAAAATAAATGAAAATGTATTTATACTTTCATATAACTTGAATCATATTTATGTGCATTTAAGAATTTTTTTGGCCCACATAACTATGTTTTCGTCACTTACAACTTAATATGGGTTTTTTTGATACATTAAATAAATTTAAATAAACTATGATACATGAAATTGTCAAGAAAATAAGGGAAAATAAATTAGAAAAAGTGAATCAAAATAGATATACCCCCTAAAGCTCAAATAATGTGCGAGGTGGATGGAGACAAAGAGATCATTCTACTAGGGTTTCTCTTTTTCATGTCATACTGCGGCCTCTTCAGGAACTCTAGGATAGTACCTTCTTATCAAGTTATGTGGTTTTTCACCCTTTGGGATCTTCTATATAATTCCCCTCTCCACTTAGAGCTAAGGTATTGATGCCGAGGATCGATCTTATGGAGATATAAACAATGGCACCACCACTGAAATGCCTATAGAAATTTATTTCAAAGGTCTTTCACAAGGAAATGTTTCTACTCCTGATGTTGTATTTATTATTACCTATTTATGAATTTAATGCTACAAGTCGATGGCTCAAACAATTCTTACTTATTGGTTATTTTTTGTGACACATCCCCTATGAAATCTTGCTTAAGTCATGGGTTAACTCATCCTTGGATGCTCATCGAATTAGGCTCGAAAGTGTGCAAAATGTGACTAAAGGATTTTTCCTTTTTTGGTTCTCTTAACCTTTCTATGGCCCATCTATCTTAAACCATTCGGCTACCTAGTATGTGCATAACTCCCTTTTGGTTATTTCTCCCTAAACTAAATATTGTGTTGTTTATGAGTTTATAGCTCTCAAACTCCCAGTTTGGGTGGAGTTCCTTGGCCTTTCTCTTTTGTGCATTCATTTTCTATACCAAATTGTTTCCTCTATCAGGTGAATTTGTTGCATGGAACAACATCATTTCTATAGTGCTCACCCCAAGAAATAGGTTTGTGTTGAAGTAGACCTCTTCTGAGAGATGAAGGATTTCTTATAGATAAAGATGGGGCAGACTAGCTACTCTCAACGAGATCTTTACATCAACCTAGATAACAATTTTTTTTGATTCCAGACATATGATCACAAAATAAAGGATTTTCCTCTCTATGTTCCATGCAATCAACTAGTTCCTAAAGTTTCTACTGAATATTTTAAGCCACCACAGGAGGAATGGTAGAAAAATATTGGAGGGTGGAAAAACAAGAACAAAATAGCACAAGCTAAGGTGTTAAAAAATAATGGCTTGAAAGAGCCAGCTATTATGGAACACATCTTGGTCATCATTGCCCCTTGGAGCTGATACATGAATACTCTCGAGTCACCTTTCCTATGTTCTCTAACACACCCAAGGGGGCCGCAGTTCTTATGAAACCATCAAAATCCATCCAAGTTTCCTCAACACCTTAAAAATCATAGTAGTTTTTGATAATTGAATCACAGGGCCTCAAGTTCTTCTTGACACTTCATGAATAGTGGAGATCATACCCTGACATTTAGCATGAAGTACACATAGGAGTATAATATTGAGTATTTTGGAAAAAGAAAAATTGAGTTGAAGGATTTTGTGAAGACAAATAATGTTGAATTCTTGTAAAAGTAGTTTGATGCCCTAGATGGATTTAACGTAGATGTTATGGCCCTTGACTAATGTTTATGATTAATTGCATGTCATATAGCATGTGGGGTCTTACAGAATCCAATAATGAGTATATCACTCACGATGTTCGTCAAATAATTTCAAACTTATATGTTTCATGGCTATAGGAAGTTAAAGTTATAGGATTTCAGTTGTCAATGGTTTTTAAATGCTTTTTCCATGACAGCCTGACATTTATGAGTAATCATGATGGAGGAAATGAGAGATTAATTTAACATTTTTCTCCTAAATAGTGGCCCTTGTATATGAACCATGGTGTCGATGCCACTAATCGAGCCATGTACATATTATTTAATATATTTAAAGTTTTCTTTTTGGCTTCATCAACATTTATGCCTTTAATGACATGGTTGAAAGGTCTAATCTTTGGTGGTGGATAGAAAATGCAATTACTAATAACTATTAGGTCATATGTGGTGACTTTAATATGGTTAATATTCCCTCCAATAACTATGGTAACTTGCCTATGTAATGGACAACTGGTAAAAGGGAGGCATGGTTTTATATGTATAATATATTTGGGTTTTACGAACCAAAGTATTCCTGCAGGTCCACTGTAATGCCCCAAGTTTTCCCTAATAATGTCCAAGAATAATCGACAAAAAGGAACTCCAAATTAGGGGATATTTATATATTTGTTGCGTTTAAAACTCATGTGTCGACACAATGGATAATTCACTTACCATTCTTTCTGTTACCTATTTACGTTGAAAAAGTTATAGATGTTATAGATTTTTCATGTACCTGAGATCTCCCAGTCATCACTTCAAACAATTTAGTTGTTATAAAAATATGGGTCGTTTCCTTTTGATTACTTTCATGGATGCACTAAACTGAGTAATTTAAAGATTTTGACTCACAAACATTTCTCTCGTGATTGAGACTTGGTAGGAATTTTACATTGTCCACAACTGAAATGGAATGAAAATCATCTTAAAAAATTTAAAATATTAGTTTTAAGTAATGGTTATCCCTAGTCCTATTTAGTCCAAAAGGATTATACCCTACCTTTCCGCATGATTTTGTAGAACATTAGTTCCTTTAAGTATATCATAAAAACTTTACTGTTAAATATTTCGACGACACATAAACTATGTAATCTAGGATGGTTAACAAGATACATAGCCACTATTTATTGATTTATACCTATTAATAAATCTTAATCATCTTTCTCATTAAGTCCTCTAGGGATGATTTGGATTACACCAAGTGTTCTTTGTCCTAGATGTAAAACTTAGGTTACATATGTTTATTTATTTAAATATCATTATATTGTAATGGAGTAGTGTGGTAATAATCGTAGTGTTAATATTTCCATCACATTAATTAGGTTATTCACAAATCAATATTCTAAGAAAAAATTATTATCCTAGAATTTATTAAATGGGCACATACCCTTTTCCAAAACAAAATTATTTTTAAGACAATTAAAAGGACTTTATTTAATTTCAATAACTTATGTTTACCCCAAAGTGCTAAGGGGGAGAGAATACCCACGAAACTACCCCAAAATCCTTTCCAAAAAAAAAACACAAAAAGGATAAAGCATAAAAAAATCAGGTTTAAAACCAAATCCCTTGGTTTAAATTCTTTATCCTACATTAATTTAAATTAACACTAAGTTTACATACTTTTTTTTTACCCTTCAAATCCATTATGTGATTTTATTTTTCTTTGTATTATTCTTTATTTTATTTTGGGTAGACTCTCATAGAGATATTTTGAGGATTATCCAACCATTTTGGCTCGGATGCAAGCATCATCTTTGGGTAATGGTAGTTTATTTTAAATGTGAAGTTCATTTCCATATAATATTTGGGCTTATGCATATAATTATCCATGTGGCATTTATTTTTTTATTTTTTTTGGTTTTTTATCTGGTTTGTGATCTCATTGAAGGGTAGACATGGACACGAAGTTTTAGCATGGGCAGATTCAAAGAGTAGTGGATGGTAGTGTCCATGGAAGAATTCATTTTTTCTTCCCACTGGGGTTTTAAAAAAAACCCTTTTTATCTAATGAAAATGATAGGTATGATACACAGCCTTCATCCCAGTTTTGGTGATTTAAGATGGTTGTTAAGATTTGAGACAACTATGAAGTTTAAATAAAACTGAGAATTGGATGTACAAAGTTTTGAATTTTGAAGAAAAAAGGCTCTGCAACTATGGAAAAAAACTAGAGTTTTCTTTTCTACGGTTTTACAATTTACACCGCCATAACACGACCTTTTCAGGCTCTACAGGAATTTTATTGATATAGTTTCTCATAGGGTTTCTCGTCTACTGGGTGTCCCCTATATAATGTCCTCACTATCTTCTATCCCGGTTGTTTTAGACATGGCTGGAGATAGTGGAGATTTGAGCAATGGAACCTCTGACAAAGCAACCCAAGAAGTCCATTCTGAAAGTATTCCACGAGGTAATATTTCTCCTCTTGATGTGGTTTTTATCATTCCTAAATTTAATGTTACATGTCAATGGTTAGAGAAACTTTGTCTCATTGGATATTTTGTGGGTTGCATCCCCTATGAAAGGATGCTCAACTCTTAGGTGAACACTGTTTGGACTCCTCATGGAGTCAGACTGGAAAGTGTTCAAAACATTACCAAGGGTTTCTTTCTTTTTCACTTTTGTAACCTTGCTAATGCACCCAATATTCTAGCTAATCAAGATGCTTGGTATGTTCATAACTCGTTTCTTTTATTAACCCCATGGCATAAGGACTTCGTGGTATCTGAATATATCGCCCTTAAAGTGCATGTCTGGGTTGAATTTTATGGCCTTATTTTGCCGTGTGTGCCCTTCTTATAACAAATTTTTGCTTGTCTTGGCCAAGTTGTTTGCCTCGAAGTTGAAAGGATTTACCATGCTCGCACGCAGAAGTGAGTCTATGTTGAGATTGATCTCTCTCAAGAAATTAAGGAATTTGAGGATTTCCAAATAGAGGACAACCACTACTCTCAGCAGGTCATGTATATCAATCTGCTTAACACAAGCTTCTGTTGTCAGGATTCTGATCACGAGATCAAATACTGTCCTCTCTATGTGCCCTGAAAACTCCGTGTGCCCAAAGTATCTCTTGAACCATTCAAAATCATGTACGAGGAAGGTTAGAAAGTTACAAGAGGCTGATGCAATAAGAGAAAATCCCAACAATCCAAGGCCCCTGGCTCTTATGACTAGCGGGAATAAGTTGTTATGGAAGAACCACAAAATCTGCATGCTAAAGAGCCTATAGTTGTTGCTACCAACTTAGCTACCCCATTGCCAAAGTACTCTAGCACACCCCTCGTGGCGTTTCTTCTCATGCACCAGTCAAATTTAGTTTATAATGTTTCCATCCCACAATTGGTGTCATTACTCCTTCCAAGAAACTCACAAGGGCCTTCTAAACAATCCTGAAGCCCTTCTCACATATGTTAGGACCATTTTCTAGCTTGCAATGTTGATTCCATGAAAGCGGAGTGCAACATTGAGTATGCCAATAAAAAAAATTGATTTGTAGTAATTTTTACATCACAACACTTCTTGTTTCTTATAAAATCAATATGATGCCTTTGATGGCTTAGAGGACATAGATATGGCTCTTGACCATCATTTCCCATTAATTTTCTATCTTGGAATGTTTAGGGTCTTACAGATTCCTGTTGTAAATATGTTGTGCATGAAACTCAAAAACAATGTGTAAATTTGGATGTTTTGTTTTTGCTTAAAGTAAAAATTTCAGGTTTTCATTTATAGATTGTATGCAAATCCATCTGGCCTAACAGCTTGGCTTTCTGTAGCAATCATGAAGTAAGAAGTGGTGGTTTAATTTTATTTTTTCCCCCAAATGATGACCTTTACTAATTGAAAATGACATCTACCCCACCAACCATGCCATATGGGTCCTATTTAATGTGGAGGACTTTCCTTTTGTCCTCATTACTATTTGTGCCTCAAACAATGCAACTGAAAGGGACGATCTATGGTGGTTAATCGCCAACTCAATTCCCAATGCTTATTGGGTAATAAGTGGATATTTTAATATGGTTGAATCACCTAATGATAAATGTGGCCACTTCCCTATGAGGTGGATTCTTGACGAAAGGGAAGCGTGGTATTTCATGCATAATAACTTTAGATTTTTTTATCCTAATGCATCTAGATTTCCCACCTCCACTAATCTACGTGGAGGGAAAGATCACATTCTTAAATGGATTGACAGGGCCATGCCAGCAGCTCAAAATTATTTTGAGTTTGATAGAAATGATTCTACACCAGTGGACATCATGACTGACTTTCTCCTTTTGGATCATTCTCCAATACGATTCCGTATCAATTAGCATGATGTGCGCCCCTTTTGTCATAAAGGCTAATTCTTTCTTAGTACCAAATTGATGCATAATGGCCCCAATATAAATCATATTAAGCGAGTTTGGAATTTAATTCCATGACCCATTCATTTCTGGTGATTTCAACCACCTATACAAGCCAGATGGATTCATTGCTGGGAGGATGCACTGATTCAGACAACAAGATTTCTTTGCATCTACAACTAACAGTTGGCAATAATTCGGCACTGATCATACTATGCTAATACCTCAGCTCTCATCCAAGTAGTGGTGTCACTTCAAGGAGATTCCTTCTCTAAAAATATACAACTTCAAGTTGCAATGCTTTGGCACCAATTCTAAATTATAGATAATTACAATGCTAGGGGTGCACAAATCCAGGCTCATATGCACCAGCTAAAAATTGGACATCAGGTTTCAAAATAATTTTTTCTCTCTCAGAGGCATAAAACCTTCCCAACAAATCTGAGCTATTATTAATGGTAGAGCTCACATTATTGACCCAAAACTTATGTTACAAGATTTTGTGCACTACTTCAAGCACATGTTTCAAGCTCAGCAACCCTTCGCAGCTCGCCAAGCTGCTCGTGATCAATGTTTGGGTGTTGTATCATGCAAATTATCAGAGGCTCAAAAGGTGATATGTGAGAGAATAATCACCATTGAATACCTGGGTTGCTTAGTTTTAATGACTATTCTATAGAAGTGCAGTTACAATCTACAGAATTCAACTATGTGTAATGAAAGTAATTTTATCAACTAATCTTAGACTGTAGAATAAAATACACACACACACACACACTTATTCTTAACAAATTAAACCATAACTGAATAACTAGAATTTTCAGCAAAAAGCAAGACTATTCATGAACTAGATTTGCATAACAAAATCATCCACTCTAAGCGAAAGTGATAATGGAGAAAGTAGAGATAGTTAATCAAAGCATACATGTAAAAACTTATCAAATGATAATTGCAGTAAAACTAATTGAAGGACTGTATTAATGAAAAAATCAAAGTAACCTTGTATCTCCTTGGTCGAGTGGGCCCTTGCTCTTCCTCGGGCTAGAGTATTCAAAAAATTTCTGATTATCAAAATGCCGTAGCTTTAAATAACTTGGAAATGATTTCATAACATATCAAAAACAAAAATCACGAATAGTATGCAGATAATCCTCTTTGATAATAAAAAAAGTGGTACTCGAGTTCTGAAGACAAAGTCTTCATATAGATAATGTTGGTTACAAGATACACCATATCAGGCGGCATAAAATACTGTCCATCAAATATCAATTAAAACTCATAGATTCCTATGGGCCATTAGAATCAAGCCCAAGCTAATAGGTCAATTTGATGGAAACAGTCTTCAGCCGCATGCTTCAAACTCGGGCTTCTTATCCACCAGTAACTTCCATTATTCCCTGCACACATCATCACATTTGATCTCATAAAGACAGTTACTAGGAAGTTTATGGGATAAACGATTTTCGTAAATAATAGTAAGAAAAATGCATCAACCTACTAAGGCATGACTACACAAAAAATCCCCATATACTAATAAGTCATATCACAAAGAGTATTTCCGATCTGAAGAGATTATATAAATGAGCCAAACAATGCACTCATTGTTTTCCCCGTGACTTTACCTATTGCATGTCCCAATGCAACTCATCTAAGCCCTGCTCTCCTGCCAAGCTAGTCAGCCATGTCATACTCCTCAAATTGATTAGTGTATTGCTTTGTGCTATTTTTACAGCCGTGAGTATTGGAGGTCATTTCCACCCAGGGCAGTGAAACCATCATGGGACTGTGCTAGCATTGTTCTGCCAAGTCGTGAGGAGGGCTTAACAGGAGTGGGTGGGCTGCACTTGGAGGCCTGCCCATTCATCAGTGTATTACTGGCTAGTTTTCTCTGTAGTTTGTTTGATAATGGTGATGAGGGCATCACCCCTTCACATGCTCCAGCTCAAATTCTGGGGAGAGAGGACCTCCCTACATTTCAAAGGCAGGCTTAAAGTATCCCATCTCCTATTGCAAGCTTGCCATGCAGCCCAAAAATTTCTCCTGACTATAATTTTCAAAATCAATAATACACTGAAGCAAAATTTGAGAAGTATTCACCCCAACCCCTTCCTGATAGTACAATGATCTAAAGTTTTTCCACATGGTGACATCTGTATGATGAGTTGGGTGAATGTAAAATCCGATGGACTGAGCAGTATTATTGAAACTATCTATTCAGTGCCTCCAAATTATCTGATTCCGCAATACAGACTGAAAGGATTTAATTTTAAAATCCCCCACAAATAGGTTGATCAAGAAATCAAGAACATTGGTCACTATCATGTTATGTAGATAAAATTCACAGAGAAAATTTTGAATTTTTGGAGTGCTGTTCTTGTAGACTGATAAAAAACTAGGTCCATCGGGATTTTCGTGAGGGGATTGAGAACACAATTGAAATAACTACCAAGAATAAAATTGTTCTTGGACATACATGCTGGAGACTGAGTAGGGTTTCCTACAGGACAGTAGTTTGATGACTAAAGGACAGACAGAGTCTAAGATAGATGTTAAATTTCGTTTTTCCTCTTCCATAGATTCTTTTTCCTTTTTTATTTTTTGATTTTCTTTCTGCAATTCCCTTTCATGAAGGGACAACTATTGGAAATTATTCAAGAGGGTAAGACCCTTATCACATTGACACTTTAGACAACTCACTCCAAGCTGCAAGGTAGAAATCTCCCAAACTTTTTCTACCATCTTTTGAGTAAATTCAACTTGTAATAAAGGGGTGGATTCTTCCATACCTTGTAACTGAGATTTTAGCAGTGCTATCTCCTCCAAATAGTTGCGAGAAGGTGCCACTTGAGTGTCAAGCATTTCTAGAGTTATAGTGTGAATTTCTATAGATGACAGAACAACAAATGATGGAGTGGCTGGGACATCCTTCATATGCAGCTCCTCCCGAATGTAGGTAGTGTCATCAGGCAAGGACTTCGATTGGAAACCACCTGTCTATAAAAATGAGCAAAGCTACCGGGTACCATAGTTGCATGTAGGAAGATGGGGCCATAGGACACTTTCCTTTTGAATCAGAAATGGATGGGGATGGTCCCTCAGGAGTACCAACTGTGTTGACATGCTCAGGTACGTCAGCTGCCTCTACTTGACTATGTGAAGGGTCCGATGCAAGGGTAGACCGAGGTGTAGAAGAGAGACCAAATTTTAATTGCTTAGACCTGGACCCTTCGCCACCAACACATCCCTCAAGCCTCCGCTTTGGCAAAAAAAAAACTTGGCTGTGAACACAACAGATGAATCAACCCTGGGTTTTTAAGCATAGACTTGCCCCCACTAGACTGGTGTTTCTGGCATACCTTAATGATGGAGTCTGTGAGGTACTCTGGAAAATTTACCCAAAGGGCCTAGTTGAAATGTCCCTTTTTAAGGTGAATAAGCATTTTGAGTGCATCACCACTGACAATAGAGGCCTAGCCGTCACATATAAAATACCTGTTGACCCATTTAGCAATATCACCCCAGATTCCAGGTAAACTTTTCCGCTTAACACCCTTTTGGACTCCTAATGGAGTCAGGATGACCTCCAGGAGTGCCTCTCCTCCATCACGGAACTGAGCAATCAGACTTTGCAAAGGGGCATTCGTCATAACCTTTAAACCAAAGTTTGGCACGCCAGACAGGTCAAAAATGACCTAACTGGTAATTTCAACTCTTTGTCTACCAACTTGTGAGTATGTGGACTCAAAATTGTTCAAGAACTCTTCCACAATGCTCTCATCAAAACCTTCAAACTGCAGAATGAAATCTAACCATCCAAAATCATGAAATACCTACGAAAGGGTAGAATTCCGGAGCAAGGTGTTAGGTGAAGTAGGTTTTGATGTCTTTCGCGGTCCCATGTAGAGCCAAAGAGTGAGAAATACATGGTAGCAGAAAAAACCAGAGTAGAGCGTCTCTTCCACTTCCCGTCAAATGTTTGATAAAACCAGTCATGATTGATGTGCATACCACAATGGTAAGAAGTGGTTTTAAAGCATTAAATTTCAAATGACACCAATATTCCTTGGGTAGTGCAACATCAAGCGAAGGTGATGGTGAGAAAATAGTGATGAGACCGGCCACCCATATGAGATTAAGATTTTTACGGCAGCACATATCCCATGGTTGAGGAGCATGCACCATCTATCCAGATGTTGGAGAGTGTGACACATCAAAGCATGTGGAGATTTATGAGCCATTACTCCTTTTATGTCATCATTCTTAGAGCCATATTTGGAAGAGATCCAGAATGATCATAGGAATCATTTCATGATGGCATCATAATGAAAAATGACTACATAGGGAAATGTTTTGCATATAAATATCATTAGCAAGTTAAATTCACTTACCCATGCCACATTTAATCAGTAGATATCCATAGATTCCTACGCCCTGTAATTTGGGATGAAACATGATTAGTGGCAATAGAAATAATGAAAATTCTTGCATTTATTACAATAAGAACTACTAACTAAGGGAAGAAGATCAAATGAAGGATCATCTTCCTTTATTGAATATGTAAAACATTAATTACTCCATGCGTGAGAGGCAAAGATCCTCCTTAGCATGCATGTTTGTTCGTAATAGAATGTCGTTGGTGAAAGTCTTCTTATCTAGAGGTTGGTGATAAACTCGGAGCCTGTGTCCAATTTACCAAAAGAGTCCATTTGTCTCCATCAATATGTATCAATCGAACATAGCCATGATCAAACAATTGATTTACCTGATAGGGACCTAACAAATGTGTACGCAACTTTCCTTAAAACTGCTGATAGCGGGAATCAAAGAGTAAAACCCATTGTCCTTCATGAAATATCTTTTTTTTATGTGAGCATCATGTCAAGTTTTCCATTGATGCTATAGAATTTCGGTCTACTACTATGCCTCCATCCGCATTTCATCTAATTCATTCAACTACAACATTCGTTCACATTCTGCTTCATCCAAATCGATCCCAACTTCCAATGTTGTTCGCTAGGTGTGCAACTCAAACTCCACAGGTAACTGTGGCTTCCCAAAGACCATCTCATAGGGAGAGAAACCAATAGTTGTTTTCCAGGTCGTGTTGTAGGCCCAGACAGCCTCAGGAAGCTTTGGTACCCAATTCTTTCTATCAACATTGACCACCTTAGTTAGAATATTCTCGAGCTCTCGATTGGTTACCTCCATTTTCCCATTGGATTGGGGGTGATATGGTGATGATTTTTGGTGCCTGATTCTGTAGATTCCTAAGAAAGCTTCAATCATATTTGAAACAAATTGAGGACCTTGATTAGATACAATGGCCCTTGGTGCTCCAAATCGCAACAATATCCGGTTGTAGAGAAAATCAGCAACGACATCTTCATTGGCATATGCCAATTCTTGAACTTCAGCCCATTTGGTGACATAGTCCGTGCATACAAAGAGATACTCCTTCCCGAAAGATGGAGGATCAAATGGTGCAACAAAATCAATACCCCATTTCTCAAATGGTCCTAGAACCAACTGAGGGTTCAGAGGCATTTCTGTAGAAAGTGTAGTCTTTTCCATTCGTTGACATGCAACACACTGCCACACATGCTTTTTGACAGTCTTATGGAGGAAAGGCCAATAGTAACCTGCTCTAAGGATCTTGTGAATTGTTTGTTTCACTGAATAATGTCCACCTCTTGGCTCATCATGACATGCTCACAGTATGTCATGTACCTCATCCTCCTGAACACACCTGCGAAGAACCATGTCAAGACAACATTTAAATAAGAATCCGTTACACCATTTATATGTTGCACTATTTCTAACCAATCGCCGTCTTTCCTTATTAGTAAAATAGGTAGGAAAATTCCCTCCTATTAAATAATGCGCGAGATCAATGAACCAGGGAGTCTTGGTGGAGATAGCAAACAAGTTTTCATCAGGAAATCGATATTGGAATGCTTTGTCATCACCTCAAACATTTATTCTGGAAAGAAATTCCAAGAACAACGTTAGATTTCCCAGTCTTTTCTATAATAGTGAGATTGAATTCTTTCAACAAGAGTAACCAGCGAATGAGCCTTCCGCCAACCACTAGTTTGTTTATCAAATATCGAATGGCAGAGTGTGTCAGTGTAAACAAAATTTTTATATCCAGTGATGTAATGATGAAATTTATTCAAAGCATATACCACAGCCAAAAACTCTTTTTCTGTAGTAGTGTAATTCTTTTCCGTAGGAGTCAGATTTTTGCTAATAAAATAAATTGAATACATATGATCTTTTGAGTCTTTTTTTCCTAGGACAGTGCCCATGGTTGTATTAGAAGAATCAGTGTGGATATGGAAAGGTTGTCCCTAGTCAAGTCCACATAAGACAGGTGCTGTTGTCAGCTTTTCTTTGATATAATCAAATGCATGTTGACACTGAGAAGACCATTCAAAAACACAATCTTTGGTTAACAATGAAAACATTGGGGCAGAAATTTTGCTAAAATATTTTATGAATCGGTTGTAATAACCTACATGGCCAAGGAAACTTTTGATGTTAGTCTGATTAGCTGGTATAGGTAATTGGGTGATGACTGATATCTTTTTGGAATCCACCTTTATAGCTTGGGCTGAAACATGGTGACCTAAGACAATTCCTTGATCAACCATCATTAGATAGTTTTCATGACTCAGAGATAGTTGGTGTTGTTCACATCGACTGAGTACTTTCTCAAAATTATTCATAGATTCTTCAAAAGTGGATCCATGGGACAATGAAATCATCCATGTAAAACATCAACACAGTTGTTAGCAAGATCTGCAAAAATGGCCAAGACTGCTCGCTGAAATGTGGCAGGGGCATCATAGTGCCCAAAAGGTAAGACTCTATAAGTGAATGTACCCCAAGGGCACATAAAAGTAGTCTTATCCTGATCAATAAGGGCAATACTAATTTTATTATACCCACTAAACCCATCCAAGAAAGAGAAATATTTCTTACTAGCCAAATTGTCTAGGACTTGGTCAATGAAAGGTAAGGGAAAATAATCTTTCTTGGTGGCTTTGTCAAGTTCCCTGTAATCAACACATATTCTCCACTTACCATTCTTATTAGGAACAATAACTAATGGGGAAACCCACTAAACTATCAGATATAGGATAGATGAAACCTACCTTTAGAAGCTTTTTTATCTCACTTTTAACTATGTCTCTCAATGCTGGATTGATTCTTCGTTGTGGCTGCCTTATAGGTTTGACGTCATCAGTGTAAGTATGATGTGTACAGATGCTAGGATGAATTCCTTTCATATAAATGTAATCCCAAGCAAAAGCATGAGAATTTTTCTTCAGAACCTCAAGCTCCCCAGCTTCTTGATTGACCTCTAAGTCACTTCCTATAGTTAGCTCTCTACCGATACTGACAAAATCCTACTTAGTATCATTTGCAAGAGCAAGCTCCTTACTAGTGATAAAAGAATTCAATGGGAAAACATGGGGCTGAAGCATGTGTAGGATGGATATGTTATCAAAAGACAGAACCTTAGTTAAAGGACAATAGAAACCAAGAACTAAATGTTCGGAATTATAAGCATAGAGTTTCCTACCAGACTCAGCAGAGGCAATGTCTACTGCCAATATTCTGAATTTCGTAGAAGTAGTGCTGATTTTCATTGTTGCAGAGTCCTTGGAATCAGTCAGTGCATATGAATCTGAAGCTTCCGTCATATGATTCTGTACTACAATAGTGGCCAGAAAAGAAGAATTAAAAGAGTTAGCATTCAAAGAATCCACCCATACCTGGTCACAATTGTTCATATAAGGCTGGGCAGGAGGATATAATGAAATGTGTTTGGATTTCTACCCATTTAGAATTGTCATGTTGCCTGACCTATAGTCAATGTAAGTAGCAACCGTAGCCAGCCAAGGTCTTCCCAAGATGAGTGGATATCCCAACTTCTGAGCTTTAGGCTGAAAAACTATGAAATCAACTGGGTACTCTTATGATTCAACAGTGACCATTATATCTTCAACCACACCATCAGGTAGAGCAATGGATTGATCTACTAACTGTAGAACAGTGTTGGCCTGGTTGAAGTCCTATCAAGGATAGTAGGTTAAAATCTTTTGTTGTGATGACATTAATAGTAGCACGAAGATCCACCAAAACATTAGATATTGACTGGTTGTTTATACAAATAGTAATGACAGGGCTCCCAGGATCCCCATATTTTGGTGAGATGAGGATGCCAACAACTAAATCATCCAAATTCCCTTCGACTCTGAAAGTCTTTGGGTATTTATTTTTTCTTCCTAGTGTCTTTATAAATTCGTTTCTAGTGTTTTGGTTGAGTTCAGGGATGTTCCTTATTGCACGTAGCAGTGGAACCTCAATATGTAGTTTTTTCAATTCCTGAACTAGTTTTGTTTTATCTGCAATCCGAGTGTCCAGTAATCACTCAGGAAAAGGGGTTGTAATTGGTTTGGGTACTTCATCATCATGGTTATCTGGCATTGGTGAAGAACTAATGTTACCCTCAAGTTTTTCTTCCTTATCGGCATCATCAGGCAGTTTTGTGATAATAACAGGAGGGTTCAATATTATGCCAGATCGTAATCGTAAATTACCAATAGTGTTAACCTAAATGGTGTTACCTACGTCTGTGTCATCAATCGAAGTTGTCTGTTGATTTTTAGGATTGGCTACTGGCTGAGCCAGAAGTTGTGTTTGTGTTTCTTGTCCTTGATTTTGGTAGGCTTGAGGTGGAGACATTAAAGCTTGCTGTGGTTGCTAGAACCTGCGTTATTGAGTACCGTTTTGTGGTGGTACCTAGGACTGATTTTGGCTAAAATTTTGTTGAGGACCCCACTACTGATTGTGCCAAGGATTGGCTGTGGGTGGTGGAGCCCAACCCGGCTGAGTGTAGGGATTTTTCCAAGGTGGTGGATATGGATAAGTCATCTAGTTTCAGTTTTCCCACTCAAGTTGTCCCCAAGAAGACTAAGAGGCCTGATTTGGCCATGGCATTCCTAGGGATTCTGAGTTGGTCTAGATGGGAACCCACCCTGATTGTCTGGTCTTTTGACAAATTTCAAATCAGCACTTGTTTGAGAGATGACATTCAAACCTCCCTTTAATTGTGGTAGAAGTGTGCAATTTTTAGTGTCATGGTCACTAACTTCACAGATTAAGCACATATCTGTGACATCTAAAGGGCATTCTCTCAAGGGGTGTCTCTTCCGAAATTTAGGGAAATACATGTCCAATGGTTCTTTAGCAGGGGTGGATTTTTCCTTGATTCCATCTATGGTAGATGTTAATTGCAAAAAAATGTCTATTTTCATGTTGGCCATTTCTTCTAGAAGTTCAGAGGTACCCAAAGACTTGGATGTTTGTTTCCTTCTTATTCCTCCACGTCTTCTATAATATCTTCTACATAGCTCAGTAATTTTTTCCATTGTAAGCTTATGCACATCTACACCTCCCATGAGATGGAGAGAATCCTTGGTTTCCTCATCCAGTCCTTTCAGAAAGTCTGTTTTAGTGATGTCTGCATGTAACTCATACCCATTGCGTTTATGGAGAAAGAGGAATCTATCTAGATAATCCTCTAGATTCTCATCTTCCTTTTACCATATTTGGAAGAACTCCTCTTCCTATCCCTTCCTCTATAATAGTCTTTGTATTTATCTAGGAAGGTTGTTTCCATGGCTTCCTAGGAATTAAAGGAGTTAGATGGTAACCCCATAAACCATCTCATAGTATAATCTTTGAGAGTGGAGGGAAATACTTTGATTTTTTGATTGTCATCTCGGTAATCATATGTCTAGCACAGGATTTTAAATTCAAATAGAAACTAATCAGGGTCTTCTTTGGTCATTCCTCGAAAGAGGGGGAGGATGGATGGTGAGATGTTTTTCATGGGTGCATCCTCATTTGCATCGAGGAAAATGGGGTATATAAATTTTCATCCTAAGGGTTGTTCTTTAGCATTCCCAAGATCCCCCATTGTAGAATGATGTGAAGAGGATATAGAATGCTCAGAAAAGGTTTTAGGATTTGAATTGGAATCTGATTCACTCTCAGTGTTTCTCTCTTATGAAGTTTCTAAAGAGATTTGTTGAATATTGTGTGCTATAAATCTCCCTTTGTTATCTCGTGACCTATGCATCCAGGTTGGTTGGTTTAAATCGAGGTTTGAGAGAACTACTGGTTTCCTATATGAAACTCCATTAACACCCATAGCATATGGAATAAAATAATGGAGCTTATGGTTATGTTTTCCCGGCAATGGTGCCAAAAATGATGGGTCATTGTATTCTTCCAATCATTTAACTGACATAATATTTGTCAATGTCATTCTAAACCAGGGCTGTGTCCTAGGCAATATGTAATGGAGTCTAGGAGAACCAGTTATATGTTGAGTTTTTTGGGGGGTACTTAGTTTTAATGACTATTCTACAGAAGTGCAGTTACAATCTACAGAATTCAACTATGTGCAATGAAAGGAATTTTATCAACTAATCTTCGACTGTAGAATAAAATACACACACACTTATTCTTAACAAATTAAACCATAACTGAATAGCTAGAATTTTCAGCAAAAAGCAAGACTATTCATGAACTAGATTTGCATAACCAAAAATCATCTACTCTAATCGAAAGTGATAATGGAGAAAGTAGAGATAGTTAATCAAAGCATGCATGCAAAAAATTATCAAATGATATTTGCAGTAAAACTAATTGAAGGACTATATGCATGAAAAACTCAAAGTAACCTCATATCTCCTCATTCGAGTGGGCCCTTGCTCTTCCTTCGGATAGAGTATTCAACAACTTATGATTCTCAAAATGTTGTAGCTTTCATTAACTTCGAAATGAGTTCATAACATATAAAAAACAAAAATCCAGAATAGTATGTAGATAATCCTCTTCAATAATAAAAAAAGTGGTACTCTAGTTCCTAAAGACAAAGTCTTCATATAGATAATGTTGGTTACAAGATCTATCATATCAGGCGGCATAAAAACACTATCCATCAAATATCAATCAAAACTCATAGATTCCTACGGGCCGTTAGAATCAAGCCAAAGCTAATAGGTCAATTTGATGGAAACAGTCTTCAGCTGCATGCTTCGAACTCGGGCTTCTTATCCACCAGTAACTTTCATTATTCCTTGCACACATCATCACATTTGATCTCATTAAGGAAGTTAGTAGGAAGTTCATGGGATAAACGATTTTCATAAATAATAGCAAGGAAAATGCATCAACCTACTAAGACATGACTACACAAAACATCCCCATATACTAATAATTCATATCACAAAGAGTATTTCCGGTTTGGAGAGATGATATAAATGAGCCAAACAATGCACTCATCAATGTAATCTTCTTCCAGTTGTTCATCCAGAATAAACAAGATTTACACAGGGACGATGCATCTTGGTAACATCATTGTGGTGTGGGAAGGCAAGGAATGGGCTCATAGGTCTAATCAGGCCACCATGTTTATCAAACTTTATTTTGAGAAGGCTTATGATTGGATTGAATGGCCATGTATACTGGCCATGCTCCAAGCCCTTGGCTTTGGTCCCATTTTTATTAATTCTATCAATGTGATTTTTATAGATGGTTCCTCTCAAATATCTATCAATGGCCTCAGCTTAGAATCTTTTGATATTTTTCTTTTTATTTAGTAAGGCTTCCCTCTTTCCCTTGCACTGTATGTGCTTGCGGCCAAAATTTTTGGCTATCTGTTAGCTCATGCCAAAGCACAAGGTCTTGTTCGCGGAATCTCACTTCCTTCTGTGCCCACTTCTCAACTTCTTAATGGCCATTTTTTTTCTGATTCCTTTCTTACTCTCATTAAAGATAAAAACAATATTCACAATGCTATATAATGTTTGGATATGTTTTTTTTAGCTTCTTGCTCATTCATTCAATGACAAAAAACCTAGTGTTATCATCATTCTTTCCTTCCTGTGCCTGATTGGCTTTCCACTTTTGAATAGAAAATCCTAAAACATGGTGAGATTGTTAAATTCTTAGGTATTCCTTTTTCTTTTCAAGACGATCTGGCCAATCTATGGCAATATGTCATTCAACAGGTGGAAAAAATTTTGGAATATTGGATTACCAGACCTTTATCCTTGGTTAGAAAATTCCAAATCTATTCCAAACCTCTTGCAGCCACAAATGTTTACTACTCATCATGTTGGGTTCCTTCCAAAGCTTCCATCCAAAATATGGAAAAACTACTCAAATCTTTCTTGTGGGCTAATTATTCTACAGGAAAACATTTTCATCAGGTAGTTTGGGACATTTGTTTCTTGCCTCTAAATTTTACGAGCCTCAAACTTATTCACATTCAACACGAAGGGAAATATCTTTGCACTAAATGGATTACAAAAATCATTATTATCCGAGAAGCTTTGAAAGTTCTTATACCGCATGATATTGCTGAAGGTTCCTGTACGTACCCAAAATTGTAGGGTATTGCACCATCGAAAAGAGGTTACACATACCCCAATGATGATACAGGTCTCCTTACAAGGTGTTCAAGATCTAGAAAGGCTTACCAAGTATAGGTTTGTATCCAGTATGTCTCATCCGGCCTCCGTGGGCTTTGTTCTGCTCTCTGCCCCCCCCTTTCCTTACATTTTAGTCTTAAGTGATGAGACCATCGCCCTACCTAGGCGGTGGTCCCATGACCACTGCCCAGGCTAGGGCGGCGGTCCTGTAACTACCACCCTACATAGGGTCGCGGTTCTGTGTGCGTTTTCCAGAATGTTCCGACGATCGCGTCAAATGTAAAATTTCAATTTCTATCCACATTTTTCAGCTACTTTACTTTACATTTATTTTTTGGCCGCCATATGAATAGTGTTTTCACTTTGTTTAATGATAAAAGAGTTCCATTCCAAGTTACCTTCTAGTGAATTCATTTGCTATAAATAGCCAGCTTGTTTTCAAACAAGAGGCCCTTCTCCTTCTCGGTTTAATCATTCAGTATTTTGAGTTTCTTGTTTAGAATTCCAATAGTTTCATGTTTTGCATCCATTGTTAATCTTCTTTTATTGTTTAGAGGTCATTTGATCTTCTTGTTTCAATATTGCTTCATTGTTGTTCCATGCAAACCAATTTAGAATAAGATAGTTTCATTCTTAGATTGGAATCCATTTAGAGTTGTAGGATTTATATGGTTAAAAAAGATAGTTGTTAGAACTCTCAGCGTATTTGTGTTGTATTCCTGTAATAAATCCCACTAAGAAATGCAAAGTCAATATTTATTCATTTGCATTATCCCTCTCTTACTCGCATTATATTCGGTCTATATCTAAAGTTGCCATTGTTCAAGTACCTTCTTCTATTGATACTATCATATACACACTTTTCTGGATTCATGAGAACACGAAGGAATGAGCAGATCACACTGAGGGGATGAAGTCACACACAACTAGATTTACCACTATTATGTAAAATCCAAGTTAGAGCTATCAAATTTCTAGTTACAACGTATCAAATAGAGTAGTTAATTATTTCATTGTAATCAAATCTCACTTTCAATATTGCCAGGGAAGTTGTGGGGAATGATTGTTTATGAGAAGTTATGATTTGTTCCTCACTTCTGACGTAAGATTGGAGGTTTTTAATTAAGTTAATTAGATGTCTTTCATCTAGATTCACACATTTGCATAGGTGAATAACCACACCAGGTTATCTCACTTGTTTAGTTTTAGTATAAAAGTATTTTAAATAAGTTGTTTGTAATTATAATATTTCAATCGTGTATTTTATTTAGATTAGATTTCCTTTCAGTAGTAGCATAAATTGTTATTGTCAGTATAATTTAATTCAGAGTTTTCAAACTAGATTAAACACTTGAATTCTAGTTAGGAGGATAAACCGTAGGGAATTTACGTTACCCATTCATAGCCTCTAAATCTCCCCTTTCTCATTCCAGCTACCAGGAGATCACACTACAAGATCTTAGTCACTGATCCTCCCATAATTATCTTTAGGAAAGTTGCTTGTTGATTCTCATCCTCACCTGTAGATTTTCTCTCGTAGAAAAATGACCATAATCTTGGATGTGACTTCATCTAAGTCACCCACATTTCAAACCACTGGCTGTCTCGGCACGACCTTGGGAGTTCAAGTACAGGGAAGGTCACTTACCGATTATCATCCTTGCATGTCACTTTTCCATCGTACAAAATTGGTGAACCCGACATGAAACAAATAACTGTTTCATCTTCTCTACCTCATTAGCCTTCACATCAGCTTCACCACCAAAATTGGTGAACTTGATGTGAATCAAACAACTATTTCATTTTATCTACCTCATTAACCTTCACATCAGCTTCACCAACAAAATTGGTGAACCTGACATGAAACAAATAATTGTCCTCCTTTTTATTTTCATTTCTTTCATCCACCTTCATTCTGTCCCATTACTCTGCGAGTATTCATATACCCCCCGAATATGTCAGGATACGATGCATATGGTAGACCTCTCTTAAGTCTTGAAATAAATTATGGTCGAACAAATAGAAAACCCTCACCCTCACTTTCTACATGGGCTAATAATTATTCAAGTAATTACTTGTCATCTCAAACTCCCCCTCAAAGAACTAGTTCTAGTTCTTTGTTCTGAATTAAGGAGTTGGATCAGCTTGCACAAATGCAACAACCAGAGCCCTCAAGCTCTAAAAATATGATGTTTACTAGGGAATCCACTTCATCTCCTCATATCTTGTTCAGACCACATATCAGTAGACATTCAGACCCACTCCCATTTTTGGATGAGGAGTACTTAGCACTCTATGCTAGAAGTGAACAACTCTTCCAAAACATGTATCCACCTATAGGGAGTTTGCAAATACAATCTGATACCCTACTCCAAGAAAACATCCCCATTCCTCCACCTATGGGAAATGCTCTTGGTGAAACTTGGCAGGATAATGATCAATTCATAATAGGGTATCTTACCCCTTTACAACCTCAATGTATACAACAAACACCATTAAGGAAAAACATTGTGTCTTCGCCAATAGAGGTCATTTCAGCCTTATTTGAGAAGGTTAGAGGACTGGAACTTGCTCAAGAAAACTAAAATTCATATTTTGGGAAAATAGGAATCCCCAACTGTCCACATCACCCTAGTTAGGTTAACCTCCTTACAGGAACGGGCATGTTAGGCATGCCTCCTCAACATCCATATAATTACCCACAGCAAACACCAACTAGGACCACATTTTCAAATGTTGCTCTAATTAAAAATATGATACCTTCCGACTTGGCACCAAACAACCCATACCAGAACAATGCTCGTCACTACTTAAACATTTATTCAAAATCACCACAAGGAGACATGTTCTCTTCTACCATGATGTTCATTCAACCACAGGGATTCCCTTATTTCCATGCTATACCATATCAACAAACCATGCCACCCCCACCCCCCCAGCAAGCACCATTGATGGTTGAGGCCCATGCGGTAGGGACTTATTCAAAATATTTAAAATAGCCCCTAGAATTAACCATATGAAGTGTTATGCTCTCAAGACCTCTTCCCAATTTACTCAAATAAAAAGGGGAAGGAGATCCAAATGCACACATTAAGGCCTATGCCATATCCATATGGGAATTACTCCCTTGGGATGGGGTTGTTGCTAAGATATTCCCTACAACCTTAGAGGGTATTTCCCTTGATTAGTATTCTAGAATGCCTGAAGCCTGGATACACTCATTTAAACAACTCATGTCAGAGTTCATCAAATATTTTGATATGAACAAATTGTTAAGAATAGGAATCAGGGAACTCTTGCATATTAAACAAGAACATAATGAATCCACTGATCATTTTATTCAAAGATGGCATATGGTTCTCTACTCATCAGAAAGTGCTCCAAACATGGATAAGATGGAACTATGTGATTTATTCCTTCATTATCTCAATAGAGATATAAAGGAAGAAGTCCAGAAGTTCCCACTAAGAACTTATAATGAAGTACTTGAAAGTGCTCTCCGAATCAACCAAACAGCAATAGATAGTGGTCGTAAGACATATGGAACAAACGAGAAATTAATCACTCCCAATCAAAACACCACGGCCTATCCTAATATTGGGAATGCTAATCAAGGACCTAGAAGATACTTAACAAGAACCGTGGAGTTACAATAGATGGAGTAACTGACCAAACTAAAAGAAAAAATGTTGTGAAAATTTCGCCACCCATTAATAATCAGTGAAAAACTAATTTTACTCCAACAATCAACACGGTGGATTTTAATCATCCACCATGACCACAACAACAACAACAACAACGAAAAATCCAAACGTAAGGTCCAAATCAAAACCCAATTGGATATCAGAGTCAAAACCAAAGGCAATAGCCTCAAAATTTTAAATCTAACAACCAACAACCTTATCAGAATTTTGGGCCACAGCAAGTTTCAAATCAATAGCCTCGAAATTATAATCCCAATTTGTATTGTGGTTTCCAAAAAATTCAAGGTCACGATACTAGGACTTTCCTTGACTACGATAAATTTATGCAACATTTTCCAGAAGATCAAAAACAACTCTTTATAGATATGTTCTTAGAAAATTCTGTAGTACCAGCTCCAAACACTTACATAGGGGTAGTTTCCCCTCAAAATGCACCCCTCAAGATCTTTAATGATCTGATCCCAAACCATTCTAACAATAACAGGTTAGATCCAAGTGGAACAAAAAAGGGTGTTATAACAGGAAACAATGATCATGAAGCTTCAACTTCATTAAATCCACAGGTCCCACAACCTAATGGGCCTATTAATCAATCAAAAATTGATGTTGGTTTATGAATACTAGTATTTAGGTCCTCACCACTTCCACCAGACATTATTACACAATTCTCCTTATTAAACGTAGCAGCCAATCAAGCTAAGGATTTCTGGACTAGACTAGAGAAATGTCCATAAAACCCTAGAAAATCCACTACACCTCCCATCACCATTTCATGACCTTGTCTGGAAATATACACGAAGCACCTACAGGTCACTTCCCACATATCCAACAGCCAATAAACAGGATCTCGGCAGAGATCAACATTGATTAGAGCCTCCGAATAGCTATTATATCTAAACGATCCATTACACCAATTCAGGTTAGGAGGGCCTTCTTTGCCTTAGATTCACAGATTCCATTATTGTGTATTGAGGATATAAGATTACCCAACTAATTTATCTATATCTATATATAATCCACATTCACCAGCTGTCTCGGCACGACCTCGGGAGGCCAGGTACGAGGAATAGTTATTTTTAGATTCTTATGCTTGCATGTCACTTTTCCATTGTATAGTTCTCCTTATCTCCATCATGTGTGGAAAGGATTAGGGTTTGTCAATTTTCACATTACCTTAGCACCTATCAAATAATTGGCACTTTTATGCTTAAGATAATTTGGAAATCTTTTGAATGTATTAAGCCCTAGATTTTGTGGAAGGGGGTTGATTTCAAAATGGGCTTTTTGTCAACAAGAAATCTCTCTGGTGGTCACCGATTTTCCAATCTCAAGATAAGTGTTTAGAAGAGGTCTCGAGAACATCCATGCTCAAATTATTTGAACACGGAATTCACACCATCGAGGACTTCTACAAAACTGCTCAATCTTGGTTATCTTTGTTAGATTTTAAAACTATGTTTCAAATTTCTAACTAGGAACAAGATACTTATACTACCATGATCAATTTGGTTCCTGACCACATGTTGCATAATATTTTTGTAAATTCCTCTCACCCATGGTGGACAGACTGGAAGTGGTATGCAGATACCCCATTTTGTAATTACAAATCCAACAAAGGCTATCGTTGGCTCTTCCCTCATTTACCCATGGTGGATAAACTTAATACATTTTGGGGAATTCATTCCACATTATCTACCTGGAATAGGTGATTTGAAACTATTTGAAATCTATGTGTGGAGCCCAACATTACTCATTTCCTTTAGTGTATACTTCACTGATGCCTTCCCATCGAGGCTCATCTTGTTCAAATTGGGATCCCAATTCCCAAATGTTCTTTCTGTGGTCATTTAGAAATAATCTTACATGTGTTCTGGTTTTGTCCCAAATCTCAAAATGCTAGGAATTGGATACATTAATTTTTCTTTCCTTTATGGCCTCATTGCTTCACTTGGCAACACATCCATTTGGGAGATAATCCCAATATTTTGCCTATGTTCACCCAAATTTGATATGCTTTCGGACATGATATTCTATTTTTGGATATGGCAAGAAAGAAATTATTTTTTCTTTGTTAAATCTACAGCTGATAAATATTTCTCCATTTATAATAAATCTAAGGTGATCTCCAATGTGCTTCTGTAGATTCAAATTTAGGCCAACAAGGTTACGTTGGAGGTGTACCACCTTAAGACCCTATTGTGCCACAGGGGGGAAGCCCCATGTAATGTTGCTCGATTACCTTCATCCCCTACCAAGTGTCCCTTAACTTCCACCCTTGCTGGCCAGTGTAGCCAGTCTCAGTGTCATGTGTTCAGTCACAGTCACTGCTCCCTGGTCCCATTGCACCAGTGCAGTTACTCACTAGCTCACTAGTACCTTCATCAGCTTGCTAGCAGGTCTTGGGCTTGCCACCTCATCAACATGAGTGGGGCTCTCCTCTTTCTGCTACTACACATCATGATGCTTGGCACCCACTGCCTCAACTGCTGCCACAAGAAAAATTCCGCAACCTCAACCTCGCCATTCCTACTCACGGGGAAGTGGACACAGAGGTAGAAGTTTTTGTTTGTTGGGAACTTCCAAATGCTAGAAAGGATTTATCTAGTTTAGGGTGGCAAGATGATCATGATCCACCCACCTTGGGCATGTTTTTTGTTGCTGCTTGATTGTTGTTTTTGTCTACTTTTGGGTTATGCAAATATTTTGTACTGTCTTAGGCTCAGCCTGGTTTGACTCTCATTACTCAAGGCTCAGCCTATCTTTATTTATGGTTTTGGGGTATGTTCTCATACTACCATTTTTTTTGTTTAAATTTATCTTTTATCGTATCAAATTAATATAATATGAGATCCTTTTCATCCAAAAAAATTGATAAGTCTAAAATGTCGCTTAAGATGTGATGCTCTCCATGTTCTACTTTGGGTTTATAAAAATTCTTAACCCGATTGGTGGGTTTGTTTGTCATGAATCTATTATTATTATTATTATTCTTTTTGTTCACTCAACATTTATTATGTTGTTAAATACATGGAGGAACAAGCAACAAATAAGATACTTTTGAAGTTATATAACTCCTATCATATTCTTTCAATGTGAACCTTATGACTCTAAGGTATATTGAAGCTATATGAATCATATCATATTATTTCAACCAGAACCTTATGAATCTAAGGAATATCTATATTGCATTACCTTAAAAATAAATCTAAATGTATCCTAACTCTACATACCCTAGAATTTATGCATTAAACATATCTTATTAAGAAAAATATTGATAATGGCCTACAGGATGAGAGTAATGGCGTATAAAATGAGGGTAAATAGAAAATATGTAAAATTTACAGACCCTAAAATTTCATTTTATAGCAAGGAAATATTGATAAAAGGCATACAAGGTGTGAGTGAGATTAAAATGTTGTGAAATCTGAACACCAATACAGTGTGAGCAAGTGAGTTGCCTTACTAATACATAAATTGTACTTTTTATTATATTAATTAAGAAAGTACTTTATCATTTGTTTGTACATGTAAAACCCTTTTCACAATCAATAGATCAATCTATAATTTTTACAATTATTTGTCTACAATAAAACTAAATGTCTAATAATTTCAAGATTTACAAAACAAAGAACACAACCTTTTATTTTAAATTTCATTACAATTATTTTGGGTTTAACCAATAACTCTTCTTTCATCAAATTTAAGAATTTAAAAATCTCATATTTCCTCTTTCCCGTTTAAATTTTTTTTTTATTAAAATGATGGTGCAATAAAACTCCTTAAGTTTAGTATCAACAATAGATAAATTCCTTTCAAAATGTATAGTACGTAAATATCCTTCCATACACAAACTACAATCATGTTTATGGAGTATTTCCAAACACTATCTACACGACAATCCTCTTCCCACCTCTTGAAGTTATAATTTAACAACATTATCTAAAATTTAAACTAATAGTTTACATTAACTTTCCATCTAACCTTTCTATGGTAGCACAAATCAGTCTACATTGTATTTTTTGCTTTAAAAATATAATAAAATAACCTTAAATATGCAAGAGAAAAAACCCCTTTAAATAGGGAACATGATGTTGAATTTTTTAAGAATCACTCCATTTCAACAAACATGAATGCAAGCTAAATTCCATTTCCCAACACTCCTGAAACCATAAGGAAAGATGCTTGGTTGTACACCCATCCAACATGAATCATTAAATGCCACTTCCTGAAAAGGAAGGCATGCTAGCCTTTGCCAAGCCCATGGGAAAGAGAGGGATCATGCCTCCAATATGAACAAGGTGGGTGAGGTTAAAAATCACCAAACATATACAAAATATGAATAACTTCCACAAAACAATAACAAACCAATAAATATTTCAATACTTCTCAAGAAAGAATAAAAGAAATAGAGCTAACTTATTGCACCAAAATGTTCCCATATAACGAAATGAGTATAAACACATTTTAATTCTACCACAAGCTTCGATATCTTCCCATACCTCCCAAATGTTTTTCCATGCATTTCATAAGGAGGAAAAATGATGGAGAACTAAGAAGCAAAGCATTCGAGATGACCTTCATACCTATTTCAAAACATGGATAAGAAATAAACCAAGATTCCTAAGCTAAAATAAAAAAAGAAATTTTATAAACTTATATCAAAAGAAATAACATCCGAATCCAAATTGCAAGCTTAAACCCTCCAAGATCCTTGTTCATCTCTAAGCTCTTGCCCAAACTCCCCATGCAAAAATGAGACCCAAAAGTTCCCCTGATAATCTAAGTGGAGGTCTACGAAGAGAAGTCACCCCAAAGGATTCTCACCAATGAGAAGGTGACATGTGTCACCCTATTCCCTCTCCCAACATGACTCCCATCAGTCTATATAAATCAAAATACAAGAGTAAGAATGAAGGAGAATCCCTCAAAATACCAAATTAAGATTAAAACTAAATTTCCTCCTCCTAAGGTGGCTCACCAATCGAGCTAATTAATAATGTGATGGACAAGAGGGGATCAAATGGGATCACCAAAACCCACTAATAACTAAATTCCAGTCATTATATTTATTCAGAACACAAGGTGAAATATACAAATATACAAACTCAATACAAGCACCCATATATCAATATGCACCCATGTAATGTATGATGGGGGCAATAAGATGTCATTCCCTTTCACCTTATAGGGTTTTTAGCAAATTTGTTACCTAGTTCCATCTGCAATAGTTTGGTCACATTATTTAGAAATGTTATTAGGGAAAGCTACATGGCCTTATGACAGTGTTGCCTTGGTTTTGGGAACATTCAAGTTCCACATCATTGTAAATTCAAACACATTTTTGGGGATTCGATCACCCCCATCTCTAAAAAAATGCCAAATTTGAATCTCCATTTTTTCAAGAACTTATCTCCATAAATATGATATCCCCTCTTAATGCCTATAACATGTTTCTCTGTTATCTCTACATGCGTCATCCAAAGATTCACATTACTCACTATGATTGGTTATTATCTATAAATATGCTTGTATGTTTATTTCTTCAACACTCTCACATCTATAACTCTCTTTTCCTTTACACTTGTATATTTATTTCAATAGCGTAAAGGGGGGAGATGTTTTCACCAAACTTTGCACAAAAATCATTATTACATCATGTATTTGTTAGTTTGATATACACATGAGTTTTAAATTGTGAAACAAGACCTTAGTGACATCATCCCATTTGTTGAATAAATCATTATTGCTTGATTGAAGTAAACTTCTTGTTAGTTTTCGTCTTTAACTATATTTTAACTATTCTTACAAAGATCTCTAATAATTCCCTTTTGAAGTTTTATTATTTTTGAGATTGGTCAAAATTGCAAAATAAGTTCAAAACCCTACCATATAGTCATTGCCTTTCTATACAGTCTTAACCCTTAAGTTTTTTCACTTACTTTCTTTTTATGGACCCATTTATCACTCTTTTTATTTTATATTATATCTTTTGAGTTGGTCCTTCCCACCATCAAGGTCCTAATTTCAGAACTCATATATATACAAGGCTAAGTAAGCATTAATTGGGGAGGTTATCACCTATCTATCTATCACTTATTGAGCTAAGAAAGTAATGAATATATCTCCATAATATATACACAACATAGGAGGGAATAATTATAAAGTTTTCAATTGCACACAATGGTTTCTATTGGGATGAAGCAACATATCCCACTATCAATTTTGAGACACAAGGTCCAACTTAGGTCGATAGATAGTTGCATGCAACTTTACAAAAAGTACTAGGATAACTACATTGAGTATATAATGTAGTACAATGCTCGGTGATTCAAAAATAATACGACCACAAAGGTCAATTCTAATAAAGAATTTGCATACTTTTTTAAAGCCAATGATTGCTTGACTGTGTGTGGGATACAGAGGATTTATTTTACACGTTTTACGTGTGTCATTTAGGGCTTCAAGTGAATTTTAAGATATCATAGAGTGAGAAATAGTTACATTAGAAGTTTCATATCTGATTCACATGAAGCTCCAAAAAAGAGTGGTTTTCTCATAACCATAACATCGTGTCCTAAGAAAGTATTCCTACATATCTAGAAAGTTATTGTTTTAAATTTCAAACGCCACCCTTTTGAATTTCACTAACCAAAACATCATGAGTAATTTCAAAGATAACTAAGCGCCTCTTTCCATTCTATTTTTTCTTCAAATTATTTTTCTTGAATGTATGCTTAATTATTATGATCTAAAGTGTAATTCTAAATTTCTTGAGTAGTGAAATTTCTATAATGTTACTTCAAATAAGACCTTATTAAATTGACCTAAAATTTAATTAAGAGTAGACAAAGGTATTATCTCCTACTATACAGTTGACTTCTATTATATTTATTTTAGTTAATGTTGTTGCATATGATATGAGGATATATCATATGCATGTTAAAATAACATTTTCACATGGGGAACTTAAGGAAAATATATACATGAAGTATCTTGACAGTTTCATAGTCAATTAAAAGAGGACATGGTTTATCACCTGAATAAGTTCTTGTATGGAAAAGGTTTTTCTGTTGAAGAAGAACCTGTATGGTATGAAAATATCTCTAATAACTCAGAGTGATAGAATGATTCCGAGCATTCTATTTTAAATGGAATGAGCTTATGATGTATTCGGTAGCCCTCGGTTGAATGAATATTTCATAGAAAATCGACAAGAGGTTCCATTAGTAACTGGTCGTTTCGATTCATTAGGGGAATTTGAATTTACCTATCTCAATAAAGTATATGACTCGTTCGAAGAGCGTCTCAAAATTTAGGCGAAATCCACATCTCTGGGTCAGGTGTTGATGATCACAAGGAAAAAAAATTAAAGTAACAATATTAACTATTAGTTATATCAAGTCAAATGCGGGTATTGTTTAATGGATAAAATTTATCCTTGCCAAAAACATAGGTTTCCTCAAAAGGATATATATTATATTATCCCTATAATAAGTCATAAAACTTATTAGTTGCCGTTGAGTTATCAATGGCATCTAATGAGTTTTATGTATGTGGAATAATAATTTTGATGACTGTGTTCTCAAACCTTAAATTAAAGGAAGCAAGATAGATACTTATCTTACTTACAAGAAGAAGGGACTAGGTTTTTGTTCCCAAACATTGATAAGATTATATATAAAAAGAAAAATAAAAGAGGAGGGGTTACGTGTGGAAGAAACTCAAATAGCAGGAGTGGATGGAGGCGTGAGGCTTTGGGTTTCAGGAGACTAGTGCCGTGTGGCAGGTGGTTTGACAGGGAACGTGGGCAGCCCAGCGGTTATTCAGACGTGTACGTTTTCCTTTCTTAATAATACAAGTACTTTATTTGAGATCCGGAGGAATTAACCAAGCTGAAACCCAAGCTCACGTTGTAAATTTAGAAGTATTTGGATAGTTCCAGCGATGGCGGAATACAAGGGACATGGATTCCTCTTGAGAAAATCACACTTTTTGACTATGCAACAAACTGATCTCCAACCTGATCATTTTACATTTTCCCATGTACTCCCAGCCAATGTCAAAATACGACTTCCAGAATAGGGTATGGACATCCATCAAAGCATAAAAGATTGAGTAATTTTCTCAGATGTTGTAGTTACAAATGTACTGGTAACCATCCTAAAATTAGTTTCTCTTGGGAAAAATTCCCATGCTCAAGGAGATAAATCTGAAACGCAAAATATCTCCTCATATTACTATATAAAAATTGATTTATCCAGATCTATATCTATATGGGAGAGATTTCATTCGTTTCTTAGAGTAAGTTGTTCCCTTCCCTTGTTATGGTTTTTTTTTCAGAAGAAGAAGAAAAGTTCTAGGATTAGGAGGGGATTTATTCAAATGTAACGTCTTGTTGTACTGATTTGCTTCTTATGCTTTCTCTGCACCTGTGCTATGTAGCACTTTAACTTGAGAAATTCCATTCTCGAGGTAGAACAAAATACCACTTCTTTCCTGCTCATTATATTTATTCGGTGTACTGGAAGTATTGTTTAGAACATTGAAATTTTACTCTCCTAATACCCCACGTATGCAGGCTCTGCAAGATTTTGTATCTTTCACTCTTCCTCTACGTGAATTGCATAGTCAGGTGTATCTCATTGGAATACCACGGAGGAAGGGAAGGAGGTTTCATTAATTTCCATGGGTTTTGGAGCTTCACGGACTAAAATGGTTTTGGCCGCCCAACTATGTGAGGAGACTCCAAAGTTTATCACAAACATGCCAATTAAACCTATTAAGGTTGTGTATTTTCTTACTTAGTGCTTGGGTTTAGAGGTGACATGTGAGAATGGGTTTTCTCAGTGCTTGAGGAGAACAAATGAATATGGAGTTATTTTTATTTACAACATATTTCCCCTTCTCAGAGGATACTCATTTTAATGCAACTCATGTTGTCTTGCAAAAACACTAGCACGAAGTGGGTTTTTGGAAGATGTCTTTGTCTCTTCACTTGAGTAGTTGGAAATGCACGGTCTTAATTTTGATTAAGATCTAAATGTTATCGAGAAATGTCTTACTGAAATTGGGGGCTCAGGGAATACAACATAAATATAACGGGTTCATTGAAAATGATTTAGAAACATTCAAGAAGATGCAAAATGTGGGTGATTAGAAAAAGCTGCAGAGTGGAAATTGTTAAAAGGGGAGTTCCTCAACAAAACTTGATCTCACAAGATGCAATCATTGTGGGGTAATGCTCAAATAAGTTTTTTGAATGCGTAAATAAGATTTCAATTAAGTGTGAAAAGGTGTAGTTGAGAATGCATGCAAATCGTTTGACAAAATTCTTCTTTGAGATTCAGAATCCAACCCTTCAGTTTCAACTAGCTTTGTTTCCTCCAGGTATGGTATCCTTACCGAAATATTTTATAATTTTTTTTATTTTGGTTCTTTCATTTGCAAGATAATAGAAATAGTAAACCATTGAATAATTATATATTTGTATATTGAACCAATTGAGATAGTTTACAAAAAAACTCCACCTTGTGATTAGTGTAACCAAGTTGAACCTCGACCATCAACTAGGATTCCTCCCACAACCTCACACATTGTTAACCTAGGGTGTCATAATTGGGCACTCATATTTGTCGATATTTGTGAGATTTATCTGATGTTGTCAAATAAAACAACAATTTCTGCCTACCTCGCAAAGTTACAAAAATGCAATTTTCAGAGACTTACAAAATAACCTTTTGAACCTTGGAAAAGAGATGTCAACTTATGACTGTGTTCCTTGTTATGTGGGGAGTTGTATTAAACTATATTATATCATCCCCGATTTAATGTTGGTGTTGTCTTCACCGTCTTTTAGGATCCATGTTACTTTGTTTTGCACTTTTAAGAAGCTGCTAAAACTGAAAAGTTGGGTTTCGTTTTGACTCACCATTTGAACCCTGCGTAACGAAATGTTGTCCTCTCTTCTTAACCCTCTAGTATTTTTACTAGATAACTACATGGAACCTTTAGTTTTGGAATAAGTGCATTTTTGGATAGATTTTTCAAGGGGGTATTTCTGGTCGTTGTTGACTAATTTAAATTAGACCAATTACGACCGGTGATGCCAGAAATCTTGTCACTAATTGGAAACCATTCGCCAGTTTTGAATTCCATCAGCTCCTGTGAATTTTAGGTATATAGGAGGACATGTAGTACGTTACCCATTATGCATCACCTAACATAAGGTAGCTTTTGAACGTGGTTTCTTAGCCTCTAAGCCTAAATTAGGCGTTTTTGCATCTAGCAGGATAAATGTAAAAAGAAAGTTGTAGGACTGTCATCACCAATCTGGCACTATGATAATTCTTCACCGGGAACTCCTCGTGCTATGATTATTTACTAATGCACAGCCTTTAGTTTGGTGGATGTAATCTGGAAACAAAACAACAACCGAACACAAGAATACCATTGACTATGATAAGACGAGAATGATGACAAATCTGAAATATCAAAGTAAATTATAATATTAACATGAAATTGTTACAATCTCACCCATGAGATACTTCAACAAGACTATGGGAGAAACTTTACAATTACACCTCTTGATGGCTTCTTCAACACACCTTTAACTGATGGCTTCCTTCGCACACTTCCTACAATATTTCTCACTACTTCTTTCTATGCTAAATGAGGGGGGTGGCCTCTCTATTTATAGAACTTCCAGGCTTATCCATCCTATCTCTAAGATAGGATAAGAAATCCACTCTGACGAATCATATTCCATACCTTAACTCTTATCTGTACATGTAAGCTTATCTGTTAAGATAAGATAAACCTTATCATTTTACATGGGTTCCACATTTTTAGACTTTTTACAAATAAAATACACAAAATATTTATGACCTCACTCCTTGTCCTTATTACCAATATAATATTTCTAATTCCTAATCATGTAGACCCTACTTCTCTAATTACCCAAACTTTGACATTTTAACATTACCGGACCACTTACGACAAATATTTACTTTTTACAACATTCCTATTGTACTTTGACTGTTACCGTACTCCACATTATTGGCGGCACCGTACTGACGGGGCCGTTATCTTCTATCGGACGCTACTACTAATTACACTTAACAACATCCTATTCCTAATACATACATTAATGAAATAGAAATTATGGAGGAAAATTTTAGTGTCGACATCTTCCCCCTTCCTAGCTTCTACTCCGTCCTCGGAGTAGACTATTCTGGTGCTTGGAAAATCTTCAACTTGTCGTGGTTGACCCATTTCGTAATGGGAGTGCCATCCAATTCCTCCAGTCGGTACGTACCATTTTCATGCACAGCTGCTATTTTGTAGGGCCCCATCCATTTTGGAAGAAATTTTCTCTGTCTTCTTTTTTTGTATCTGGAATCATATACTAGGACCAAGTCATTCACATGAAATGGAGACCATCGGATCTTTTGATCAAAGTATTCCTTCTGCTTCATTTTCTTCTTATGGCTTGTATCCTTTGCTATTTCCCTCATTTCCTCTAGCAAATGAAGATGTACCAACCTTTCTTTTACTGAATCACTTTCATCCATCCTTTCATTTTTCATAACTCTCACAGTGGGAATATCAAACTCAATAGGAAGAACTGGATCAATGCCATAGGCCAACTGAAATGGGGAGTATCCTGTTGCTGACTTTGATGTTGCCCTATATGCCCACAATGCTGCATGAATCCTTTTATCCCATTTATGTACCTGCAAGGCTGCATCTTTTGCTAGAATTTGACACAGCACAAAATTTGTTCGTTCCACCTGTCCATTTGTGCTTGGCTTGTATGTTGTTGCCTTCCTATGCTTGATAGAAAACTTATTGACTAGGGCTTCTACCACCTCATTAATGAAGTGGCTTCCTTGATCTGTTACAATTTCTAATGGACAACCAAATCTGGTGACAATGCGTTCATATATGAACCTTGCCACTTCATCCATGGAAGCTGTTTTCAATGGCCTAGCTTCAACCCACTTGGTTAAATAATCTGTGGCAACTACAATATACTTATTTTGACGTGATGTAGTTGGAAGTGGACCTACAATGTCTATTCCCCATTTTTCAAAGGGACCAAGGGGAAGAATAGGACATAATGGAGCTGATGAAGTCTTACGGTTACCATGTGTTTGACAAATATCACATGTCTTACAATAATTATAACAATCTTTAAAAAGAGTGGGCCAGTGATAACCTGCATCCAAGATCCTTCTTGCTGTAAGTTGTCCAGAGAAGTGCCCTCCACATGTACCATTGTGGAATTCTTCTAGCAGCTCCTTTCCTTGATCACGTCCAACTGCCCTCTTGTACTGTCCATCAGGTCCTATTCGAAATAATGCTCCATGCAGAATAGAATATGGACGACTGGCTTGAGTAATCTTTCTCTTAGTCTTTGCATTGGCACCATCAGGAAACTTGAATTCATTCAGATAATTCCAAATATCTATGTATTCACTAGGGATTGTGTCAAGGGAGAACAATGCTGCATCGGGAAAATCATCATCATCACAAGATGATCCTAAACCATCATAGGCTCGAGAGAGTGCATCTGCATTGACATGCTTCTTTCCTGGCCTATCTATAATATCAAATTCAAATTCTTGTAGCAAAATTATCCATCTTGCTATCCTCCCTGATGGGTTAGGCTTATTGACAATATATTTCAGAGCCTGATGATCCGTTACAACTATAAATTTCTGCCCTAGCAAGTAATTTCTAAACTTCTTTACAGCAAAAATGATAGCCAGAGCCTCTTTTTCAGTTACAGTATAGTTTACCTCAGCACTGCTCATTTGTCTGCTCCCAAAGTAAATTGGATGTTCATTCCCATTTTCATCCTTTTGGCTCAAAGTACTACCTAGTGCTGCATCTGAGGCATCAGTGTACACAATGAATGGCTTGCTCCAATCTGGATTCTTCAAAATAGGTGAAGACACCAGGGCTTCCTTCAGTTGTCCAAAAGCTTCATGCGCCTTGTTTCCTGGTTCATAAGCAACATCCTTCTTCAAGAACTGGGTTAGTGGCTGTGCAATCTTTGAGAAATTCTTGATGAACCTTCTATAGTAACCCACATGGCCTAAAAATGATCTCAACTTACTTCTATTCATAGGAAATGGTAAATCTTTGATTTTTGAAACTTTATCAGGATCAGTACCAATACCATCTCTGGATACAACATGCCCTAACAAAACGCCTTTAGAACATCCAAAGACACACTTTGTAGGGTTTAGTGAGGCTTGTGCTTCATCTAACCTTTGAAATGCTGTCTCCATCTGGTGCAGGTGGTCCAACTTGCTCCCATAGATGCAAAAATCATCCAGAAATACTCTGATGAAGGTCCCAATGTAGGGTTCGAACACCCTATTCATCAAACGCTGGAATGTTGCTGGAGCATTACACAACCCAAAAGGCATAACTCTATAAGCAAACGTTCCCCAAGGAGTGGTGAACGTGGTCTTCAGCTGATCTTTCTCTGCTATACGAACTTGGTTGTAGCCGCTATATCCATCAGCAAAACTATAGCACTCCTGGCCAGCTACTTCGTCTAAGATCTGATCTGAAAATGGAAGAGGGTAATGATCCTTCTTTGTTGCCTTATTGAGCTTCCTGTAATCAACACAAATGCGTAGCTTCCCATTCTTTTTTATTGAGATCACAATGGGAGAAACCCATTCTGAATTCTCCACAGCAAATATGAATCCTGCATCAAGCAACTTATCTATTTCTTCTTTTACAGTCTTGGAAAAATTAGGATTCATTCTATATGGCATTTGCTTTATAGGCTTAGCACCATCTACTAGCTCAATACAATGTTCTACCCAACTTACTTGACGGAGTTCCTTGTAATCAAAAGTGAATAGGTGTATGTACCTTCGAAAGAGCTGAAGGTAGGATTCCTTCTCACTCTCCATCACAACATCACCAATCTTTATTTGTTGGAGACGATCATCAACTTATTCTTCAGATAATTTTATGGGGTCATGAGTTTGTGTGACTGGCAGGATATCCATGACTGAAACATCCACCTCGCTTTCTTCATCTTCAGTGTCCACTTCACTGGTACTAGAGTAATCAGAGGATGTCCAATCATCAGTTTCATCACTTGAATCCACATGTTCTACTTTATGATGTCGAGGGATCACATTTATCTTCACCCTCTCTCTACCACGTCCAAGTGTCATGAAACCTTCATTCCAGTAGTTTCTTGCATGAACTCTCCTTAGCCATGGTCTTCCCAGTAGCATTGGGTACGCAACAGTACCATTTTTCATCACCTAAAAGTCTACCACACATACAACACCCATAACAGATATTGCCACATTTGAAATTACACCTTCTGGTTTAGTTTTTCCCTTATTTAATGACCTTAACATAAGTGTTGAAGGGCGATCAATTTTTAAACCCAAAATATTCATTACAGACTCGGTCATTACATTAACTGCAGCACCTCCATCAACTAAGACATCATGAATTGAAATACCATTACTTAATACCTCAGCTTGTGGAGCATAGGGATCTGCCTCTGCCTCCAAAACAGGGACCTCAACCTCCTTCCTTCTTCGAGCATTGAGTCCACCTCGCAACTCTCGCCTCTTCCTCAGAAGACATAGCCAAGAGTTGACCATATGTAATATTTGCAGGCCTTTTGGACAAATCTTCCAAAATGGAGTATGGTCCTTGCCCCTGTGAAATCAGAAAATCCTGCACACCCAACTTTCTTCTCCTATGTTTCTTACTAGTTTCTTCTTTCATCTTCTTAGGATCATTTCCATCTTGATTATCTTTTTCTTTCTTTCTTTTTGTTACAAACACATCTACTTCATTATTTATGCTCTTATCTACTACATCAAAAGAATTCACAGGTGATTTTCCTTTATCATTATCTCGCTTGCCAGATGTAGAAGCTCTATCTGGACAATTATACTTATAATGACCCTTTTTATAACAGCCATAACAAACAACTTCAGAAATATTTCTCTTTGGACCTCTATCCCCTCCCTGAGAACTAAATTCCTTTCCTTGAAGAAGATTAATAGTTAACTGACCCATCTTTTTGAGCAGATCTTCATACTCAGTAGATGTATTAGGAGAAATATTTGTGCTCACCGAGAGTGGTTGTGGATTCAAGACCAAATGTGCTGGTGTAGGCTCTACTTTAGCAAAAATTTCTTTGGGCTCCTCTTCCATGCTTTCTTCTTGCCTTCTTGCAATCTCCTTTGCTTGTTCAATAGTGGTTGGGCGGTCATACTTCACTCGTTGTCTGATCTCCGACTTCATCCCAAGAATGAAGTGCTTACAGAGGAGATTATCCACGCCATTCATCAACCCATCTGCTAGTCATTCCTTCCGGATCTGGGCATCGAGCTTCCTCCTTAGCTCTAGAACACGAGCATGATAATCCCTTATCTTCTCCTTCTCTCCTTGGGATAGCTTTGTGATCTCGATCATGAGATCTGCATATTTCTGTTGTTCACCAAATTCTTCAAGAAAACTTTCAGTTAATAAATCCCATGAATTTTTCACATTATCACCTAGTGTTTCAAACCACATAATTGTTGAACCATCCAAAAAGGTAGGAAAAAATTTAGTCCATTGTTCCCTTCTTATAAGGCCATTACAAATACAAGATCGTTTAAACTCTTGAATGAAAGAAGAAGCATCTTCATTAGATTGAGCTGAAAAAACAGGAATCTTTCCCATTTTCAAAAGTAACCACCGTGAAATACCAACCCACAAGTACAATTAACAAGACTTATGTGCACAAATAATTGGAATCACTATACTAGAAAGTGACTTTACACCTTTCTATAGTAAAATAGAAATGACCACGGTAAACTATGGTAAAACTTGACTTACTACGGTAAAAACTGACTTTACTGTGGTAAATACTATTCACGGTAAAAAGTGAAGTTACTGCGGTAAATACTATTCACGGTAAAAAGTGACTTTACTGCGGTAATTACTATTCCCAGCAAAAAGGACTTTACCAGGGTAACTACTATTCATGGCAAAAATGACTTTAACATGGTAACTACTATGCACAGTAAAAATGACTTTACCATGGTAACTACTATGCACAGTAAAAACAAGGTTACCCTCCAATTAATTTTTGCCTAAGTCGGAATATCTCTCTAGGAAATCCACCAACGAGGAATGGTCCCAGCAACGGAACCAAAATGTCATCACCAATCTGGCACTATGATAATTCTTCACCGGGAACTCCTCGTGCTATGATTATTTACTAATGCACAGCCTTTAGTTTGGTGGATGTAATCTGGAAACAAAACAACAACCGAACACAAGAATACCATTGACTATGATAAGACAGAATGACGACAAATCTGAAATATCAAAATAAATTATAATATTAACATGAAACTATTACAATCTCACCCATGAGATACTTCAACAAGACTATGGGAGAAACTTTACAATTACACCTCTTGATGGCTTCTTCAACACACCTTTAACTGATGGCTTCCTTCGCACACTTCCTACAATATTTCTCACTACTTGTTTCTATGCTAAATGAGGGGAGTGGCCTCTCTATTTATAGAAATTCCAGGGTTAACCATCCTATCTCTAAGATAGGATAAGAAATCCACTCTGATGAATCATATTCCATACCTTAACTCTTATCTGTACATGTAAGCTTATCTGTTAAGATAAGATAAACCTTATCATTTTACATGGGTTCCACATTTTTAGACTTTTTACAAATAAAATACACAAAATATTTATGACCTCACTCCTTGTCCTTATTACCAATATAATATTTCTAATTCCTAATCATGTAGACCCTACTTCTCTAATTACCCAAACTTTGACATTTTAACATTACCGGACCACTTACGACAAATATTTACTTTTTACAACATTCCTATTATACTTTAACTGTTACCGTACTCCACATTATTGGCGGCACCGTACTGACGGCGCCGTTATCTTCTATCAGACACTACTACTAATTACACTTAACAACATCCTATTCCTAATACATACATTAATGAAATAGAAATTATGGAGGAAAATTTTAGTGTCGACAGGACCCCATTCAAGTTAGAAAACCATCATGGAAACTTATTAACACTTGTAAATAACTGTTTGGAACTCTATCTTATGACTTGTGTGAAAGTGAACTTTTCAAAAAAGAGTCTTCCTCTCTTCCCTATCTCTTTCTCCCTCCTTGGTTAAGAAATGAATTGAAATGAAATGGAATGAATATGTGTCTCTAACCCTCACCTTTCGAATGAAAATTATTATTATTATTATGTAAAAGGGAAAATAAAATTTTTGATTATTCAAGATTAAGGTGGATGCCATGCCATCGATTTATCATTGATTTCATGATCAAATGGTTTTTTAGGATGCAAGTAAGGTGGTGAAACTGATGTGGTTGTAATTTATTGTGTATTATAGTAATTTATGTATATTAATAGAAAAATATATATCTGTATTGTTATGTTACAGTAAAGTTATTTATTAAAATTTTGCAATATGTGTGAGATGCTAGTTTGAGGAGTACTTTTGGAAATGTTCATTTAACCATAGGTTTCATTTTGATTCAGATTTGCATATGATAAAAAGGGGGTTTGATATACATGTTAAATGAAATTGTAGAGAATATTTCAACATTTTACAAAGTATGAAAAGGTTTATAATTGAATTTTTGTAATATTTTAGATGCTAGGGTTTAAGGGAAATGTTCATCTACACATGGCTGTTATCCTGATCCTCAATTTTTTTATTGTAAAATTTGGATATGTATGTTAAATGATATCGAATTTAATATCCTATAGTGCATTATCATTGCGATATTTATAATGAAATCTCGAGAGTGTTGTGTTATTTAACTATCAAATATAGAAAAGAAACCCTAATTATAAAAATCAACCTTAGTTTAAAACTTGTGCATATCTACCCTTCTTGCATGATCTTTCTTAAAACAAAAAAAACAAAAAAATTAAAATGATATTAAATCTTTACACTTGATGACACCTTCTAGTTAAGTAGATAAGATCCTAAGTTGAGATTTCCATCCTAACTTGTATTCTTAGCATCATCATCATGAAACCGTTAGTTAAGAATGACATGGTCTGACATTATCTATGTTTTATGGTTTCCTCTAGGTTTGGTAATCATGTATGTAGTAAGGAGAATTTGTTCACTTAAGGAAGTACTCTTGGGAACAAACTTTACACATAGTGTAAAATTATCTTGGACTGACATGCATGTGTTGTGGCGAGGATTGCCAAATAATCTTAGAAGTCACCTTCGAGAGTTGGGAACACAAATGAGATCGAAACCCAATATCAATTAACGTTGGGTTTTATGGTGCAATAATAAGAGTTAATTACGAAACTTAACAACATTTTAGTGTATGATTAGTTTGTGAAAACATAACCATTAGATGATGTCTTTCAAGAAAGGTGAAATTTAGGTCATTCTCATATCATGTTTAAGCCATCTTGTGGTGAGAAGCAAGATCCACATTGTGTAAAAACTAATGTGAACCTTAACCCTTTAATAATAGACTAATCCATATTTTTCTCCTACTTGTCTTGTTATATAATGTATGTATGATGTGAAACTATGTGATCATGTTCTTAGTGATAAATCCCCTAAAACAAGGAACTAGTAGTCTTATGAGGATGAGAATGCCCTATTAGAAAATAGGATACAAAATTCATTACAAAAGGTATATGAACCTAGTTAAGGAGAAATAAAACCTCTTAAGTTTAACGTAAAACGATACTCAGGAAACCTAATCTAGAAATAGAAATAAGGAAGTATGTTTTCATAATTAAAATATTTCGAGCCCTTAACTATATGTTGCAACATAACTATAGTAAAATTGTAATTGACGTTTGCCCTTGGGAAGTGTAATCGTGAGATGTTATTCCATAGGAAAAGTGAAACAGGATCTTCTTGGGAATGTGATTCAACCCTGTCTTGTGGATAAAGAACCTATTTTTAGATAATACTTATTGTGTACTAAATCAATCTATAAATGAGTGAAAGAAATGCAACCCTAAATCCTTAAACAAGAAACAAATGAACTTCTCATCCTTTAGATTTATAGTTTTTTCAATTTTGTAAGGGAGTTATGATATAATATCTAGATGCATCACCTTAGATGTGAATCCTAGGGGTAAGAACCTAATATCCTTGTGTGTAAATAAGTACCCTATTAACAAATGAATGAATTAAACAAATAATTAAAATAATGTTGATAATTCTTATTAAATGAGATACAACATAAGTTAAATGTTAAAAATTATAAAAGCAAATCTAGCAAAAGGAAAAGGAATGTATGATTCACATATTATGACCCTTCCTAGAAATTAAGTTAAATATTGAAACATAATTTTAAGAAATATGTCATCCTAAAATTATCATGTCTTGGGAAGGCCCTATCTATAATTTTATACTATAGTGAATTGTTATGTTGTGCCTTTTCTTTGACCAAAGAAACTGTGAACTTGTTGTGGCAATCACATGTTTTTATGTTTTCTAATGTGGGTTAATGTCTGTGCAAACATATCATGGGTTGTTTGTTGTGTTACAGTAAAGTTAGTAAAGTTATTTATTAAAATTTTGCAATATGTGTGAGATGCTAGTTGGAGGAGGTACTTTTGGAAGTTCATTTAAACCATAGGTTTCATTTTGAGTCAGATTTGCATTATGTAAAAGGGGGTTTGATATTACATGTTAAAGGAAATTGTAGCGAATGATATTTCAACATTTTACAAAGTATGAAAAGGTTTATAATTGAATTTTTGTAATAATTTTAGATGCTTAGGGTTGTTAAGGGAAATGTCAGCGACAATCGGTGTTTACATGATCCTCAATTTTTTTAGTGTAAAAATTTGGATATGATGTTTTAAAATGATCGAATTTTAATATGCCTATAGTGCATTATCATTGCCGATATTTATAATGAAATCTCGAGAGTGTTTGTGTTATTTAACTATCAAATATAGAAAAGAAACCCTAATTATAAAAATCAACCTTAGTTTAAAACTTGTGCATATCTACCCTTCTTGCATGATCTTTCTTTAAAACAAAAAAAACAAAAAATTAAAATGATATTAAATCTTACACTTGATGACACCTTCTAGTTAAGTAGATAAGATCCTAAGTTGAGATTTCCATCCTAACTTGTATTCTTAGCATCATCATCATGAAACCGTTTAGTTAAGAATGACATGGTCTGACATTATCTATGTTTTATGGTTTCCTCTAGGTTTGGTAATCATGTATGTAGTAAGGAGAATTTGTTCACTTAAGGAAGTACTCTTGGGAACAAACTTTACACATAGTGTAAAATTATCTTGGACTGACATGCATGTGTTGTGGCGAGGATTGCCAAATAATCTTAGAAGTCACCTTCGAGAGTTGGGAACACAAATGAGATCGAAACCCAATATCAATTAACGTTGGGTTTTATGGTGCAATAATAAGAGTTAATTACGAAACTTAACAACATTTTAGTGTATGATTAGTTTGTGAAAACATAACCATTAGATGATGTCTTTCAAGAAAGGTGAAATTTAGGTCATTCTCATATCATGTTTAAGCCATCTTGTGGTGAGAAGCAAGATCCACATTGTGTAAAAACTAATGTGAACCTTAACCCTTTTAATAATAGACTAATCCATATTTTTCTCCTACTTGTCTTGTTATATAATGTATGTATGATGTGAAACTATGTGATCATGTTCTTAGTGATAAATCCCCTAAAACAAGGAACTAGTAGTCTTATGAGGATGAGAATGCCCTATTAGAAAATAGGATACAAAATTCATTACAAAAGGTATATGAACCTAGTTAAGGAGAAATAAACCTCTTAAGTTTAACGTAAAACGATACTCAGGAAACCTAATCTAGAAATAGAAATAAGGAAGTATGTTTTCATAATTAAAATATTTCGAGCCCTTAACTATATGTTGCAACATAACTATAGTAAAATTGTAATTGACGTTTGCCCTTGGGAAGTGTAATCGTGAGATGTTATTCCATAGGAAAAGTGAAACAGGATCTTCTTGGGAATGTGATTCAACCCTGTCTTGTGGATAAAGAACCTATTTTTTAGATAATACTTATTGTGTACTAAATCAATCTATAAATGAGTGAAAGAAATGCAACCCTAAATCCTTAAACAAGAAACAAATGAACTTCTCATCCTTTAGATTTATAGTTTTTTCAATTTTGTAAGGGAGTTATGATATAATATCTAGATGCATCACCTTAGATGTGAATCCTAGGGGTAAGACCTAATATCCTTGTGTGTAAATAAGTACCCTATTAACAAATGAATGAATTAAACAAATAATTAAAATAATGTTGATAATTCTTATTAAATGAGATACAACATAAGTTAAATGTTAAAAATTATAAAAGCAAATCTAGCAAAAGGAAAAGGAATGTATGATTCACATATTATGACCCTTCCTAGAAATTAAGTTAAATATTGAAACATAATTTTAAGAAATATGTCATCCTAAAATTATCATGTCTTGGGAAGGCCCTATCTATAATTTTATACTATAGTGAATTGTTATGTTGTGCCTTTTCATTTGACCAAAAGAAACTGTGAACTTGTTGTGCATCACATGTTTTTTATGTTTTCTATGTGGGTTAATGTCTGTGCAAACATATCATGGGTTGTGTGTTGTTCTAAGTGATCTCCTGTAGTGTCGTGTAAACTTAAATGTAAGTCAAAAAAAATTATTCTGGAATTTTTAGTGTTGTATTTGTGGGTGTAAATTGTGGGCATTACATTTGGTATCAGACTGACATTCATGCTCTCGAACCTATGGGATGGATTTCTGTTGTGATGATTCTACATGGTGGTGGTGGAGATTGGAAGAGAATTGTGATAGATGTTGTTATGTGACCAATGTTATAATTGTGATATAATGAACGCACATGTTGTACAAGAAACTTATTATAATAATTTTTTGACTTATTATTGCAGTACACATGACACTACAGAAGATTACTTATGAAAACACACAACACATGATACGTTCGTAAAAACATTAACCCAGATAGATAACATGAAAAGACGTGATGCATATCAAGGTCACTTTTGTTCCCATACAACAAGGAAAAACATAACGATTCAACTACAATATAAACTTGTAGTTAGGGTACTCCCACGACACGTTATTTTAAGGTTCACATATTTATTACAATCATGTTTCATTCATTAACTTATGGTCTAAAAGACTCATAATATGTGAATAATAGATTTCGTCTTTTTCTTTTGCTAGATATCCTTTATAAAGTTTAACATTTGACTTACGGTGTGTCTCATTAAATAAGGATCATCTACATTATTTAAATTACTTTTTTAATTCATTCATTTGATAATAAGTTATTTATTTACACACAAGTCTATTGGGTCTTACTCCTATGATTCACATATAAGGGAATGCATCTTGATTCTATATCGTACCTCTGTTACACAACAGAAACAAGCGTAAATCAAAAGGATGCGTAGTTAAAAAAAAATTGTTAAGGGTCAAAGCATATAACTGTGTCCCACTTTTTTGTAGTTTTTGTACTTTTAGCAAACTATGTCTGACAACCAAAACATGACCAAACACATATAAAATGACAAAACATGCATTTTTAAGAGGCTATAAATACCAAGGTGCAAGGCATCCAGAATTTACCTGATTTTTTAAATATTTATAGTATTTTTTAATTATTTATTTACTAGTCAAATTTTAAAATATTTATTGCCACAAAGTGGGACACACTTGTATGCTTTGACCCTTAAAGGATTTTAGGGTCATGTTCTTTTAACAATAAAATTTTACTATTAAGATTACTCCATTTGGTTTTAGGTTATAATATCTAACCATATATTCTAAATACTTCACTTAATTGTTTAGTCATGAAGATCTAAGGAGTGTGATTTCAGACTCAGCCAAGTCTACATTCCTAGGAAAATAAAGTATTAGATGTTTATTACGAGGAGGTATTCAATTATAAGTTTTACACACCTTACTAAGGTCACAACTAGGGTGCTTGAACCCTTATCTCCAAAAATCATCTTGTGACGCTAAGTACATTCATTACTTCTTGTCAGGATGAATCTCTTGCTGGGGAGGGGTTAAAGGGGTTCACACTCAATATTCTCATGTGTAAGTAAATAAAACATCAGATCCACTCGAATCATTTTCATTCATCTTAAAATGGTTTCATTCAGTTTGATTTAATTACATTTTAAAAATTTGTACAGTGTAACCTATTTATTAATAGGGACATTGGTATGCTGATGAGACTACTACTCCTACTCCTAGGGTTTCCTGTCAAGATCATAATTACATGATTTCACACCATAAAATCATTACAAAATAGGATAACGGGGAAATAAGAGGGAGTATTTCACTATTTAAAATGTTAACATTTACATTAAAGTCTAAATGAAGTGGATTTTGTTCTCAATAAAAGATGATATAAATGTGTTATAAGAATGATATAAATTTCACCTTTCTCCAAGTACATCATTTTATGGTTATATTTTCACAAACTAATCATAAATTAAAATGTGATTAAGTTTCGCAATTTACTCTTAGTATTGCACCATAGAAACTTAACAATAATAGAAATTTGTTATCAAGTTCATTTATGATCCCAACTCTTACAGGTGACTTCCAAGGTTGGTTAGTGATCTTTGTGACCTACACTATTCACTTTAAATGTATGCCCAACCAAGAGGATCTTACATTATGTTGGGGTTTTGTTATCCATAGTTTACTAGCTAAAGGCAGTCACACTCTCCTTACTACAAAAACACAACTATCAATCCCACAAGGGGACCCAAGATAAAGTTTTAGCATATGGTTCCTAATTTTTGGGTTCATGGTAATGTCACTACGCATACATGTTATGACGATAGACTCGGGCTTGGGATCTTATTTACTTAAGCTAGAGAGATCATTGAATGTAAAGATTTAAATTTAGTCTAAGGTTTTAGTTCCATCTGTGCTAAGAAAGATCATGCGATAAGGTTGGATATGCACAAGTTTTAAACTAAGGTTAACTATAATATTTAGGTTTCTTATCTATATTTTCTAGTTCAATAACACAACAATCTAGAGATTTCATCATAAATTTCATAACGAGAAAGCACTAAAAGATGCCAAATTATTTTTTTTTTACATATTTATCCAACTCTTACAATACAAAATTTGGGATCAAATGACACCCATGTTTAGATGAACATTTCCCTTAAACACTAGCATCTTAAAATTATTACTAAAATTCATTAATAAACCTTTCAATACTTTGCAAATTGTTGATTTATCCTCTACAACTTCATTTAAAATATATATCCAACCCCCTTTTTACCATATGTAAATCTGAATCAAAATAACATGTATAGTTAAATGCACATTTCCCAAAGCACTCATAAATAAGTATTTAATGTAACATAGCAATATTATTCATTTCCTCACTCCAAAAAAATTCCAAAGCACCCATATATAAGTATTTCCGAAAGCACCCATAAATGTTATTCATATTACCAAATTTCAATAATAAGTATCTAATATAACATAGCAATTTACATAAAAATTTATTTTGATTAACATACATAAATTACAATACTATACAATGAATCACAACCACATCATTTTGCCATCTTACTTGCATCCTTCAAAACCATGTGAGCATGAAATCAGCAATAAATCATTGGCATGGCATACACCTATATCTAGCATAATTAACATTTTTTTCCATTTACCAAATAATAATAGTTTTCACTTGAAAGGAGAGGGTTAGAGAAATATACGGTCAGTTCACTTCATTTCTTAACTAAGGAGAGAGAAAGAGATAGGGAAGAGCGAGAAACACTATTTTTATAATAGTCAAATTTGACACAATAAATTACAAGATAGAGTTTCATAAAATTATCTCCAAGTTTCAAGAGGTTTTCATACCTATTTGCTAACTTGGTTAGGATTTTACGATCATCCTTAACATTTTCCCTCCTAGTTGTGAAACGTCCAATTTTGACTTGGAGGCAAAGAAAGTGCATTCAAAAACTGTCTTCCGATAAGAAAATTCATGACGGACGAATTCCTACATGTCCACCTTGTTGTCACCCTGAAAATCCCCCCCTCATTCTCTAATTCAAATTCAAATATTTGAGCTCACGCCCTCCAGAAGTGTTCAAGTAAAGTTGGAAGTCTGAAAAGATAGAGAAATTCATGCTTTGAAGTTGTTTAAACTCTCCAGTGTGTACGTTTTGATAAATTTTCCATTTTCCTGTCTAGACGCGTGAAAATTTTACTTTTGTCCTCATTTGAATGAAATTTTCAATCTTTCTATCGCCATGGATCATTGAACCTTGTATTTTTTTCAATTCCTTGGCTCGCGAAAGAAATTTTAAAATCAGGTGTGAAATGGTGGACTCTTCTTCTTCTCTATATTTTTTCACAATCGGGAATGATGGGTGTTTTCTTCACCATTAAATTTTGGCTCCATCATCCACACGTACGTTGACATATCTAATTGGAAGTAGTTCGGTGGAGAAATTTGTGTTTTTGAGCTTGTTTGTAAAAAAGGTGAAAAGTTAAAAAGTGCCCCGCAGCCCCGATCAGGCTTAAAGGAAAAAGTCAAATCTGGGAGGCAGACCATCGAGGATATTTGATATTTTGAGCCTTGTTTCCAAAAGGGGCTAAAAGGCATAAAGTGACCAGCAGCCCCCATCATGCTATAAGGGATAAAGTCAAATATTAAGCCCGTATCGAAGGTCAAAGTAGGGAGACGGGCCTGTGAAGCAATTTGTATTTTTGAGCCCGCATTGAAAAAAGGTAAAATTATAAAAGTGACCCACGACTCCTTCACCAATCAAGTGAAGCCATGTGTCAGCCTTATATCAAAAGTGGGTGAGCTGGCCAAAATGTTCCAAAATACCAAATCTCTATAGAGTCATAAAATGTAAAAGAAATCCTCCGTGCTCGATACAATAAATTTCTCCCATGTGTACGAATCTGATTTAATGTTTCAAAGGGAAGATGAACGGTTCAAATTCAAAGATACAAAAAAGGTGTTACGACTGCATTATGAAATTTTTTGTATTTCCACCATTGGTGTTTCTTCATGAATTAGGAATCTGAACAGACACAAATGATTGAAAAGAAAATATAAACCGTTTCTTCCTAACAAAGAAGAATATGTAACTATTTCTTGGAGGTCATTTAATGGTTTCTTCACGCCATTATACAAGATTGGAAATTGATCTTGTAAACTCACGGGTATATTTTACTTTGAGAGAACAAAGGAGATATCCATTTTCTTCCATTTCCCCCCCTCTTCTCAAATTCTTCCATTTCTCCTCTATGTACAACTTTTGTTTAAGCAACAATATAAGAAGGATTTTATAGCCTCTTTGATGAGGAGATTTCAGAAACTTTATGTCTGCAATCTTATCTCATCTTGTTCCCATTTGTAGGGTTGTTTCTTCTCATTAATACATGTGTTGAAATTTCTAACTAGTGCTTGCAGAAAACTGATTTTCTACCTGTGACATTAGTTCTCATATCTCTCTTGTCACTCCCTTCCCCACCTTCATAGAAAATTCTCCCCTAGCAGATAAGTGCAAAAATTTTCCACAAGGTCAGTGGAGTACCCCTGTTGGATCCCCCAGCTAAAAGGCCACCACAAAAATCTACCTTTTCACGTGCATGCATATATGGCAGTTGCACTAGTTAATTAGATAGACTTAGATTCCTAGAGCATTGGCAAAGACTCCATAAGTTTTTCCACCTGAAAAATTTCCTCGCCGACAATTTATTGTGCCCACCGTGGCGTAGATTTAGCAGCATCTGCACCTGAATGTGACAGCAAGGTCATAAAATTAAAAAATCAAAAAGATAAAACTTCTAGAATTTGAATGGCTATATGAGCTACATGGATTCAAATCATGGCTATTTCATGAGACCCTCCTATTGAAAGACCTAAATTTATCTTCCACATCCAAGAAGACATTGCTTCATATTTGAGGGAAGCTATCTGGCATAATAGACAAAGTGCTAACCATTGCTTCATTTCCACGAGATTTTAGGACCTTGAAGAAGAATGCGTTGCTGAATTGGAGAGGCAAAGACAAATTCCAGCACTGCAAATAATACCATAGATTTTCAAGCTGGTAGATAGAATATACACCCGACAACAGATACAATGAGGACAATCTAATCTTATTTTTGAGGAACTTCAAAGGTGACAAGATCTACTTGAAATCTAGAGGCCTCCTTTTGAAGCAACCGGACACATTGGGAACCTGATTGTTTCCAATCCTTTGGATGGTGAATTTCCATACATGAATGAGAACATTGAAGATTTCACTAACGTACAGACCAAAGAATAACCTAGAGAAACAGAAGGAAGAGGTAATGAAGAAATAAGAGCTCAACTCAAAGAAATTGAGAGAGTTAAAGCCGAGGCGGACGAAAGATCGGTAGCAGAAGCCTCATCCTTAGCAAGGCTAGAAGATGGAAACAGAAAAAGAATGGGGGATCGTGAGTGTGAACGTGACCAGGAGGCCTATAGGCCTAATGTAGCATGTGAAGGAAACACTGGTCCACTGGCACTTGCTCAACCACTTCATAAGCTACTGAGAGGCTCAAGAAAAAGCTTCTCAAAATTCATAGGGGATGGTTCTCAACTCCCTGAAGAGAATTTAATAGCATTTTCACTACTTGCGGTGTGTTGGGTGTTGACGATGAAGACACGCCAATCTGACTCTTTGTGGAGTCACTTCAAGAAAAGGCTATTAAATGGTTCTACATGCTACCCTCGAGGTCCCTCACCTATTGGGATGCTATAAGAATTACATTCTAACAAAGGTTCAAGAGCACAAAATATTGTCAGGATATTTTGGTCCAATTGGTACAAATGAAGAAGAAAACTCTGAGTCAATGAGGGACTTTATAGCAAGATACGATAGAGTGATAAGAAGGATCCTTGAAGATGTGGTGTCTTCCAAAAATAATTTGAAGAGGTTTTTCACCAGTACTCTGCCATCAGATTAGGTTTCTTCTTAGAAGAGCCCAACCAAGAACATTGAGGCACCCAGGACTTTGAAATAGAAACCAATGATGATCTAATATTTTTTGGAAAGGTGAAAGGCCCAAATGGGAAATAAAAGGGTTAGAATTAAAACTCTATCACCACATATCCAATGTTCCAAAAAATGACAAATGACTTGGTTGCCTTGAAGAATTAGCTATCTTAGGTCACAATGTGGAATGCTTCAAGGAGACCAATCCCTCCAGATAAGGATTGCTCAACCTCCTCGTTGGATTGATCTTGAAGCACCACCATTCAATGTCATCTACGACACCAAAGAGACAAAGAAGGAATCAGAAATTGAAGAAAAATATATGGAAGACTATGAAAACTATCTTGAGGTCGAGGAAGTTGATATGCACAATGGTCTAATTGAGTACGTTGATGATGAATATGAGGATGATGAAGAAGCTTCAAGTTTTTCATGTGTTTTTTTCACTCATGCACAACCCAGGAAAGGTGCTTCATCCTCAATGGTTGTGGTAAAGGATAAGAATAATAAATAAGATTCTCCTCTAGAGGTCATACAAAATAAAATCATCAGTAGAGGATCATCATTACCACCTTCTATGGAGTTGGCCAAAGAAAAACCAGAGTCACTGGTTGTCAGGGATCATGCTACTATAACAAGTAAGTCATCTAATTCTTCTCCCAGATCAGAAGTTGCTAAGAAAAATTCTCCTTTAAATGTTGTTACTACAAAAACATCTAAGGTTAAATCAAAAGCTACACCCTCACCCTTGTCCAAGCCAACTGCTACAACTGAAAAGGATAATTCAACACCCAAAGTAGCAAATCCTCTACCATGTAAATCTTCCTCTATCTCCAAAACCTCTTCCTCACTCACCATCACCCCTTTTGACTTTGTCAAACATGTAGGCAAAACCAAATTCCAGCTCTCAGAAATAGAATACCTACAAACACACCCTTCCCAGTTTGACAGGTTTATTAATGCAGTTCATGGTGGTAACCCTGTATCCTTGAGCCCTAATTCTAAAGAATTACTAACCTCACCATCCAAACCACCTTCCCAAAACACGCTATCCTTAGTGCCTCCAAAACCAACAGGGTTGAACCTTTCTACCTGTCACTCCTCGTTAAAGGCTTCCATGTAAATAATTATATCATATATTATGGAGCCTCAAACAATGTGATGCAAGCAAAAGTTACAAATGCTCTATGCCTCACCTTGACCTAGGTAAATGGCACCTATTACTCAATGGAATCCAAACAAGTGCCATTGGTAGGAAGAATAAAAGATGCACAGGTAGCACTAGTTTATTTTCTAGACAACAAGGTGCTCCTAACCATACTGGTAGCAAACATCCCAACATCATTTTGTATGCTATTGAGTAGGAGTTTCTGCAGAGACCTCGGTGGAGAGATAAAAATTGATTGGTCATCTGCAACTATCCCAGTAAAAGGTGAGATGAAGAAGTTGCTACTAGTAACAAAGATGAAGTTCACAGTACGATAGTATGATGATCTGAAAGCAAACATTCTCTTTCAATATTTTGGGCTAGGAAACTACTTCCCCACATTAGAAAAAGAGGAAAACTTGCCACTTCTCATGGAGGAAAAGGAAGATCAAATTTTCACAATGGAATTTGATGGTAGTCATTTGAGAGTGAGCTCAGGAGCTGGTGTAGTATTGTCCTCTCCTTCTAATGAGTTGTACCCATTTTCCTACAAGCTGCAATTTGATATTACAAATAACATTGTAGAGTGTGAAGCAATACTCTTAGGAATGAGTGCAGTAGAGGACATGGCAATCAAGAAACTAAGATGCCAAGGTGATGCAAAGGTTGTAGTAAAGAAGGTCCGTTAAAAATATCAAGTGAAGAATCCAAGACTCTGGCATTATAGAAACAGAGTGTGGGACTGTATTAATTCTTTTGATGCATTTTGCATTGAAGCTATTCTGAGGGAACATAATGAAAACGTTGATTCTCTTGCAGTGTTAGCTTCCCTAGTGACACCTCATCCTTATTTTGGTAAAGGTAAAGTGACCATTGAAATGGTATTCAGGCCTAGTGTACCAAAAAATCTAAATAATTGGCAAGTCTTCAATGATGATAACCAAATTCTAGCCTTTTTAGAGAAAAGGTATAATTTCAATAATCTCTTCTTCAAAGGAGGTGAAAATCCACACCGAGAAGTAGTCCCCAAAGAAGAGAAAGAAGGAATTGAATTTATTGATGATGAGGGAGTAATCAAATTGAAAGGGAACAAAATTCCCAAAATCTTAGTCTCATTAGAATCCCTCTTTGAAAAACATGATAGATTCATTCAAGAGAAAGAAAAGCAATCTTCTTAGTGCCCAGCTGATTTTGATAAAGAAAACATTGGTACCCCGAAGGATCCAAGGATGGTCAATATTGGAAAATGTTGCTCGCTTGAAGGAAAAAGAAGGTTTTATGCATTACTCAAGAAATACTCAGATGTATTGGCCTAATCTTATGATGAACTCAAATCCTTCCAGCTAAAGGAAATGTATCATTCAATTCCTTTGAAGCAGGTTGTTAAGCCCTTTAGGAAGAATCAAAGGCCATACAACCCAAATATTTCTTATACAATCAAGGAGGAGGTAATGAAGATGCTCAATGAGAGGATGATCTTTCCCATCCACCATTCAACATGGGTGGCTAACATTATGCTAGTGTGGAAGAAGAATGGTGAAATAAGGATATGTGTAGATTTTCGTAACCTGAACCAGGAATTACTAAAGTACAATTATCCTCCTCCTATCATGGACCATATCTTGCAAGAAGTCATTGGATATAAAATGTTTTCATTACTTGATGGATTCTCAGGATATAATAAAATCAAAGTGGAAGAGGAGGACCACACTAAGACAACCTTTACAACACCTTCGGCCACTTTTGCCTATAGCAGAATGCCTTTGTGCCTAATCAATGCAGGAGCTACATTCCAAAGGGTGATGGATTTGGCCTTCAAAGATATAAAGCATTGTATTTTCATATATATTGATGAGATCTCACATTATTTTCAAACAAGAGGGGAGATCATATCTATCACTTGGAACATGTACTTGCATGATGTAGGAAACATGGCATATCACTAAATCCAAAAAAGTGCATTTTTAGAGTCACAGAAGGAAAGTTATTGGTGCACATTCTAAACAAACATGGAGAACACATCGATCTTGAGAGTGTTACATCCATTTAAGCATTAGCCCTGCCCACAAATAAGAAAGGAGGTCATTCATTCTTCAGAAAGGTGAACTTTCTTTGTCGTTTTGTGCCTGAGTTTGCTGAGTTGATGAAGCACGTCACTTCAATGATGAAACCACAAGCAAACTTCAAATAGAACAATGAAGGGAAGGTAACATTCGAAGAGATCAATAAATCCATTTCCAAGGATCCGAATATTGTACCTCCATATTTTAACAAATAATTCATCATGTATTTTTATGCATCATAACATACACTCTTTACCATCCTCATTCAGAAAAATGATGAAGGCATGGAAGTACCTATTGATTTCATGAGTTTTCCTATGAAAAAGCATGATCTAAAATATAGCCAATTGGAGAAGCACGCCTATGTGGTGATCAAGGCTGTAAAAAACTTTAGGTTTTACATCCTCAATTTCCATGCAGCGGTGATGGTCCTTTGCAGTGCAATCAAGTCCATCTTGACACATCACGATACCGAAGATAAAAGAGGAAATTGGATTTCAAAGACTCAAGAATACGACTTGGAGATTCGACCCTTTAATCTAGTAAGGGGAAATGGCTTGTGCAAGTTGATTTCTGAAGATGAAACACTCAAAGTTCAACATGGCGAAGTAAACTGTGCTTTCTCAACTTGTTCAGAAGACAACCCACAGGTTCTGTTTGTCACCACTACTGATGAGTGGTATGTTGATATTTCCTATTACTTGACTTATGGAGAATTCCCTTCCCATCTTGATTATAGGAAAAGGAGAACACTCAAGCTAAAGGCAGCTAAATTTGTAATCTGGAATCATGCACTTTATAAAAGAGGCATGGATGCTTGTTTCCTCAGGTGCGTAGATAAAGAGAAAAAATAAAAATTGCTTATAACATACCATGACCAAGAATGTGGTGGACATTTTTCAGTAATGGTCACTACATACAAGATCCTCCAAGGAAGGTATTATTGGCCCACCATCTTTGCAGATACTCAAGATTGGGTTTCTAAAAGAAAAGCATGCCAATAGCTCATTGGAAGACCACAACTTGCTACATTACCACTCAGGCCTGTGGTTATTAAAGAACCATTTCAATAGTGGGGGATGGACTTCATTGGTGTTCTGAACCCTCACTCAAGTGCAAGGCACACCTATGTATTCATAGCAACAGAATTCTAAACCCATAGGAATGAAGTTTAAGTGCCCAGCCAGTAGAAGAGATGGGATTCAACCTGAGAAGGTGTCCATGTGACTAGTAGAAGCTGTAAATTAGGGACGATTAACCTACCCATTGATATAACTACTAAGATTTAAAAATATCATGAAATAGAACCTTCTATTCCTTGAAATTGGTTTGTCTCTGCTACCTTTTGTTGTGGTTTTGGATTCCTTTCTGGGAAATCTCTTCATTCCTCTTTAAATCTGCTTGTTTTATCAATAATAGTTATCAGTGTTAAAGTGGACATCATAGATGTATCCTCATTCTCTGGCTATTGCATTTTCATGCTTGAGTGATCAACATTCTACCATTATTATATGTATTTCGTTGATTGAGTATCAAGTTTATCATGTTGTTTATAGCTAGTAATTTATGTTATGAAAGCAATCCTATTGTAACTATAAACCTCTTGCTTTTCATAAGAGCTTATTATTTTTAGATTTGATTTTATTCTTGGGTAATCAAGTTGTTCCTATTTTTTTGAATTCTAGATCTGGTTACTCAAGTATTTACTTTATTAGATAATGCCTCTTCCAGGTCTGCGAGTTATTTTTATCATCTAGGTTTATAAACCCCCCCTCTCTTTTATTCCTTAAATAATCTAGATTATTGGAATCAATACCAGTGTAGTTTTACTTTACGTTTACGGGTATGTTTATCATATTTCACATGGGTTATGACAACCTTAATTTAGTGGACAACCACTAGATTATACCCGATCTAGGTTGGGAGTGACTATAGTTTTATGGACATTTAATCCTCCATTTGGGTTATGGAAACAAATCATGTAATGTCATTTGATTCCTTGTTGTCAACTAATCTTGACTGGTGAGTTTTTCAAGGTCTGTTGGATCTTCATGTTCTCCTTTCTTGGATTAATTAAGTGGTCCCTTCGATATTCAACTATTCTACAGGTTTACAAAACTTTTATGTGTGATTGACTAAAATGGTTAGTTTTAAGTATGAAGGGAGTATCGTTGCGAAGATACTAGGTTATTTAGTTATTTTTCACCATGGATATTACTATAGGATTGATTATGGTACTAGACATATACCCAATTTCATGGTGATCATTGGTGTAGGACCAATAATTTTAAGGTTTTCCTTAAGGGCCACATTGACCGTTCCTTATGAAGCTTGAACTGCAACTAAAATTTTTGTCACCAAGATTTGAAGTTACATGTGTGTATTAATGGATAGTACTCTTTTATTGTCAGAAGTACCTTGGCTTAATTGTAACTCATGATGACTTTTGTTTTATATGTATATATTTGTACATCTCTCTGATTTTATTGACATTTGAATGACATATGTATTTTGATATATTTTTGACTTATGATAGAACTATTAAGATCATTAGGGACATTTGGGGGTATTTATATATATAAATGTGTTGTTGATTTATGATTGAAGTTGTTCTTAAGATAATGGCATTTGGTGATTTATGTAAATGTGTTTTTTTCATAAGAGTGATTTGATCATGGTAATTAGGGTTGATTTAAAATGAACTTGTGATTGAAAGGGGTGATCTACGTTATTTACACCAAAATTATAGACTTATTGAGGAGGTTTGTAATACCATAGTGTTACAAAACATGGATGAATGTTTAGAATGCTGACTTGTATAATAGAACTCTCTTTTACACTCGAAATTTTATTTCTAACTCTTTAGGCCTATGTTTTTACTTGTTTGGTGGTTAAACTTTTGTTGCTTTTGAGACAATGTTCTTAATTGAGGTATAAGACTTTCTTCTTAGATGTGCATGGTGAAAATTTTATTATAACTTAAGGATTTGTTAGTGTTTCGAGATTCGATCCAGTTCTTGAAATAGAATGTTTCCTCTCATGATATTGTTAGATAATAGCTTATTGTTTCTATGTGTAGACTTCTCTTGCTTAGTTCTCACGAACTAGTTTAGGTGGATAATTTGTTGCAAATGGATTTTGAGATTAGATGAGGGAAAGACTTGTAGAAAATTGCTTCGGTCTTGTATATGAATTTCCTTTGTAAAAATGTTTTTTTTTTACATTCTAAAACTTTGGAATGGGTTTCATGGAATTTTAGAAGTGGATCAAAGCCTTCGTATGATGTTTTGTGGAGTAATGTTCTCATAACTATTGAAATATTGACTGGTATTTACTATCGTGGAAAAATATTAAATTTTATCAACATATTGTTATGAGTGGTTTTAATGTATTATATGAATTCTAGGAATAGTATAGCATTACTTGATCAATGTTACTACCTTCTTGTTCACTAGTTATAGTTCCATAGAATTGTTTTGTCTCTTTGGTTCGTATGTCGTGTTGAATAGAAATGATGTAACCATGTTTTCTTTAGTTAATGTAAAGGTAAGCTTTTTCCTGAGTCAAAATGTTTCATGGTGAACCTCCTAGGTCATGACATTAATTTGATTCTAGGTGTATTTATAAGGGGTTAAAAATGCTTATTATTATATGATATATATATATATATATAGATATAGTATATATATATATATATATATATATATATATATATATATATATATATATATATATATAATATATATATATATAAGGGGTTAAAAATGCTTATAATATGTGTGTGTGTGTGTGTGTGTGTGTGTGTGTGTGTGTGTGTGTGTGTGTGTGTGTGTGTGTGTGTGTGTGAATAAATTAATGTAGTTGTGATCTAATTTATAACATTTGAGCTCTTAAGTGATCAAAGAGTAAACTATCTTTTGTAAAAATAAATAAATATATATATACCTTGTTTTTCCCCAAGCTAAACTAATCAACATTATCCTTTTTATGGTGAGTCCTTAAAAAATCTTAAGGTGAAATCAATGATTAGATTTTGGAAGATAATAAGGTCATAATAAGTAGGAGGAGACTAATTAGAAACCATTCAATCTATCTCACCCATTGAAAACATAATTTGTATACTTATGTCAAAGTTGGCAAGTGAAGCCTAAGTGAAACCTTTAATCATTCTGGATAGATTCTTAGCCCTAATAAAATCCTGGTTAATAACTAATGAGATCTTAAAGATGAATCCAATTCAATCTTGTTCCTCTAACTTCTTCCAAAGTGCTTTGTAATCTTCTCTTATTTGTTGTTAAATGTTTGATTCTTGCACAAGGAGGTTGTAGTTATAAAACTAAATGGTACTTTCCCCTAAATTGGAGCTTGCACTTGTCACCTTGTGTTATGGAGGTAGGAAACAAGATTTAGTAGATTGAGTATGGATAAATAACCTTGTGAGAAATGGAAAATGTCCTTTATAAATCAAACGAGTTACGCAAGTTATTGACATATTATTGATGATCCTCTTTCAAAAAACATGATCATGAGCTAATTAGTCAGCAGTATAAAATAAAGAAGTTCACCTTTGTAAGAATAATTGTACGAATCGAAACATGAATCTTCTAGATCTTAAATTCGTGTTTTGAAAGATGTTTTTAGTAAATACATAACTTTAAAAGGTTTTACACCATGGGATGTCCTTAACTGTAACTGTACATATTGTGGTTGGACTATTAGGTTTTTCCTTTTCCAAGAGAAAATTTAATTGTTCATGTTGGTGTGGTATGATTCCTTGTTTCATATGTTGTCAATGTCATGTCAAGCATATTGAGAGTTGGTTGTAGCCCTTTTTGGTCGCTTGTGTTATCGTGTAAACTCCAAGCAAGTAAAAAATAAATGTGTTTTTCGATGTTGTGTGTTTTTGAGTGGGTGTTACACAAGCTGTCTCTCCAGGGGTGAGCTCAAAGTCAATGGATTTTTAGGAAGGGTCAATGCAGGAACCAAGCCACTTACCGAAACCTCCTTAAAAACCACACTATCAGACTGATTAGGGATCATGGACAAGGGGAGGTTACTGTTCCCGCCCTAAGCAATAGAATCAGCAGCCCATGAGGAGGAGAGAATGTCACCACTATATATAGGGGAGAGATCTAGAGGATATCGACTACCTACACCCAACCCAAAACATGTGTTGTCTATAGAAGTAGGAGAATTCACAACATCCAAAGCCTTTCCGTGTCGATATGCTAGGGAAATGTGAGGGTTAGGGTTAGGGAAATGTTTTGGGGGAGTCATGGTGTCCAAAAAAATATTTCTTGAAATCACTTCAACTTCCTATCCAAAAGGGTTTTGGTAAGCCATGGTTAGAGTCGAACAAGAGTCGTAGCACCAATATCATAAGCCTAATACTACATCTCACAACATGCCTTCATACTTGACTCAACTATCCTCCACCCTTGAAAGGGTTTTGGTAGACCGTGGTGAGATTCAAACTGCAGATGTAGTACTTGGATCATAAGCCTAAGACTACGACTTACAACATGCTTTCATCAATGAATCAGCTATCATCCACCCTTAAAAAGGGTTTTGGTAAACCATGGTGAGATTCAAACAGGAGGCATAACATTGGGATCATAATCTTAACATTACGCCTCACAACATAGCTTCGTCATAAAATGTAACAAATAAATATTCTTCTATATCATTTTTTCCATCATACTCACGAGTTATAGAAAAGTAATAGATTTAATATAATAAATCTATCAATTCATAATAGGTAGAATTGTTTGTTTCATATTCTAGTTGTACTACATTATTCACCACTCCCCATCACACAAAATAAAAACACGTTATGATATCATATATTTAACAGAACATTACAACTCTAACAATCTTAACATTGTTATTTGAGCTCCAATATAATTTGTAACTCATGTGTATTTTATAATATAAATTGGTTCATCCTCAAATTTCCCATAAACAAGTGAGTTACATGAATTTCCTCAAATATCATCCCTCAATGTGGTATAGTTGGTAAATGTATTTGGTTTAAAAGTAGCTAGTGTCTTCGTTAAGTTAAAGGGCATCATATTAAACACATTGAAAAATTAGAATATTGAGTGAAAATTTTTACACTAAAAGTAAATGGGCATGGATTATATCCAATACTAAAAAAGAGTTAGGGTCTATCTCTCTCCATCAATCATTTTTTGTATATTTCAGATTTTTTGGTATGGATTTTGTGATCGCGAGAGAGAGTGAACCCTACCATTTTGTGAGTGATGGTTATAACCACATATAAGTGTGTGTTATAAATCAAGCTTTAAATATGCATATAATAAAAAGTCATACAAAGAAAAAGCTATATTTACTATTGCGTGCACAAAAAAGCAATAAATAAAAGTAGATAATAAAAAATCCCATTAAAATATATTTTTCTTTCATTGTTTATTGTTATATGTAAAAATTATTTATGTAAAAGTGGAAAGTGGCTTTATGTAATGTCCCTTTTTTCAAATAAAGTATAATTAATTAACAATATAACTTACAAATTTCGAAAGAAACAAGAAAATAAATATAGTGATGTTCACATTAAGATCTTTGAAAAATAAATGGTGCCGAATAAAAAGATCATAACATGTGTGTGTGTGTGTGTGTGTGTGTGTGTGTGTGTGTGTGTGTGTGTGTGTGTGTGTGTGTGTGTGTGTCTATAATGATAAAAGAAGAAAATAAAACCATTATGAAACAATATATGAATTAAAAAAAGATTCACAAGATTAATATAACAATAAATATACAACTTATAACATATAAGTATTTGTTCAATCTTTTTTCAATCCAATTCCTTCAGGGAAATATCATGATTACTCAAATGTAGTCTATATTAATCAATTACAAGATTCTTTTCAATTATAAATGAGATGTATTTGTACAAGAAGAAGAGAGAGAGGAAATTTAAAATGAAGAAGATTATCCACATATTTAACCACCAAGGACCAATTAATATTCAAGTGTGTAGACTAAGCATGTCATCAGATATTCCTTGGATTATATAAAGATATATCATCTGAGAAAAAGGGCCGCATAGGAATTTTTTTGATATTGGTTGTTGGAGATTACCAAACATTTATAACTAATCTTAGAACCATTTGGTTAAGAAAATAGAATAAAAATATCTTAAAATAGTACCAAAAGTATCTTTCCAACTTCGTTGTAGGGTTTAAGTATCACACATGAACCTATAAAATTAAACCCTAAATACATACAAAAACAAAATCACTCATTAGATGTAATAAATTATGCATATGTTTGGGTCAGACTGACCTAAACAGTCACCCAAATGTGGTTTTCACCAAGTGTTAAACTATAATGTATATTTAATGTAGTTCAAGTGTGTGTGAGTGTGTGCATGCACATGCACATGTGTGTGGGTGTGTGTGTGTGTCTGCAAGTTTGTGTGTGTGCGCGCATGTACGTGTGCATGTGCATGTGCGTGTTTGAGTGTGTGAGTGTGTGTGTGTGTGTGTGTGTGTGTGTGTGTGTGTGTGTGTGTGTGTGTGTGTGTGTGTGTGTGTGTGTGTGTGCATGTGTGTGTGTGTGCGTGTGCGTGTGCATGTGCATGTGTGTGTGCATGTGCATGTGCGTGTGTGTGCATGTGTGCATGTGTGTGTACGTGAGAATTTACTTGTGTGTGTACATATGCATGTGCATGTGCGTGTGCGTGTGTGTGTGCATGTGTGCAAATTCGGCTAAGTGTCTCAAACTCGCAGACTCATGGAAGGCGCCACTCATCAGCCCAACACATCTACAAAGATAAATCCAAAAGAGGGTCTCTCACACAAGCACCAAGCCTCCACGTGTCCAAATGACGTACCTTTAATGGTCAAAGCAAAAGGTAATTCCCAGACAAGAGTAGGCTCGCCGCGTATCCCAGACCCAAAATGAGATAGAGCCGATCGTTTAAATCGACTAAGTATAGAGAACTGGTGGACGGTGCCATATATCACATTAGCGTAAATTCAAAGGTGTGACCCGAAATAGATACTAAAATGAGCGCGATGCTTCCACGTGTCATGGGGTGCGAAAATCTAGAATCGGCCATTGAAAAGTATAAGAAAAGGCATGCCAGCGGAAAGAGCCAAGTGTCACCATGACACAACTTCAAAAGTAAAATTTAGAGCGGGTTCCCAAACAACCATTGAGCCTCCATGTGTCTAGGGTCAGACTTATGCCTCCTCCGAGTAAAAGGGACTTAGCCAAAATGTAAAGAAACTGAACAGATCCACAAAGAGTACCACATGTCCAAACGACGCACCTTTAAGGGTCTAAGTAAAAGGCAATCCCCAAATGAGCACCAGCTCACCACGTATCCTAGAGTTTGAAAAGGTGAGGGTAGCCATTGAAAAGTCCAAAATCCTATTGAGGCCTTCACGTGTCTCGACCACACAACTTTAAAGGTAAAAATTGGGGGCAATTTTCAAAAGAGCGCAAAGCCTTCATATGTCTCAAGTTAAGAATAATGTCTCCGCCAACATAATCGACTTAGGAAATGTAAAAAGGGAGCCCGAGGAGCCCGTAAAATCCACCTGGTGTCAATCTAGCTCAAATTTCAAGAGAGAAAGGAAGGAGTCTAGCCTTCAAGATGCACGAGGCTGCCACATAGACCCTGTATGGACAAACTCTTTAAACATTGCGCAACTGCGACCCTAATCTTCAGACAACCAAATCTTTTGACTGGAAACTTGGATTTAGGTGGGAGAAGAATTTTTCGGAAGGTCTTGACATCCTCTATGCCATGGAAGCATAAAATATTATCCTTAAAAGGATTTGGTGGGTGAGAAATGGGAAAATGTCTTTCAAACCGTTAATACAGAAACCAATTTCTCCAACTACCATATCGGATCTGATTTGATCCGTTGTTCTTCTTCCCTCAACATGCCAAACACACAATCAAGGAAGACGTGACATATTGTAGGCATATTTTTAGGGGCCATTGAGGGTCGGTGGTTGAGCTTTCAGAGTAGGATTCAATGCTCTTCTGGGAGTGGTTGGAAAATTTTTTGAACTTTTTCCTCCTCTCTCTCTTATTCTTCCTATATATTGTAATAGAGGGGCATATTAAAGGGTTGGTCATTTCTTCTCTCATGCCCCCCTCTCTTTGTTCCATAGGGTAGAATGTAGAGTCTAAGCCTCTTCTCATGGCTATGTAATGGCATTTTCCTTGCCTCTTACCCACTTATGATGTACAATGTAACTTTTGGAGCAATGAAATATGTTTCATGATGCTTCTTTCCATCTTTGCATATTTTGTTGTCTCTTCTTACATCTCATCGTTGTAAGGTATATTGTGCATACTCTGATGTTCATTGCAGGTTTTGGGAGCTGTGCTTAATGGGTTTTGAAGTGGTTTTCTGTGTGAAATCTATCTCTTGTCCATGGTGCATCTTGTCCACCCTCTGCTCTGCTCACCTCTCTCCACATCAGGTAGTTTGGATCTGTGATCATCCACTTCCTTTTCTGGTGTATTACCACTTAGTGTAGGCTCTTTCACCATCTCTCTCTCTCCTTGTCTCCTTGGAATGGTTAGAATAGGATTAGAATAGGTTCTACGTGCACTGGAGTAGCTCGTAGTAGGAAGATTAGGAAGTAGGAACCAGCCTTCTTTGGATGTCCATCTCAAGTCTGTAAGTCCCACAGCTTGAGAGATGGTCCAATGTTGTGCACGGTGGGAGAATGAGGTTAGATTTTTCTCATCTTTCCAATGTTTCTCATTATCAAAAGAAAATCTTAAGCCACTATGTGACTGCACTAATATTTTTTGTACGCCCAGTGGGACAAGTCTAAAGCACCTTACCACTTCATCTAAGCAGGTTGGTGTGTTCCTGTTAAGATTCAACCTTTTGAGGCATATGCAAGCACATATGGCAACTCCATCTGGTCAATAACCCGTCTCTAAAGTTGCAGACCTTTCCATATCCTTTTTTTATTCCATCTCTTTAATGTTCTACCATTCATGAAGTTGTGTAATCATGACTTCATTTTCCTCATGGAATTCACACTACCAGCAGTGTAGTTTGCCTCCCATGTATTTCCCAACTCCTCGAGATCAACATTATGATGAAATCCAGAACCATTATGCTTACCCATATGAGTAGTGTCAGAGCTATTTTGGCCATGGAGCTTATCAAGAACAATGGGATGCATATAATGGTGACGGTTATGTGGAGAATATTGGTCTGCTGGAAAAGATTCAATGTATGGAGGCCGACATGGTGCAGTCCAGGGATAAAACACATATGAAGACATGTTATCCAAAATTCACCCCTCAAGGTAATTTTGATAACATACATCAAATTATTTAGTCCCAAGCAAATAGATTGATTTAAGGCCCGAAATCGTGTTTTTGGGGCCCCCTCGGCTTCTTTCTAACTTTCCCATCCAAGAAGAAAATCCAATGAGTTAGAAAAGGTAAAATGCAAAAAAAAACAAGCTTGGGGCCGAAAAAATGAAGAAAATCAGCTAAGTCCTAGTCCACGTAGCAGTTGGGACGTCAGGGTGTGAACTGGCCGAAAAGCCACCAGGTAGTCTGTGCAGCAATTGGAGCAGCCGGGACAAAAGTACGCGAGGGACACGAAAGGCCGAACCGGCCGAAAGTGGAAAAAATCACCAAGTTTTGTTATTGCGTGGTTTGGGACATCTGGGCCATAGGTACGCACGGGACGGGAACCGGCCGAAAATCTAAAAGACAGTCCATTTCAGGCGGTTAGGAGATATTTGTCCCAGGTAGTCTGGGACAGTTGGGACAAAGGTACGCGCTAGACGTGAACTGGCTGAAAAGGTGAAAAGGCAGCAAAAGAGGGACAAGGAAGCCCAAATTGGCCGAAGAAAGATATTTTCATTTGGGACATCTGGGCCAAAGGTATGCGCGGGATGCGAGGGATGCGAAAAGCCGAAATGGCCGACATCAAAGAAGAAAAGTCAACGTTTGACCCACGAAACTTCAAACGGCCATAACTTTTGACTCCGAGCTCTGATTTTCACAAAATTGGATTTCTTATTTTTAATGAGGGTGGATATATTTAATTAAGAGAAACATATTTGGCTCCAGTCAGTTAATGCTCATTCCCGTCAAATGGCAGAAAATGCCTGCCAGACCCAAAATAGCTGCCCGCACTCAAAAGGCCATAACTTTTGCATTTCTCAACGAAATCACACAAAATTGGTACTGTTGGAATCGTGGCTCCGAGCCCGATGCACAGAAATAAATAAATTTCAGATTTGATGAGAAATTGATAGAGATTTTTTAGAAAACGTGGCTGGGTTCATAACAGTGTTTCATTTGGTGGTTGGGAGTGCAATTAAGAGGCATGGTCATCATTCTTTCTCTGCTGCAGCACCTGGGAAAGTATGGGGACCCTTTTGCAAGTAATATATAATCATTTTACTCCATTTAATGCCTCTTACGAGTGGTTGAAGGATAGATTTCAGGATTTTCATTTTTCCCTTCTCTTTCTCTTCTCATTTCTTCTATAAATTGGAGTGTTGGGCTCATTGTAAAAGGAGGAGAGTTTTTCAGATGCCAAAGCTCTGTCAAAATTTCTTTGTGAAGCTAATGTGTTACAGGCCCTTGTTTTGGACTCCTTGCATGGTGATCCAGGCCCGTACCTTGTAACCGATTGAACTGTGCATATCATGAAGCAATAAAATATCAGTTTGTGGATGTATCTTCCACTGCTGTGTTTTCTTTCATTCTTCTTGCCCCTTTAATCTTTCTACAAGAATATTGTGTCTATTTTTATGCTCTTGCAGGGATCCATTATCATTGTGTATGTTTGAGATATTTTTGTGAATGTATTTTGCTAGATTGTGGAGAACTATCATCACCCCTTTTAGTGTGCACTTTGCTTCTATATTTCACGCATTTGGAGACTACTCTCACACCCTCCTTTTCTGGTGTATCACCGCTTTAGTGTAGGCTTTCATTTTATGCATTCTCTCTCCCTGGTCCCTTGGAAATTTAGATTATAATAGTTAGCTTCCCCTGCATTAGAGTAGATTGTGGCAGGTATTTTAGGAGCAAGAACCAGCTTTCTCTGGAGGTCTATCTCAAGTAGCAAGTCCCACAACTTGGAGATAGTACCCATGTTATCCAATCACACAGTGACTTCAAGTATTTGCACTTGTATAAACATAAGGGTGCTGTGATTCGGTGAGAACAAGACATTTAGGATTGGTTTTAGGGCACCTTGTCCATGTGCCAACCCTTTTCTAAGACATTACATCCCTCAGGAGAAGCTTTACTTCATGGTTGAAGTGTTGCCTCAACTTACACAATGGATTGAGGAGATTGAGGCTTATGATTTGGACACAAGACAACATTTTCAATGGAGAAGTCCACCACCTAGTAGCTTTTATTTTCCTTTTCCTCAATCAGTATAATCATAGCAATGTCATGAGTCTAGCTTTGCATCTTCTGCCCCAAGTGCTGATTCCCCATCCCCATCTTCTAGTCTTCCAAATCATTTTCTTTCCTCTTCCCTTTTCCCTTCTGAATCTGTGTCCCTTACACAAGAGCCAAAAGAAATATCATCCCCTCCACCACAAAAAAGGAAGAAAATAGTGGAGACCCCACCCACCACTCCTCCTCTTGCCTTCAAAAGTCCGTGTTGGGAAGAGACTCCAAAAACTAGCCAAGGATAACATCAAGCAAAGGAACCCAACAGAGAAGAAATGATAGAAAATCTGAAGAGTTAGGACAATAGATTTGAGTTTAAAAAGATTCTCTTGTTTGATAAACCTATGGAGGAGGCCGAGGTCAAGCCACAAGTGGTGGAAGCTTGAGCTACAACATGAGTAGTGGAAGATGGAGCTACAACAAATCTAAAAAAAGAAGAGTACATTCCGGCTGTGGAGAAGGACCAGGTAGTTTTAGAGGCTTTGAGTGCGGAGCAGGCCACAAAAGAACCTTTTGTTCTTCCTCCCACTTCATCCCCTTCAAGATATGATGTTGAAGAAGATTTTGAGCTTTCAAACTTCATGTTTAAAAGAAGGGAACCATGGTGAAATAGTCACAAATCAAAAGGACACCATGGAGAAGGTCGAGCACATGTAGCAGGACAACAAGGAGGGAGATTATCTATCTAACTTGGAGGAGTGCTTTGATGGAAAGGACCCCATAGAGATCACATCATTTTCTCCTCCATTATCCATTTTCCAATCACATGAGCCTACTGCCATGAAGGGGAGACTTGTAGAAGAATAACATGCACTTCATGATAGCCATCTGGAACTAGGGCTAGAGGACAAGGTTCTTCCATTTTTCTCTTAAGAGAAGGAAGGGAAAGAGAAAGAGGATGTCATCATCTCTTCAACACCTTACACCTAGGAAGGTTGGTAGGAAGACTCCATTCTTGGAGTTGAAATTCAAAGAAAGGGGCACACCCAAAGGACATGACCGTGCCCTATTAGGTACTTGGCCTCATTGGAGCCAAGGGAGAAGATAAAATGAGTCATGCTCACTCTAGGGCATGAGGATGAGTGTCAAAGTACCAAGGGTTAGCTGCAATGCCTCTTTAGTCCAAATGTAGAGCAAATAAATGAGGCATTTGTTATACTAGTTGATACCTTGATGATTTAGGTGGAAGATCAGCCTCTTGTCGGTTTCTCATTCATTGTAACTACCATGTTTAGTGCCAAATCATATATATGGCCACATTTTCTAAGAAAGGGAAGTTATTTCTCCATGCCTATGGTAGGATTTTTTTAGCTTTTCTTTGTTAGGGTTAGTGTAAGTTTAGGAGTAGATTTGACTTCTATAGAAAAAGTTCTTTTGCACACTTTACATGTCTCATTTGAGGCATGTATGATTTGACCTTTATACATAGTGCGTGTTGTTGTGTTTTGTTGCTCCAAGGATATATCACCGTGCAGTTTGATAAGCCTACAATCCATCTCAAGAATAGGTGAAGCCCCATATTATACAATTTTATACTCTCAAAAACCCCATTTCTAAGATTTTATTATGAAAATTGAGATTACAGACAGTGGGGCAGACTCAGGGTCATTAAGTGCAAGTAGTCGGGAAGTCCATTTCAAGAAAGTCAGTACTAGGCTATTATTTGTGACTCCATGCCCAATGGATGCAACAAGCCTACTGGTCCCTTCATCTAGCAGGCACATGTCCCTTTGAGTAGCCAAACTATTATCCCAAATTTTCCCCCCAAAAAATTTGGTCAAACACTACCCTGTACATAAAGAAAACCTGAATGCGATGATTCACACACGTGAACTCACATTCCAGAATGAAAAACAAGGGGAAAAGTGAGCTTGACTCAAGGAGCATAGGGTCAAAAGAGGCCAGCGGTGTCAAAATAGTCTAGAGCACACAGGAGAGAAGCAGAGGAAGGACTCTAAGTTTCATACTTTGCAGAGGAGTTGGCTTGAGGCTGAACAACAAAATTACAGGGGGAACCATGTGTCATCTTGGCCTAACTTCAAGGGCCAAGTCTAAAGAATGGTCCCAAAAATAAGTGTTAGTCTACCACATAGCTAGTGGTCAGAGTCAAATTCTCGCCGATAGTTGAAAAGTCTCAGGTCAAACAGAAATCTCCATGTGTCACATCAACGTAAGTTCAAAGGTACGACCCAAAGCAAACACTAAAGAAAGTGCTAGCTCTCCACATGTCTAGCGTCTGAGAAAGACATCAGCTAGAATTGGCTAAGTGTCGCAGACATGTGGAAGACACCACCCATCAGCGTGATACATCTTCAAAGATAAATCCAAAAGTGGGTCACCCAAACAAACGCTAAGCCTCCACGTGTCCAAACGACGCACCTTGAAGGGTCAAAGAAAAAGGTGATTCCCAGACAAGTGCATGCTCATCGCGTGTCCTAGGCCTAAAATGAGACAGAGCCAGCCGTTTAAATCGACTAAGTATAGAGAACCTACAGTCAGTAAAATGTGTCACATCAGCAAAAATTAAAAGGTGTGACCCAAAATAGAGACTTAAACAAGTACAAGGATTCCACGTGTTCTGGGGCATGAAAGCGTAGAATCAGCCATTGAAATGTCTAAGCACAAGTAGGCCAGCTAAAAGATCCAAATGTTAGCATGGTGCAACTTCAAAAGTAAAATTTGGACTGGGTTCCCAAACAAGTGTTGAGCCTCCACATGTCCAGGGTCATACTTATGCCTCTATCGAGTAAAAGGGACTTAGCCAATACACAAAGCAAATGAACAAAGACACGGAGAGTGTCACATGTCCAAATGGCGCACCTTTAAGGGTCAAAGCAAACGACATTCCCCAAACGAGCACCATCTCACCACGTATCCCAGATTCTGAAAAGGTGAGGGTGGCTATTGAAAATTCCAATCTCCTGTAGAGGATTTTACGTGTCTTGACCGTGCAACTTCAAGGGTAAAAATAGGGGGCGGTTTTCAAATGAACGCAAAGCCTCCACGTGTCTCAGGTAAGCAACATTGTCTCCGCTAACATAAGGAACTTAGGAAAAATACAAAGGGATCCAGAGGATCTTGTAGAATCCACCACGTGTCAATCTGGCATAATTTCAAGAGTGAAAGGAAGGAGCTAAATCTTTAGGATGCGCGAGGCAGCCACTTAGTCCATGTACAGACAAACTCTTTAAACATTATGCGCTCGTAACCCTAATCTTCAAACAACCATATCTTGCAACTGGAAACTTGGATTTAGGTGGGAGAACACTTTTTGGAAAGGTCTTAACATCCTCTACACTCTGGAAGCATAAAATGGGAAAACATATTTTAGGTAATTAATGTAGAATCTGATTTCTCCAACTACCAAATCGGATCGGATTTGATCCATCGCTCTTCTTCGCTCAACATTCTAAGTAGACAATTAAGGCAAACTTGAAACATTTTCGGCGGATTTCAAGGGGGCATTGATGTTCTGTGGTTGATATTTTAGAGTAGGATTCAATGCTCTTCTAGGAGTGGTTGGAATAGTGTTTGAATTTTTTCCTCCTCTCTCTCTTATTATTCCTATATATTGTAATAGATGGGCATATTCAAGGTTTGTTCATTGTTTCTCTCCTGCCTCCCTCTCTCTTTCTCCCTTAGGGTATAATGTGGAGTTTAAGACTCGTCTCATGGCTTTGTAAAGGAATTTTGATTTCCTCTTTCCCACTTATGATGTACAGTGTAACTTTTGGAGCAATGAAATATGTTTAGTGATGCTTCTTTCCATCCTTTGTTATTTTGTTGTCTCTTCTTACCTCTCATCATTGTAGTGTATATTGTGCATACCTTGATTTTTTTGCAAGTTCTGGGAGTTGTGCTTAATGGGTTTTGAAGTGGTGTTCTATGTGAAATCTATCTCTTGTCCATGGTGCATCTTGTCCACCCTCTCCTCTGCTCACCTCTCTCCACTTCAGGTAGTTCAGATCTATGATCAGCCACTTCCTTTTCTGATGTATCATCGCTTAGTGTAGCCTCTTTCACCCTCTCTCTCTCTCTCTCTCTCCATGTCTCCTTGGAATGGTTAGATTAGGATTAGAATAGGTTATGCGTGCACTAGAGTAGTTCATGGCAGGTAGATTAGGAAGTAGGAACAAGCCTTCTCTGGAGGTCCATCTCAAGTTTGCAAGTCCTACAGCTTGAAAGATAGTCCAATGTTGTGCAATCACACTGAATGTGCCACTCACATCCTAGGCCATTCGGGGATGTGATTTTTCACTAATATTTTTGGCATGCATGGTGAGAGACTGAGGTTAGATTTTCTCATCTTTCTAAGGTGTCGCATTATCAAAAGAAAACCTTAAGCCACTGTGTGACCACACTAACAATTTTTGCACACCTGGTGGGACAAGTTTTAAGTGCCTTACCACTTCATCTTAGCAGGTTGGTGTGTTCCTATTAAGATTCAGCCTTTTGAGGCATATGCAAGCACATCTGGCAACTCCATCTGGTCAACAGACCATCTCTGAAGTTGCAGACCTTTCCCCATCCATTTTCATCCATTTTTTCTTCTATCTCTTTCATGTTCTTCCATTCATGAAGTTGTGCAATCATGAATTCATTTCCCTCATGGAATTCGCACCTATAGTAGTACAATCTACCTCCCATGTATTTCCCAACTCCTCCAGATCAGCATTATGGTCAAATCTAGAACCATTATACTTACCCATATGAGAAATGTTAGAGACAATTTGGCCATGGAGCTTATCAGGAATAAGGGGAAGCATACAATGGTGAAGGTTATGTGGAGAATACTGGTTTTCTAGAAAAGATTCAACACATGGAGGCCAACATGATGCAGTTAAAGGCTTTAGCAGACATGAATGCATTCAGGATAGGTTTCAGGGTAGCTTGTCCATGGGCTAGCCCTTTTCCAAGACATTACAAACCTCAAGAAAAGCTTCACTTCATGGTTGAAGTGTTGCCTCAACATACACAGTAGATTAAGGAGATTGAGGCTTATGAGTTGGACACAGTACAACATTGTCAATGGGTAAGTTCACCACATCCTTGCTTTTCTTTTCCTTTTCCTCAATCAATATCATCACAGCAAATTCATGAATCTAGCTCCCCATCTTCCACCCTAAGTGTTGATTCCCCTTCCCCATATTCTAGTCTTCCATCTCATTTTCTTTCCTCTTCCCTTTTCCCTTCCGAATTTATGTCCCCTCCACAAGAGACAAAAGCAATGCATTCCCCTCCACCACAAACAAGGAAGCAACTAGTAGAGGCCCCACCCACCACTCCTCTTGCCTTCCCAAGTCCGTGTTGCGGAGAGAGCCCAAAAACTAGCCAAGGAGAACATTAAGAAGAGGAACCAAACAAAGAAGAAATGATAGAAAATTTGAAGAGTTGGGCTGCTAGATTTGAGTTTACAAAGATTCCCCTTTTGGTTAAACCTATGGAGGAGGCTGAGGTCAAGAAAAAAATGGTGGAATCTCTAGCTATAGCACAAGTAGGGGAAGAAGGAGATACTCCAAATCCAAAACAAGAAGAGTTCATTCCAGCTATGGAGAAGGACCATGTAGTTTCAAAGGCTCCTAGTGTAGAGCAGGCCACAAAAGAACCTTCAGTTCTTCCTCCCACTTCATCCCCTTCAAGCTCTGATGTTGAAGAAGAGTTTGAGCTTTCAAACTTTATGTTTGAAGAAGAAGGGAACCATGGTGAGCTAGCTGTAGATTAGGAGGACACCATGGAGAAGGTCGAGCACATGCAGTAGGACAACAAGGAGGGAGATTATCTATCTAATTTGGAGGAGTGCTTTGATGTAGAGGATCCCACAGAGATCATATTATTTTCTCCTCCATCATCCATTTTCCAAGAACATGAGCCTGCCGCCATGAAGGGGAGCCTTGAAGAACAACAACCTACACTTCATGATAGCCATCTGGAACTAGGGCTAGAGGATCAGGTTCTTCCATGTTTATCTTAGGAGTAGGAAGGGAAAGAGCAAGAGGATGTCATCATCTCTTACACACTATCCACCTAGGGAGGTTGGTGGGAAGAATCCATTCTTGGAGTTGAAATTCAGAGCAAGGGACACACCCAAAGGACCAGATCATGCCGTATTAGGTACTTGGCCTCATTGGAGCCAAGGGAGAAGACAAAACAAGTCATGCTCACTCCAGGGCATGAGGATGAGTGTTAAAGTACCAAGGGCCAGCTGCAATGCCTCTGTAATCCAAATGCAAATCAACTAAAAGAGGCATTTGCTTTTCTAGTTCATACCTTGATGATTTGGGTGGAAGATCGGCCTCTTGTCAGTTTCTCATTCATTATAACTGCCATGTTTAGTTCCAAATCATATACATAGCTGCATTTCCTGAGAACGGGAAGTTATTTCTCCCTTCTTTTGACAAGATTTGTTTAGATTTTATTTGTTATGGTTAGTATAAGAGTAGGAGTAGATTTGTTTTCAGTATAAAAAGTGCTTTTGCACACTCTACATGTCTCATTTGAGGCATGTATGATTTGACCTTTGTATATAGTACATGTTGTTGTGTTCTGTTTCTCCTAGGATATATCACCGTGTAGTTTGATAAGCCTACAGTCCATCTCAGGAACATGTGAAGCCCCCAGTTGTACAATTTTCTACTCTCAGAAACCCCGTTTCCAATATTTTCTTATGAAAATTGAGAGTACAGACAGTGGGGTAGATCATGGTAATCAACTGTAAGTATTTGGGGAGTCCATTTAATGAAGGGTTAGTACCAGGATATTATTTGTGACTCCATTCCCAATGGATGTAATAAGGCTACTGGTCCCTTCATCTAGCAGGTAGATGTCCCCATGAGTTGCCAAATTGTTATCCCAAATTCACCCCCTTGAAAATTTAGTCAAACACTTCCCTGCACATAAAGAAAATCTGAAGGGGACGATTCAAATTCATGAGCTCACATTCGAGAATGAAAAACAAGGGCACAAGTGAGCTTGACTCAAGGAGAGTAGGGTCAAAATAGGCCAGCAGTAAAAAATTAGTCCAGAGTTCACAGGAGAGAAGTAGAAGAAGGAATTGAAGTTTCAAATTTTGCATAGGAGTTGGCTTGAGGCCGAATAGTAGACTTAGAGGGGGCACCACGCATCATGTTGGTGCAACATCAAGGGCCAATTCAAAATAATGGTCCCCAAATGACCACCAGTCTGCCATGTTGTCAGGGGTCAGAGTCAAAGTCTCGCTGATAGTTGAAAAGTCTCAGGTCAAGCGGAAGCCTCCACATGTCGCATTAGCGCAAGTTCAAATGTGTGGCCCAAAGCGGAGACTAAAGCAAGTGCTAGCCGTTCATGTGTCTAGGGTCTAAGAAATACATCAGCCTGAATCAGTTAAGTTTCGCAGACTCGTAGAAGGTGCCATGCATCAACCCAGCACATCTTCAAAAATAAATAAAAAAGTGGGTCTCCTAGACAAACGCCAAGCCTCCACGTGTCCAAATGGCGCACCTTCAAGGGTCAAAGAAAAAGGTGATTCCTAGACAAACGCAGGCTCACCACATGTACAAGGCACGAAATGAGACAGACCAGACCATTTAAATTGACTAAGTATAGAGAACCGGTGGATGGCACCAGGTGTCACATCAAGGAAAATTTAAAGGCATGACCTGAAATAGAAACTCAAATGAGCATGAGGCTTCCACCTGTCCCAGGGTGTGAAAAGGAAGAATTGTCCATTGAAAAGTCTAAGCAAAGGAAAGCCAGTGGAAAGATCCAAGTGTCAGAAGCGTATAAATTCAAAAGTAAAATTTGAACCGGCCATTGAAATGTCTAAGCACAGGCAGGCCAGCTAAAAGATCCAAATGTTAGCACGGTGCAACTTCAAAAGTAAAATTCGGACCGGGTTCCCAAACAAGAGTTAAGCCTCTATGTGTCTAGGGTCAGACTTATGCCTCCGCTGATCAAAAGGTACTTAGCCATAATGCAAAGAAACTGAACAGAGCCTCAAAAAGTGCCACATGTCCAAACGGTTCACTTGCAAGGGTCAAAGAAAAAGGAAATCCCCAAATGAGCACAAGCTCACCACATATCCTAGAGTCTCAAATGGTGAGGGAGGCCGTTAAAAATTCCAAAATCCCATGGAGGCCTTCACATGTCTCGACCGCATAAGTTCAAAGGTAAAAACTAGGGGTAGTTTTCAAATGAGCATGAAGCCTCCACGTGTCTCAGGTCAGGCACATTGTCTTTGCCAACCTAAGGGACTCAGAAAAAATACAAAGGGAGTCCAAGGATCCCTGGGAAGCCACCACGTGTCAATCCAACACAATTTCAAGAGTGAAAGGAAGGAGATAAATCTTCAAGATGTGTGAGGCTACCACATAGACCATGTGTGGACAGATTCTTTAAACATTGCGCGCCCACGATCCTAATCTTCAAAAAAAATATCTTTCAAATGAAAACTTGGATTTAGGTGGGAGAGGAATTTTTGGAAAGGTCTCGACATCCTCTATGCCCTGCAAGCATAAAATATTATCTTTAACAGGATTTCATGGGTGAGAAATGGGAAAACATATTTCAGCCCATTAATGCAGAATCTAATTACTCTAACTACCAAATCGGATTTGATTTGATTCACCATTCTTCTTCCTTCAACACGTGAAGTAGACAATCAAGGAAAACTTGACATATTGTAGGAATATTTGTAAGGGGCACTGACGGTTGGTCATTGATCTTTCAAATTAGGATTCAATGCTTTTCTGGGAGTGGTTGAAATAGTGTTTGATTATTTTCCTCCTCTCTCTCTTATTCTTCCTATATATTGTAATAGAGGGGCATATTCAAGGGTTAGTCATTGTTTCTCTCCTGCCCCCCTCTCTCTTTATTCCTTAGGGTATAATGTGGAGTCTAAGCTTCTTCTCATGGCTCTGTAATGGAACTTTCGTTGCCTCTTGCCCACTGATGATGTACCGTGTAAATTTTGGAGCAATGAAATATGTTTCATGATGCTTCTGTCCATCCTTGCTTATGTTGTTTTCTGTTCTTACCTCTCATCAATGCAGGGTATCCTGTGTATACTCTGATGTTCTTTGCAAGTTCTATGAGTTGTGCTTCATGGGTTTTGAAGTGGTGTTCTATGTGAAATCTATCGCTGGTCCATAGTGCATCTTGTTCATCCTCTCCTCTACTCACCTCTCTCCACTTCAAGAAGCTTATATTTTTGATCAGCCACTTCCTTTTCTGGTGTATCACCGCTTAGTGTATACTCTTTCACCCTCTCTCTCTCCCTGTCTCCTTGGAATGGTTAGATTAGGATTAGAATAGGTTCTTCTTGCATTGGAGTAGCTCGTGGCAGGTAGATTAGGAAGTAGGAACCAACCTTCTCTGGAGGTTGATCTTAAGTCCACAAGTCCCACATCTTGAGAGATGTTACAACATTTTGCAATCACACTGAATGCCCCACTCACATCCTAGGCCATTCAGGGGTGCTGTGATTTTGCACTAAATTTTTTGGCATGACCGGTGAGACACTAAGGTTATATTTTTCTCATCTTTCCAAGGTGTCTCATTATAAAAAACAAATTTTAATCCACCGTGCGACCACGCTAACTATTTTGGCATGCATGGTGGGACAGGTATGAAGCACCTTACCACTTCATCTTAGTAGGTTGGTGTGTTCCTATTAAGATTTAGCCTTTTGAGGCATATGTAAGCACATCTTGTGACTCCATCTGGTCAACAACCCATCTCTAAAGTTGCAGACCTTTCCCCATCCATTTTTTCTTCCATCTCTTTCATGTTCTACCATTCATGAAGTTATGTAATCATTTCTTCATTTCCCTCATGGAATTCACACCTCCATCAATGCAGTCCACCTCCCATGTATTTACCAACTCCTCCAGATCAGCATTATGATCAAATCTAGAACCATTATGCTTACCCATATGACCAATTTCAGAGCCAGTTTGGCCATGGAGCTTATAAAGAACAATGGGATGCATACAATGGTGACTATTATGTGGAGAATTTTGGTCTGTTGGAAAAGATTCAATGCCTGGAGGCCAACATGGTGCAGTCTAGGGCTATAACATAGATGAAGGCATTCAAGATTGGTTTCAGGGAACCTTGTCCATGGGCCGACCCTTTTCCAAGACATTACATCCCTCAGGAGAAGCTTGACTTCATGGTTGAAGTGCTTCCTAAACTTACATAGTGGATTTAGGAGATTGAAGCTTATGACTTGGACACAAGAGAACCTTGTCAATGGGTAAGTCCATCGACTCCTAGATTTTCTTTTCCTTTTCCTCAATCAGTATCATTGCAATAGTTTCATGAGTCTATCTCCCCATCTTCCACCCCAATTGTTGATTCCCCTTCCCCATCCTCTAGTCTTACATCTCATTTTATTTCCTCTTCCCTTATCCCTTCTAAATCTGTGTCCACTCAATAAGACCAAAAAGTAATGCCTTCCCCTCTGCCACAAACAAGGAAGAAAATAGTTGATACCCCACCGACCACTCCTCTTTCCATCTCAAGTCCATCTCGGGAAGAGACCCCAAAAACAAACCAAGGAGAAGATCAAGAAGAGGAACCCAATAGAGAAGAAATGATAAAAAAAATCTGAAGAGTTGGGTTGCTAGATTTGAGTTTATAAAGATTCCCTTGTTGGTTAAACCTATGGAGGAGGCCGAGGTCAAGCCACAAGTGGGAGAAGATCTAGATAAAATGCAAGGAGGGGAAGAAGGAGCTACTCCAAATTGAAAATAAGAAGAGTGCATTCCAGCTGTGGAGAAGAACCATACAGTTGCAGAGCCTCCAAGTGTGGAGCAGGCGACAAAATAACCTTCAATTCTTGATCTCACTTCATCCCCTTCATGATCTAATGTTGAAGAAGAGTTTGAGCTTTCAAACTTCATGTTTGAAGAAGAAGGGAACCATGGTGAGCTAGTTGCAGATCAGGAGGGCACCATGGAGAAGGTTGAGCACATGCAGTAGGACAACAAGGAGGAATATTATCTATCTAACTTGGTGGAGTTCTTTGTTGGAGAGGAGCCCATAGAGATCACATCATTTTATCCTCCATCATCCATTTTACAAGAACATGAGCCTACTCCCATGAAGGAGAGCCTTGAAGAATAGCAGTCTGCACTTCATGATAGCCATCTGGAACCGGGGATATAGGATCAGGGTATTCCATGTTTTCTCAGGAGAAGGAAGAGAAAGAGCAAGAGGATGTCATCATCTCTTCCACACCATCTACCTAGGAAGGTTGGCGGGAAGACTCCATTATTGGACTTCAAATTCAGAGAAAGGGGCACATCCATAGGACATGACCTTGCCCTATTAGGTACTTGGCCTCATTGGAGCCAAGGGAGAAGCCAAAACCAATCATGCTCACTCCAGGGCATGAGAATGATTTCCAAAGTACCAAGGGTCAGCTACAATGTGCCTTTAGTCCAACAACTAAAAGAGACATTTTTTACCACTTCATACCTTGATGATTTGGGTGGAAGATTGGCCTGTTGTCGGTTTCTCATTCATTGTAACTACCATGTTTAGTGCCAAATCATATACATGGCCACATTTTCTAAGAAAGGGAATCTATTTCACCCTGCCTATGGCAGGATTTGTTTATCTTTTCTTAATTAGGGTTAGTATAGGAGTAGGAGTAGATTTGATTTTAGTAGAATAAGTGCTTTTACACACTCTACATGTCTCACTTGAGGCATGCATGATTTGACCTTTATACATAGTGCATGTTGTTATGTTTTATTTCTCTGACGTTATATCACCGTGCAGTTTGATAAGCCTACAGTCCATCTCAGGAATAGATGAAGCCCCAGGTTATACAATTTTCTACTCTCAGAAACCCCATTTCCAAGATTTTCTTATGATAATTGAGAGTACAGATAGCGGGGTAGATCACGATAATCATGTGTAAGTAGTTGGGGAGTCCATTTAATGAAGGGTTAGTACCAGGATATTATTTGTGACTCCATGCCCAATGGATGTAATAAGGCTACTGGTCCCTTCATCTAGTAGGCAGATGTCCCTGTGATTCACCAAACTATTATCCCAAATTTACTCTGAAAAAAATTTGGTCAAACACTTCCCCGCACATAAAGAAAACTTGAAGGGGATGATTCACACCAACCAGCTCACATTATGGAATGATAAACAAGGGGACAAGTGAGATTGACTCAAGGAGCATAGGGTCAAAAATGGCCAGGGGCATCAAAATAGTCCAGAGCGCATAGGAGATAAGTAGAGGAAGGACTCAAAGTTTCATACTTTGCAGAGGAGTTGGCTCGAGGCTGAACAACAGACTTGCAGGGGGCACCACATATTATCTATGCGCAACTTCAAGGGCCAAGTCCAAACAATGGTCTTCAAATGAGCACTAGTCTGCCACGTAACCAAGGGTAAGAGTCAAAGTTTCTGTAAAAGTTAAAAAGTCTCAGGTCAGGCAGAAGCCTCCACGTGTCACATCAGTGCAAGTTCAAAGGTGCTGCTCAAAGTGGAGACTAAAGCAAGAGCTAGCCCTCCACATGTCTAGGGTTTGAGAAAGACATCAGCCCAAATTGGGTAAATGTCGCAAACTTGCAGAAGTTTCCATGCGTTAGCCCAACACATCTTCAAAGATAAATCCAGAACTGGGTCTCCTAGAAAAGTTCCAAGCCTCCACATGTCCAAACAGTGCACCTTCAAGGGTCAAAGAAAAAGGTGATTCCCAAACAATCATAGGCTCACTACGTGTCCCAGGCCTAAAATTAGATAGATTCTTTCATTTAAATTGACTAAGTATAGAGAATCAGTGGACGATGACATGTGTCGTATCAAAACAAATTGAAAGACACGACCTGAAACAGAGACTCAAATGAATGTGAGGATTCCACATGTGTTAGGGCGTGAAAAGGTAGAATCGGCCATTGAAAATTCTAAGAAGAGTCAAGCCAGTGGAAAGAGCCAAGTGTCAGCACAACTAACTTCAAAAGTAAAATTTGGAGCGGGTTCCCAAAAAAGTGTTGAGCCTCCATGTGTCCAAGATCAGACTTATGCCTCCACTGAGAAAAAGGGACTTAGCCAAAATGCAAATAAATTGAACAAAGCCACGGAGAGTGCCACATGTCCAAATGACACACCTTCAAGGGTCAAAGAAATAGGTAATCTCAAAAAAATTCCAACTCACCACATATCCTAGAGTCTGAAAAGGTGAGGGCGGCCGTTGAAAAGTCCAAAATCCTGTGGAGACTTCCATGTGTCTTGACCGCGTAACTTAAAAGGTAAAAACTAGAGACAGTTTTCAAATGAGCGTGAAACCTCCATGTGTCTCAGGTGAGGCACAGTGTCTCCTCCCACATAAGGGACTAAGGCAAAATACAAAGGGATCTCGAGGAGCCCATGGAAGCTGTCATGTGTAAATCCACCGTAATTTTAAGAGCCAAAGGAAGGATCCCAATCTTCAAGATGCATGAGGCTACCATATAGATCTTGTACGGACATATACTTTAAACATTGTGCGCCCATGACCCTATTCTTCAGACAGCCATATATTTTGACTAGAAATATTGTTTTAGGTAGGAGAAGACTTTTTGGAAAGGTCTCGACATCCTCTACTGCTTGGAAGCATAAAATATTATCTTTAATAGGTTTTAGTGGGTGAGAAATTGGAAAGCATCTTTCAGGCCATTAATGCAGAATATGATTACTCCAACTACTAGATCGGATTTGATTTGATTCACCATTCTTCTTCCCTCAACATGCCAAGTAGACAATCAAGGAAAACTTGAAAGATTATAGGTGGATTTGCAAGGGGAATTGATGGTTGGTCGTTGATATTTTAGAGCAAGATTCAATGCTCTTCTGGGAGTGGTTGGAACAGAGTTCAAATTTTTTCCTCTCTCTCGTATTCTTCCTATATATTGTAATAGATGGGCATATTCAAGGGTTGGTCATTGTTTCTCTCCTACCCCCCTCTCTCTTTCTTCCTTAGGATAGAACACATAGTGTAAGCCTCTTCTCATGGCTCTATAATGGCACTTTCCTTACCTCTTGCCCACTGATGATGTACCGTGTAAATTTTGGAGCAATGAAATATGTTTCGTGATGCTTATGTCCATCCTTGCTTATATTGTTGTCTATTCTTACCTCTCATCGTTGCTATGGTATCCTGTATATATTCTGATGTTCTTTGCAAGTTCTGTAAGCTGTGCTTCATGGGTTTTGAAGTGGTGTTCTATGTGAAATCTATCTCTGGTCCATAGTGCATCTTGTCCACCCTCTCCTCTGCTCACCTCTCTCGACTTCAGGAAGTTTGGATTTTTGATCAGCCACTTCCTTTTCTGGTGTATCACTGCTTAGTGTAGTCTCTTTCACCCTATCTCCTTGGAATGGTTAGATTAGGATTAGAATAGGTTATTCCTGCACTAGAGTAGCTCATGGAAGGTAGATTAGGAAGTAGGAATCAACCTTCTCTGGAGGTCCATCTCAAGTCTGCAAGTCCTACATCTTTAGATACGGTCCAATGTTGTGCAATCACACTGAATGCCCCACTCACATCCTAGGATATTCGGGGGTGTTGTGATTTTGCACTAACAGGTTCATTTCAAATTGTTTAGGGGTAGACCATATATATTATGGTCAAGACCATATTGTCCTAGGAAAATATTGTATAGTTTCATATGGTCCCAACCTAAGTAAAAGACTGAACAATTTGATCCAGTCCCATCAACATATGCCAAATTCAGTTTTTTTGAAAAAAAATAAAAATCTAAATCTACACTATTTTAAACGAAATCAATGGTATTAAATGAACGTACAAACTTATCTTTCATCTATGGATAAATTAAATCTCCCATGTGCTTAAATCATGATTAAATAGCCTCCCTATCTCTTGAAATCCTTATAAACTCAGAACTGTTATCACACTTAATCACAATCACACAATGACAATTACCTTATTCTTTTTCAATTTACTATTTATATGACATTTTATTTGTGAAATTTACACACTTGGTAACATTACTATCTATTATATTAATCTAGTTAGTGATCTAGAAATGTACTTTCCCATTTTTCATGTGATCTATGGCATTGTGATCATGCTTCTCATCACTTCTACATCGATACATCACTACTATACATTGCACAAGTTATTAAGTTATACACATGATTTTACCGATCACCAATATCATTGTCTCTATTTACACATTTACAATATATTTCATATCATTGGCTTCTCCATACAATATAAATGAATCGTATTGCCCACTTTGAAATTCGTATCTATTCCACTCTAATATTTTTACATTATTCTCACCTCCTCACTTTTGTCTCAAGAAAATGTGCTTCACACTCTCTCTTTTGTCAAAAGTGGGGAAATTGTAGGGGATGACTATGCAAAGATACCCCCCATTTTTCTTATCTGTAAATCACTAAGAAAATTCAATGGGTTATTTATGTAATACTATCTTATCACACACAAGCTTCGCATCAATTCAGAAAGTTAGTTACGCAAGGGGAAAAAATATTTCCAAATGCAATGTAATCTCGACATCCAAGTGGTCACTAATGATTACCCAAATGCCCTAAGAACCAAAAACAACTTATTTATTATGAATGCAGGGGAAATATGTAAATATCTAAACACAATATAAGAACCCATATCATAATATGCAACCATATAATTCATGGTGGGGGAAATGAGACATCATTCCCTTTCACCTTATTGGGGTTTTAAGAAAATTTTGAGACCTAGATCCATCTACAACAATGTGCTCTCATTATTGGGAAGATTTATCAAGGGAAAGATACATGGCCCTCTAACACTTTGATTTTGGTATATGGAGCACCCAAGTCCCACATCATTGTCAAATTGTTCACTTTTTTGGGGATTTTATCACCTCAAACTCTACAAATCCCCAAATTTTTAATCTTCATGTTAGCAAACACTTCTCTCTACAAATATAATATCCCCTTTTGACTCCTACAACATGCTTTTAACTTATCTCCACGTGAGTCATTAAATGACTAAGGTTGTTTATATGGTTTCTTATTTTATCTCAACACACTTGTAAGTTTCTTTCTTCATCACTCTCATAGGTACAACTCTCTTTTCCTTTACACTATTAAATTTCATTTGCTAGCATAAATGGGGGGGGGGAATATAAACACCCAATTTTGCACAAAATCATTATTACATCAGATTTTTGTGATTTTTTTATACACATGAGTTTGGAACAATGAAACAAAGCCTCACTCACATCATTCCTTTCATTAAATTATTGTTTGTTACTTAACTGAACTCAATGTCTTGTTATTTTACCTCTTTGATTGGATTTTTAGTATTATTATAAAGATGTATGGTAACTCCCTTTTACTGTTTGATTGTTTATGAGTTTAGTCAAAATCGTACAGCAAGTTTGGATGTGAACCATATGATCCTGACCTTTCTTTATGGTCTTGACCCCTTTGTTTTTTCGCTTGGTTTCCCTTCATGGGCCAATTTTTCACTCTTTTTTCTAAATTGGATTATATCTTTTCAGTTATTATTTCCCACCATTGAGGTCCTAGTTTCAAAGTAATAACTCATATATATAAGGCTAACCCAAACATTAATGTGGAAACCAATCACCTATCTAACTACAAATTATTGATATGAGAAATAAAGGATTACATCTACACACTGTGTATATAATATAGGAATGCATAATTATGATTTTTTCATCTATACTCAAGGTTTTCTAGTGGGATATAGTAGCATAGATTGCTATTTTTGTTGAAGCACAAGGGCCTACCTAGTTCAAAGGATGTTTATATACACCTTTGTACAAACTATTAGGATAAATACATCGAGTCTAAAATATAACAATAAACACTCAAGGTTATCCCAGGTTAAGCATTTACATCTTTATTTTTAGTTCTAATGATTACTTTAGTGTATTGCTGGATAACTAGGGTTTTTTTCTAGGTTTCTCATGTGACACATAGGATTTCATATGAACTTGAATATATTAAAGAGTGAAAAATAGTGATATATAGTGACACTAAAAGTTGTATACCCCAACCACCTAAAGTTTCAAAAACACATGGTTTGGTTAGAATCATACAATCTTGTCTTAACTTGTTTATACGGTCCAAACCTAATAGTTGTATAACTTTGAAAAAGTGATTGTTCTATATTTTAGATTCTTCTCTTACCCATATCATTCATCGACACATCTTCAATACTTTATGAACCCACAAAGTGTCTCTTTCCATCCTATTTGTACTTAAAATTGTATGTCCCTAATTATATTATTTATATCTATGATCTAAAGTGTAAATATGAATTATTTTAGTAGTGAAATATCTATAATATTACTTCAAAAAAATACTTATTAAATTCACCTAAAATTTAATTAAGAGTAAAAAATATATTATCTCCTATTGTAAAAAGAATTATATCAAATTTCTTTCACATATTATTGTTGCATATGATACGAAGATCAATCATACACATGTTAAAATAACATTATTGCATTAGGAAATTAAGGAGGAAATATACATGAAGTACCCTAACAATTTCATAGTCAAGGAAAATATGACATTTTTTATCACCTAAAGAAGTCCTTGTAAAATCATGGTTTATCACCTAAAGAATTCCTTATATGGACTTAAACAATAACTAAGGATGTACAATCATAATTTTGATGGGGTTATTTATAAACTTTGCCTTGATGGAAGTTAGGTGGATCCTTATGTGTACTTAAAATAAAAAAATGAATATGTTTATCATCATATTGCTCTATGTGGATGATATGTTGTTGGTTGGTAAAAACAAAGAAATGATCAAACAACTTAAAGCTCAACTTTCTAAGCGTTTGACATGAAGGATCATAGTGTTGAAATAATTTTGGACATGGAGATAAAAAGGGATCATGTGAACAAAAATATTTAACTCAATAAAATTAAGTATGTGAGGACAACATTAGAAGTATTTAGGATGCATGACAACAACCTAGTATGTGCACCCTTTCTAGTTGGTCAGAAACTCTCTATTAAGCAATGTCTAAAGACATAATTACAAATTTAGAGTAAATGACACATGTTTCATATTTAATTGTAGTGGGAATACTAATTTATGCAATGTTCTATATAATACATGACATCACACATGCAATGCGAGTAGTTGATAAAAATAAGAAAAATCAATGCAAAGAGCATTCTAGTGTAGTAAAGTAAATTTTTAGGTATATTTATAGGTAACTAGTGACCATGTTATTTATTATCAAGGGAAGGCCCCTAGTATAAAAAAATATTTGATTCTACATGATTTTGTGAATTCTTACTTCAATGGTGATCTTGATCTGAGAAGATCCTCTAGTGGTTACATTTTCAACTTGTTCAACATAGCCATAAGATGGATGAGAAAATGTCAAGTGTTGATGTTTCCACAACATAAGCTCAATCCATGGAAATAACACATGCATGTAAGGAATTCGTATGGTTTCAAAGGCTATTTTCCTCAATGTGTTTTATACACAAGGAGGTAATTATAATTTATGACTTATAAATTCCAACTACTGTAGAAAAGAACCCTGAGTATTACACTTGAAAAAAACATAATGATGTGGAATATCATTTTTTAGAGAAATAGTATAAGAGAATAGGATGTCATTGGAAAAAATGGAGATAAAGGTGAATGTCGAAGATTTTTCAACTAACGAAGTGAGTGTTGAGAAGTTCACTTGGTGCTGGGAAGAAATTAGCTTAGCAGGCCATAATTATTGAGAAATGATTTTCTATTCTCCTCGATGGAGTGGGAAATAAGAAGGATATTGTTAGTAGTCACCTACCTATGTAGGGTCCATGGAATGGTGTTGAAATATTTTCAGCACTTTTGTTTAAAGAAATGGTTCTTCCGATTAATAGTAAACCTAACATAACTTTGTAACTTTATATCATTATAAAAGTAATGGATTTGCTTTAAAGTATTATTTTAATACTTTGTATTTCTTTCAATGCAAGGTTAATTATAAGATGTACTCTATTTATAAACTTACTTGTCCTCATTCTGAGATATGTTCTACAAATATTTAATTTTCATAAGCCAGAACATTGGATATTTGTAATTTTATTAGCACATGATTTTGGATGCTAATAAAAGGTTAAAGTTATTGAAAATTTGTAATGCCCACTATTTCAGACACACAAGACAACATAGAAAAATCCAAGATAATTTTTTTTGACTTGTTCATAGTATAGAATGACATTAAAATTTATCACAAAGGTTACAACTAACTCTTCAAACAACTTGACAAACCGATGACCAAAAAGGAAACAAGGAAACATCCAACACCTGTCAAGGACAGTTCACTTTTCTCTTTAACAAGGCACCATGAAACAACCCAACCACAATATGCAGTCATAGTTGAGTACACCCCATGGTGTAAAATCCTTTAAGGTTATGAATTTTCTAAAAACTTATTTCAAGACTTGACTTTAGGATCTAAAAGATTCATGTTTGATTTGAGAAATTATTCTTACAAAGGTGAACTTATTTTTTTTATGCTATTGAATGATTAGCTTGAGAACAAGTTTTTTGAAAGAGGATCATCTAAAGACTGGAAAATCTAGCTAAATCCTTTTGATCAATAAGAACACCTTCCGTCTCCCACAGGATTTCTTATTCATACCCAAGCTACTGAATCTTGATTCAAACCTCCATTACACAAGGTGACAAGTGTAAGCTCTAACTGAAATGGAGTGCCATTAAGGTTTGGAACTAAAACCTCCTTGTGCAAGGATCAACAATTAACCACACTTAAGATAATATTAAAATGTACTATGGCAAAGGTTAGAGTGAGAACGTCAAATCTATTTCATCATCATGATCTCTTTAGTTATTAACCGGTCTTATAATGAGACGTAAGAGTTCAACTGGAATTGGGTAAAAGCTTAATTTAACAACCTCTTGATTAATTTTGTCAAAGGATACACTTGGGGTTACCAAAATGGAAGCATAATGCTTAATGTTTTCTTAATCAAACTCCCCTACTAGCTAAGATCTAACTATATCCCCAAAAGCCAAAAATGATCTTACCTTTTGAAATTACTTAATGTTTCACAAAAATGAAGATAAATTTTTATCCATAGCTTAAGGTTAACGAGGGTAGATTTTACACCGGTAGATAACTCCTTTCTTCCTGATTAAAGACTCCTAAATTTATCTACAAAAGCAAAAATTCATTATTATCTTATTTATTTATTCCTCTATGTATTCATTTTATTTTATTTTTGATTTACTTTAGAAAAAGGATTGCCAACCCACTAAAATATACTTAGAATAACATTGATGCCAAGACCATGGAGGGTTATTAAACATGAAATTTTTATGACTCGAAAGAAGAAATGACCATTAGTTATGAAGAAAAGTAAACTTGATTGTAATATTTCTACTCAACATGGCACATGAACCAAAGGTGACTAAAGAATTGATGGAACTTTGGATGAGAACAAGTAGGTAACAAAATTGTTCAAGCCATGTTACAAAACTCTCATGACTGATGATTGAATTTTATTCCTCACAATATTAATTACAAGTTTTGCTACAAAAGGATAAGACAACCTTATATCACAAATACTAAAAATCCAAGGCAAGAGGCCTTCCAAACATCTTTACAAGCACCATTCCAAGATTTAAAACACATTACACATTTGTACAAGGAACTTCATAAATCAAACTGATGAAACCTTTACAAATATTTCCTTTATCTACCCGCAAAATCCATCTACACAAGTATTAACTTAAGTAAGTTCACGAGAACTGAGCATGATAAGACTACCCATTGAAATAATAAGCTAACATTTAACAATATCATGAAAGAAACGTTCTATTTCAAGAATGGATCAAATCACAAACCACTACTCAAAAATCCTTCACATGAGATAAAATATTTACACTAGCCAACAAGGAGGAAGCCAAATATTCCGGTAAGAAAAATATCTCAAATAATCAAGGCAAGACCTTATAGGTTAGAAACCAAAGGTCAAGAGTATTGGGATTTCAATCATGTAATCCTATAGATTACGTGATTGAAATCTAATACTCAATCCATCTCAAAAAATAAAAACTTGAGAAGTAAAAACATACTAGATAAGATCATAAACACAAAACAATAAACATTATTCAATCCTTCCAGGAGGGAGGTTTCATAGCAATATGGGTTTGTAACCCTCCTTAAAAAAAACCATAGTTTTAGTCTTAAAAAATAAGTTTACCACCCTCTCTTTACAGGATCTTTTAAAATTGATGCTTGTTAGCATAATTGAAACCACCCTTCAAAAGAATTTGAAAGATTCACAAAAGGCCATTAATATTAACAACAAGCCCATCATAATCGATAACTTATATAAAAAAATATAAAGGAAAAGTAATCCCCAAATGTCATTAGTAATTTTTAACAATTTTCTGACATAGCCCAACAATGTATTTAAATAAATATTCCATTCGTAACCTCAAGATTATCCTCATGACGTATCATCGAATGTCATGAGTTAACTAGAGTTATATTTCAATAATGACTATAGACATCACAAACACATTTCAAATTCTACAACCAACACTGAGGTTTGGTCATAAACTAATGACCATTAATAATACGTTCACAACTATTCACAAATTATCAATAACCTCCTAGCTAGGGTTACGAAGCTTCACTTCTAAAGACATCAATCCACTCTATCCATGGAGACCACACAAAGTAGAGAAAACAAAACCCAAGTGCCCAGTCAATCCAATCATAGTTCCCAATAATAAATATGACATCACATTCGAGATCAAAAACTTAAAAAAGTTCCATAATGAAAGGAATATTAATTGGTCATTTAGGCCACAAAATTAAATACATTACAAGAAGAACATTATAATGTACCTACAACTAGTTCAGAGATTCAAGTATGAAAACATATGAAATGAGAACCTCAAAAGAATAAACATATTGACAGATCTTTCCAAATGATTATTGGTTTCGATCATAGTAACTATCTCCAGAGTAGAGATAAGTGTCCATAACTATCCCTAATAAAAGTATCATAACAGAGATTTGGGGGAAAAAACACAAACCGACAATATCATAAATATATCTTCAATCTGATTATATTAAACGAAGTCACAATATGGAGACAAATAATAAATAAATTTGATAATATATAATATTCAAGTTTGAATCTGAGGGATTCAATACATGTTAGGTAATGCACCATGGATACTCCAGTCTCATGATCGATGCTCAACCCAGCTAATCTTCTTAAATAAAAACAAAACGTATGCAATGTTAAGTGACTATGGTTTCTTTACCAAATATCTAAGGTCATGGCCACTGAACATTACGATAATAGGGACAATGGAATCATAGGATAAGATGGATCATTTTTTACAAAACCTAGTATATATGTAGCCAGATTTAACTTCTAATATCAGTCATGTTACTCATCAGGGGTGCTTTCAATCAAAAAATAAAATAGTTTAAACAAACAACCCGATATACCCGCCAACAACAAGTTACTTATACTCTTACCCCATTCATTACTAGAGGTAAAGATTTCAATTTCATTAAAATGTAAAAGAATATATAATCATTTTAATAGGCAGAAAACTCTTTAATAGACTCAAATCTTAGAATGAACAAATAAGAGTAAGGAAAACATGCCGAACACATAGGATTCATATAAAGTCCCAAAATTATGATAGCCAATAGGGGGTGTCTAGAAATAGGTTACCCATTACCAGTTCGCCCTACGGGGAGGTGTTAATAGAAAAAACCAAACCATATAATACTGCTCACAACCGATAATGTAAAAAATTAAAGAAAAGGTGAAATCCCCTTTTTTTGCAAGCCAATCACTCAAAACCAATGATTCATAAGAAGAAATCAAAGGGACAATCTAGTACACTCATGAAAATAAATAAACAACCATAAACAAAACCATTTATAGACATCATTGTAGGAAGGAGAACCTTTCATTTCATGAAATTGAAAAAAAAGTAGCGAAACATTGCAAAGGTTAGACTTAACATGCCTGATTTTAAATGCCTTTTCCCATGGCCACGTACTGGCATATCTCCTCCTCTAAGTAGTCTAAATGGCCCACACATTCTTCGGTCCTTCACTCCTCAATACCAACAAATGATCCCTCCTAGGGTAGACCATGCGGCTAGCTACCAAAGCAAGTTGTCCCACTTCTGCAAAAAGGGGTTTCTAACCTACCAATCTCACATAGCCAACAATCTTCAAAAGAATAAGGCACTAAAATAAATAGGAAAAAATCCACATGTATGTGGCCAGCAAGGAATAAGAGTTTCTTTCCCCCAAATGCATCCCACAAATGTGTCAAGCATAAATCCACATATATGCATTGAAAGGCAATAAATGAAGGCCAACATTTCTACCAACTGCCAATAAATAACCATTTTTTTTTTTTGCAAAGTGAGGCAAGAAAAAGATATAAGGCCCGTAAAAATGAAATTTTAGGAACACGTTAAAACCTAACACTTATCCCAAAAATTACGACTAATTTTTTTTGTTAAGTTAAAGTAAAAAGGTTACAAGGGTGCTAACCCCTAGGGTGCATTAAATTAATTTAGACCAATAATCTCAACTTTACAATTGATAGACCAGGTCTAGTTAAATGATTAAATATTTAATTTACTTTATCTCTAAGGTCAATTAATTAAAAATCATTTAGTAAGGTGCCCTAATTTAATTTACTTGGTTAAGTCTTTTCACCTCTTTAGTTAATGTTCAATCCCAAAATGATTAACCTCATGCTTAATTATTTTAGTTTCATTATCCTAATAACTTAAAGCCTTTTGTATTAATTTCTTAAAACATATTAAGAACTAATAAAAACTTTGCTCCCCAAGGAAATTAAATGGCCCCATTCACCCATCTACACATACCTTAAAATTTATTTAAAACCCTTATTAATGTATTCCTATCAAGCAAGGGTAGGGTTAATCCTCCACCCTTAGATCAATTCAATTGTGGCCACTAGATACTAAGGTTCTAAACTAGCCCTAATATTCCTTATGAATTCTTATTAAAACCTTTCCTTTATTCTACTCTCCTCATTTGGTCTAATTCTCTCTTGTTTGATTTTCAGGTTGGAGCAAGGAAAGCCATGGGAACAAGGGAGGAAGAACTATGGAGGAGTCTACAAAGGAATCAATCTTAGATTGCTTTATATTGTAGATTTAACATTGTAATTTCTCTCATTCAAGGATTGAGGGGATTTCCTTTACCAATCTAGTTTTATTGCAAAACTATTTTTATTTGAGGTTCTCCATTAGGGGAAAACCCTAATCACATTTATAAATACAAGTTTGAGTACTTTAAATCCACCATTCAAAGATTTTATTGCTTAAAACCATGAGATTTATCCATTGTTTGTTCTCTGGTAGTTTCCTTTGTAAATTTACAAGCTTAGAATTTTAATTAGGCCAAGTTAAAGTTTGTACAGGTGCAGATCTGAGAATTTCCATCACCAGTGACAGAACCACCGCCCAACGTAGGCCGGTGGCCTTGGGACTGCCTCCTTATTTGGGTGACAAGCCATAAACCGCTGCCTTACCAAGCAGTGGTTCTAAGACCATTGCCTTACCTGAGCGACACTTACGAGAACCTGTTCCTTAGGAACAAAACCTGAAAATATGAGATTTCCCATAAGACAAAAAATTTTCAACTTGATTTTATGTGCCTAAAGTTTCTAGTTGTAAGATTTAGTTCCATTTATTCGTTCTTAGTTACAATTACTCATTTTAAAGCATTTTCTATTTTTAATAGTAACAAAAACCTACAAAATCATTCACCTTTTTTCTTCAACAAATTTTCTTTCAATTCGAAGAGTAAAAAGGATCTAAATTTACTTCTAATATTGTTATTTTCCATTACTACAAAATGCAACATTTCAATATAAAAATATACTTCAAATTTGTTGCCTCTTTCGATTTCCACTACAACTTATATGTTCAGAATATCTATAATAACTTTGTTCTACATTCAAGTTTACTGTGCATAGTTTTTAACATCTTACAACTTCTATATTTTGTCTTTCACATGTTCAATAAAAAACTACAACAATGAAAGTAAACTCTTTTTCTCACAATACAACTTTTAACTAAAATTTTGCAAATGATTTCCATTTTGATAAATTTCTATACATAATACAATCTTAAACAGAAAGAAAATTTTACAACTCTTCAATGAGCTTCCTTCAAATAATATTACAACTTACAATACAACATTTCCTTTAAAGCAAAACATAATATTACAAATCTTCCACCTAGAGTGGGAATACCAATAAGTTTTCTCACAAGAAGGAATTTATTAAGGACTCCAACAAAAAATCCAAGGTTCACATCACCAACAAGAGAAATCCTTCATTATTATCTTGATCCACTACAAAAATGGGGGGAGAGGAAACTCTCTCCACCCAACCAAAATATCCAATGACGAGGAGAAGCCATCCTCCTCATTGGCCCCCGAGCCCCAACCACATTGCAATGAAAGGTGGATCCAACACATGGCAACAAACAATCTTCCACATCACAAAAAAAAGTATTTCACAACAAATTCAAAGCATATTCAACTCAAACTACAAACACAAGAAGGAAAACCACAAAATATACAAGGCTTCAAATATGAAAAATCCAAAGGATCGAGAATCTATGGGGAAGTCACTTATGCCTCCAAATGGGAAATGGGTGCCCACCTTAAAACCTCCAACATGTATCTCAAAACCCCTACACACTCTTATGCCTCCTTCAAGTACCCATTATGCTTCCCACATACTCTTATGTCTCCCTCATTCTCTTATGCCTCCCTCATAAAATAAACAAGTAATAAATGCAAGCATTCCTTGTCCAAGGTGGGGCACCCAACCCAAAATCTCTCCAAAACATGAAATAAGCTCTTATGCATCCCTACATGAATTATCCTCATAGTACCCTCCTACCCCACAATTAGGAAATCTACCAAAGCCCCCCAAAAACATTCCAAAACAGTAAAAAACAAGCACATATATAAAAAAATAAAAGAAGAACATTAAGCAAGAGTAAAGCTCCTACCTTTCCATGGTAGAGCTAGTTCCAAGAGTTAATCTCCAAGCTTCTTCCAACCCAAGAAATCACCAACAAGATCTAGCAAAGACCACAACCACTCCCAAAATCCTCTAGCTCCAAAAATGCAAGATCACAAAAGAATGAAGTAACCCCCAAACAAGAAAAAGAACTTGAATAAATAGAAAAGGGAGAGAGGAGGGTGAGGTAGCTCCATGTAGGATGCCACATCACTCATCCTCAACTCCACCTCACAAGTCAAACCTCAACCCTAATGAACCATAAATTGGTGGGTGAGAAGAATGACAATTTACTTACACAGACAATCTAAGCCCACATCCCCCAAGGAAAAACTTTAAAACCCATGTAAGAAAAGTGTAATAAATGTCATTTTTTGACTTACAAAACACTTAGTGGGGTCTAGTTTTGACCCCCAAATCCACAAGTAGGGTTGGCATAGCAATATAAGAGGTGTGGGGCAAGTTTAACTTGTCCAACAATCCTTCAAAATTGGCCGTTAAGGCCAAATTGGAATTTCCATGAAGGGGTACCTAGAGTATACAACACTCAAGATCCCAAGCACTCAACTTCAACCCAAAAACTAGCAGCCATTTAGTCTAATAAATGAATTCTTTTTTCCCATCTAAAATTTTTCAGAACAAGATTAATTTACTAATCTAGACACAAACAAGTAATTAATAAATGAGATTACATCACTTTAAAATCACATACAAAAATTAAATAAAGGAAACTAAAATAAAAGACAACACATAACCCCTTGTTCACAATTAGAGGAAATCCCCCCCATGGGAACCCCTTAACTACAATTCAAACACACATACACAAAAATATATGTTGGCATGGTGACCCTTATTGAATTCACCTAACTTTCAAATGTGGTTAGTCTCTCATCCCCCTATTGTTTGTTGTGAATATATTTACCTGCAAAACACATAACACCTCCTTCGGCGTCATGGATGCATCAAAACATCCAAGATAAAATATGTAATTTAAATCCATAATCATCTACATATGAATCAAATCATCATCTAGGCAATTACGATATCATTTACAATTTCTAACAACATCTTTATTCTACATTTCATCCATGTCAAAATGATCACAACATTAGTTCAATTATCAAGGTCTACTAAATATGACAAAATATCACATGTCTGAAATATCTATATAACCATGTCAACAACATATCATCAATAATATTAAATGTCCCTAATAATTCACACATATCATATATGAATCAAAATCAAGAACTTTCTAATATCTCTAACATCTAACATCATGCTAAATCAAAAGTTACAATAATATCCATAAGTATAGTTGACAGTATCAAAATCAATAACAAAAGGTGTCGAAGGGAAGTGGGCACAACAAAAGAAAGAACCTAGCAGAGGTAATCCCATTTGATGAAAGGACACGTGACAAGGGCCAAGTCGCTACTAAGGAGGTAAAAGGGTGGTAGTTGAAAACATAAAATTGAGCATTAAATTAATAGCCCCATCAAAGCTTGCACCACACACAACCTCCCTACGCATTCACACGTTAGAAACCAAGGAAGAAAGGGACCCAATCATCCTACACCAACCAAGAATATTAAAACCATACAAACTGGCATGTTGGGGGGAGCAAAAGTCATATTTTTCCTTTAATTAAATGATTAAAACAACACGCATGCAGGCCTAATCGATCAAGGGGGAGAAAACAAGAGGTTGACATTTGAAAGTGAACACTGATCAATGACCAACCATGGTGCCACGACGGGGTAATCCCTTCTTCAGCACAGAATGATGTTTGGTTGACGGGAGCGAACAAAACGATACAATAAAACAACATAGAGAGAATTTATATTAATATCGATTATAATCGACGATAAAATTAAATAATAATAATATAAAATAATGGCCAATCAACAAATAAATTAATAGTATCGTTATTATCATTTTTTTATTATTAATTTTACAACTTAAAAATAAGTATTAGTCATATTAATAATGATGGAAATTCAAGCTCATCAATTCGAGAGCACAATTTTCCCTTAATTGGACAATTGTAAAGGACATTGTGGGGACCAGTAACTGGAAACATTGACAACGACACAAGAAGGCATGACGAAGAGGGAGGATGCTAATAATTTTCTACTTATCAACAGGAGCACACACTCAACCTTCCCATGCTTATCAACAGGGTCATCGAGGCAAGAGCTGAGGTAATGTCGAACGGGGCATTACATTCTCCTCCCCTTAAAAAAGAATCATCCTCAATGCAACACAACATTGAAGGAAGGAAGGATGTTAAACATCAAGGAGCAGATAAAGGTTAAAGTGCACCCTCTGCATAAAATTTTAGTCGTCAAAGTACAACCACAGGGTAGCCTTAGAAATGTTTTGGCAAAAAATTTAACTTTCAAAGTTCTTTGAGGATTGGAAGTTTTCTCTTACTTCATTATTTAATTAATTATCTTTCCCTTTTACATTATTATTAACTCAGGTTCTTATTAAAATCTCATTGTTGTATAATTTTAATTTATTCATTATTGTAGGTGCCCAACATGAGCTGCAATCACAACACCCTACTAGAGTCATGCACAAAACTAAAGATGTACAACCATAATTTTACATACTTTCATGTCTGTACCACATCACAAAAGCTTAACCAAATATAGAAGAGAACAAACTCGCTCCACATAACATAGTACGGGTCACACATCTATGACTACCATACCATACTTGAACACAAGTGTACTACAACATCCTGAAATTTCAACAATTCCACAAATGAAGATTTTACATAACTAAGAAAAATAGCTAAATGTAAATAGATTCAACAAGGGCATCAATGCCATATCCACAACATCACAAAACATATCCAACTAAAACATGAGTAACACATACATCATAACACCACAACCAAAACATCATATCCACTCTGCACACCTCCTAAAGCAACAATCACACACACACACACACACACACACACACACACACACACCACACACACACACACACACACACACACACACACACACACACACACACACACACACACACACACACACACACACACACACACACACCCGCACGCACGCACGCACGCACACATGCACGCACACAAATCTCTTATGTCTCCCTCAATCTCTTATGCCTCCCTTAAGGAGGCCAGTTTCCCTATGGCCCTAGGCACATAGAGTCTAGACACCCGTAACCAAAGTGACATAAAAACTCGTGGTTCAACAACCCACTAGTTATCTATAACTCCTTGGGGCATACCCCCATAAAATAAATTCGGTCCATAGCTCCAACCATTCCATGGTGCATCTCATGACCCTAATCAACACATAATTATAATAGGACCAACATAGCAATCTGATTTAAAGGCCAAGTGGAAAAGTACAAGCCTTGGGCAAGGCGGTAAAATCTTAAAATTTTAAAAGAAGATCCAAATGCAAGCAAAACAAATGGCCAAATAGCCATAGTTAGTGAAAAAATCCATTTGGTAGTACCAGAATCCAAGGAAATGCCCAAAATATAAAACATTGCAATCAAGAAACCTGCTAGTCCTTACAAAAATTAAATAAAAAGTTCAATTTATGAATAAAATGCACATATAAGAATAGCACATTACGATGACTACATGGCCTTATCTGGCCACCAAGGGGGCTACTCAAAGAGTTGCTGGCACTCAAAACATCAAGTCTTAGCTCATAAAATAACATATCAATATTACAACTTTCATCATCTCTATCTGAATCATGCTACCACCACTTTGACAAGGCTAAACAGAGTCATAGCTACACTCATGTTGCATCCATACAACAACCATAAGGAGAGAGAAAGAGAGGAAACATGTCATTATCGAATAATCCTAATGTACACTCAAGTTACTGACCCATGATACACATTCCCTCACTCCAAACATACACTTTTACCAATTTCCTTCAAGTTCGGTTAGCGTAAGGTTCACAACATAACATGCAACTACATCACTAACACAATGGAAGTTATTGCTAGCCTCTTACACATGGCACTAATACAGGGCATGTCACATACATTACATTCATAGTTTACAACACACCACATCACCACATGTTGCACCTAAAGTGCAATCACTGCATGATAGGGATCATATACCCACCATAGTTCCTTGAATCACGACATTAATCATTAGATATTACATGAATTACAATTATGATGAGAACAATTAAAACATACAGTCATCTGCCATATAACATGGGGATATACACATTTCTATACATATGATAATGACATCATTAAGAGATCCAGTTCACTACAAACCAACCTTGGTCACACAACATATTAACACACCCACACATCATGAATGTCAAAAGGATCCAACACTCTGAAATTAACAATTACATATCTTCCACACACACAAAACATATAGTGCTTCACACTCAAATTCACATAGAATTCCTGAAAAGGAGAGAGAATAATCTCATCTTTAACACATCATTATGCCATCAGTTACACACTAAGTGACATACACAACATGTGTGCTAATAATATCATAATTATGACATAGTTCACATCATTCTTAAATCACATTACTCTTCCAATATCAACCACCATCATGAAACACCATCACCATCATGCAACACCATCATATAACACCATCACAACTCCAGTCTAGCCTAGAGGTTTGAGAGCATGAACCTACGCTCTGATACCAAGTGTAATGCCCAAAATTTTAGACACACAATACAACATAGAAAAATATAGGATAACTATTTTTTGACTTGTTCGAAGTATAGAACAACATTACATGTGGTCACAAAGGTTATAACTAACTCTTCGAACAAGTTGAGACAACGATGACTGCAAAGGCAACACGGAAACATCCAACACCTGTAAAGGACAGTTCACTTTTCTCTTTGACAAGGCACCATGACACAACCCAATCACAATACACAGTCACAGTTGAGTACACCCTACGGTGTAAAATCCTTTAAGGTTATGAATTTACTAAAAAATGTCTTTCAAGACCTGACTTTGTGATCTAAAAGATTCATGTTTGATTTGAGAAATTCTTATTACAAAGGTGAACTTAATTCTTTTATGCTATTGACTAATTAGCTTCAGAAAAATTCTTCTAAAAGAGGATCATCTAAAGACTAGAAAATATAGCTAAATTCATTTGATCAAAAGGAACATCTTCAGTCTCTCACATGATTTCTTATTCATAACCAAGCTACTGAATCGTGATTCAAACCTCCATTACATAAGGCGACGAGCATAAGATCTAACTGAAGTGGAGTGCCATTAAGTTTCGTAACTACAACCTCCTTATGAAAGGATAAACAATTAACCATGATTAAGAAAAGATTAAAATGTACTATGGAAAAGGTTAGAGTGAGAAGGTCAAATCTATTTCATCAGCATGATCTCTTTAGTTATTAACTGGTCTTTTAATGAGACTTAAGATTTCAACTGGATTTGGGTAAAAGCTTCATTTAGCAACCTCTTGATTATATTTGTCCAAGGATACACATAGGGTTCCCAAAATGGAATCATAATACTTAATGTGTTCTTAATCAAACTCCCCTACTAGCTAAGATCTAACTATATCCCCAAAAGCCAACAATGATCTTACTTTTTGAAATTACTTAATGTTTCACAACAATGAGAGTAAAGTTTAATCTGTAGCTTAAGGTTAACGAGGGTAGATTATTTTACACCGGTAGATAACTACTTCCTTTCCAATTAAAGACTCTTAATTTTATCTACAAAAACACAACTTCATTATTATCTTATTTATTTATTCATCTATGTATTCATTTTATTTTATTTTTGATTTAATTTAGAAAAAGGATTTTTGACCCACTAAAATATACCTAGAATAACACTGATTCCAAGACCATGGAGGGTTATTAAACATGAAACTTTTATGACTCGAAAGAAGAAATTACCATTACTTATTGAGAAAACCAAACAAAATTGTAAAATTTCTATCGAATATGGCAACGAACCAAAGGTGATAAAATATTTGATTGAACTTTGGCTAAGAACAAGAAGGTAACAAAATTGGTCAAGCCACGCTATAAGATTTTCAAGACTTATATAATATCACAAAAAGAGTACTCATAACAAGGTGATGATTGAAATTTATTCCTCACAATAATAATTACAAGTTTTTCTAAAAAAGGATAAGACAACGTTATATCACAAATACTGAAAATCCAAGGCAAGAGGCCTTCCAAAATCCTTTACAAGAACCATTCCAATATTTACAACACATTAGACATTCATACAAGGAATTTCATAAATCAAACAGATGAAACCTTTACAAATATTTCCTTTATCTACCCACAAAAGCCATCTGCACAAGTATTAACTTGAGTCATTTCGTGAGAACTGAGCATGATAAGACTACCCATTGTAAAAGTAAGCTAACATTTAACAATATCATGAAAGGAACATTCTATTTCAACAATGGATCAAAGAAAAAACCACTACTCAAATATCCTTCACCCGAGATAAAAGAGTTACACCAACCAACAAGGAAGAAGCCAAATATTCTGGTAAGAACAATATCTTAACTAATCAAGGCAAGACCTTATAGGTTAGAAACTAAAGGTCAAGAGTATTGGGATTTCAATCATGTAATCATATTATGTCATTGAAATCTAATACTCACTCCATCTCCAAAAATAAAAAATTGAGAAGTCAAAACATACTAGTTAAGATCATAGATGCGAAACAATAAAGATTATTCAATCCTTCCAGGATAGAAATTTCATAGCAATATGGGTTTGTAACCCTCCTTAAAAAACCATAGTTTTAGTCTTAAACAATAAGTTTACCACCCTCTCCTTACAGGATCTCTTAAAAGTGATACTTTTTAGCATAATCAAAACCACCCTTCAAAATCATTTAACAGAGTCATAAAAGGTCACTAATATTCACAACAACCCCATCATAATCAACAACTTATCTAAAAATATATAAAGGAAAATTAATCCCCAAATGTCATTGGTAACTTTTAACAATTTTCTGACATAGGCCAGTAATGTATTTAAATAAATATTCCATTCCTAACCTCATGATTATCCTCATAACGTATCATCAATTATAATGAGTTAACAAGAGTTCTATTTCAATAATGACTACAGTCATCCCAAACACATTTCAAATTCTAAAACCAACACCGAGGTTTGGTCATAAACTTATCACCACTAATAATACGTTCACAACTATTCACAAATTATGGCAAGTGTTGTTTTTAAACTAATGCTAATGTAAACAAAGACTAACACCTAAATAGTCTTAATTAGCAAGAATTAAAAAACATTATAAACACCATCATGATAAGAATTAATTAAGGGTTACAAGCTAACATTTATCAATACAAAACTATGAAATTAACTATGTTAAGCACACTAAATATCCTCATATTCTCTAACAACATATAAATGAAGGAACCTAGGTAGGTTCCATGGCTATCAAAAATAGTTGTCCTTAATGTTCCAAGAACCTAGGAATGGGGGCTAGTCAATGTTGGGTTACAAGGCCCTTTTGACACCTCCCATATGACCTAAGCACTTTAAGAAAGAGGCTTAACTCTTCAAGATGATGAACTCTCAAGAGGACAAAGTGCAAGCTCTTAGTCTCTTTGTTATATGCTTTGCATTTGCTCTCTTAAGGATTTTAGGTGTAAGTATAAAGGTAGGGGGAGGGCTCTTTATATAGCCCAAAGGATAAAGGATTCAACACATCTTCATGAATGTGGGATAAAGTAGATGTGGAGTTAGTTATGGATAAGGGGGGGTTTAGACAAGGTTGAGTTAGCTTTAGGATGGTTTAGTTTGTCCTCAAGTGGCTCATGTGGATGAAGGGGGTGTATTAATTAATCAAGGTGATTAATTAAATACATGTGCAAGCTTTTATAATCTTTTAGATGGATATTAGTGTGATTTAGACCATTAGGAAGGGATTAAACCATTTAAATAGAGATTTATTGATTTAATGAGAAGGGAGAATAAATAATTAATAATAATTAATTAGACTAGACAGGAGGTGGTCAATTAACGAAATGTCATTAATTAGGGTATGTGTTGGATAGGTGATTTAATTAATTAGCTTAATGTAATCAACTAATGACAATGGAAGAGAAGATGAGTGCTATTGACCATATGTCATCAATTTGTGAGGAAAGGGGATAATTAGCGCAATTTAAGTATTTAAATTTCTTAGGCATAATTATAGGGTGTCTACATTTGCCCCTCTTTGGGGTGGCCTAAGTGACGCCACTTCATTTAGATAGTAGACATGAGAAAATTTTTGAAGGTGATAGAAGAAACGTTAGTAGGAGGGAAAGATGCCTCCTCGAGTGTCGATGGGGTGATGAAAAAAGTCGATCGACGATCGAAAAATGATGAGAAATAGATAGAAGAAAGGGGAAGAGGCAGGATGCCCCAATGAGAGAGAGAATTAGGGGTGAAAAGGAAGTAGCGTAGAAGAAATATGGAAGAGGGGATGGAAGAGCTGAGCCTCTAGCCGTTGTGTATTTGGAAAAATTTTGATGTCATCATGTTGCCATATGAACTACATCATCGGTCGTTATGAAAAATATAACCATACGACAACGGTAGAATGACATGAAAATCCATACTACGAACAATTGTCCATTGTTTAAAGTACCAACTCCACGCAACATGCAATAATGAAATGCACTATGAGAAGGAAAAAAGATCATATAACAGGGAAAACAAGTACGAACACACATATCCAACCCAACAACAATCAAGACAATTGTAAAAAATGTTTTGTTATCAATGCTAAAGAGATCCACAAGTTTGTGATTAACGATAAGGGTTAAAAATGATGCCCCAAGCAAGGATACATGCATGGGGGAAATGAAAATGGACATAGGTTCCAAGAAAATCATTTGTGCACAACGAAACATCACCAGGCAAAAAAAGTGCCCCAGAGTACAGACAAAGCAAGCAATCTAGCTTTGTGAATGGTTTGTGAATCTGGTGATCCGTGAGTTTCATTAATCAAGGAAGATGTGAGACAAACCAATAGGATACAGAGAAAATACCATGCACAAGACACAAGTTTCAGCCGTAATAAGCAAGCTACCATTTTTGTAGGGTGTTTTATTTTTCACTTTTTAGAATTGTTTTGAAAAATTTTACCTTGTTTTTGGGTTTTTTGATATATATATATTATTGCTTATTATTTTTTGTTTTTGCCTTCCAAACCATGGTGAACAATAGAAGAAAGTAGAAGAAGAGCATGAAGGGCCTAGGGGTGACAGAAACTTCCCTAGGTAGAAGAAAGGACAAATAAAGGACAAATAATGTCCTAGCTTAGTGGAAAAATTAAGAACAAATAATTATTTGAAAACTAATTATTTATGAGAGTGTGAAGAGGAATAAAAATCGCCTAGGAAGCAATAAAATTGCCCTAGGGAGAAGAAAGGGGTATTGGACAGCAAAAAAATGCCCCAATACAGTGAGAAAGAAGAGAAAATTATATTATTTAATAAAAAAAAATTATTCTACAATGAACAAATGAGAAAACGGTGATCGAAACGGGTCTCCCGACCCTCCAAACGGTGAAAAAACCAGTTTAATATAACCCCCCTAAGGGGGGTAAAAAAATCGCAATCAATTCATTTTAATCGCTCAGTTTAGAAAAAATACTGTGAGCCTCTGACACTAAGGAGAACCATAGTGATCGCACGAGACCGTTTGAGGCGTGTGGATGCAGTCCGGGGGTACCAGTGGCATGCAGAAGATGGCCCGTTTGTGAGTATCGTAACCCTACCCATTAATTGTGTCATTAATGCATTAAATTAGGGTTTTTAGGTGTAGAAAACGGGAGGCGTGCCTATGTGCAAGTGTAGACATGGGATAGGGTGCGCATGCATAATTTTAGGGGCATAGGAATCTGTTTGAGGGCGCAAGCACCAGGTCCAGGCACGCACATGTGTAGTCAAAATTCACACACATACACACATGCACGCACACACACGAGCACAAGTGCGCTCACGCACACCTGCCAAGAAAGGGGCGCACACGCCAAAAGCATGGCACAGGCATGGATAGGAAAGCACATATACGCAGAAATGCACATATCCACACGCAAGCACCATGTTGGTGGCACACATGCCAAAAAGAGCATGCAGGCGCCCAAAAGAGGGCGAACGTGCCATAAAACACATGCGTGTAGGTGCATGCGCTAAAAACATGGCACACACACACAAAAGGGCATGTAGGTGCCTTAGACAGGAAAAAAAAGATAGGAAAGTGTCAAAAAATGTGACACTTAGAAGAATTTTTAGGATTTTTGGGTTAACCCTAAAAAAATGAGACAATTTTTTAGAGGAAATGCTAGAAACTAATGAGTGGCATGTTATTTTGTAGAGACGACGACCAGTATTGCAGATGCGGGAGTGTCACTCCCGGATTTCTGATTTATAGGGTAGTATGCACCAACGCAACCGCCGAGCGATGGCAATACTACTGGAGGCGGTGGAGTTGGGCCTCATGTCTCGGATGTCATCGATTCTATTAGATCGCGGCCTCTTGATCACGCTAGCCGAGTGATGGCACAACAAGAGTCAGTGTTTTAGACTACCCAAAGGTGAGATGATAGTGACTATAGAGGATGTTTGGCGGATTCTATGCATGCCCATGATGGGTACACTGATTGAGTATAGTTCGGATGCAGGGTTGATCAGAGTAGCATGCAGTACTTTATTTGGGGTCGATGACATCCCACATGACGAGATGACTGTAGCTTTACATGAGTACATTTCTGACCCGACATTACATCGGGGACCACTCTATATCATGTCACTTATCAGTGGGTTTCTACTCACTGATAAGACATGGACTTCATTCTTGAGAGGATTGCTACCACTAGTTGATGGTATTTACAATGGTGAGAGATACTATTGGGGGCAGTGTATACTAGCCCACTTATACTGGGATTTACACCTTATCACATACCATGATCAGAAGATTGTGGAGCTTGCATCATTACTACAGATATGGTCATAGGATCATATAGCTATTAAATGCACTGTGGGCCCATTTCGAGTCCGAGATCCCAAAGAGCCATCATATATGGCTTGAATAACAGTTGCCGGAGATGTCTGTGGTCACCTTGGTAGCTTATTCAGATATAGGTGGGAGTTTGATGAGTTATCAATGATAGACGTCATTTGGCATCCATACAGGCACTTCTAGTGGCTAGAGGATGCCACAGATCTCAGCGTGTGCTTGGTGGAGCACTTTCTCATTAGTAGCCGTAGCTACATCATGGAGTTGTATCGTGTTGACAGGTGCTAGTGGTAGCTTGGCCGAGTACAGGGTGTCCCTCAGCCAGTTATCTAGAATGCTTGCAGGGATTCCGAAAGGCATACTACGGCACCTCAGATTGCAGCAACCCGAGCTAGGGCTAGTTTCCTATAGGTGGTCCCAAAGCATAGGACCCATTACGACTGATTAGAGACCTGAGGATGACAACTGATTACACAACGTGGTATGCTACATTATTACCCCAGTGTCTTACTATTCCAGAGGTAGCTTGGGTAGTAGGTATTCCCCCACCTGTAGAGGTATTGCATGGGGCAGAGCACTGGGCTAGAGCAGTGGCACTAGGGCAAGACACAGAGGATCCTTTTGATGGGATCCCACATGATGGACAGGATGCCTGACAGGCATAAGGACCAAAGCCGCAGGGCCCAATATAGGTAGCCATGCCGGCACCCAAAGGGAGGGTTTTTGAGTAGGGGTAGTCTTCCAAAGCACCCCAAGAACTAGTCCCTGAGGTACACACAGCCTCACAGCCAGTTGCGCAGACAACCACAACACAGGTATAGGTGCAACAACTCATAGCCAAGAGAGACGCAGCTAGAGCAGAGAGATATGAGGCTTGAGGCTAGCGCATGACATCCATAGCAGAGTGAGACGAGGCCCGAACCCATATTGTGAAATTACTATCAGAGTGGGATCAGGCTCGGGCCCAGGCTAGCCTAGAAGATGACAGAGGTGCATGACAAAGCCAAAATTGAGAGACAACAGCATAGGGGGCTCAGATATTGAGCCTCCTACATTAGTCCTAGTCCCAGGTGCGTATGGTTGTGCCACAGAGAGATCACGTACATGCCCATTATTAGGAAGAATTAGCACATAGGGACTAGGCCCACACTGAGCTGCAGGTGATGACCACAGAGGGGGATCGAGAGGCTACTACTATGAGATAGGCCGAGGCAGATTTGGGTCGAGTTATAGGTGAGAGAGATACTACCCTTCAGGAAACACTCACCTCAGGTGATGCAGATCTGATTTATGATGCCACTAGGCTTGGTGGTGAGTCTCTTTTCTATAGGACTGCATACTACAGAGTGGTGCTGCTAGAGAAAAGAGTGGCATCACCACAGTTATTAGGATCAAGTGCATCAAGATCTTGATCACGGAGGTCTGAGCATTCCACTAGATCCATGAGACAAGCTCTTTTAGAGTAGTCGGTGAGACCAGTGTCATCTCAGCATCCAGATTTTCGGCGGCCAAAGGACAGGCCTAGGAGCCCCAGCGAGAGCGAGAGTTACGGTTTACAACCACTTTTGTATTGTACAGATTCTTTTGTATGTATGCCTCTTATGAAGGTTGATTTTTTAGATGTACAGTGATTGTAGACATGTATTTTTGATGATGCCTCATGATGAAGGCTTTGATTCTTTCATATAGATGCCCCCCTCTTTTATGGCATTATGTATCGTTGATGTATCATATTGGGTACTTCTCAAGACATCGTATGTATGTACACAGTTATTTTTGATGTATCATCTTTGTATGCCTCAGGTGAAGGAATTTTGATATAGAACACAGATTTGTATCCTTTGTTTATATAGATGTATCATTTGACACACACATGCGTGTGTGTGTGTGTGTGTGTGTGTGTGTGTGTGTGTGTGTGTGTATGAGGACTCGTTTGTTTTGGCTCAGATACACATGGCTATGAGATGATGTATGTCTTTTTTTTAGATACATGTATATAGATGGTTTTTTATTTGTCTTTAAAATCATGGGAAACCAATTCACAAATGGACATGAATCATGTTTAGTATCTTGAGTGGGCTTGTTTCCTGCATTGGATTCAATGCATGTTATTTTCTTGATTCAACACTTATGGATGTTGGTATGATGCTATCATATTATGAGATGATGCACTGTATTGTATGTTGTACTCTGATGTATGTGACACGAGTGGGCATAATTCTATGATGTGAAATACCCCTTTTCAGAAATGATTATATGTCAATTCTCATTACATATTGTGTTTTTTTAATTCAGTACTTATGGACGATGGGATGATGTTATCTGATTTCATACATTGTATGTATCTATTTTTGATGTTTGATGTATACATATGTTGTGCATGCTTAGATGATAAATCTATAGATAATATCAAATGTACTTCTCATGTGTTACTTTGATGTATATGGATGGGATGATATGATGATATTGGTGTGGGGCGGATAGATTTTTTATCATGCGCAACCCCTCTTGCCCCCATTGATGATAGGATATGTGATGATTAGCATAGTATACATGCATGATGTAAAACTTAGCATTTTTGTTTATATATGATGTATAGATGATGTTAGATGTGATGATAATGATGGTAATGTGATGTGAATGATAACAAAACAGAGCACGTGCAAGAAACATAATCAAATGTGAACAAAGAACACCAGAAATTAATGCAATACACCATGATTCACCATGTCTTATTAACAATTAACAAACACAACCAAATGCTCCAGAAAGAACATAATGAATTAACACATTACATCATGATTTCCCAAAGTTTGACCAATGTGCAAAAATACACCACAATATGCATAAGAAAGAAAAAATCTAGCCTAAGCAAGAAAAGATAAAACCTAACAAAGTATGCCCAAGCAACGAACGACTCTGGAGCAAGCATGCAAAACACTATACAAGCAACAAGCATAGCAAAGAAACAAGACAATGCAAGTAAATGTTTTTGCAAGATACATTTTCAAGGATGATTTTTCTATTGTTGAGGTTTTTTCAAAACAATTTTCTAATGTTTAGGGTTTTCTGAAACAATTTTCTATTGTTTTTGTGTCTTGTGAAACAATGTTCTATTGTTTTTGGAAATTCTGAAACAATTTTCCATTGTTTTTGTGTTGTTTGAAACAATTTTCTATTGTTTATTGATTTTCTGAAACAATTTTCCATTATTTTTGTGCTTTCTGAAACAATTTTCCATTGTTTTTGGTGTTTTCTGAAACAATTTTCTTTTTTTTGTGTGTTTTCTGATGGTTTTCCAAAGCAATGTGCAAGTAACCAAGAAAGCGTGGATGCCCCCAGCATTAGATGGGGAATATACAAGGGCAGAAGCCACTCGTTATGAATAAGAAGGTGAAGTCGTTGAGTTTCCCCCAACGTCAGATGGAAAATAACAAAAGACCACGTCCCTCACAGATGAATAGAAGAAGGAAAATTCAGATCAAGGCTAGACAGGATGGTGTGCACAAGGAAACTCAAAGGCAGAACCAGGTCCAGGCTAAAGATAACTACCCTTCTAATACATAATGCTTGTGAACAATGAATCCTCGCGAAGTGTTGCAAACTAATTTTCACCCAAAGACTTGTCTAAAGTGCCATAATTACGTGGTCTTCACTAGTGGACGGCCTGTTTTCTATTTTTCTTTTTCTGATTTTCTTGATTTTTTTGTATTTTTTTAATTTTTTACGTGCCATGCTCAAGCATAGAACCTCTTAAGATGTATGGCATTCATGGGCTCCCGGAGCTCATCACCATTGGGGTGAGCTAGTTTGTATGCCTCGGTGTCGTACTTGGTAACTATGACATAGGTCCTAGCCAATGTGGTTCAAACTTCCCTTTCTTTTCTCGCTCTACTCTGGTGTTGAACTGGTTCTCCTTCATGACTAAATCACCAACCTCAAACTGATGAGGGATGATTCTGTTGTTATAGTTTCTGGAGACTTTGTGTTGATATACTTTCAGTTGATTAAGGAGCGTGAATGTGCCTCTCATCCAGGAGTTCTAGCTCAGCCAGTCTTACCACTCGATAATCTTCATCTTTATCTAGATAGTCCCGAAGAGAAATCCTTAGGGATAGAAGTTTGATTTCTAAAGGGATGATAGATTCTGTCCCGAACACTAGGGAATATGGTCTCGCACATGTAGGAGTGTAAATGGATGTTCGGTAAGCCCAAAGGGCTGGATAGATTTGTAGGTGTCAATTTCAACCTGTCTTGCTAACCATCTTTTCCATAATCCTAATCAATGTCTTGTGTGTCGCCTCACCTTGTCCATTACCCTAAGGGTAATATGGCGTGGACCATTTTAATATAATTTGGAACTATTGGAAAAGAAATGTCACAGTTTTTTTCTTAAATGACTTCCCATTATATGTAACAATGGCTGCAGGAATGCCATACCGGCAAATAATGTGATTCATGATGAATTTAGAAATCTGTGCTCCTGTGACATAGGTTAATGGTATAGCCTCCACCCACTTTGTAAAGTATTCTGTAGCTGTGATTATATGTGTATTACCATCAGATGAGGTGGGAGTAAGTTTCCCTATTAGATCGAGTCCCCACTTGGAGAATGGCCATGGGATAGTGATTGGTTGCAATGGATATGACAGAGCATGGATAAAATTTCCATACTTTTGGCAAAGCACACATTTATCTAATGTAATTGCAACAATCAGTTTCCATGGTAGGCCAATAATAACCTACTCTCAACAATTTCTTAGCCAAGACCATTCTGTTTGCATGTGCTCCACATACCCCTTCAGGCACTTCCTTGATTGCTTGGATTGACTCTCCGTCACATCCAGACAACGTAACAGATTCCCGTCATAGCCATGACGATAAAGTGTACCTCCTAAAATGGTGTAATGGGATATCTGGCGAATTAGGCTTTTCTTTTCAGAGCGGGAGATATCGGGATGGAATGTGTTGTCGTTAAGATAGGTGAAAATGGGTTCATACCATGGAGAATGTGGACCAACAACCTCATAATCCAGGTAAGATTCTGGCATGTAATACGCAGGAAAGCAGTAGGTTTTCTATGAAGAATGGCATATCATTGTTCTCTGGTGGACTATGAAGAATAGATCCCACCATTGCCATGGAATCTACTGATCTGTTCTGTGGACTCTTGGGATTTGTCTCAAAGGTAATGCGCACTAAATACTCCTTTAGAGTTTCGACTAAATTTTTGTAAGGTATGAGCTTGTCATCCTTAACCTTATATTCATCATTAACCTGTTTAATGATTAACTACGAATCACCTGACAACCTTAAAATGATGAATATTCCACTTGATGGCTAGCTTCATCCCTGCAATAAGTGCTTAATATTCCACAATGTTGTTCGTGTAAGGGAAGGCTAGGCAAAAAGCATGTGGTATAGGATCGCCCGAAGGAGTAATTACGGACCACTCCTGCACCTAAACCATGAAACATAAATGATCCATAAAAATGTATCTACCACATGGTATATTTTTCAATGTAGAGCAAGGAGGCGTCTGACAAATCTAGACTCAAAGGTTTCATGCTTTGCAAGGGTGCTTCCGCTAGTTGGTCTGCAAGTACTTTGTCCTTTAATTGATTTTTGATGGAAAAATTCTATGTCAAACTCACTGAGTAGAATGATCCAATTAGCCATTCTTCCCATGAGGGCAGGTTTGGACAATAAATGATTGAGTGGGTCGACCTTAGATATGAGCTTGGTATTAGTATTCAGCAGGTAATGACGAAGTTTCTGAAAGGTAAAAACAACGACCAAGCAAGCCTTTTCAATATGAGGATAATTGAGCTCATAGGCGATGAGGGTGCGACTCAGATAGTACACCACTTTCTCTTTATGTCTAAGGTCGTATTGGGTGAGCAACGCACCAATAACGTATTGTGTAGCGGAAATATAGAGCAAACGTGGTTCTCCTAGAAGTGGGAGGCATGAGGATAGGTGGATTAGCTAGGTACTACTTTAAGCAAAGCAAAAGGCTTGCTGTTTCTCAGGTCCCCAAATGAAAGTGAATGTTCTTTTTAAACAAAGGGGTGAATGCGTGAAATTTATTTGTAAGATACTAGATGGAGTGGTGAATGGCTTGAATCTTCCCCTGTAAGCTGCACGTAGTTGCTTGATATTCTCAAGTGGAGCCATTTCAGTGATGGCAGACACTTTAACAGGATCTACCTTAATACCTCATCTTGTCACAAAGAATCCCGATAGTTTCCTAGATAACACACAAAAGAAACATTTCTTTGGATTCATCCTGCCTTTGTATTCACACAGTCATTCAAAGATACGTCGTAAACTAATAGGATGATCCTCTTTTGTTTTGGACTTTCCCAGGATGTCGTCTACCTATTCTTCCATGATGTCATGAATCATATCGTGAAATATTACTGTCATGGTCCGCTGATAAGTTGCTCCCGCATTCTTAAGGCCAAATGACATCATCTGATAATAGAAGGTACCCCAAGGGGTTGTGAAAGCTGTTTTGTGTTGGTCCTCCTCAGTAATCTTAATTTGATTATAACTCAAAAAAGCCATCCATGAGTGATAGCATTTCGTACCCTACTGTTGAGTTAACAATCATATCAATGTTGGGTAACGGAAAGTCATCTTTACGGAAAGCCTTATTTATTTCCCTTAAAATACTGCACAGATTCAGATACTAATAGGTTTCTTCTGAGACATGAATAATGTTTGATATCCATTCAGAATAATCAATTGGTCTAATGAATTCCGCTACAAGCAATCTTTCCAACTCTTCCTTAACCAACAAGGCCACTCTCGGATGCATTTTTCATAGCTTCTGTTTGATAGGCCTAGCAGTCTGCATGCATGACGTAGGTTGTGCATGACCAAAGTTGGATCCAGGTCGGGCATGTCTTTATAAGACCATGCAAACACATCAATGGCACTCTCGCAACAACATATTGAATGCATCTTTTGTTCTCTAGTTGAGAGTGATGCCCCCAATTGTACTATCTTGGGATATTATTTCGGTACCAATGTTGACATTAATGGTTTCTTCAACTAACAATTTTGATAAATCCTCCATATGCGTAGGATTAGGAGGAAGGTTGAGATCTTCACCCAAGGATGTCTCCATGATATTTTCATCCTCGGTATGATCACTTTGTTTGTCCTTTGATTTTCTTATTTGTTTGTTAGCCAGTGCCTCAAAGAGGTTTTCACTATGTGACTTGGACTTCAATTTTTTCCGAGGCTTTTCTTTAGGACTTTTTCCCTTGCCTTTCTTTACATTTTGTTGACCATGAAGTTCAGCCTTCTCGCCAAAGTAGGTGTAGGTGTCTAAGTTGATAATGAAACCTTTCTTGTGATCTCCAATGGGTATTGTATCCCTTATGCCCTTGAACTCTGCAATAGCCTCATTGTTCTTGAATAAATCTAGTGACACGTGACATTATTGGTCCCATTCAACAAGGGAAGGGTATACAAGGTCAAGGGTTGGTTCAGTGGGGGTGATGGTCAGGACAACGTTATTCATGAAAAGGTTTGTGGAGGCCAGATCCTCATATTAGCTACAATGGGAATCCGTATCACTGTCTAGATAGTCAGAACTATCCTCGTGCACAGAAAAATTCGCATCTTGATCGTTGGGGTGTGCTCCATAAGGGTGAATCCTGATGTCGTATCTTTCTATTTTGAAATGTGGAAGAGGGACTAGTTCTCTTTGTCCTTGTTCATTCCTCCCACATCCTAGGCCTTTGTAGCCCATGAAGTACATCATTTTTCTATACTTTTCATATTCTAGGGTCCAATAACAGGATGGGTGAGTGTCCTCAGGAACCCAAGTAGTAGGTGGATCAAGCAATTTCTCCTCAGCTAACAAGCCTCCAGGTAGGAACGTCCCAATAGTGTGTTCCTCTCTAGGTCTCATGAAGCGGTAGTTGGGTCGACCTCTAGTCTTGGGCGATAGTGAGATGTCAGAAACCAAGGGTACTTGTTGTAAATTATACTCCCTGCAACCATATTCAAGTATCTTCATCTCCCATAAATAAAATGGAGATGTTGAAGAAGATGCCCCATGAGCGCAAGAACTAAGAGAATCTGAATCTACTCAAGATTCCATGGCCTCAGACTGAAGAGGGATGGCTATATCTTCAGAGGGACATGCATATGTACCCTTTCATGCAAAGCTATTGAGAGCTCTAAAATGAGCAAAGGGCTCTGAATCTCCTAGTATTATAACTGTATGTCCCTCATGCTTCAACTTGATGCATTGATGAAACGTTGATGGCACAGCCTGCATGGCATAAATCCATGGTTGGCCTAGAAGAATGTTATATGGAAGTTCCAAGTCTAGGACATGAAATTTTTTCTAATGATAAGTGGGACCTACTTCCATAGGTAGTGTGATGGTACCTATTGATTCCATTTCCACATTGTTGTATGTGGTGATAGTGATGATATGGGACTCAATATCTTCCTCTATGTGTCCCAATTGTTTGAGCAACTTAAGCATGTAGATGTTCAACCCAGAACCGTTATCCATAAGCACCCGTTTGATTTTCCTGTGGGTGACAACTACCTCAATGTACAAGGGAAGATTATGTGCCGGATTCTAAGTGGGGATTTCCCTATGGTTGAAAGTGAGATGTTCACTTGGCATGATGTTTGCCACCGCGGCCTTAAGGTGTGTAGGATTAAATTCTAAAGGGACTCCCGACCCCTAAAGAGTTTGGTACAGAATATCCTTATGCACATTGGATATCTTGAGAAGATCTAAGATAAAAATCTTAGCAGAAATCTTCTCAAGTTGTTCTAAAAGGTTATATTTACTAGTATGCGGGGTCAACAGAGAGGGTTCCGAAATCATGAGGCGGGTGTGCCTTGTTGTCACACCATAGTCCTTTCCCTTTATTCAGATGGTATTGACACAGTTGGCAGGAGAGCGAATACATCCGATAAGTGAATTGTAATGATTGTTATCTCTTTTGGTATACAAGTAATTCGTGGCTTTATAGGTTTGGGATGAATCTTCATGATCCGAATTTTTCTTTTCTAACTTATCATGTCTGGGGAATGGTTCTTTTTAAATCCCCATTTTCTCATTAGGTGTTTGTGTTTTGCCAGGGTTGTCCACCTCTATCTCCCTATTGTCAATGAGGTTCTAAATATAGTGGCGAAGCCATAGAAACCTTTCTGTCTTATGTCCTTTAACGTGATGCATTTCGCAATATTCATGCTCCTTATACCATGAAGGTTTAGGAGCGTTGTTGTCAAACAGTTGTGTTGTAGGGTAGGTCATCATATGGGCCGCATCCAACTATTTTAATATGACTGAAAATGGTTCATTGAGAGAGGTGAATGTTCGTCGCTTTGGTGGTGGTTGAATTGGGCCCGTGGTCAGTTTGGACCATTTGAACATGTTTAGAATCAGTGATTCCGTCTCCCACCACATTTTTGTTTTTGTTGAAAATCTTCAGCTTTTCCATGGGTTTGACACTTTGGTTGTCTTTAAATTGGTTTTTGAGGGTGCCTTTGGCAATGAGATCCTTTTCTATCTAAATCCCTTTCTTGATAACCTCCTTAAAAGTACAGACACAATGCATTTGGAGGTGCAAGGCGATATCTAGGTTAAGATTGGGAATGCAGATAATGACCAGCTGCTTTTCGAGGAAAGCACAAGGGAAGCGACTAGCTATCCCTCTCCATCATTGGAGGAAACTGGTGAAGGTCTCATTTGGGTGTTGCTTGGCTCCACACAAGGCTGCCATGGTGACGTCACTCTCTATGTTATACAAGAAGTGACACATGAATTTTTCTACCAATTTTGGCCAGGTGAAAATTGATCCTCGTGGTAAGCATGTAAACCATTCCAATGTTTGACCTTCGAGACTCTTGGGAAAAAGTATGATGAGGTAATTATCACTATAAGACACCTCTTGACATGCCATGTAAAAATATTTAACATGATCCCTTGGGTCTCCCTTCCCTTTGTACTTGTCAAATTTTTGCATATCAAATTTCTTTGGAAAGGGTTGAAGGGTCATTGTCTTGTCAAAAGGATAGGGGCATAGTTCTTCATATTGATATTTCCTAATGCTCCCTATATTGCTCTCTTGTAAGCTCGCAAGCATTGCTTTCATAGACTGCACTTCCTGTGCGAGTAATTGTTCTTTAGTGGGAGAAGCGGGGATGTGAACATGATGATACCCTGTGTCTTCTTCTCCTTGGTTTTCTTAATAGAGTTCACTGATCTTGACCTTAGGCCTCAAATTTTGAATGTTTTTGTTTGCGTCTTTCTCTACATGGGGAGTAATCAAAGCTAGTTGTCAGCTTAGCTTACTAATTTTTTGTTGGATTGTGGCTTGGTTTATAGCCTCTTCTTTTAAAGGTTCCTCCTCTTCGTACTACGGAGGTTCTTCACTTGTTGCATGTTCTATCTTGTTTCTTCGTAGTACTTTGATAAGAGATATTATATGCCCAACCACTTTATCATTTTTTGCATAAGAGGTAGAAGCTTGTCTGTGCATTAAAATATCTTCCATATTGATAAGGGGACATTCTTCCTCAGTAACATTGTTTGTAGGTAATATTGGTTCATTCTCGGTGGGAAATTCGGCCCCTAGTTCCACGACGTGCCAACACTCTATCTTTTTTTCTAAGAAGAAATTCATCTAGTAGAGTGGGGTTAAAATCAAAGTCTGCGTGTGGTGATTCTAACTCATTTCCACTATGGTCGACCATTTCTTCTGTTTCCTTCTCTGCAGAAAACAATGGTCCTAGGTCATGTCCAATGAAGGAGTTTGTGTTAGGAAATAAGGGATAAAATATGCGGAATAATCCCTCATAGAATCGTAACAGAAGAAACTAATATGTAGAAATTATTACAGATCTCAAATAAAATTGCAGAATAAAATAACACAACACAAAGAGATAGTATTTAACGTGGTTCACCCAATTTGGGCTACATCCACCAAGAATCACTTGCTCAAATTTTATTACAAGCCACTGCTCTCTCAATACAATACCCAGATCCATTTGGAGCTATGCTCAACAAACTCTACAGAATTCACAGCCGAATTCAAAACACATCTGCAATACATTTGCTTGTTCATCTATCATATGCATAAGACCATATAAATAGACAACTGCTTAAGCAGTTTTACAAAACCGTGGGTACCAAAACCATGGGAAAAACTCATCCCATAAACCTATGGGTCAAAAAACTCGCCCATATGAGAAAAGAACGTTTCTCGATATTTCGGGTGCAATTTTTCGAGGCCAAAAAAATTTACGCCTAAATTTTTTTTTTTTCAAGGACTGCGCCCCCGAACCCTAGCGAGAATACATGAAAAGTGTACAATACTCTTAGTGTACAATCTTCAACACTTTCACACATGAAAACAGGCTCCACAACCTAACAATATCCCACTTAGAGACTAGTTTTCCTCTAAGCAAGCTTCCCAACCCTTCACTAGTTTCTGTGAAGACCAACCAAAACTGGACACAACTTCAATTTTTCCCTTGTGACCACCTTGGTCATCATGTCTGCAGGATTCTAACTGGTATAAATCTTCTCCAACTTCAACTTCTCTTCCTCCAAAGTTGTCCTGATGAAATGGTACCTTAACTGTATATGCTTTGTCCTAGAGTGGAAAGCAGAGTTCTTAGCTAGGTGTATAGCACTCTGACTATCACTATGCAGCTTACATTCCTCTTGCTTATGCCCCAACTCCTCAAGCAATTGTTGTAACCAAATCATCTCTTTGCTTGCCTCTGTGGCAGCAATATACTCAGCCTCTGTGGTTGACAAAGCCACCAGCTTCTATAGTCGTGAAATCCAGCTCACTGCTGTCCCACCTACAGTGTAAATATAACCTGTCGTGCTCCTCCTGCTGTCTACATCTCCAGCCATATCTGAATCTACATAACCACGTAAAGTGGTGTTTGATGCATTGTAGCACAAAACTGTCCCCATGGTCCCTCTCAAATACCGACGGATCCACTTTACTGCTTGCCAATGCTCTTTACCTGGATCACTCATAAGTCTACTCACAGCTCCCACTGCATGGGCAATATCAGGCCTAGTACATACCATGGCATACATCAAACTGCCAACTGCTGATGAGTAAGGTACCTTGGATATTTGGTTTCTTTCTTGCTCTGTCATGGGACACTGCTCCTTTGATAACTTGAAATGGCCTGCCAAAGGAGTCCTAACCGGTTTAGCATCCTACATGTTAAACCTGTCTAATACCTTCTTAATGTACTCTTCCTGAGATAAAGTCAACTTCCGTTCCTTCCTATCCCGAGTTATCCTCATACCAAGGATTTGTCTGGCTGCCCCCAAATCCTTCATATCAAAGGATTCACTTAGCTATTTCTTGAGTCCTTTTATTTCTTGCATGTTTTTACCTGCAACCAACATGTCATCAACATACAAACACAGGATAATATAACTTCCATCCTCAAATTTCTTTGTATACACGCAATGGTCAGAATGACATCTAATATAACCTTGCTCCATCATGAAGTTATCAAACTTCTTACACCATTGACGTGGAGCTTGTTTCAAGCCATACAAGCTCTTCTTCAGTTTACACACCATCTCCTCTTTACCTTTGACCTCATAGCCCTCTGGTTGCTGCATATATAGTTCCTCCTCCAAATCACCATGGAGAAATGCAGTCTTTACATCTAACTGTTCTAAGTGCAAGTCTTCTGCTTCCACTATTCCAAGAACAGTTCTAATAGAAGTCATTTTTACTACAGGAGAAAAAATCTCATCAAAATCTATACCTTGTTTTTGTGCAAACCCCTTGACCACCAACCGGGCCTTATATCTTTTCTTTCCTCCTTCTTCATCTTTAACTTTGTACACCCACTTGTTCTGCAATGCTCTTTTGCCTTCTGGTAGCTTCACCAAATCCCAAGTCTGGTTCTCCATGAGAGACTTATGCTCCTCATCCATGGCTTGCTCCCACTTCTTACTGGTATCTACCTACATTGCTTCATCAAAGCTCTCTGGCTCTCCACTATCAGTGAGTAATAAATAATAAAGAGAAGGAGAAAACCATTCAGGTTCTTTTCTTACCCTAGAAGACCTCCTCACTATAGGAGCCTGGGGTTCCTGTTGAGTAGGTTCCTGAACTGATTCATGGGTCACTTTCCCATCTGAAAGATCCTCTACCACTGCATATTCTTTCTTGGATTCTTCCCTGTTTTCCTACAACTGTTGCTTATACATGACTTTCTCATTAAAGACCACATCCCTAGACCGAATGATTTTCTTGTCCTTAATACTCCAACATTTAAACCCAAAGTCATCACCACCATAACCAATGAAAGTACATTTTTCTGATTTAGCCTCTAGCTTGGTCCTATCATCCTTGTCTATATGAACAAACACTTCACATCCAAAGACTCTAAGAAATGAATAATCAAATTTCTTACCATACCATGCCTCCTCAGGTATGCCTCCATCCAAGGCACTTGAGGGTCCTCTGTTTATCAAGTACACAGCTGTGCTCACCGCTTCTGCCCAAAAAGAAAGAGGCAGTCCTGCATGTAACCTCATGCTCCTAGCACGTTCCATTATTGTTCTGTTCATCCTTTCTGATACCCCATTTTGCTGCGGAGTTCCTGGAACCGTCTTTTTCCTGCGGATTCCATTCTTAGAACAGTAATCATCAAATTCATTGCTGCAATACTCCCCTCCATTATTTGACCTGAGACATTTTAGCTTAAGACCTGTTTCATTCTCTACCAAGGCTTTCCATTTAACAAAAGTGTCAAATACATCAAATTTGTTTCTAATACAATAAACCCAAACTTTCCTTGTTGCATCATCAATAAAAGCAACATAATAACTTGAACCCCCAAGAGATGATACCTTAGTCGGTCCCCACACATCAGAATGTACCAGCTCTAACTTACTCTCTTTCTTGCTAGGTCCAACCTTGAGAAACCTTACTCACTTCTGTTTCCCATATATGCAGTTCTCACATAAATCCAAACCTGTTTCTGTATATCCAGGCAAATTATTCTTTATGATGTTCATGCCCTTATGGCTCATATGACCGAGCCTATAGTGGCATAATGTTGTATCTGCATCTGAAGCCACAAGATTACAATCATTAGTACTATCAGTGGTTAAATACAAGGTTCCAACCTTCTTAACCTCTTGCCACCACAAGAGCACCCGTGGTAACCTTCCAAGAGTTAGCTGTAAATATCACAGTGCAACCATCACTTCCCAATTACCCCGCCGATATCAAGTTTCTTCTTAATGTAGGCACATGTTTGACATCCTTCAATAGCCATGTATTCCCATTCTGCATCTTAACCTAAACAAAACCTTTTCTAACTATGTTGCAAGGCTCATCATCACCAAGAAAAACATGCCCAAAATCCCCTTGAATATAATCAACAAAATAATGCCTATGTGGAGAAGCATGGAAAGAAGCCCCTGAATCTAAAACCCAAGATTCAGTAATATTATGCAAAGAAAGAATCAAAGTATCCTGACATACATTACCCGTTGCCACATTTTCCTCCTTGTTTTCTTCCTGTTGTTTCTTCTTATCCCTAAGCTCCCAACAGACCTTCTTTGCATGCCCAGGCTTTCCACAAATCCAGCATACAATCTTGTTCTTGGATTTTGACCTTGCCCTATCTTTTGATTTTCCATGGTTTCCTCTATTCTTCTGTCTCCCTCTAGTTTCCACCATCAAAGCATTCCTTGAAGTAGAAGATTCCCCAGAGATTTTTCTTCGCATTTCCTCACTTAGAATCACCCCTACAACATCCTCAAACTTCAACTTCGAGTTAGCCAGAACCGAGTTACTTACCGCCATTACCAGGCTATTCCAACTCTCAGGTAAAGAGCACATAATTAATAAAGCCCTAACTTCTTCATCAAATTCTATTGTAACTGAAGCTAGCATATTCACTACCGTATTGAAATCATTTAAATGATCTGCTACTGAACTATTCTCAGACATCTTCATATTAAACAACTTTTTCATTAAAAATATCTTATTAGAGGCAGAGGGTTTTTCATACAACTTCCCTAATGCATCCATTAGATCTTTTGTAGTCTTTTCCTTTGAAACATTAAATAATACCGAAGATGCAAGACTCAGCCGAATCGTTCCAAGTGCCTTCCGATCCAGCAAATCCCATTCCACATCTGTCATACTTGAGGGTTTGTTCACCTTCTCAGACAATGGAGTATAAAGATCCTTCTGATAAAGGTAATCTTCCATCTGCATCTTCCAAAGACTGAAATTCTACTGTTGAATTTATCAACCCTAGATCTTCCTTCATCTGCCATAGCTCCCACTCAAGCTAAAAAACTTTCCCTGCGATTCAACACTTCAACAAACCAAACCAGGATCTGATACCAATTTTTAGGAAATAAGGGATAAAATATGCGGAATAATCCCTCACAGAATCATAACAGAAGAAAGTAATATGTAGAAATTATTACAGATCTCAAATAAAATTACAGAATAAAATAACACAACACAAAGAGACAGTATTTAACGTGGTTCACCCAATTTGGGCTACGTCCACCAAGAATCACTTGCTCATATTTTATTACAAGCCACTGCTCTCTCAATACAATACCCAGATCCGTTTGGAGCTATGCTCAACAAACTCTACAGAATTCACAGCCGAATTCAAAACACATCTGCAATACATTTGCTTGTTCATCTATCATATGCATAAGACCATATAAATAGACAACTGCTTAAGTAGTTTTACAAAACCATGGGTACCAAAACCATGGGCAAAACCCGTCCCATAAACCTATGGGTCAAAAAACTCGCCCATATGAGAAAAGCACGTTTCCTGATATTTCGGGTGCAATTTTTCAAGGCCAAAAAAATTTACGCCTAAATTTTTTTTTTTCGGGGGCTACACCCGCGAACCCCTACTACTAGGTCATGTCCAATGAATGAGTTTGACCCTTGTCTGTTAGAGGTCTCCCAAGCTTGTAGTTGTTGTTCCTCATATGTTTGTTTCTTTAACCCTAGACGTGTTTTAGGAGCCATGTTTTCATGACAGTTTCACTAGGGTGAGTTGTAAATGTGTGCAAAGATTAGTGATCACTCCTAAGTGAAATGCAAAATGTGTTTGTCAAGAGTATAAATAAGTCAACAATGTGAGAATACCAATGTGATAGAGTGATAAATCACCCGTGATATAAGTGTTTAGTATTGAAACCTGTTTGAATGAAGTATCTCCTAGACTACGTTTCAAAGAGTAGTTTACGTCGCAAGATGAGCAACAAGATGTCTTTACTTATGCCAAGTTCAAGGGAATGAACAAAACATAAGTAAATACAAGAAGTCAATGCGATCTCTCGACCAAGATATACGATGAGCGAGCTCAAACTCGATTAAGACCTATATCTCAAAAAGTGTCAATTACAATTTGCAAATGATAGAACAATATCACCAAGATATGTTAACCCACTTTGCGAGAAAGTGAAGTATTGATATCAAGGTGTTATTGGTATAACACGCACAAATGATAACACCCAGCACTCTTTGAAATCAAGGTAATAATAGAACTGAACTAAAAATCTCAAAGTATAGCTAGCAATAGTTAAAAATTTGTGCAGCGTAACCTTACAATATAGGTATTTATGTCGATTTTACAAGAAACAAGATGTAAATATCGAAATTGTAGTGATACGATATAAACAAGCTAACTTTTCTAAGGAAGTCCACGGTGATAAACCACGCCTAACTACAATGATAATCTTGACATGGGTATCAAGATCACAATGGCTTCCAATGATGTGAAAACACCTCCGCACACTTTAGACATTTAACTAACCCAGCCACAAACATGGATGGGCATAAATGGACATAAAAGTGAGAGAAATAGTCGATTGGTAACACAAAGGTAGTCACCCTTCCTTTGATCAACAAAGTGTCAAAATAATGTGAAGGAAACAAATCAAAAAAGGATGAAAAATGATGGCCTCACTTCGGCAGAGTTTCGCCTCACCCTAAGGCAAGTAAAAACTAGGCAAAAGTAACATGTCACACGTTTCTCAATGAAAATATGGTTCACAACTCAACACTATTTTAGAATGGTCAAAGTGGGCTCCTGGCCAAATTATATCTTCCTAGGTGGTTCTCTCGTCCTAGGTGCTACAAAGATTATCCACGAGTGAGACGATTTACCCAAAAAGTCACAATGACTAGTTTGGGAGTATCTCGACTTTGCCCCCTTCAAGCACAGTGGGCAATAAATGCATCCAAATTTGTACTCAAAAGGGTCATCTAGGGAAAACTTGTAACTCTATTCTCACAAAGGATTTACTAGTCAGATAGGTAGTGTGGAGCACTTCCCGTTTCGTCCACAAGGTTCCCTCTTGCATGGACTACTTTGGAGTTCCTGGAACCACCCCCATTGTTGTAGCTTAAGGCATTATGCCAAAGGGGTTATGTTCTAGTTGAGTGGAGAGGGACGTACCCTTTTCTGAAACCTACAATATACTATTTTGAATGTGTTGTTCGTTTTATCTTTTTTAATTAGGTGTGGTTTGCTCGAACACCGTTTGGTAACCTGTAAGAAACACATGTTTTAGAGGTTTTCTAACTTTTGTTTTGAGTCCTTTGTTCTTTGAAAAGTGTTTTTGGTCCTATATGATGATGATTAGTAGTTTTCCATCAAAAGAGAAGGCATCATTTATGTTTCTCCACATCGTCCAAGGATGCAAGAGAAAGAGCATACATGATTGTCTTCTAATTTTATGAAATGGAAAACCACTTCAAACTCAACTATGCCAATTTAACCAATTCTAAATAAAATACCCTTAACAATATCAAAGTGGCAAAAGGTTTTAAGAATCATTTCTGATTCCCAAGATCGCTCACCCCAAGGGACGCGAGGGAAGAGCATACGTGATCTCAATCCTATTAGTAAGCAATGAAAAATACCATCTAATCAAATACAAACATGTAAAAACAGCCTGCAAAGACAAATTGTGATTAGATAAACCTAAAAGATAGTTAGCACGTCAACACGTTAATGTAAAAAAAAATGCATAAGGATGCATGCGCCGCTTTTTCTATGCCTACACATGGGTTAGGGCTTATGCGCCACCAAAGGATATTTTTTGGCACACAGTGTACCTACGCCACCTGAGAGATGTGCACGCCCCTAAAATCGTGCATGCACCCCTAAAACAACACCTGTGCCACTCTGTGGAATTTTTAGATCTATTAAACACCTGAACCACCCGAGAGGTGTGTGCACCCCAAAAATAGTAAATGCGTTACTCTGAGAAAACATACAGAATAACCGTATTACTAGAAAAATATACATGCGCCATGAAAACCGCATGTGCACCCTGGTTAGGGCGTGTGCACCAGCCTGATAGGTTTTATATGCAGTGAAAGTACAGTACGAAACTACGTTTGTGCCCAGGTTAGTGCACCTGCGTGCGGGTTAGGGTGTGTGTGCCAAGGTTAGTGGGCATGCGCCAAGGGTCTATAAATAGAGTGATAGGTTTTAACAGTGCACCTACGCCACCAGAGAGATGTGTGTGCCCCTAAAATCATGTCTGCGCCCCTAAAATTGTACCTGCACTAGACCTACAACCAAAGTATGAAAAAAATGCAGAAAACTTCACAATACTCTAAATTTTGACAAGTTAGTTTTAAAATGGCAATGACCCATTAAAATTAAGGCTATAAACATGAAGTGACACATATTAAATGAGAAAAAACTCCAAAAAATAGAAATTAATTACTACATGTGCATATCAAAAGTTAGCCAAAACAATGAAATTTAAACTAAAATGCCATGGGACTAAGTGTCTTACCGGGCATGCCAAATGTGTGCAAGTGTTGTTTTTAAACTAATACTAATGTAAAAAAAGACTAACACCTAAATAGTCTTAATTAGCAATAATTAAACAACATTATAAACATCATCATGATAAGAATTAATCAAGGGTTAGATGTTAACATTTATCAATACAAAACTATGAAACTAAATATGTTAAGCACCTAAATATCCTCTATTCTCTAACAACATATAAATGAAGGAACCTAGGTAGGTTCCATGGCTATCAAAAACAATTGTCCTTAATGTTCCAAGAACCTAGGAATGGGGGCTAGTCAAAGTTGGGCTGCAAGACCCTTTTGACCTCTCCCATATGACCTAAGCACTTTAAGAAAGAGGCTTAACTCTTCAAGATGATGAACTCTCAAGAGGAAAAAGTGCAAGCTCTAAGTCTCTTTGCTATATGCTTTACATTTTCTCTCTTAAGGATTTTAGGTGTAAGTAAAAAGGTAGGTGGAGGGCTCCTTATATAGCCCAAAGGATAAAGGATTCAACACATCCTCATGAATGTGGGATAAAGGAGATGTAGAGTTAGTTATGGATAAGGGGGGTTTAGATGGAGTTGAGTTAGCTTTAGGAGGGTTTAGTTTGTCCTCAAGTGGCTCATGTGGATAAAGGGGGTGTATTAATTAATCAAGGTGATTAATTAAATACATGTGCAAGCTTTTATAAGCTTTTAGATGGATATTAGTGTGATTTAGACCATTAGGAAGGGATTAAACCAATTAAATAGAGATTTATTGATTTAATGAGAAGGGAGGCTAATTAATTAATAATAATTAATTAGACTATATAGAAGGTGGCGATTAACGAAAGGTCGTTAATTAGGGTATGTGTTGGATAAGTGACTTAATTAATTAGCTTAATGTAATCAATTAATGACAATGGGAGAGAAGATGAGCGCTATTGACAATATGTCGTCAATTTGCGAGAAAGGAGATAATTAGCACAATTTAAGTATTTAAATTTCTTAGGCGTAATTAAAGGTGTCTAAAAAAATCAATCAAATAGGCTGAAAAATCTTTAATAGACTCAAATCTCAGAATGAACAATAGATAAGAGTAATGAAACCATGCAAAACACAGAGGATTCATAGAAATTTACAAAATTATGATAGCGAATAGGGGGTGTCCAGAAACAAGTTACCCATTACCATTTCACCCCATGGGCAGGTGATAGCAGGAAAAACCTAGTCGTACAATACTGCTCACAACCCGTAATGTAAAATATTAAAGAAAAGGTGAAATCCCCTTTTTGGCAAGCTAGTCACTCAAAACCAATGATCCAAAAGATGAAATCAGAGGGACAATCTATTACACTCAAGGCAATCAATAAACAACCACAAAAAAATGATTTATAGATGCCATTGTAGGAAGGAGAACATTTCGTTTCATGAAATTAAAATAAAATAGCAAAACATTGCAAAGGTCAGACTTAACATGCCTAATTTTAAATGCCTTTTCCCACAGCCATGTACTAGCATATATCCTCCTCCAAGCAGTCCTCACGGCCCACACTTTCTTTGGTCTTTCACTCCTCAAAACCAACAAATGCTCCCTCCCAGGGTAGCCCACGCAGCCAGCTATCAGAGCAAGTTGTCCCACTTCTGTAAAAAGGGGTTTCCAACCCACCAATCTCATGCAGCCAGCAATCTTAGGAAGAGCAGGGCACTAAACAAACAATGGAAAATCCACATGTATGTGGCCAGCAAGGAATAATATTTTCTTTCCACCAAATGCATCCCACAAACGTGTCACATTGTCGAGCTTGCCTATTGGTCATTACTAATATGATTAATAATATTTTTTTTAGCTGTAAAATCATAAAAATAATGATAAAAATAACATTATAATTTAATTTGTTGATTGATGATTATTTATTTAAGTTTCAATTTTTATCAATATTGTTATTAATTACCTTCAATATATTTCATTTTATTATTGATCACCCTTGTGCTCGAGCTCTCAATTAAGTGATTTTTGTATTGACACTATCACTTTAGGTTCTAAAGGATGATTCCAATCCCTTTTAGGTGTCGGGATGTTTTAAAACATAATAAAAATAAATAATAAATGAATGGGTATCAATTAGACTTTTATATATATGTATATAAATAATAACATTTTATTTTGAATTTATTAAGCCTTTTCAGGCCTCTATACATGCTTTTATTACAAGTTTATGGCAATTTGACTGTTTTCAACCACCGACCTCGAAATCTTTATGGTCAGTTATTCCTCATGCTTGGCGTGGAGATATGGGATTCCTTATTTCTTTGTTTTCTGGAAAGTGGTGCATGGAGTTTGTTGGCCACCTATTTGTTTCCTTGTTTTTTATTTATGCCATACTTGGTGTGGGATTGTGGGAGTCCTTTTCATTATTTTTATTGGGGCCTAATTTTGTGTAGGCTGAAACATTTTATTAATGTTGGTTGTATGCTTAGATTGTGGTTCCCCTCTTGTTTTCTACCCTGGCTTTTGTTCATCCTACAAACACCCTGCATCTGGTTTTGTGGTGGTTTAGAAACCCTTATGGAGGCTAGACGCACTACTAAGGAGGACGTTCATACCTATGTCAAAGCTCCTTTTTAGCACTGGATGTGTGAATGTTGGTAAAGGCAAAATGATCATATTATACACCTATTGGTTGCTTTTGGAGATCTTTCTATGCATATCCTGCAAAGATGGCGTCCTTGAGACCACATCTCCTTGAGGAATTTTGTCAAGAAGTTTACTTGCCTTGTGTTTACTCCCACATTTTCGTTACATGGCCCTTGAGGCACCTACGACTCCATTTGGTAGATTTGTTTCCCCTTGTGATGAGATGGATATCATGTCCTGCTCTAGTCGCCCCATTTTGACATAGGTTGGGAGTATATTTTCAAGTTTGTGGAGTCAGGATTTCCTCTTGTCAAATTCATTTCCCTTTTGGAGTTCCTAGGCCTTTCCTTTAAACCAATTTTGTGTATTTATTGTATTCATGGTAGTCTTTGAGCCCTCAACTCTTTCTACTAGATGTCACTTAAAAAATGGAATATCCCTACATGTGCTAAGCGTGGATGGTAAGGGAGTTCACATGCCCAGCCAGTAGAAAAGAGGATATTCAACCCGTTGATTGTTGTTGTTGGTCGGTGAGGTGTCTATGCAACTAATGGAAGAAAATTTCAAAGATGATGAGCTCTACACCTTAATTCTTTTGATTTTATCTAAATTTTTTATTAAATGAACTTTTCTTTTCATGAAAACATATCTTTGAGTGGGGTTATTGTGTGTGATTTTAAACTGTGAACTTCTGTAATTATTGTTAAAGAAAACATTTTTGTCCTTATAACTGGGATCCTAATTTTTATCAGGAGAAGGATGTATTCTGTGATTTCTGTTGATTAGAAATGCTAGCGTCCTTGATCCTTTAGACTTATGTAGAAATTTGCTTGTGTATTCAATTTGTATCTTGATCACTTGAGGTGCATGTTATGTTATAATTCTCTCTCGGTCATCTTGGTTATATTAGTATGAGTTGATTAGGTGGATTCTTGATTTTAGTATCTTGATGGACCTTTCTAGAGTTCATTATCCTTATGTTGTTGTGTCTTATCAATGCTAGAATAGACCTCCTATAGGCATGCTCAGTGAGTACATTTAATTCTTATGGAATTGTTTATTTGTTTGATGGCATCAATATTTTACCGTGAAAGGGACTTGGTTCGAAGGGACATAGATGAGAGAATCACGTTCATGTTAAGTCATTTGTGATTATATACAACTTCCTGTAAATAGATGATAAGATGTTGATTGTAGTATAGTGGAAAACTTATGGCATGATTGAATTGATGGAGATTGTTGAAGAATGATTAGGAGTTTTTTTTCTCTTTTCTTTTTTTATTAATTCCACCCTTTAAAAGATGTTTGTAGTTTTACATATCATCGTATTGGAAATGACTCTCATAATGAACACATTGATGAAATTAATAGGGTTGAAATTATTGACTTCTTTTATAGGAAATTGTTGTCTAATGAGAATTAGTGATTTATTTTCCATTGTTGGCATGATAGATTTTGAGCAGTTTACTTAATCACCCTTACCTTGAAAGCTTCATATGTAAGTTATCTAGTCTTTTTTAACTGATTGAATCTTCCTCGCCTTAGTGTAGGAACTTGTTCTAGATCAATTCCATTTTTGACTCTGCATTGGGCCCTAAAATAGTATAGTAGTTGATGAAATGTATTTAGATTTTGGTTTATCTTTCATTTCTTCCAGTTCACTAAATTTTGAACAAATATATCTATACTGATTAGAGAATGGTATTTGTTCAAGACTTGTGCTTCTTCTTGAAAAGTTAGAATATGTTTAGTTGAGGGACTTGAGTTGTGATTTGAATGGAAGCACAACGTTAGTATAGGACATATGAATTCCTTCATTCCTAAATACCCATGTTTAGATGATTAGAAATTGGCAAAAAGTGCATATTGGTGTTTGAAATAGACTCAATAGGATTGAATTGATGAGATCATATTTTATTACTACTCCTTGTTGGATATATGAGATTTATTTTTTCCTTATTGGTTTATTGGAAAGTATTTTCACAAAATTTAATCTACATTTTCAGGGTTGTTTCATTAACAATAGTTTTCCTTCTATAAAACAGTTAGGTAATAGCACAATGTCTTATGTTGTAACTCTTATCATGCTCAGTTCTTGCAAACTAACTCAAGTTAATACTTGTGCAGATGGCTTGTACGAGTAGATAAAGGAAATATTTGTAAAGGTTTCATCGGTTTGTTTTATGAATTTCCTTATACGAATGTCTAATGTGTTGTAAATCTTGGAATGGTGCTTGTAAGGGAGTTTGGAAGACCTCTTGCCTTGGATTTTCTGTATTTGTGAAATAAGGTTGTCTTATCCTTTTGTAGAAAAAAATAGTAATTATTATTGTGAGGAATAAAACTCAATATCACCTTGTTATGTGTCTTTTTTTTATGATATTATAACAATCATGAAAATTTTGTAGCTTGGCTTGACCAATTCTTTTACCTTATTGTTCTCAACAAAAGTTCAATTGAATCTTTTGACACCTTTGGTATGTGTTCCTTGTTGAATAGAAATGTTATAACCATGTTTAGTTTTCTCGATAAGTAATGGTATTTTCTTCTTTCATGTCATAACACTTTTTGGTATTATAACCCCCCCCCCCCAATTATCTTGACATCAGTGCAGTTCTAGGTATATTTTAGTGGGTTGGTAATCCTTTTTCTAAAGTTAATCAAAAATGAAATAAAATGAATACATAGATGAATAAATAAATAAGATAATAATGAAGTTGTGTTGTTGTAGATAGAATTAAGAGTATTTAATTGGAAAGAAAGAGTTATCTACTGGTGTAAAAGAATCTACCCTTGTTAACCTTAAGCTACAGATTACACTTTATCCTCATTGTTGTGAAACATTAAGTATTTTTCAAAAAGTAAGATCATTGTTGGCTTTTGGGGGTATATTTAGACCTTATTTAGTAGGGGAGTTTGAATAAGAACACATTAATTCTAATGCTGAACCATTTTGGGAATCCCATGTGTATCCTTTGACGAACCTAATCAAGAGAAAGCTAAATGAAGCTTTTACCCAAATCCAGTTGAACTCTTAAGTCTCATTAAAAGACCGGTTAATTACTAAAGAGATCACGATGATGAGATTAATTTACCTTCTCACTCTAATATTTTCCAGAGTACTTTGTAATCTACTCTTAAGCATGGTTATTTGTTGATCCTTGCGCAAGGAGGTTGTAGTTTCGAACCTTAATGGAACTCCACTTCAGTTGGAGCTTACACTCATCACCTTTTACAATAAAGGTATGAATCAAGATTCAGTACCTTGGGTATGATTAAGCAACCTTGTGAGAGATGGAAGGTGTCCCTTTTGAACCAATGAATTTAGTTGGTTTTGTCAATCTTTAGATGAGCCTCATTTTGAAAACGTGTTCTCAAGCTAATTATTCAATAGTATAAAAGAAATAAGTTCACCTTTGTAAGAATATTTTCTCGAATCAAACATGAATCTTTTAGATTGTAAAGTCAGGTCTTGAAAGAAATTTTTAGTAAATACATAACCTTAAAGGATTTTACACCATGGGGTGTACTCAACTGTGACTGTGTATTGTGGTTGGGATGTTTTGTGGTGCCTTTTCAAAGAGAAAAGTGAACTTTCCTTTATAGGAGTTGGATGTTTCCATGTTGCCTTTGTTGTCATCGGTGTGTCAAGTTGTTTGAAGAGTTAGTTGTAACCTTTGTGACCACCTGTAATGGCATTCTATACTTCAAACAAGTCAAAAAATAATTTATCATGTACTTTGCTATGTTTTAGATTGTGTGTCTTAAATAGTGGGTGTTACACAATGACACAAGAAGGCACGATGAAGAGGGAGGATGCTAATAATTTTCTATGACAAGGACGAAGTAAACTGACATTCAACGGGAGAAAACACTCAACCTTCCTATAATGCCCGAAAAAAACTGTTCTAGGACCACGTTAAAACCTAACACTTAGCTCAAAATTTGTGAATAATGTTTTTTGTTATAAGTAAAAAGGTTAGATGGGTGTTAACCCCTAGGGTAGATTAAATTAAATTTACACCAATAATATCAACTTTACAAATGATGGACCAAGTCTAGTTAAATGATTAAATATTTAATTTACTTTATCTCTAAGGTCGATTAATTAAAAGATCATTTAGTAAGGTGCCCTAATTTATTTACTTGGTTAAGTGTTTTCTCCTCTTTATTTAATGTTCAATTCCAAAATGGTTAACCTTATGCTTAATTATTTTAGTTTCATTATCCTAATAGCTTAAAGTCCTTTTTATTAATTTCCTAAACATACCAAGAACTAATTAAGAATTTGCACCCCAAGGTAATTAAATGGCCCCATTCACCCATCTACACATACCTTTAAAAATTTATTTAAAGCATTAAAAAAATACATAGCTACCAAACAAAAGTAGGGTTGATCATCCACCCTTAGATCAATTCAATTGTGGCCACTAGATCGTAGAGTTCCAAACTAGGCCTAAAATTCCTTATGAATTCTTATTAAAACCTTTCCTTATTGCTATTCTCCTCATTTGGTCTATTTTCTCTTGTCTATTTTGTGGGTTGGAGAAAAGGAAGCCATGGGAGCAAGAAAGGAAGAACTATGGAGGTAGTCTACAAGAAATCAAGCTTAGATTAGTTTAGATTGTAGGTTTATTATTGTAATGTCTTTCATTTAAGGATTGAAGGGATTTCCTTTTCAAATATGATTTTATTACCAACTATTTGTATTTGGAGTTCTCCATTTGGGGAAAACCCTACTCCCATTTATAAATACAAGTTTGAGTACTTTGAATCCACCATTTGAAGATTTTATTGCTTTAAACAATGAGATTTTGCCATTATTTGATTGCTGGAGGTTTCCTTGTAAATTTTACATGCTTAAAATTTAGTTATTACAAGTTAGAATTTACAAAAGCGTGAATATGTGATTTTCCACCGTAAGTGATAGAACCATTGCCCATAGAGCAGGCCGGTGGTCCTGGGACCACCACCCCACCTGGGTGACAATTCACGAACCACTGTCATGTCAGAGTGCCGGTTCTATGGAGCGAGTGGTTACTGAGAATGTCGCCTGCATAAGGTGATAGTCTTGTTTCTTAGAAACAGAACCTTAAAATCTGATATTTCTAAAAAAAAAAGTTATTAAAATGTTTTAAAATTCATTCCAAGGGCGATTTATGTGCCTAAAATTCTAGTTGTAAGATTTAACTCATCTATTCATTCCATAGTAAATTTACTCCTTTTTAAAGTATTTCTATTTTAATAGTAACAACAACAACTACAAGATTATTTTAATTTTGTTCAATAAATTTTCTTTCAAACCCAATAGAAAAAGGAACTAAATCTACTTAATATTTTTATTATTCCTTATTACAAAGTGTTCTATTTGAATATAACAATATACTTTAAATTTGTTGACTCATTTCCATTTTCACTACAACTTATAGTTAAAACTAACTATAACAACTTTGTTCTACATTCAAGTTTACATTATCTATTTCACTTTAAGATTCTAAAATCATAATACTAAAATTTCAAATAAAGATAATAAACTTTCTTTTCTATTTCACAAGACTAGCTTTACAGCACAAATATTTCTTTCTCTTTTTCAATATACAATACAACTATCATATCCAATAATTGAATGCAACTTTTCATCACAAGATTATTACATTTCCTTCCACTTAAAGTGGGAAATAATACAAGAATGTAATCTAAACAAAAATACAAGGTTACAAGTTCCTCCACCCTAAGTGTGAACAACGGAAAGGATTCTCACAAGAAGGGATTTCTTAAGGACTCCAACAAAAGCTCCAAGTTTCACATCACCAACAAGATAGCTCCTTCATGATTTTATTGATCCACAACAAAAATGGGGGGAGAGGCAACACTCTCCACCCAACCAAAATATCCAATGAGGAGGAGAAGCCATCCTCCTCATTGGCCCCCGAGCCCCAACCACATTGCAATGAAAGGTGGATCCAACACATGGCAACAAAAAATCTTCCACAACACAAAACCAAGTATTTCACAACCATTCCAAAACACAACAAACTCAAACAAAAAAATATACAAGGCTTCTAAATGAAAAGCCAAAGGAGCAAGAACCTATGAGGAGGTCACTTATGCCTCCCAATGGGAAATGGGTGCCCACCATAAAGGCCTCCAACACATCTTAAAACCCCGATAAACTCTTATGCCTCCCTGAAGTACCTCTTATGCCTCCCACATCATTCTCTTATGCCTCCCTCATAAAAGGAAACAAGTAAGAAATGCAAGCATTCCTTGTCCAAGGTGGGGCACCCAAACCAAACTCCCTCCAAAACATGAAATAAACTCTTATGCCTCCCTACATGAAATCTCCCCATAGTCCCCTCCTACACCACACTTAGGAAATCTACCCAAGCACCCAACAAGCTATTCCAAAACACTCAAAAAAATAAGCACATATACACAAAATAAAAGAAAAACATTAATAAGAGTAAATCTCCTACCTTTCCATGATAGATTTTTCCAAGAGTCAATTTCCAAGCTTCTTCAAGCCCAAAAAATCACCAACAAGCTCCAACAAAACCACAAGCACTCCTAAAATCTTCTAACTGCCCAAAAATGCAAGAGCACAAAAGAATCAAGTAACCCCCAAACAAGCAAAAGAACTTGAATAAATAGAAAAGGGAGAGAGGAGGGTGAGGTGGTTCCATGTAGGATGCCACATCACTCATCCTCAACTCCACCTCACAAGTCAAACCTCAACCCCAATGCACAATAAATTGGTGGGTGAGAGGAATGACAATTTACTTACACACACAATCCAAGCCCACACCCCCTAAGGAAAAACATTAATTACAAGTAAGAAAAGTGCAATAAAATGTCACATTTTTGTCTTCCCAAAACACATAATGGGGTCTATTTTTGACCCCCCAACTCATAGGTATGGTTGGCATAGAAATATAAGAGGTGTGAGACAAGTTTAACTTATCCCACAAGCCTTACAAATTTTCCCTTAAGGCCAAATTTGAATTTCCATGAAGGGGTAGAGTGTACAACACTCAAGATCCCAAACACTCAACTTACAACACAAAACCCAAGAGCCATCTAATCTAATAAATGAATTATTTTGACCCATTCATAATTTAGTTTAGAACAAAGATTAATTACTTAAAAGAGACACTTAAACCCATTAATGATAAAGGGGAAAAAAATACACCAAATTCTAAATAATTAATACAATAAATTACATCACTAAAAATCACATACTAACATTAAATAAAGGAAACTAAATAAAAGACAACACATAACCCCTTGGTCACAATTAGAGGTAACCCCCCCATGGGAACCCCCTAACAACAATTCACACACACATACACAAAAATACATGTTGCCATGACCCTTGTTGAATTCATCTAACATACCAACGTGGTTGGTCTCCAATCCCCCCAGTTCTTTATTGTGAATATATTTACCTGCAAAACACATAATACCTCCTTCGGCCTTGTGGCCGCATCAAAACATCCAAGATAAAATATGCAATATAAATCCACAATCATCTACATATGCATCAAATCATCATCTAGGCAATTACGATATCATTTACAATTTCTAACAACATCTCTATTCTACATTTCATCCATGTCAAAATGATCACAAAATTAGTTCAATTATCAAGGTCTACTCAATGTGACGAAAATATCGCATGTCAGAAATATATATAACCATGTCAATAACATATCATCATCCATATAAAATGTCTCTAAAATCCAGACACATCATACTAAAGAATCAAAAACAACAATAGTCTCAATATCTCTAACATCTAACATCATGCTAAGTCAGAATAATACAATAATGTCCATAAGTATCATCAATAGTATCGGAAATCAACATAAAAAGTGTCGAAGGGAAGTGGTCAATACATCCCCCTCTCCTTAGACTAGACTTCCTCTTGGAAGTTACTGAAACAGGTGTGGAAACTGAACTCGTAGAAGTGTAGCATCCTCTCATGTAGCAACAGTCTCGTCTTACTTGTCCTACTGGACCTGAACCTGGTCAATCTCTCTACCTTGAAGACTCAGGGTCCTACACTCTATAATATGGATGGGCTCCACCATCACCTACCCCTAATCTTCCACCTTCAATGCGGTCTAATCTAATACGTGAGGAGGATCAGCAATGTATCTCCTAAGCACAGAAACATGAAACACATCATGGACGCGAGACAAGCTAGGTGGAAATGCTAGATGATAGGCCAAGGGACCAATGCGCTCCAAGATCTCAAAGGGACCCACAAACCTAGGAGAAAGCTTAGAACCTTTTCCATAATGGATAGGGCTCTTATGCGGTCTGACATGAAGAACCTTCGTGCCCACATCATAACTATGATCTTGTCCTGATCCGCATACTTATTTTACCTATCCTACACCTCCTGCAATCTCTTCCTGATCATAACAACCTACTGCTCCATATCATACAATAAGGCTGGCCCAAGAGAAACCCTATCCTCTAACTTGTCCAACTCAGAGGTGTCCTACACTCTCTACATATAATGCCTGAAAAGGAGCCATGCCTATCGAAATCTAGAAACTATTATTGTAGGAAAAACTCCACCAAGTACAAATACTCCTACCATATCAGTTGATGATCCATAACGCACATTCTAAGCATGTCCTCCAAGATCTGATTCACCCATTCAGTCTAGTAATCTGTCTCAGGGTGATACACTGTGCTGAAATTTATCCTCATCATGAGAGCATGCTACATGGTGGTCCAAAAGTAGGAAGTGTACAAAGGATCATGGTCGCAAATGATCTTCTACAGAATCCCATGCAATCTGACAATCTCATCAAGATACACTCGTGCCACTACACTAGCTATGTAGGTGGTCTTTATGCAAGAAAAGTGAGCCACTTTCATCAATTTATCCACCGTGACCATGATGGCATCGTGGTGGTATCTCAACATCGGTAACCCAAATATGAAGTCCATGGAAATGGTGTCCCATTTCCATTCAGTATAGTGTGAGAAAGAGAAGGCAAGCTAGATGCTGATGCTTGACCTTCACCCTCTGACACTCTAAACAATGTGACACAAACTCAGCCACGTAGCTCTGAATTCCTTCCAATGCTACAACTATCTCAAGGTGGCGTGCATCTTCTTCACCCTGGGATGGGTTGAATAAGGTGCATGATGAGCCTCTGTCAAAATGTCTGTCTCAAGCCTCCATCTCTAGGAACATATATCTGACCTATGTGTCTGAGAAGACCATTTGCCTCTAATGAAAATCCATCAAATCTCCCCTCAAGGGGTCTCTGAGACTCAATCTATGCTCTGGCTACAAGGTAGAAACTGTCATGAGGAAGCTACAACAAAATCCTACTTTGCGAACATGTACCCACTAAAGTAGCCAAAGCCACATGTCTCCATCTACTCAAGGCATCTGTAACCACGTTCTCCTTCACTTTCACATGCTCTATCTCCATATCGTACTCACAAAGCAACTCCATCCAACACCACTGATGAGCGTTGAGATTGGGCTACCTGAAGAGGTGACAAAGACTCAAGTGATCAGTCCTGAGTGTAAATATCTGGCCAAGAGGGAAGTTTCTCCACCACACCAAGGCATGAATAACTGCTGCAACCTCAAGATCATGAGTCAGATAATTGATCTCATAATATTTGAGTTTACAAGACTCAAAAGCAACTTCTCTTCCCTCCTACATCAACACACCTCCAAGTCCTTCCAAAGAAGCATCTGTGCAAATGTATAACTCACCATGAGAATCTGGCACTACTAGAATAGGTGTTTTCATGAGGCATTCCTTTAGTGTCTTGAAGGCCTGTTCACATCTATCTAACCATACAAACTTCTTCCCTTTCTGCTGAAGGGAAGTGATGGGGTGCACAATCTGAGAAAATTCTTGAACAAATCTCCTATAATATCTTGCCAAAGCCATTAAGTTACACACCTTGGTCACACTAGTAGGTGCTAGCCAATCCATGATAGCTCGAATATTGGAAGGATCGACTGTGATACCTTCCCCAAAAATGATGTGGCCCAAATAGTGCACCTCTATCTGAAAGAACTCACACTTCTCCAGGTTCCTGTAAAGATGCTTCTCACGAAAACAATGAAGAACCTGGCGAAGTTGGTCCTTATGCGCCTCACTCGTACGTGAGTAAATTAGAATGTCATTAAGGAAGATAAACATGAAGTGATCCAAAAATGTCTTGAACACTCCATTCATCAAGCTCATGAACACTGCGGGGGCATTCATCAGACCAAAAGGTACCACTATGAACTCATAGTGGCCATATCTTGTTGTGGAAGATGGTCTTATGAATATCTACCTTTGTGATCCTCAGCTGATGATATCCTGACTTAAGATCTATCTCAGAGAATATTGTAGCCTAATTCATTTCATCAAATAAATCATCAATGCATGGAAGGGGGTAACGATTCTTAATCATTACTTTGTTTAGCTAGTGGTATATAATACACAACCGCAGAGATACATCCTCCTTCTTCAAGAAAATCACCAGTGCACCCCAAGGGGATACACTAGGAAATATTAGGCCTTTCTCCAAAAGGCCCTCCAGCTACAGCTTGAGCTCACAGAGCTCAGGGGTAGTCATCCGATAAGGTTCTCATGAGATAGGCTCTGCACCCATAACCAAATCTATGTGAAAATCTATCTCATGTGGGGAAGGTTACCCCGGTAGCTTCCCTACAAAAACATTAGTAAACTCCCTCAAAATGTGATGGTCATCAAGGAATGGTCTCCTAGACTCATCCTCAGATCTGTCACTAATCATAATAGCATACATCTAACAACCACGTCGAACACATTGCTTAAGTTGCATAGCGGAGATGGTGCAAATGGAAACAAGCCTCCTAACTCCCGCTATCACTAAACTCAACTCCTAGATCATCTGTACAAGCAATAGTCTTATGGTAACATCCCACTCTAGCTCTGTGTGTACACATCCAGTCCATGCCCAAGATGAGTCCACATTAACCCAAAGGAAGAATATGAAGATTTGAGGTAGTGGTGAACGGTCCCAAATCCACTACACCCTCCTTAACTAAGGAGTCTACAGAAATTTTGGCTCTAGAAACTATCTCAACATCCCAACTATGACCCTTCCTAACTGCCACCAGCCTATAACGCTCCACTAAGGATGGTGCAATAAAAGAACAAGATGAACCGGAATCAAGCAATATAGAGGAAAAAATACCACCAATACTACCTATCATCTCTATCACGATATTTTGGTGCTCATCCTGGTGGTTCTTGATTGTTGCGTAGATCTGATGGATCTGTCCCATGTCGCCAATATTAGGATCTGAAATCTACATCTTAACCTTGTTACTAGGGTTCTGTGGGCACTCTCTCTAATGATGTCTAGCCACGTATAGCCATAATAGTTTCCTGGTCCTCTCTAGTGAGATGCAGCTCCAACCGGTACTCTAGAGGTTTGAGTTGTGGATCCTGACGACCCAACTATGGACTGATGAGGTCTATGCTAATAAAATCCTGTTGATTGAGCTCTCACTGCACCTTATGTTCTGATGGGACCCCTAGGAGGAGCCCCATAGTCCGCCCCTTCTGTGTGTCAAATATCTGAGGTCTGTAAGGTGGGCAGGTTTGCCTCTGCTACTATGAAGGAGGCTGTTGTGGTGGCCTGAATGAAGACTATCCTGAACCCTATCCATCATGAGGAGGAGGAACTGACCCCCTCGATCTACCATCCTACATCTATTAGATATGGCTCCGAACTTTTTCTCTAGCCTATTTTGTCCTCCCCCATGTCTCCTCTGTAATACATGCCCTCTCCACGACCTTTGTTAATGTCTATTGGTAGTGAATGCGCACCACACCACCCAAATCCAAGTTCAGGCCCCTGATGAACCTATGAATCTGTACCTCCTCATCCTACATATAGTCAACATACTGGAGTAGGTCTAGAAATCAACTCTCATACTCAGCTACAGTCATATATGCCTAACAAAGGTCATGGAACTCGTTTATCCACTGCTGAATGAACCTCCTCGGTAGATACCGGTTACTCCTGAACTGCTCCTCAAATAACTCCAAGGTAACTTTCTAAAAGTCAACATGGAAATTCTGCTCCTCGATCCTCCACCAGACTCCTGCTAACACATCCCTCCATACTTATCGTATGTCTACTACTCCATACTCTATGCTAGATGGATCGCAACCTAAGCTTTCATGTTGCTAGTATAGGGGCATAACTTGAAGCATCCACTCAAGCTCACTACCCTGCTTCTCTACTTAGCCTCCAACTCTACTTGAAACCCACATTTATCTCAGGTAACAAATATAGGTCCTAATACATACATAATAAGATAGAAATTAAGGTCTGCGCCTCGTAGTCGAGATAGTTCATAGCTTCAGGATCTCCTTGAAATGGTCTGTTGTTGATGTCTAATGACCCATAGGTCTCTCTGCATACTCCTCTCTCTATCCTGGGCTAAGGGATCTATCGTTATATCCTAAAATTTTGTCTCCATGTCTTCTTTGTGGTGACTCTTCCCTAGCTAACTCCATGCAGAAGTTATCTGCCCTATGTTCCTCGTTGTGTTGAGGAGATACATGAGCCTCCACTTTTGGATTCATATCATCTCTAGAATGTCATCCTCCTAAGGACCCTCCACATATAGCAGCATTGACATCCTGAAGCATCTATAAAATTTGAAGTAGAATGGCTGCTACCACCTACTCTGGAGATGGTAAATCTAGGTCTATGTGAAAGGACCTCTCATCTGGTGTGCACCTCCTACACAAACCAAGGCAAGATTTAGCTCATTATTTTAAGTCTTGTTTCAGTTTTCTATGTTTTCTAAATGATACAATTATCAGACAGTGTGGTTTTCTAGGTTTAAAAGAAAATAGTTTTGTGCTAGGTTAAATATTTATGTCTCGTGTTTTCTAGTGTGCCCAAAGGTCCAAGATTTGAACCCATGGCTCTAATACCAAGTGTAACGCCGGAAAAAAAAAATGTTTTAGGACCACATTAAAACCTAACACTTATCCTAAAAATTGTGACTAATTTTGTTTTTGTTATAAGTAAAAATGTTACATGGGTGTTAACCCCTAGGGTACATTAAATTAATTTACACCAATAATCTCAACTTTACAAGGGATGGACCAAGTCTAAATTAAATGATTAAATATTTAATTTAATTTATCTCTAAGGTCGATTAATTAAAATTCATTTAGTAAGGTGCCCTAATTTAATTTACTTAGTTAAGTGTGTTCTCCTCTTTAGTTAATGTTTAATCCCAAAATGGTTAACCTTATGCTTAATTATTTTAGTTTCATTATCCTAATAGCTTAAAGTCCTTTTTATTAATTTCCTAAACATACCAAGAACTAATAAAGACTTTGCACCCCAAGGCAATTAAATAGCCTCATTCACCCATCTACACATACTTTTAAAAATATATTTAAAGCATTAAAAAAAATACATTCCTACCAAACAAAAGTAGGGTTGATCCTCCACCCTTAGATTAATTCAACTATGGCAACTTGATCGTAGGGTTCCATACTAGCCCTAAAATTCCTTATGAATTCTTATTAAAACCTTTCCATTATTCCATTCTCCCCATTTGGTCTATTTTCTCTTGTTTGATTTGTAGGTTGGAGCAAAGTAAGCCGTGGGAGCAAGGAAGGGAGAAACTATGGAGAAATTCTTCAAGATCAAGCTTAGGGTAGTTTTGTTTAGATTGTAGGTTTATTATTGTAATGTCTTTCATTCAAGGATTAAAGGGATTTCCTTTTCAAATACGATTTTATTACCAACTATTTGTATTTGAAGTTTTCCATTTGGGGAAAACCCTATTCCCGTTTATAAATACAAGTTTGAGTACTTTGAATCCACCATTTGAAGATTTTATTTCTTTAAACAATGAGACTTCGCCATTATTTGATTTTTAGAGGTTTCCTTGTAAATTTTACATGCTTAAAATTTAGTTATTACAAGTTAGAATTTACATAGGCGTGGATCCATGAATTTCCACCGTAAGTGATAGAATGCCGCCTAAAACAGGCCGACGGTCCTAAGACCGCCGCCTTATCTGGGTGACAAACCATGAATTTACGCCTTACGGAGTGATAGTTCTGAGACCACCACCTTGCCTAAGTGATAGTTATGAGACCATCGCTCTGCATAGGGTGATAGTCCTGTTCCTTAGGAACAGAACCTCAAAATCCAAGATTTCCCAAAAGACAAAAGTTACTAAAGTGTTCTAAAGTTTATTTTGAGCTTAATTTTATATGCCTAAAGTTTCCAGTTGTAGTATTTAGTTCCATTTATTCATTCCTTAGTTAAAACTACTCATTTTAAAGCATTATCTATTCCAAAATACCAACAACAAATACAAGATCATTTACATTTTGTTCAATAAATTTTCTTACAAGTCCAAAAGAAAAAGGATCTAAATCTACTTCTAATATTGTTATTTTCTTACTACAAAATACAACATTCACACATAACAATATACCTCAAATTTGTTGTCTCTTTCATTTTCACTACAACTTATATGTTCAAAATGTCTATAACAACTTTTCTCTACATTCAAGTTTACCAAGCATACACCATACTCATTTTTACAATTTCTAGATTCTTTCTTTTCTCTTCATAATACTAAAATTTCAAATAAAGATAATAAACTTTGTTTTCTATTTCACAAGACTAGCTTTACAACACAAATATCTCTTTCTCTTTTTCAATATACAATACAACTATCATATCCAATAATTGAATGTAAATTTTCTTCACAAGATTATTACATTGTCTTCCACTTAAAGTGGGAAATAATCCAAGAATGTAAGCTAAACAGAAATACAAGGTTACAGGTTCCTCTACCCTAAATGTGAACAACAATAAGGCCTCTCATAAGAGGGGATTTCTTAAGGACTCCAACAAAAGCTCCAAGATTCACATCACAAACAAGAGAGCTCCTTCATGGTTTATTTGATCCACAACAAAAATGGGGGGAGAGGTAACACTCTCCACCCAACCAAAATATCCAACAAGGAGAACAAGTCATCCTCTTCATTGGCCCATGAGCCCCAACCACATTGCAATGAAAGGTGGATCCAACACATGGAAAAAAAAAAGCTTCCACAACACAAAACCAAGTATTTCACAACCATTCCAAAACACAACAAACTCAAACTACAAACACAAGAAGGGAAAACAATAAAATATACAAGGCTTCTAAAGGAAAAGCCAAAGGAGCAAGAACCTATGAGGAGGTCACTTATGCCTCCAAGTGCCCACTTAAAACCTCCAACTACATATCAAAACCCCGATACAAATCTTATGCCTCCCTCAAGTACCTCTTATGCCTACCACATACATTCCTTATGCCTCCCTCATAAAATAAGAAAGTAAGAAATGCAAGCATTCCTTGTCCAAAGTGGGCACCCAACCCAAACTCCCTCCAAGACATGAAATAACTCTTATGCTTCCCTACATGAATTATCCCCATAGTCCTCTCTTACACCACACTTAGGAAATCTACCCAAGTACCCAACAAACATTCCAAAACACTCAAAAAAATAAGCACATATACACAAAATAAAAGAAAAACATTAAGCAAGGGTATAGCTCCTACCTTTCCTTGGTAGATTTTGATCCAAGAGTCCAACACCAAGCTCCTTCAAGCCCACAAAAATCACCAACAAGCTCCAACCAAATCCACAAGCACTCCCAAAATCTTCTAACTCCAAAATGCAAGAGCAAAAAAGAATCAAGTAACCCCCAAACAAGCAAAAGAAATTGAATAAATAGAAGAGGGAGAGATGAGGGTGAGGTGGCTCCATGTAGGATGCCACATCACTCATCCTCAACTCCACCTCACAAGTCAAACCTCAACCCCAATGCACAATAAATTGGTGGGTGAGAGGAATGACAATTTACTTACACACACAAACCAAGCCCACACCCCCTAAGGAAAAACATTAATTAAAAGAAAAAAGTGCAATAAAATTTTACCTTTTTGTCTTCCTAAAACACATAATGAGGTCTATTTTTGACCCCCAACACATAGGTATGGTTGGTATAGCAATATAAGAGGTGTGGGACAAATTTAACTTGTCCCACAAGCCTTCAAATTTTTTCCTTAAGGCTAAATTTTAATTTCCAGTGTACAACACTCAAGATCCCAAGCACTCAACTTATAACACAAAACCCAAGAGCCATCTAATCTAATAAATGAATTCTTTTGACCGATTCATAATTTAGTTTAGAACAAGATTAATTACTTAAAAAGACACTTAAACCCATTAATGATAAAGGGGAAACAAATACACCAAATTCTAAATAATTAATACAATAAATTACATCACTAAAAATCACATACTAACATTAAATAAAAGAAACTAAATAAAAGACAACACATAATGCCTTGGTCACAATTAGAGGTGATCCCCCCATGGGAACCCCCTAACAACAATTCAAACACACATACACAAAAATACATGTTGTCATGGTGACCCTTGTTGAATTCATCTAGCATCCCAATGTTGTCGATCTCCAATCCCCCCATTGTTTGTTGTGAATATATTTACCTGCAAAGCACATAATATCTTCTTTGGCCTTGTGGCCGCATCAAAATAGCCAAGATAAAATATGTAATTTAAATCCACAATCATCTACATATGAATAAAATCAGCATCTACGCAATTACGCTATCATTTACAATTTCTAACGACATCTCTATTCTACATTTAATCTATTTCAAAATGATCACAACATTATTTCAATTGTTAAGGTCTACTCAACATGATGAAAGTATCGTGAGTCAGAAAAATATATAATCATGTCAACCACATATCATCATCAATATAATTTGTCTCTAATAATCCACATACATCATACTAATAATTGAAATCAACAACAGTACAGTATCTCTAACATCTAACATCATGTTAAGTCAAAGAGCTACAATAATATCCATAAGTATAGTCGACAGTATCGGAAATCAATAATAAAAAGTGTTAAAGGGAAGTGGGAACTACACTTCCCATGATTATCAACAGGGTTGTCAGGGAAAGACCTGGAGTAATGTCAAACGGGGCATTACAAAATTTCTTACAAAAAAGGGTTTTCCTAATATAAATACTATGTCTACATTCTTTGTATGTTTTAGTTTATTTCCATATCTACTTATTCCTACATATTTTAGCTTATTTTATTGCTTTCATGTTTGAAAAAAATCTCAATATATGGAAAGAGAGAAACTTATAAAAAAGTATCTCTTGAAATTCTTGCAAAAATCATGAACATCAACACAACCATACCTAGAGTACAAACAAAAAACTCTTCTTATTGCAAATGAATTACATAAATTTGTTAAAAATAATAATTCATATATGCAGAACAAAATTTTATATCTCTGTGTGTGTATTTTGGCCAATAAATAAATAATAATAAAATAGTTAATAAAAACCAATTGGATGGTGTAATAACTGACTTTATATTTTATTCAAAAAGAAAAGAAAATTTAGAAACCAAGAAAAATATACTATTTTCCCATGAAAGAAACACGAACAGAAATTTCTGACACAATGAACCCATTAAAGAAAAACAAATGACGAATCTAGATTTTTGGTTTTCAAAAACATTGGGGATGCTTATAGAAAGACATAAAGACCAAAATCTTGAACTACAAAACCAACACAAACAACAAGAAAATACATAAACCCTCGAAAAGGAACTCCATATATTGCTGCAAAAAACTAAAAACATGAAAACTTTTTCCATCTTACAAGTAGAAACCATTGTCCAATTTAAAAGGACACATTAAAAAAAAGAAAACAACGCAACTTTGAAGACATGGCATACGCAATATATAAACAATTAATCACATCTTTACCTTGTTAAACTCGGTAGATTCTACCTACGAATAATTCAGATATATGCGATGAGTATATCCCCAGCCATTATATTTTTAAGGATAAAACATAGTGACCGAGACCCGCACCCCTTGTCTATAATTAAAGCACATAAATGCATTGAATATTTTAACCCATAGCATCAAATAAGAAAATAAAATTCAACTTAGAAAGTAATTTTCTAAAACCAATGAAAAATATCAAAACAAATCTTAAAGATGCTCTCGCCAACAAAAAGTAACAGTACAACAATTATCCCTATTCCCTTGATAATGGGACCTAGGTTAGTCAAAATTAAATATCATCTCCAATTGCTCAAAAAAACATAAACTAAAGTCACTTGAAAACATTTTAACATGTCGTAGTGTCTGATTCACTACTGGAAAACATCCTTTTATTTAATACAATTTTTTTCGTAGGTTATGAAAATATTTAAACCAATAATATTATTAATAAATACTCATTTTACCATTATAGATATCATAAATATATTTATCTTTATAAAACACATCTAAATTTAAAAACTAAAATAAAACTAATTTAAAATTAAAAATACAGTTAAAAGTAAAAATTAAAACAAAACAAATCTAAAAGTCAAAATACATTTAAAAACTAAAAATAATATAACACTTATTCACACTTATTATTTATTCAGCACTAATTATTTTCCACCTTACATGTCCAAGTAAAAACCACACTCAAAAATAAAAAATAAAAAAATTAAAACAGTAAATAATATAGATCAATATAATAATATTATAGTTACTTACCTATTCACACACATTCAGAGTAATTATCTTCCACCAAAAATCAATATCCTCCCACTAGTTATCTTGAATTTACTTTAGTGAGTTATTTATCAATTCACACTTCTTATCTTCCAAACTTTTAAAATAACTTAAATTTCCTTTTCCATTTATAAATACACAATCATATATTTATTTTATTTATTAAATATTGAGTTGGGAAATGAAAAATAAATTATTTTAACCATCAAATATTAGTCAGCAAATAAAAAATAATTTCAATCAACACATGATATTACACTCTTTTCCTCCCAGTGTAGGAACACCTCTCCGTATAATAAAATTTTAAATTTTACATAAACTATTACTCAACCATGCAATAAGCCACATAGGAAAAGAGGGTTGATGAAATGGAAAGATTAAATAGTTTAGATGAAGCAATTTAAACAATTAGTGATTAAGCCAAAAAAAAATTTTAAAAAAAAATCTAAAAGATCTTGCTACTCTACTTATTGCCGTAAGAAAATGAATGAAAAATAATATTCCCTTTATTTAAAAGTTTTCCATAAAAGTCCAAAAGAGTTCCCATTTTTTGCGGTTGTAGATTCACAAAAGAATGACCTTAGATAAGATTTCACAATCACTCTAACTCCTGAAAGAAATTGTTGCTGCGAATAATTATAGTAATTGCTGAATAAGACTCGTGTAAAAAACTTCGTTTCATTTTCAAAAGATTCCAGTATGTTATTAATTAGCTGTAGAGTTCCGTAAGTTCGAGGAGGTACAATCTATTCTACATCCTTAAAGGAACTGAAATTTATATTATTGTTACTTGTGTTTATACGTATTTTTGCAAACATTCTTTTACTTTCTGAACCATACATTCTAACAGTCTACCTTTTTGATATAACTATTGTAATGTTGTCTTTTTTTTTGGTAGAAGAATATAAGTTATTCAAAAATAAATTAAAAAATATTAGATACATGAACCAATCCCTCGTGTAGACACATTTCTCACTTTACTTTTAAGGAAATAAAAGAAAGTAAACCTAACAGACAAACCGAATCTAATCTCCATCAATCTCCCATTGATTCTAACCTTTGAACACATCCGAACATGCAAATCTTTGTTCGACCGATATATATTTCTTAACGACTCCGAATGATAAGATTTGACCCCTTTTCCACAAGTTTTCAAGGGTCTTGCACATATTTTACAGGGAGTTATAGAGTTAATCTGTCCAGAACAGGTTGAAGAAGCTTAAGTTGTCTGTATGTTCTGAATTTTATTTTGATAATAGACGCATAACACATTGTATGTTGAGAGAGAAGTTGATTCGACATGAAAAACGATAAATATTTTATGGCAGATTCAAATCTTCTAACATAAACCACCGACAACTTACGCTCAACCCAACTTAGGTCACCGTCAAGTCTCTTTCCTCTTTCATGCGTCATATTCACCCTTTGTTGCACGGCGTCCCTTGTACCTATTTCAATTCTTAACATATTCAATAATGCATTGCTTGCTTTAGGTGATGAAAATGTGCATTCCAACCAGATATTTTTACATCTGGCTATGAAATAATGACGTTGTTGGTGCGGGGCTGCAGTACAATCCCCCATTTACACAAGAATGTCAAATCATTCTTTTTTTTTGCAGGTTTCAATCAATTTATATTTCCTTGTTTGTTTGTAGGAGCCCAACGTGGTATCCGTGAAGCACTACTGGGGATCTCATCGTTTATAATGGCAGTACGAACAATTAACCTTCTTCAGAATATTTGTACCGTAGAGAGTTTATGGAGGGGTCCATAAATGATACGGTGAGGCTCTAAAGCTGAGATTTGATGCCTCTCCCACGCATTTTTGGGCAGCCATACAAGAGGTGGATTATTTTTTGGTAGTTCAAACGAATTTGCGAAAATCCAGCAATTCAGAGTTGTAAATTTCTAAGGCAAAGCCCTCTGTCAATTTCTAAATCCAAATGTTTTATTCTATATCTTGTAAATAAAATAAGAATTAATTTATATCATTGATATTATGTGTAATAGAATTTATTATTTTCGTATACATAAAAAATTAAGATATATAAGGCAATATACAAATAAATAACACTTAAATTTGTATATTGTTGTATAATATTGTTTTAATCAAATATTCTGATTTCTATTATTAATAATATAAATTACGCCATCATCAAATTTCCCATCGACACACTGAGGCAGGTCCTCAAATCTCATCCCTGAACGTAGAATAGTTGGTAAAGGTCGGTGTTAATAAAATTAAAAAGCATCAATATATGTAAAAATACAATATTTTTAATATAATTTTTTTAATATATGGTAATTGGTATCTTATCTCTCCACAAATCACTTTTTAAATATAAATTTTTTGATTCAGAGAGAAAGTAGATCCCATCATTTTGTGAAACTCAAATTATAAATAAGTATTCGAAATCAAGTTTGAAATATATATTTTTTTTAATTGGTAATTTTTGGAAACGTTCCAAGTACCATTACAAGAAATATATTGCAATGAAGCTCACATAGAACTGAAAAACAGACAACAAAGAGCCAAATAGATTTGACTCAGCCACCGGTCAGAAAAGGGAAAACCCTTAAAACCAAACAATGAGAGGAAAAGCAATCAGTCCAAAGAGGAGGAGTGAGATCTAAGAGTCATATGTGTTGGACCTAAAAGCTACTTTTAAGAGGTTTTTTTCTTATTCTAGACACCTGTCCACTCCTTGTTATTAGGATCATCAAAACAATCATGACCACATGGAAGAAGTACATCAATAGAAGTGTTAGACTGGAACAACATCTTAGAAGGAGACGAAGGAGAATCCCTCATCTTAACCAACTCCGCAAAGGCTTGGGAGATTTTTTTCAAAGATTGCAAAACATGTGAAGGCACCTAAGAATAACTTTCAACTACAAAAGTAGATTCAACCCTAGAGGTGCACTTTTACGAAGACGACTCATCACCATGAGTAGAAGGGGCTTCGATGATAAAGTGAGAAGGGAGGGAATTCTTCCACCAAGTTGAATTCACTCCACTTTTGCGATTGGATTACCCACACTCCTCAATCAAATGTCCTATTTGAAAACATATATGACATTGAAAAGGCAATTTTTAATAGTCCAAACTTTGAGTTCATACACTTTATGAAAACACATTTCACTAAATTAAAAAAATATAACCTAATTTAAGTGTGTAAAATTATATTTGTCTTTCTTTGTTTAGTATTATATATAAAATGTATTAATGTAAATGTGGGAAGTGATTTTACATTAATAAATAGTCAATTTAATTAATAAATCAGTAAATTGGATTTAATCAAGAACAAATAGGATAGTCTAGACTAAATATATAATAGGTATAACATTTGAGAAAGTAGGGTTTGAACTAAGCTTATGTTCAAATATAGTTAAGGGGATAATTGATAGTGGTGTGTGGTAGGGAAAGGGTTTTCTTCATAAGATGAGTCAAACCCTTAGATGAAAGACCTATAAAATAGTGCAAACTAAAGTTGTCAATATTAACCAAAATCGTGAAGATGGCAGAATCCCACAAAAATGTATAATTTGAATGAAAAAGGATGTGTTGGTGCAAAATGTAATTTTTACTATACGAATGAGATCTTCATGCCATAATCTAAAAATACCTTACTCACTTTCTTCAAGTCAATAATGAATCTGCAAAATTCTGATATCTTTTGTCAAACCCTTATTTACCTTGATCACCTTACGAAACCCATAAAAATAGGGGCTTGTTTTATCAATTCATAATTATCAGGCCCCTCGTGTTTTGAAAAAATTATAACAAACATTAATATAAGTCAAAAATTAATCCCATGTATGTAGGTGTCCCGACCCTTATCTTTTCAGATGTGCAAGAAAAGGAAGTAGAGGAAAGATTTAATCTCTTAATGCGCGAACTCAAATATTCACATCGGGATTATTCAAACAACAATAAATAATTCTCTTATAACTTCAATACCACTCTTGTGTAAAAGAATAATTATATGCAATATTTTTCCTGTGATCCCTAAATGTGTGTGTGTGTGTGTGTGTATATATATATATGTATATATATATATATATATAATATATATATATATATATTATATTATATATATGTATATGTATATATATATATATCTCAGTGGATATGTATATATATATATCTATGTGTGTAGATATGTATATATATATATATATATATATATAAACTTTTAGAATTCCAAATTTAAAATTAATATACATGTATTCTGACACAATGTAGTGCCCACTCCTCTTTGACATTGATATTATTGTGCTTCTTCTAACTTTGGATTGGAGTTATAGACTATAATTGTAGTGCCCACTTCCCTATGACACTTATTTGATTTCCATTTTGAGTTATGCACACTTTTGATATGGACATTACATATACTTATGTTGATTAGCATGATGTTTTGTGAGTAGAGACATTTGGATTATGATTGGATTTTGCTTTCAGTATGATTTATGCAGACTTATGGATAGACTATTAGATAATGATATTTTTATGATATGGATATATTGCATGTGTTCTAACATTGGATTTCTTCACCATGATAAGTAGAATTTAGTTGTTGAATTTACTTTTGTATAATTTTGGAAAATGATGAAATGTATAATTAAGTTGTGATTTAGACCTCGAAATAATGGATGATTGAATTACGTATAGATGTTTAATAAAAGTTATGCATATGGCTATTTTGGATGTTTTGACATGGCCGCAAGGCCGAAGGAGGTATTTTGTCTTTTGTAGGAAACACTACACGATCACAACCTAAAGGGGGATTGGGAACTAAACACAACAGGATGGCGGGCAGTTACAACATTTAGTCGTCAAGGCAACTTGTGAATTGTATTGTGTTGTTAATGTTTTTTTTATGTCATTAGGAAAATTCCCATGGGGGGGGGGGGTTAATTTTCTAATAGTGACCAATGGGTTAGGAATTTTATTTACTTGTTTCAATTTAATTTAGTTATGTGATTTTATTCGTGATGTCTCCTTTTTAAATTACTTTTGCTAAATATGTTTAGATTAATTTAGCATCTTGTTTTAAATTTTAAGTTTTGAGGGAAGCCTAGTGGGAGTAATTAATTTTGGTGGTTGGCTCCTTGAGCCTTGTGTTTTTCTTAGATTGTATGCTTGTTTTGAGTGTTGACCATTCCAAGTCCTTTGAATCTCGAATTTGAGATTGAGGACAATTTTTTGGGGCTTGTGGGACAAATTAAAATTGTCCGACACTTTCCAAAACCCCATACCAACCCTATCTATGGGTTGGGAAGCCAAAAAGGGGATTATTTAGTATTTTGGGAAGAGAAATGTGACTTTAGATTGCACTTCTCTTCCAGTTACATTTAATTGTGCCCTTAAGGCACATGGGTAGGGATGAAATGTGGAAAAGAGATGTCATTCAACCCAACCACCCATTTATTATGCTTTTGGGGTTGAGTTGACTAAGGGAGGTGGACTTGAGGATGTGTGATGTGGCATCCTACATGGAGCCACATCATCCTCCTTGTTCCCTTCTTTCTATTTATTGAAGTTTCCTGTCTTGTTTGGGGGTTGGAGGTTTTTGTTTAAGAGTTTTTCTTTTAGAGGAAAATTTTTTTGGGAGTGAAGGAGCTTGGAATTGCATGCTTTGGATTGTTTTGGAGGAGCTTATACAAAGCTTCTTGGGTTAGACTTCTTCAATGGATAGGTAGGGACCCTACTCTTTTTGCTTGCTTATTGTTTTGTTGTTATTATGCTTAAATTAGTAGAAAATGTATGTTTGTTGTGTTGTTGTGGAAAAAATGCGTAGAATGCTTAAGGCATGGTGTAGGAGAGGTCTATGGGAAACTCATGAGGGAGGCATAAGAGTAAAATAGGTATTTGTGGAGGGAGTTTGGGAGGGATGCCCATCTTGGGTAAGAATGCTTGCATTTTTACCTTTTCCTTGAGGGAGCCATAAGAGAAGAGAGGTATAAGAGTTTGGGAGGTATAAGGGGTACTTGAGGGATGCATAAGAGTCATAGGGGCTTGAGTTTTATTGTGGAGGGTTTGGATGGGCATCTCATTTCAATGGAGATGCATAAGGAAAACTTTCCCATAGTTCCTTCTCTTGTTGGCTTGGATAAAAGCCTTGTTGTAAAATGATTTGGGTTGTTTGTGTCTTTTTAGTGTTTTTCTTGAATGTTGTGAAAGAAATATGTATTGTGGAAGCAAGTGTAGTTGCCTTGAGTTGGAGACCACCCTTTCATTATGTTGTGTTTGGGGTTTGGGGGTCAATGGAGTAGATTGCTTCTCTTCTCCGTTGAGTATTTTAGTTGGGAGGAGAGTGTTGCCTCTTCCCCTATCTTGGTTGTGATTGGAGCTACTTGGAACTTAGAGCTTGGATGAAGAACACCTTGGACCCTAAGAAGACTATTTCCATTTCCTTGAAATATATATTTTTTGTAAATTTTATGTGAAAAGGAGTTGTATTGTCTTATCTCTCAACTCAAAAGAAAGGGAGATTGTAAGCTATATTTGCACCAAAAATTTATATGGTTGAAGGCAAGTTTTACTTGAAATGTGTTTACTTTATTTTAAGAGTTGTTGTAAGGAAAGAAAGAAAATAAGTGTGCTTTGAAAAGTCTTGTAATAATATTGTAAAATTATGGAAATAAGATTGTTAGTATGGTGAATGTGATGTTGGTTTAACGAAGAAAATAAGAGAGTTGTTTCTTTACTAAAATGATTTCTAATAGTGTGAAAGAAAATTACTTGTTCCTCCTTTAAGTAAATTGCAATAGTATTCTATTGATTACTCTTGTTTAAAAATTAAAAAAAACTAGTTTGTAGGATTATGAGTGTTCATTATTGTATATTCAAGTTGTTCTCTTTAGTTATTCAAAGTATTTCAAATATTAACTTGTAAAAATTTTCTTATATTGGTAACTTGTAGTACATTAAAACAAATACCACTATATCTCATTTTAAACCGTATATATATATATATATATATATATATATATATATAAACGTATATGCCTATATTGTAAATCTGTATATTAAAATTAAAAAAGAATTTAAAGGGGGAATTTACTTTTGAAAATTGCATCTTCCTTGGAATGTTTTTTTTTTTTTAAAAAAAGGGGGAGCCGTATTTCTCTGTACAGCGATCAGGAATGTACTAGGTCTATTTTAGTTTGGGGTGGGGTGGGGGGTGGGGTCGCCGACCCCTCCCCACCCCCCCAATTTTTGTTTAACTATATTCGGTGGGATCCGAAACCCCCACCACTACCTGGACACAAAAATAAACAAAAAAAAGAAATCTATTATGCCGCATGATTGTGCTCTGTTGGCTGCAGCAGAAAAATTGTTACGTAGGGTTTATATTATATATATATATATATATATATATATATATATATATATATATATATATATATATATATATATATATATATATATATATATATAAACAAAACAAAATAAAGAGAGAGTAAAGGGATTTTTTTAATTAAAACTTATATCAATATACATGTATTATGCTCAATAAATATAAACATAATTATATGTTTTTTTTTTTTAAATGAAATACATACATCAAACTTGAAATAATTTTAATGGGATACCTCCGTAAGCCTTTGGGCAAAAAAAAAATGCATTGATAGAGCTAGGTAATAGATTTCCTTCAAACCCTAATAAGGGTATTTTTTTTACAATATGAACAAAATATTTCCCCTTGGAAGCCTTCCCAAAAGCTTGAGGAGTCCTTCCATGGCTTCCATTCCTCCTTCCCAAACTTGCAAGTCAAAAGAACAAAATGAAATAAGAAAAAAATGAGAAGAGAAAGAAATAAAGCAAAGTTAGGGTTAGGAATCCTTTCTTCCATCCAAGGGCTCAAAATGAATTGATCCTAAGGATGGAATTTATCCCTACAAAAAGTAGCTAAGAAGTAGTTGTGGGTGAATGTTTAGGTTCTTAAAATTTAAATTTAAATGTATTTATCCTCAACACATGGGTTGACTTTTGAGGGCCACTTGTGGGTTATGTCATATTAACTAACTTCTAAACTTATGCTTGTATGAACTTGGTTAAACCTTTTTAATGCCTTAGGTTTTAAATTATTATTAGTAACCTCTAATTTTCCTTCTACCCTTTGATATTTTAATGTGCCTTAATTAATTAATTAATTTAGTTGGGTTATTTAATTGTTTTAAGAAGAAATTAAATTATGGTGAATGTAATTTAAGCCTCACTTAAAATTAATTCTAAGAGGTGTGTTTAAACGTAATAATCTTATTTATAACTTCCTCTCTTTTTCCCAAGATGTGGGCACACCTTTCAAAAAAATATTTCATAATTTTTCTAAATTCTCCTTGGGTTTCGTATGATGATTTTTGTGGGCGTTACAATAATCCCCTGTTGGGTGTCGTCTCCCATTTTCCATTTCTTTTCCCTACTGGTAAATGTCAAATGTTTATTTGAGTTCCCTTTTTATCGTTAAGTGATTGCAACCTCATTGTAAAGTTAGTTTTGAGTCACTTCTTTCCATCGTACCTTCTAGTGTCGTCGTGTGCTTTCTCGTTATCGAGGGTGCCCCATAGCGTCGTTTGCAAGTGTCCTCATTTTAGGATTATCATATTTTTATTATTGGGTTGCTAATTGATGTATTGTTAATATTTCTAAAGGCACTTTTAAAACCTTTTCAAAGGTATTTGGGTTTATTCTTTTAAAGGGACCTAATATTTTAAGCTAAATTTATTGTCTTTTTCGATCATCCACCTTGGACGACCAAGCTCCATGCATGCCTTGGTTTTAATAGCTAATTAATGGGAAAAATTTTGCATGCAACGACTAACTTGCCATTCTTTATGGCCATTTATTCATCCTGCTTGGTGTGGGGTTGTTGGATTCCTTGTTTTCTTTGTTTTCTGGAAGTGGGTGCAGGGAGGACTTTATGGCCACCTGTCATTATTTATTGTTAATTATGGTACATGCTTTGGCTCATGATTTATGCATAAGAATAATTAATTTGGTTGTTGGCCGCATACAATGTAAGTATTGTTTTATTTGTGACCTACTCTGGCTCCTTTATTGCTGACCTACTCTCGCCATTTTTGGTTGGCTGCTTGCATTACATTCCTTGTTTTATTCTGATTGGTTCTTGTTAATTTGATGGTTGAAATGCCTAAAAGGGAGGGCCGCATGAGATTTGTGGAGAAATTTGTGTGCGCTTGTGCATAAAAATCTTGTAAACTTCCAACCAAAAGCATTTTCATAGGTTTGAACCTCCTACTACCACTTTCTCCCTGCATGTGCCCTAACGTGGCCGTGAATGATGTGTGAATTCCCAGCAAGAATGAGGACAATGAATTTTGGTATGATGATGCTACTGAAGTACCTATCGGGCATGTATGTGACTTGTGGAAGCGTATTATAGGCATGATAAGCTACCCATCTCCATAATATGCTAAGATCTAACAATATCCTGAAATGAATCTTGTCTCTTTCCTGATTTGGATTTTTGAGTGAGGATTTCTTGGTTTAAGTTCAGTCATTTGTTACCTTGTTGTTTTCACCTGGCTTATTCTCTAGTTTTGGGTTTTCTAGTTGTTGTGGATAGGCATATTTCTGAAAAATGTCTCCTATGTTATTTTTCGTTGAAGCTCTTTTATGGGTTTGGTAGCTTTTTTGCGATACAAAATTTCTTGTGTTAGGTGGTAATTAGTTGGGAAGAGGGTATCCTGTAATGTAATTTAGGCTAGATAGTTAGCCAAAAGTTGACTAATAGGTTGGAAATTTCATTTCGTGTTCTCTTGCATGATCTGATATTTCTCTTCATTTGTACCTTACCTCTTTTAGTATTTAGTTGAATGAAATTTATGTGGTAATCCTTCATTATCAATCTAATAGTGTTGGCCTTCTTCTTGCTATGATTATTATTGAGAACAATGATTTTTAAAAAAATAATAGTATTGTGGTGCATAAATTTGTAATGAAGGATTTTGTATTGCTAATACTATGAGGTGCATGTCTTGTAAACGAGACTTACTTAGAATGAGGCGCATGCCTTTTTTTTAATCCATTTAGATTTTAAGTTTTACTATGCCATGAATATATATACCTAAACATATATATTGTCTTATTTGGCTATGAATCTTGCTTCCTCCTGCAGAATCGGGTTTTGTGAAACTTTCATGAGTATTTGATGTGCTCGTATATAGTGAATTTTATAAACGCGATCTCCTCAAAACCCCTCAGCTTTTTCCAGGTGGATGTGTTCATCCCTTTGGTCAAGGATAAGAATGTTTTGATGTGATTATGTTTTCAGGCTTACGGGATGTAGGTATTAAGTTGGTTTAAAAAGGGATTAAGACGTTATTTATATGACCCTTTTTGTCAATCTCAAACATCATACTACTTGGTTTTGAGGGCATCGTTTTGATTTACTAAATTATTTTTATTTAAGGAAAAATTATGGTTTGATCAAGCACACATTGTGTTAGTATTTTTGGCTTTTGATCCAAAACTAAGTTGGTCATGGTATTAAAATGCTAAGGACATGCATTAACATTTTTATTTTGTGTCCTTTGGCCATTCCTTGTAAAGCTTGAACTATTACTATATTTAGTCACCGTGATTTGAAGTTACATTTGAGCATTTTTGTACAGTGCTCAGTTACTATTAAAGATTTTTTGGCCTAAATCCTTTTACGGAATACTTTTAGAGGTTTATACGGTTTTTCATATCGCTGTTTTTTTTAAATTGTGGATGTTGTTATTGAAAATCGGATGGTAGTTATATATAGAGATACACACACACACACACACACACACACACACACACACACACACACACACACACACACACACACACACACACACACACACACACACATGTATATATATACATAAATACTAATACCTTGATGGTTTCTTTTTCCTTGAAGCTCTGTTATGGGTTTGGTAGCTTTTATGTGAAACTGAATTTCTTGTGTTAGGTGGTAATTGGTTGGGAAGAGGGTCTTCTGCAATGTAATTTAGGTTGGATAGTTTGCCAAAAGTTGATTAATAGGTGGGAAATTTCATTTCATGTTTCCTTGCATGATTTGGTATTTACCTTTCATTGTACCTTGCCTCTTTTAGTATTTACCTAAATGAAATTTATGTGGTAATCCTTCATTATCGAACTAATAGTGTTGGCCTTCTTCTTGAAGTGATTGTTACTGAGAATGGTGATTTTGTTTAAAAATAATAGTATTGTGGTGCATAAATATGTAATGAAGGATTTTGTATTGCTAATACTATGAGGTGCATGTCTTGTAAATGGTACTTACTTAGAATGAGGTGCATGCCTTTACTTTGAACCCATTTCGAGTTTAAGTTTTACTATGGCATCAATATATATACATAAACATATATATTGTCTTCTTTGGCTATGAATCATGCTTCCTCCTGTAAAATCGGGGTTTGCAAAACTTTTATGAGTATTTGATGTGCTTGTATATAGTGAATTTTATAAACACCATCTCCTCGAAATCCCTTATCTTTTTCCAGGTGGACTTACTCATCCCTTTGGTCAAGGCTAAGAATTTTTTGATGTGATTATGTTTTCAGGCTTACGGGATGTAGGTGATAATTTGGACTAAAAAGGGATTAAGACATTATTTATATGACCCTTTTTGTCAATCTCGAACAACATAGAACTTGGTTTTGAGGGCATTGTTTTGATTTACTAACTTATTTTTATTTAAGGAAAAATTTTGGTTCAATCAAGCCCATATTGTGTTAGTATTTTGGAATTTTGATCCAAAACTAAGTTGGTCATGGTATTAAACTATTAACGATAGGCATTAATGTTTTTACTTCGTGTCCTTTGGCCATTCATTATAAATATTGAACTGTAAATAGATTTAGTAACCATGATTTGAAGTTACATTTGAGCATTTTTGTATAGTTCTCAGTTACTATTAAATCTACTTTGGCCTAAATCCTTTTACGGAAAACTTTCGGAGGTTTATACAGTTTTTCATCTCGTTGTTTTTATTAAATTGTGTGTGTGTGTGTATGCGCGTGCGCGTGCACATGCACACACAAACATACACACAAACACACACACACACACACACACACACACACACACACACACACACACACACACACACACACACACACACACACACACACACACACACACACACACACACACACACATGAATACCTTGATGGTTTATGATATAAATTGTTAAGAGTGTTAATGACATTTGTGGTATTTTTATATATAGATACTTTGTTGATTATGATGCAAATTGTTGTTAGAATAATGGCATTTTGTGACATATGTAAATGCATATTTAAGGGTGGTTTTGAATTTGGTAACAAGTGTTACTTTAAAAGGATCTTTTGATGAGAAGTGGTAATCCATTTTTATAGATTGAAACTATAAATTTATTAAGGATGTTTACAAATCTATAGTACTATGAAGCTTTGGAGGATGTTTATAATGCTAACTTACATAAAGGGTCTTGGTTAGTTATGACACTTGTCGTTGTCCCATACTTTAATCTATCACATAACTTGGCTGCTTGGAAATGACCATTTCAGACTTTTGTTAGCCATCGTTTTTCTCTCATCATTATCTTTGTGGAGTATATTAGATTAAAAAATTAGATTGTTGGTTTGAAAATCAGATTTCAACTCATATGGTTTCATGATGGAACTCCCTTTTACACTTGATTTTTGTTTCTAACTTATAAGGGTAATGGCCATTCTTGAATGATTGTTAAACTATTGTGGTTTTGAGACAATGAATGTAACTGGGATATATTTGAATTCTCTTAGAAAATATATATTGATGGTCATGTATTAGATTTCAATCATATAATCTATATGATTATATAATTCTAATTCTAATGCACTCGACAATCCATTTTTTACTTTTAAACCCATGGTTCCTTCTTGAATGATTATTTAACTTTTGTCATTTTAGAGATCAAGAATCGTAGCCAGTGCTTATGGAATCCCTTTGATAATTTTAGATTGTTAGTTATGTATTAGATTTCAATCATATAATCTATAGGATTACATGATTTAAATCCCAATACACTCGTCATTTTATTTCTAACTCATAAGGCTATGGTCCTACTAGATTGGTTGTTAAAATTTTGTTGTTTTCGAGACATTCTTTATTATTACAGCTTATGATTTCCTTCTTAGTCAGCATGGTGGAAATTTTGTTTTGTTCTTAAGAAGATAATTAAGTGGTTAAAGCATGGATCCATTTCTTTAAATAGATGGTTTCCTTTCATGATTTTTTTAAATATTAGCATATTGTTGTTATGTGTAGTTCTTATCATGCTCAGTTCTCGTGAACTGACTCAGGTTAATAAATGTGCGGATGGCTTTTATAGGTAGAAAAAAAGAAAGATTTGTAGAAGTTTCTTTGGTTTTTCTTATGAAGTTCCTTTGTACGAATGCTTAATGTATTTTAGATCTTGGAATGGTGTTTGTAGAGAGGTTTGGAGGGATTTTTGCCTTGGGTTTTATGTATTTTTGAGGTAAGGTTGTCTTAATTAGCTATAACGAAACTTGTAAATACTATTGTGAAAGATATAAATTTTGATCACCACTTTGTTATGAGTATTTTGAATGTACTATAGCAATCTTCAAAATAGTATAGCATTGTTTGACCAATTTTGTTTACCTTCTTGTTCCAAAGTCAAATTTTAATAGAATATTTTGCCACCGTTGGTTTGTGTACCATGTTGGATAGAAATAATGTACCCATATATAGTTTTTTGAAAAAGGATAATGGTAACATTTTCTTTTGAGTTATAATTTTGTATAGTAAACATTCTAGGCCATGGAAATAATGCAAATTCTAGACATAAAATGGGTTGGTAATCCTTATAAAAAAATTTCAAAAGAAAAGAGGAAGATATCTTCTTGTGTTAACAAGAATATACCTTACTACCATTAAGCTACTGATAAAACCTTATCCTTATTGGTGTGAGACCTTAATTGATTTTAAAAGTGTAATACATGTTTAGCTTTTGGAAAATAGTTAGATCTTAGTAAGTAGGGGTGATTGATTAAGAAACAATTAAATCTAACTCATCTATTTTGAAACTTGATTTATATTCTTTTGTCGAACTTAATCAAAAGAATCCTAAATGAAGCTTTTACCCAATACAGGTAAATTCTAAATCCTCATTAAATGACTACTTAATAATAAAAGATACCATGAAGATAAATTTAGTTTGAGCTTCTTCCACTAAATTTTTCTAAGGTACATTTCAATCTTATCTTAAGTGTTGTTAAACGTTGATCCTTGCACAAGAAGGTTATAGTTCCGAACCTAAACGGTACTCCACCTCAATTGGATCTTACGTTCATCTCCTTGTGCAATGGAGGTTTAAATGAGATTTAGTATCTTGTGTTTGATTAAATAGCCTTGTGCAAATTGGTTTACCTCCCATTCACTGTTAATTTAATAACAAATTAAGTGAATAATTTTCATATTAAAGATTATCCTTATTCGGGAAGTTTTATCCTAAGAAAAATGTTCACTAGTATAAAAGAAAGGAATCTCGCTTTTTAAAAAATAATTGTATGAATCATAACCTTAATCTCTTAGAATGTAAGTTAAAAATTGAACAAAAGTTTTTGTAAAATAAGTAACCTTAAAATATCTTACACCGTGGGATTCCCCATAAATATTAGTGTGTCATATGGTTGGACTATTATGTTGTGTCTTTCCCAAAATGCAAGTGAAATGTTCCTGATGGGTGTCATATGTTCCCTTGTGTCTAGGTGGTCAATTTTGTGTTAAGCTTATTGAGAGTTAGTTGTAGTCCTTTGTGATCACTTGTGGTGTCGTATAAAATTCAAGCAAGTCAAAAAAATCTCGTTATTTTTGTGTTGTGTGTGTGTGTTTCTAAGTGGGTGTTGCATAGACTTTGTTATCATATTTTACACATTGACATATGGACATTGTTATATTTAATTAGCATATTTGATAGATAGTGTGGATGTTTAGACTTACGACATGATTTACAGGATGGATTATATGCATGGATGGACATATAAGTATTTGATGATCTTGAGCTACTACTATATTGACACATTAGATGTGATATATAGATGTTGCTAGAGGATTTAGTTGATTTTGTGATCTTATTGTTAATGGATAAATTGATAAAATTGAAATATTTGAAATTGTGAACAATTGGTGAATTACTTGTTTTAGTCATGATTTAGTTATGATATTTGATGATATGAATTGATATGTATATGTGTGTTTTTTATTATTTCAATGTCATTAATATGTCCACAAGGCCAGAAAGGTATTGTTTTGATTTTTGCAGGCATTTACAACACAACAAACACAAGGGGGATAAGATACCAACAGTGAATGAATTTGGGGTATTGGCAATAGGTCACCTTAGAAACTAGTGTAAATGTATGATGTTATTGCTGCTAGATTTTTAGGAGGTCCCCATTGGGGGGTGGCCTCAAATGTGACCTTGGGTAAAATTGTGGTTTTCCCTTGTAGATTTTATTTATTTGTGAGTAATTATATTTTGTTAGTATTTTGGAGTCACTTTTATTATTTTTGTTAAGTACTCTATGTAATTTAATTAAACTTCATTAGTTAGTGTTAATTAGGATGTGAAAAAAGGGGGTAATTAATGTGAGTAGGAATTTCTTGGTTCGTGTTGGATTTTAAAGATATTTTATTGATTTTGAGTGGTGTGTACGCAACCTTACATGTAAATTTCAGATTTTGACTTTCAAGCCAATTTTGGAGGCTTGTGGGACAAATTAAGCTTGTTCCTCACCTCTAAAAGCCACCCACCCCATATGCCTATGATGTGAGAGGCTTAGTTTAGGCCTTTTTGTGATTTTTAATGGAAAGAAAAGAGAAATCAATTGCACTTTTCTTACAAGAGTTTTTAATTGTATCCATTGTGGTTGTAGGTTTGGGTTTGAGTGTGTAAGAGGGTGGTCATTCCCTCAACCACTAATTTATTGTCCTTTGGAGATTGGGATTGACCTTATGATGTGGAATGGAGGAGAAATGATGTGGCATACTACATGGATCCACATCACCTCTCTCTCCTCTATTTTCTATTTATTCTAATTTGTTTGAGGATTTGGGGGTAACTTGTTTTATTTTGGGACTTTCACTTTTAGAGGAGCTTACTTTGAGAGTGTTGTTTGGAGATTGAAGTAGGATTGTTCTTGCTTGGACTTGGAAAAAGTCTTGGAACTTGCTTTTGGATAGGAAACTCTTTCAATGGCAAGGTACTGTCTTCACCCATGTTTACATATGCTATTGTTATGTGCATATGTTTGTAAATGAATGGTTGTTGCATGTGTGATTTTTGGAAGTAGAATGGCCCTTAGGTTATGTAGGAGAAAATGGAAATGGGCATATTTTGGAGGGAGGAAAAAGCATTTTTATTGTTCATTTTAGGAGGGAGTTGGGTTGGGGTGTCCCACCTTATGATAAGTAAAATGTGCTTATATTGTTATTTTATTGTGGGAATTATAAAAGTTGTTTGTCTTGAGGGAGACATAAGAGTTGTTTATCTTTGAGGAAGCCATAAGAGTTTTGTAGGTTGTAATTGAGTTCTTGGAGGTTTTAAGGTGGGAACCCAAACCCTTGGGATGCATAAGTAGATTCCCCATGTTCCTTTATCTTTATTGGCTTGAGTTTAGAGACATTTTGTTGGGAAAACTTGTGTGTGTGGAAGTGATTTTTGCTATTGTTTCTTATTGTGTTGAATGTGTGCTTGAATGTGATTGTGGAAGCCTTGTTAATTTGTAAATGGTTGTCTTATACCCCTCATTGCTTCATTGTTGGGGCTCGGGGGTGAATGAGGAAGAAGGCTTCTCTTCCTCGTTGGATTATTGGTTGGGTGGAGAGTGTTGCGTACTCCCCCATTTTTTTTTGTGTTTGAAATTTCGGAAGAAGGTGGAGATCAAGTGAAGAATGATCTTAGTTTAATTTGGAGAAAAGAATCATTATTCCCCTTCTGTAAATTTGTTTTTGTCATGTTCTCTTCATTATGAATGAAGGGCCTATAACTTGTATGTTTTTATGAATTTTAGTCTTTTGTAAATGTGATGTAAAATGGTTTTTTTGTATCAAGATTTCAATATGTATGTGTATATGGAAAATAGGAAAAAGGAAAATTGTATTGTTATATTATGTATAGTCCCTCCAACTTGTAAACTCTAGTAGAGAGTGTTTTGAATGATAAATTTTCATTTCTAAAATATGTTAGTTTTTGTAACAGGAAAACCACCAAATCTTACATTGGTTAAATGAATTAGAAAACTGGAAATGGGTTTGAAATAGAAATGCATGTCTTTCAATATAATTTTGTTTCATTTCCTTCCAAGGTGTGATATGTTTCATTCTTAAAAAAAGTATTGAGCATCTTGTTAAAATGCACTTGTCGTTTAGAAATTGTTGTTATGTATTTATTGTAAAAAGAAAAGGAAAATAGTCTACTTCCTCCTATGTGGAAAATATAGGTATATTGGAACTATCATGGAAGTTTATTGTTATATTCTATGTTATTGAGTGAAGGGAAAAAAAGTAGTATTGTTAACATTTTTTAGAATGAAGGAAAAATCTTCCCATTTGACAAAATGTAGTAGGTTGAATAAGAATTTTTTTGTTAGTTTTATCAACTTTTTTTTTATGAATAGGTAGATAAGAATTATAATCACTTCCCTTAACTTGTTTTACACTTACCCTATATAACTTGATTGATCATTTATATAAATAAGTAACTAGGAAAAAAAGATGAACATAACTAAGTTATATTTAATATATATAATTGTATAAATACAAGTTTACTCATCTTTTATTCATTTATAAGAAAAAGGATCATATAATCTAGTAATGATGGCTTGACATTATCAATAAAAGAAGTAACATTTTCAAATATAATAATTAATAGTATATATATATGCTATACGTACTATATATATATATATATATATATATATATATATATATATATATTGACATTTTCATATAATATGAATTTGATAAGTTATAAGAATGATTTAAAAAAATTGTAGTTTAGCTCTAAGTCCTTAGGCACTGCGCAGCCACATTGGCCAAGTTGTGTTTTATTTGGTAAGGAGAAGGGAATAGGGGGAGGGTTGTCGACCCCCACCTCCCACCCTATAGTACATATGGGATCGGGGATGGGGCTCAGCGATCTCCCCCTCTCCCATCCCACCCCTACATAATTTTAACGTTGCTACATTTACATTGAGAACTACCATTGTCATTAATAATACAGTCATGCCAATCCTTTATTAATGTCGCTTGTGTATTTGTAAATCCGCGGCTTGATTAATATGATATTTCAAACGCATTCATCACAATGTGTGTGTGTGTGACTGTCTATATACTATGCATATATATATAGTATATATATATATATAGTTATATATCATATATATATATAACACACACACACACACACTATTATATTTTTAATTCAATGAATATTTCAAGTTATATTAGAATTATGTATTTAGATTAGAAAAAAAGAAATATAGATATGTATATACATATATATAAACATATAGCTACATATATGTATATATACCGAAATCAATGGTGTATATACATCTATTTTAAACCATATTTATTAAAAAGGGCCAAAATGCCCGTATAGCCCAAATAGAGAAAATACAATGAAATAACTCAACAACAAATAAAATTATTAGCTAAAACCTAAAAAGAATGTACAAATGGGATACAGTAAACAAAATGAAATTATAAGCACCCTTCCTTGAACTTGGACACTATCCTTTCATGGCTTCCTTATCTTCTTCTTCTCCTCCTCCCAAAAATCTGGAAAATAACAAGACGACGAAAATAAGTCAAAAGAATGAGTAAAAGCTATTTTGAAAAGAGAGAATTAGGGTTAGTTTGAATCCCTAGATCTAAGGGCCTAAATTTAGTCCATCTAATGGCTATGAATCTTCTGTACCAAAGTTAGGTGAGAATTAGCTGGGAATAGCATTTTAAAATGAAATGCTTGTGTAATTTTTGAATGGGGCCCACTTAAGTGATGTTAGGAGATAAAGTTAATTTATAACCTTTATGTTTAGTTGGTGACTCTGTCAATTAAAAAGCCCTCGACCTCTTATATCTAATTAAACCAAATTTTCTCAAGTATTAACTAGACTGCATTGTATTACTTTTGGGATTAATTTTTTTTGTATTTAATTTAAATGACAATGTATGTTTAGACTTAGCCCGAGAATAATAAAATATTAAATGAAATTTGAAGTATGTTACTAAATCAAATAAAGAATTACCACGAGGTAATTTTAAACCCGAACCAGGAGATTAAATAATATAAATTAATTGTTAATTAAAACGATAAATTGTTAACCGAGAAATAAACTAAATCTAGTTGAAAGTTACCCAGTTGTGACCGCTTTTAAGAAAAAAATGTTATTCCATAAATTTTTGAATTTAAATTTTAGGTTGTCTTGGGTTTTGTGTGGGAAATTTATAGGCATTACATTTGGTATCACAGTTGTGGGTTCAACACATGGAACCTTAAGCTCACTTGATTTCACAAAAAGTTAACCTACACAACCTACAACTAGATCACACAACATTTCATGATTTAAAAAAAAAAGAAAGTAGAAAACCTAGAATAATGAACTAACTCCCGTCTTGATTCATGCAGGAGACGTGAATCATACGAGGGTTATTTTTGTGTGGAGTTAGACATACCACCCTCGTTAGTAGGAAGTCACCACTATACTGCCGCAGATATTACAGAGATTGCAAGATGTCAATGCATCTATACGAGCTAAAGTAGTAATGGCACGTCCTAACCATCATTATAGGGAGCCATCACACGAGGCTCAACATCCTTTGAGACACAGTGATGAGCATATGGAAGATAAACCCCACGTGGAGTCAGGCAGAGCTAGATTCATCTCAGAGGAGGACATGGAGACAGTGTTATAGGACACAAAAATAGATCTAGGATCCCTAGGCCATGAGGGATGAGCATGTAGATGAGACCTAGGGGTCGATAGTCATCAATATGTAGATCACATTAGGGAGATCATTCAAGCTACTCGCTGTCTCGTTATTATGGCGATATAGGATATTTTTATGGTGGAGGCTTGGTTAATGAGCTTGAACGGGTGCTTCAAAATTTCGCTAAGTACTAGCAACACAAAGGATCGTGTTGTCGATTCATATTCTGATGGGGTGAAATGGAGCAGGTGTCTGGTGGAGGACTGATGAGACTAGAATATCCACTTAGATTCATAGATAGTTACTTGGGATATGTTTGAGGAGTGGTTTAAGAGAAAATACTTATCTAGGATATTTATTCAGCAGAGGATAGATATGAGTTCCATGACCTACATCAGGCTTCCACGAAAGCTAGCGGAGTACGAAAGTTGGATTTTAAGACTTGCTTCAGTATGTTGACTACATGCAAGAATAGTAGGTCAGGATTCATAGGTTAATCAGGGGTCTAAAATTTGATTTGGGAGGTGCAGTACGCATCCGTTATTTACAAACCTTAGCTGAGGCCATTGACAAGGCCTATAGTGTACAGAGGAGACTAGGGGGAAGATGCACAACAGGATAGAGATAGAGTGTAGAACTATATTAAGTAGATCTAGAATAGTAGGTGGAGGGGGTCATCTTCTCCTCCTCGTAGCAGACATGGTTCTACACATTCTTCATTCAGGACACCACAACAACCACCTCAGTAGTAGTAGTAGCAGAGTCGTCCACCATTTAGACCTCCACTGATATTTTATAATCATAGGGGATGAAGTATGGGGCCTCCCCCTAGGGGTCATATCAGGACATAGGGATCAACTAGAGCTCAATCAGCAGGAGCTCATCAGTAGCGACCACGAAATTCCATAGCAGGATCATCATGATCCATGACACATACCACTAGAGGTGCATCTCATTGGAGGGACTAGGTAGTTGCTATGGATGCAATGTACTTGGACACCATTGGAGAGAGTGCCCATAAAACCCTAATAACAAGGGTAAGGCACTGATATCAGATCCTACAGTTGGAAAAATGGGACATAGCTATTAGATCTATGTAGCGGTCGAGAACCACCAAGGAGAGAACCAAGGCACGATGATTGAGACTATAGGTAATATTGGTCATATTTGTACCTCTATTCTATTTTATTCTGGCTCGTCTGATTCTTTTATTGCACCATTTTTGGTAGAGCGATGAACACTAGTGGCAGTTAGGTAAGGCCTTAGTTGGGATGTTGAGATGGCTTCTAGAGCCAAGATCTCAATAGAATCCTTAGTCATGGAGTGCGTAATGGACCTAGGACCCTTCACCACTACCTTGGATATTTGTATCCTTCCTTTGGATTCTTATGGAGTCATCTTGGGCATGGATTGGTTATCTACACATAGATCTAGAGTTGACTATTGCAGTAAGGTTATATCTTATATAGATGATTTGGGAGTTGAGTCAGTGATAGCTTGAGTTAGGAGACCCATCATTAGTTGCACTATTTTTGTTATACAAATTAAGCAGTGTGCATGACATGGGTGTCAGTTATATGCTATTATAGTTAGTGATAGGTCAGAGGTAGGTCTAGTGGACCTTCGCTTGATGATCACCCCATTTTGTAGGATTTTTCAGATGTTTTTCCCTATTGAGATGTTAGGGTTTCCTCCCCCATGGGAAATAGACTTTCACATTGATTTGGTTCTAGGAGTGAAGTCTATCTCATGTACGCTCTGTATACGATGACCACCCCTGAGCTATGTGAGCTCAAGTTTTAGTTAGAGGGAATTATTGAGAAATGCCTAATCCATCCTAGTGTATCTCCTTGGGGTGCACCAGTGATTTTTGTGAAGAAGGATAGACCCTTGCGGTTATGTGTAAACTACAAACAAATGAAAAAAGTAACATTCAAGAATCATTACCCCCTTCCTCGCATTGATGATTTATTTGATCAGAGTAAGGGGGCCAAAATATTTTATAAAATAGATCTTAATTCGAGTTACCTTCAGCTGAGGATTGCAGAGGTAGATGTCCACAAGACAACTCTTTGTATGAGATATGGCCACAATGAGTGCACCGTTGTGTCATTCAGTATGACGAATGCCCCTACAGTGCTCATGATTTTGATGAATGGGGTGTTCAATAATTTTCTAGACAATTTTGTACTCGTGTTCCTTGATGACATTTTTATCCACTCACGTACGTGTGAGGAGCACAAGGAGCACCTTCGTCAAGTTTTGCAGTGTCTTTATGAGCAGCAACTTTATAGGAACCTCAAGAAGTGTGCATTCTTCCAGTGAGAGGAGCATTATTTGGGCCAATTTATTTTTGAGGAAGGTATCACATTCGATCCTTCTAAGATTAGAGCTATTATGGATTGGCCAACACCTACTAGTGTGACTGAGGTGCGCAGTTTCATGGGGTTGGCAAGATACTTCAAGATATTTGTCCATGACATTTCTTGGATTACACACCCCATTACTTACCTGTGGTAAATATCTCCCCCCCGGGTAGATATAGACAAACAGAGGAATATGGAAATCAAAGAAACTCAGAGCCTGATTTTTATTGCGTCACCAACAGCCCTTGGCGCAGGTAAGAGGCGCACGACAGAAGGTGTCGACACGAAAATGGATGCGCCCTTGGTGCAGGTAAGAGGCGCACGACAGAAGGTGTCGAAACGAAAATGGATGCGCCCTTGGCGCAGGTAAGAGGCACACGACAGAAGGTGTCGACACGAAAATGAATGCGCCCTTGGCGCAGGTAAGAGGCGCATGACAGAAGGTGTCGACACAAAAATGGATGCGCCCTTGGCGCAAGTAAGAGGTGCACGACAGAAGGTGTCGACACGAAAATGGATGTGCCATTGGTGCAGGTAAGGGGCGCATGACACAGAATGTCGACATGGCAGAAGATGCGCCTTGGCGCACGTAAAGGGTGCATGACACAGAGTGTTGACATGGCAGAAGATGCGCCTTGGCGCACGTAAAGGGCACATGACACAGAATGTTGACATGACAGAATTTGTGCCTTGGTGCACGTAAGGGTATGTCGACATGAATATGGATGTGCCTATGGCGCACCTTCAGGAGGCACAACATTCTGAGCACTGACAGGAAGCAAACCCTGGCGGAGATATTCAGATGGCCATAACTTTTCACAAGGAGCTCGGATTCATGCAAGGTTGGACTTTTCGGAAAACTTACGAGGTCCTCTGTCCAACTACAACTGGATATCTTTAATTGGGTGGGAAAAATTTCTTAAAAATTCAAAATACAGTTCGCCACTTTTTGGGTTTGCTAGGGTTCTGACCTACCACCATAATAAGATAAATTAAATGCAGCTTGGAGGTGGTTGGGGTAGATTTGGATTTCCTCTCTCTTCCCTCTTTTAGTCTTCCTATAAATTGTAAGGAGGGGCTTCTTTCTAAAGGTTGGACATTTTTGTTTTTGCCCCTCCCTTCTTCTCTCTGGCAGGTGATTTTGTGGAGTTCAAACCTCCCATTTAGAACTGTAATGCAACCTTGCCTCTTGGCATTTTGCAGTGTGTTGTATCAATATTTGGAGCAAATTAATGCATGTTTTTGGATGATTCTCAGCCCTCTCTATGTTCATTTTCATCCTCCTGATCTTTCACTGTGAATCTGGCTATCTGTGCATGATCTTGCATTGCATTTTAATGGTCTGTGTTTATTGGCAAGATAGGTGTTCTTCATTCCTCGGTGCATCACCTTTGTAGTTTAGGTTTTATTTTATGCACCTTCTTACCCTGTCTCCTTGGCAAGTTAGTTTAGGTTTTGAGTAAACCCTCTGCATTTTTACGTGTGCATCTGAACAGAGGAATAGGAACCGGCCTTCATCCGGAGAGCTTTTCTGATTTTGCAAGGTCCCACACTTGGGAAAAGCTCCATGTTATGCAATCGCACTGAGAGTCTTAACCCATCGTGTTGCACACATTCAGGGGTGCTGTGATTCGCCATCAACATTACCTTCTATGGAAAGGTAATAAGTTCATTTTGTCGGATAGATGTGAAAAGGCCTTCAGGACACTGAAGGAATGCCTTATAACATCACCCATTCTTACGGTGCCAGATCCAAAGGGAGAGTTCTTCATTTGCACAAATTCTTCTTTGGAAGAATTAGGAATTCTATTGATGCAGGACGTTCATGTAGCCTTTGAGTCTTAAAAACTCAAGGATTATGAGCTCAATTATCCGACTCATGACCTTTCTCTTGCAGCAGTGGTGCATGCTTTTGTTTGATGGAGACATTTTCTTTTAGGTAGGAGATTAATTCTTAGGACTGATCACTTAATTCTTCGTCACCTCTTCATGTAGCCCAATCTTAATGCTCATTAGCAGCATTAGATGGAGTTTCTTTATGAGTATGACATGGAGATATATCATGTGAAGGGGAAGGAGAATGTGGTTGTAGATGCCTCGAGTCATCAGAGACATTTGATTATGGCTACAAAATTTGGTAAAGACTTGAGGAACGAGATTTTGTAGCAACTTCCACATGAAAACTTCTACCTTCCAATCAGAGAAGATATCAAGTCTCAGAGATCCCTTGAGGGGAATTTGGATGTTTTTTCATTAGAGGTAAATGGTCTTCTTTGGAACAGAGGTTGGATCTTGTTTCGGGTAAGTGCACAAAGTTGGGGGCACAAAAATTGGACAAAAACTAGAAAAAAGCAAAGCGCGTACATGTTCTATTATAACATGATTGTGTTTTAAATTATTAGGTTTGGGACTTACCGAGGCATAACATATACATGTTATAATGCGTACGTATTACATAATATGTATGCGTTATGCCTACTATAAAGGAAAAAAGATGCCCAAGCCTCTATCATTTTATCTCCCTCAAATGCAAGTTTCAGAGCTTAACCATGCCCTCGTGTTTTTTCATTTAGCTAGATCTCAAGCTCAAAGGATCATTTTTACATCACCGGGAAGATCTCAATCGACAATGGTGCCACAGAGAAGAGGTAACCACACTTCTTTCCTTAAAATTGCATTGAAATATGATAATTATAGATTAAACTTTAAATTTAAAACATATTTTGTATTGTTACAGTTAGAGGTCAAGGGAATCAACCACAACCAAACCCTATTATTTCAGTCATCAGTCTTGAATCTCCCATAATTGCTCAACATCCTCCGGGTAGTCAAGAAGATTTAGTAGCCCACCTAGTTGAAAACAAAATTGAAATTGAGGATTTAATCAAAACAATGAGGGATTCACAATCTACAAACCCCTACTGTGCCTCTCATAAAAACACATTGGAGGCATTACTTATTCAAGTTGACGTCGAAATGGGGAAAATTGATCATTGGACAACTTACAGAGAGGGTTGTAGGGTTTATTATTCCAAAAAATTGTCATATGTGGATGTAAAGCAAAAATAAATTTCAAAAGACCTCATATGCGCCTTAGTCACAGACCCCCACACTAATTTTCTTGTTTCATTGTCATGTAAATAGTTTCCCATCCATTTGTGTAATAATAATTTGATTAAAAATAATTTTTGGGACTGGTGGTGGATGGTGTTTGATTTTCCACCTTGTAATAACAATGAGGTGCCACTATACTTTCTGAGGAAATTCTATTGCGAGTTTATCCTCAATGAGATCCCAAATTATTTTCAGTTCTGAGATTTCCAGGGCCGAGGAAAAGGATCTGAATAGGATCGACTAGGTGCACAACATGGACCTATTCAGCATGATAGATTCCCCACACAGAAGCCCCCTCACCCTGAGATTGTCCCTCAAGTAGTGAAGGATACAGTAGAGATTGATATACTCCAAGCACTTCAGAGGCTATCTGCGACCCTTGTTCGACATACGAGGGAGATTTCTAAGTCAGATGCTCGCGGATGTACACAGAGTATTCCATCAAGGAGTAATAACATGAGGCGACATATTTTCTCGTCATGTGGTAGCATATGTTTGGGGCCCAAGGAGGATGATACTTTCATGCGTACTAATATTGATGCACCTGGTGCTATGGGTGTACATGATAATGTTACTATGTTAGAAGTCTTTTTAAGTGAGACATTTGGATTACATTCATTGGCGTCACCTTCGTAGGTAAATGTGTTATGTGTGTTACAAAAATTTTGGAGTACTTGATTTACTTATATATGTTAAATTTTTGAAATAATTGTATTTGTACATGTATATGCATTAATATTACAGCACGTGAGAAGCGCATCTTCATCCCGACCAAAGGCAAAGAGCACCATGCATACACATACATTTACAGAGGTAATTTAGAATGTTAATTATGTAAAATACATGTGTATATATGTATGTGTGTGTGTGTGTGTGTGTATGTATGTGTATATATATATATACACACACACACATATATATATATATATACACACACATACACACACACACACACACACACACACACACACACACACACACACACACACACACACACACACACACACACACACACACACACATATATATATTAGTTTTGAAGTCAAATGTATGTATGTTCTTGTATGTCTATATAACTCATGTGATATACATGTTTGATAAAGATGTTGACTTCACTAGACACCCCACCATCTCTGCGACAAGTAGATAAAGGTGTTGCTGTTGCGATTTCATCTATGCAACAACTCACTGAGGTATTCAAAAAACACATAAATTTTGTTAAATTTATCATGTAATTCATATTATTTTAAATTACATGTTAGTAATTTCTTTCATTGTAGAATTATTAAATTATGTTAATAATGTCCTTCATTGTGTATATGTAGGAGTTACTTGCGACATGCAACAGCCTTGTTCATTTGATTCACAGGCGTGGTGGGGTAAAAACAATAGTTCTATATTGATAAAATTAGTTAAAATACTGTCATTATGTACATACATGTACTTAGTTCTATTTTCACTAATTCTAATGTTAGATTTTCTGATCTTATGTGTATGTAGGGAACTTTAACCCCCTCCATTTTGACTTCGAGGGCACAGACTCCTCCATCTCATCATCTTCATACCTCTGTTTGTACTACAGGAGCTCTCGATGACTCATTTAAGCTTGAGATGCAAATTCGGCATGATAAAAAACTTGCGGTAAATTTGTGTATTTATGTAAATACTTTCATTCTAGCATGGTCTTAAATACATGTTGAAAACATATATAAATTAAATTTTGACAAAAGAACGTTGTTTACATTTACAGGCTCATCTATAGGTGAGTATTCAATAGAAGAGGACTCGAAGCATGGGCTCAGACAATCCAGAGTCATCTCATAGATCTCCATCTTCATCTAAGGGAGGGTGTTCTTCGAGCAAGGCCAAGAGAGGGATATATTTTGATGAGTAGGAAATATTTATGTCTTACATGACATTGTTTTTGTATGCCTATGTGCATGGCATTATATGTACGCCTATATGACATTTATACTTGATGGTATATGACCTATTTGGGCGTTTTTGTATTTATTATGCACATTAAAATACTATTTGGAACTTGATAATTTTGTATGAGACCTTACATTTCTGAGATTATTTTCACATGAAATTAATATGATGTGCACTTGACAATATTTAAGACATTATGGATTATTTTTTCATTTATTGGTGATGTACATGTACTAGAATTTTCAATGTATAATATGCATCAAACTTTGGAAATCAATATTTATATAATGTATGTATATAAAGAGTTACCTAATCAGAGTAATTATTCATTCAATTTATCAATGTGTATATGTGTATTTACCTTACTTGCGCTTCTTCTTGCTCATGGTCTCTTTGTACTAGTTCCTATCTTATCATGCACTTACTACATTCTTCTATGCTTCTTAGTCTTCTCCCTTGTTAAAACCCCTGAGAGTCATCCCAATTTGATGCCTTTCATCTGTTGATATTTTGAGAATGTCTCTCCATATACATTACTCTAATGTTTGAGAATGTCTCCAGATGCAATTAAATTCTGATTCAAACACTCAATAATTCTTGATTGTCTAATCCTATCTAATTCATGTTATTACCTTTAAATCTGTAGGAATTTCAAGTTATTTTGAAATCACATCACACCTTTCAGTAGGCTTGATGCCTACCCCTATCCTTTTGAAGGCACTTTTCAAAGCATCCATGGGTTTATCATAGCATAAATTATCAATGAATGGAAGGTCAATAAGTCGTAGGCCAACTGACTCCCATCCATAACTAAACAAGAAATATTCACTAGGTGATTGATAACTCTCGTGTGTTCTTAGACATACCCCTATCAAATTCATTCTTAATCCAATCTAGTCATTTAGGGCTCTTAAGGGACTACGCTCGGTCGAGGTAGCCCAAAAGCATGGGTAGCATAGGGAATCAAAACAAAGCCTCCACTAGCGTTCACCTAGTCACCCTGATGTGTTGGTGTAGTTGGTTCGGTCCCATGAGCTTCCGTTTGAAAACTATAGCATCTGGGAGCCCTACACTGACTCAAACTGTAATATTTTGCACATTTACAAATAATAGGACAGCGACAGAACCGAATGTAGATGGAGAAAACTGGGAGAGGCTTTCGTAGAGGCATTCAACATGGAGGTTTTGGATCTAAAAAGACATCTCTTGGTGCCATAGAGTCTGAGAAATCACATGTCGAAGATATAACGTGTTTTGGTCTCAGGGATCTTAAGCGACTATGCCCGAACGAGGTAGCCCAAAAGCACGTGCTACATAGGGAACCAAAAAAAAATCCACTAGCATTCACCTAGCCACCTCGACATGTTGGTATAATTGGTTCAGTCCCACAAGCTACCGTTTGCAAAATACAACATTTATCAGCCTTACACTGACTCAGACTACACTATTTCGTGTGTTTAGAAAAAATAGGACAGCGAGATAACTGAATGGAGATGGATAAAACCATGATAGAATTTTGTAGAGGGCCCTAACATAGAGGTCTCGAATCTGACAAGATGTCTCTAGGTGTCATAGCGTTTGAGAAATCACCCGTCAAAGATATAATGTGTTTTCCCTAAGGGCTCTTAAGGGACTACACCTGGACGAGGTAGCCCGAAAGCATGGGTAGCGAAGGGAACCAAAAAAAGTCCTCCACTAGTATTCACCTGGCCACCCCAACATGTTGGCGTAGCTGGTTCAGTCCCACAAGCTTCTGTTTGTAAACTACAACTTCTAGAAGCCCTACACTGACACAGACTACAATATTTCATGTGCTTGCAAACAATAGGACAACAAGAGAACTAAATGGAGATGGGGAAAACTGGGAGATTATTTCATACAGGGATTCAACATGGAGATCTCAAATCTAAACAAACATCTCCAAGTGCCACAAAGTTAGAGAAATCATTGATCGAATATATAGCGTGTTTTGGCCTCAGGGCTCTTAATGGACTACACCCGAATGAGGTAGCATAAAAGCACAGGTAGTGTAGGGAACCCAAAAAAATCCTGCACTAGCATTCACTTGGCCACCGTGACGTGTTGGCGTAGTTGGTTTGGTCCCATGACCTTCCTTTTGTAAACTATAGCATCTGGCAACCATACACAGACTCAGACTACAGTATTTCACTCGTTTATAAAAAATAGGACAACGAGAGAACTGAATGGTTATGGAGAAAACCATGAGAGGATTTTGTACAGGGCCCTAATGTGCATGTATTGAATTTGATGAGATGTCTCTAGGTGCCACGGAGTCTAAGAATTCACCCATCAAAGATATAGCGTGTTTTGGCCTCAAGGCTCTTAAGGGAGTATGACCAGACTAGGTAGCTTGATAGCATGAGTAACATAGGGAACTAAAAAAAATCCTACACTAGTGTTCACCTGGCCACCCTGATGTTTTAGCATAGTTGGTTCGGTACCACGAGCTTCCGTTTGTAAACTATAGCGTCTGACAGCCCTACACTGACTCAGACTGTAATATTTCACACGTTTACAAACAATAGGATAGCAAGATAACCAAATGGATATGGAGAAAACCATGAGATGATTTCGTATAGGGCCCCAATATGGAGGTCTTGGATCTGACGAGACATCTCTAGGTGCCACAGAGTCTAAGAAATCACGCGTCAAAGATATAACATGTTTTGGCCTTAGATCTCTTAAGGAACTACGCCCGGACGAGGTAGCCCGAAAGAACAGGGAGCATAGGGAACAAAAAAAAATCCTCCAAAGGCATTCACCTAGCCACCCCGATGTGTTGGCGTAGTTGGTTCTGTCCCACGAGCTTTTGTTTACAAACTATAGCGTCTGGCAGTCGTACACTGACTTAGACTACAATATTTCATGCCTTTGCAAACAATAGGACAACGAGAGAACCAAATGGATATGGAGAACACTGTGAGAGGTATTTGTACAGGGCCCCGATGTGGAGGTCTTGAATCTGATGATATGTCTCTAAGTGCCACGGAGTCTAAGAAATCACATGTCAAATATATAGCATGTTTTGGCCTCATGGATCTTAAGGGACTACGCCCAAACGAGGTAGACTGAAATTATGGGGAGCATAGGGAACCAAAACAAATCATCCACTAGTGTTTACCATTCCACCCCATTGTGTTGATGTAGTTGGTTTGGTCCCACGAGCTTCTGTTTGCAAACTATAACATCTGGTAGCCCTTAACTGACTCAGACTGCAATATTTTACGCCTTTGCAAACAATACGACATGTAACACTCTGATTTTGTAAGTTAACTTGGTGAATATTTTTCATACTGTTATAACTGCTGAAATGAAGGCAAACATGTTAAGATATGTTCTGATCTTAAGAGAATGTGTTGCTAACTTGGATTCTTGCATGCTGTGATTTATTGCATAGGACAGCAGTTATTGTACTTGTGTGTTTGCTGATGTGACGAAAAATTGTCATATACTTGCTAAACTCTCATTGCTGATTGACATCACACCTTGAATCAATTTCATTGATCCAAAGTATGCTGTGGTCTTCTTGTGATTTCTGTGTCGATTTACTCTGGAACCGAACCGGAGGTTGATATGAATGTGCAGCACCTGATTGCAGGTATGGGCAGCTGGCACGTAAATGCCAACAACAAAGGTTCGATCCTTGAACCCTATACTGTCGAACTTAAAACCTCGTGAGGCAAGAAATACCTAGACACGGGTGGCCTTGGCATGTGATTCAAAGGACGGAACATCCTGCACAGCATTGTTACGAGAGTTAGTTGAGAGATTGGGTTAGTAAGAATTAAATCCTAAGCTAATCCTAAGTCCTAACATGCATCCTAAACTACTATCCTAAGTGGATTTTTAAATTACAAAAAAAAGAAGGAAATGAACCAAAGTTCTAATAACCTAAGACTAAACTATGACCTAGGTTGAACACTAATATACAACCTAAACTAATCCTAACCTAAAGGGGACGTGCAAACCCTTGGAGGAAGAGGATAAGGATGAAGGGGGTATTCATTGGCATTTAATGGAAAGTCCATACATGGACAGCGCCAGTTTGGCGGGGTAGGTAAGTGGCGGAGGTATCTATTTGGAGATAGAGCCAAATTTGGTTTTTGCTTGTGGAATTTGAAAATTTGAGTTCGCCAACTCAGGTTGGCAGTGGCGTGGAAAGTTGGGGAAAGGCAGAGCCTTTAATGCATTAAATTCTCTTGGTCCTTGCGACCAGCTCGCCTTGGAAAGTGTATGAGGGAAAATTGATTTTTCATTGTGTCGATTCGAACCTTGCAAAGTTGCTCTGCATTTGGTTTTTTTTTTGGTCTGGTTCAGTCAAACCAGTTCTTTGGATTTATCACTGTTCTTGGGAGATTTTGAGGCTGTTGCTGAGCCTGAAGAGGAAAGGATTGTTGGGAAGTTCTTGTTGTCGCCGTGGAAGGAAATAACTTTGGCAACCGTAGTTTTCTTCAAGTTTTGGAAAAGAAATCACAGGCATGTTAAGCCCTTCTCTTTAAAAATTCTTGCTTTGTTTAAATGTCTCATTAAAACAACCCTGCTCTTGGGTTTTGGGTTTATGTGATTGTTGATTGTGTTGATATGATTTGGGTTCGTCGACCCTTGCTGTCATTTTTGGAAATGATAGGAAAATCGTCCCTGGTTGCTGTGTTTAACTGTCTTTGCACTTCTTTAAATGGAATACCTCCATGTTGTGTTGGTTGTTGACGTTAGATGGAAATTCGAACTGGTTTTTCTCTGTAAAATGTTTAATGGGAACTGTGCAGGTAGTGTGGATTGTTTTATTACTGTGCGATTGTTCTTTTGTCACATGAACTTGTGATATGATTGTATAGGTTGTGTGAGCGGCTTGATGTCGTTTCTATACTGAAGTTTTCTTGAAAGAAATAAGACCTCTCTTGTTTACTATCTGCTGTTTCGGGATTAAAGGGAATATCATTTCTTTTCGAGCTTTAAGGAATGGGTATTTCTCTGCTTAAGTGATATGTAAAGAATTGGCAGACTGTGTGGGTTGTTTTCACTACTATGAGAATGCTCTTTTGTTATATGGTCCTTTGTGATATATTTGTACAGGATGTACGAGTTGCATGAGGTCGTTTCTATACTGAAATTTCTTTTAAAAAGGAAATAGATCCTTTCTCTTCTGCTGTGTTTGATTAGGATGAATACAGCATTGGGTTTGGTATGAGCATACGAATTTGCTTGGGAGAAAGAAATGATAACACGTTTTTGTTGTTTCTTTCTTTTTCTTGCTTAAAAGAAATAAAACTTTTCTCTTCCTTCTGCTGTTTCGGGATTATAAGGAAATGGCATTTTGTATTTTAAAAGGAATTGGCATTAGAGTTTTATACGAGTGTTCGTGAAAGTTGGAAAAGAAATAGTTTTTCCTTCTGAACTTATAGTGTAATATGTTGTTTTCTTGCTGAAGAAGGTATGATGATTTGTTGTGTTTTATTGATGACTGTTAGATCTCTAGTTCAGACTGTCTTGTGAATGTGAACTTGACTTTGGATTGCTGTGCAAAAGAAGAGATGCATGGGAACTTTTTCTTGCTATTTGGGTATGTCTTGACTGTACCAGACTTATGCATTTAACACCCTATACGGGTTTACTTCGAAAGAAGTATTGATAACTGATTATTGCATTCTGAAGTTCTGCATATTATCATGAATCTAAAAAATGGATTTCGGGTAGAAATGTTTGTTGGCAGTGAGCTCGATTTGAGTTTTTTATTTCATTATGAGCAAATGATTGTTCTTACTGAAATTATGGTAAATTAGTTCTTCCTTTCTCTGCTGTTAGATTTCGAAAGAGATAGTAACTGAGTTTATTGAACCTTATAAGATCGGATTGTTGGAAGTGACAGTGGTAATTACATTATTTTTCTGAGTGCTGTGCTTTCTGTGCAAATGAAATATTTAATTGTTTCGTGTGGTCTTCTGATCTTAGTACTGTCATTTGGAAGAATTGAAATCAGCTTGAACAATTCTTGTTGAGTCTGAAGAAAATGGTTGTTTTCTTGGTGAAAGGTTAAAGGAATGAAATTTTCTCTTTTTGTATTTTAATTCTGGGGATAGCATTAGAGCCTTACTGTGCTTTATGATTGGTCTTGCCGTAGGTAACAGCAATGAGTAAAATTTTATTTTGAACAGAATGCGTTCATAGAATTAGGAAAGCCATGTGAATAATTGATTGCGTGATTGTATAACTGGTTATTTGGTTAAAATTACAGTGAAAGAAGTATGGATTCTTATAGTACCGTAATTACAAAGTATGCAACCATATACTATTTGATCTATGATAAATACAATGTTGTACTAACCTATTTCGGATATTCATATGAGCCTGATTTAAATGAAGTATGGATAAGGACGATGAATTCTTCCTTGTTTTCATTTAAAGCTGATTATGAATGAAATTACTCTTGCTGCCGGAAAGTGAATTCTGAATGGATTTTGTAAGTTTCACTCTGAACTGTTATCTTGGATTTGTGCCTCGTTTGGATTCCATTTTTAGGACAGTCATGTGGAAAGAAATAGGCGGATGAATGACTTGGAAAAATGATCTTTTCTTCTTTCATTCAGTTGAAAATTTGTAATCATTATTAACGAATTTTGTAGTGCTTAGATATGAGCAACTATATGCATTGCTGTTCGCTTTCATGTCTGTGCTTGATTGCTTGGAATCTAATATGATGCATGAACTGAAAGGAAAGTAATGGATTTACATTTCAGTTAGTTTCATCCTTTACATTTATTATTAATGAAAGGCGTGGAAATGATAACAGTATGTTATATCAGCAGTATGCTACTTGTATTCCTAACTTTACAAATATTGTAATTGAGACTTGTCACAGTTATGTGGAAAATGGGACAGCAGTTCTTTGGCTGATTGTGATGATATTTTGATGGTTCAGTTGTTATGTTGATCTTTCTTTTATGCCTATTTTGTGATTGATGTCTTACTGTCGTTTCATAAAAGCAGGGTTCTTTTATTGAGACAGTTAGTTGAAGCACCTCATTTTAATGATAAGTGCTTAATATGCTCAGTTCATTGAACTGACCCGTGCAAATCATTTTGCAGATGGAATTTGATTAGAATGAAGACATGGCTGTTTTCTGATGCTTCTTGATTGGTTGAAGATGAATTGTATTTGTTTACTTTTATTCCTCTTCAAGGAATTGTGAAAAGAAGAAAGTATATTCTTCTATCTATGAGTTGTAATGATGTTTTATGTAAACAATGTCCATTCAGTTGGATTGGCAAATGTATGGATTATGACATGAATTGATGAATACAAATACAAGAGTGATATTTTAATAATTATATCAGTTTGATATTGTTGACTAAATTGGAAATATAATGTTATTTCTTGATTTGGATTTATTTAATTGTCCTTGGATGGATGCTAAATGGGAACTGATATCTATTCTTACCTAAATGCAACTTTTAAGTTGAAATATGCAATTAGTTCATACTTGGGTAAAGATGAATTTTTAATTGACATTAAAAAGGATTAGGAAGAATATGATTCCATAACTGATAGGTATTCAGGATTAGCTTGGAAGCTAAGGAATATCAATTAACTTCGGAGTAATCAAACTTCGCTTTCGAACTCCATTAATGACCTCGTATGTTAAATTCAGAATAAAGGATATAGGATAAGTATATCCATAACTAATGGACCTTAACTATGTAATGTTAAGGAGAACAAATGAATACATTTCTTGGGAATTAGACCTCGTTTAAATGACGTCTAATAAGCTAGAATTCTGAATTTAGTTACAGTTGGGAAAATCTTGGTTAAGTTTAATAGGTTAAACTTATCACGTCCGTCAGTAACGGGCTGCTTAATCCAATGATTAAGAAGAGAACCAAGTAGAGAAATGCAGCCCTTCGACACGAAGGAGAAGATGCATAGCAAGCTAAAGGACGGATTTAGTCTCTCTTAGCTATATACAACTGTAACGGAAGCGAGGATAAAGGGATCAGCATGGTTGCTGAAAGTTGATTCTTAATTATTAAGATCATATCCAAATCACTTGAGCAGGATGTGTACTCTCGATGGGAGGATTCCGTAGGACATTGACATACGCCAGCTACAGCAAAGTGTCTTCATGAAGACGGGGTCTTCATGACGACACAATGTTGCAGCTGACATATTGCAATGCCCTCCCGAATTAAAACATCAAGAATACATAGGCTGAATGTGAAGTTCTTGGCAGGGAATAGGAGTATGATCAGGTATACGGAGTGACTCTGGGATACTAAAGATAACTAGACACACGGAGTCGTGGGGAACGACACCGTATGTCTGCGTATCTTTAGTTACCAGGAGTGCCTTCCTATATTCATTCATATTACTAGTTGGAAATTGGAAGTTTAAATCGGACCTTAAACTGAGAGGACTGGTAGGAACTAGGAAAGACCATTCTAGATAACAGGTGAAGTGAAGTGAAGGACGTATTCCATTGATGTGTATCACATCCAGGAATATGATCATGCAAAGCATGTGAAAATCTTTGGCCAAAGTATCGCAAGTGCTGGTTGCGTTGTCCTTATCACTTAATTTAAGATGCAGGATGTCAGATGAATATCAGTAACAGATATTCAGATAGGCTTCTTAAATGGATCACTTCGATAACCGGAAACGGTTAAGAGAACTGGTATATATAATATACTATGCATAAATGAACATGAAGGATTGGTTGTTGCCGAGTCATGAAATGAAGGATCGTTGAAACTCCGAGCCATGAAAATGGAAGATCGGCAGTTCCTCGAGTCATTTACAGCAGCATATAGAATCTGTTATAGGATTGAATGGCATTGAATGTGTGTTCCATATTGTAAATATGTGAACAGGGAACATTAGTTTTAAAAAAAATTGTGTGATCCAAACTGTGTTGTTTGGGCAGAGAACAATTATTAAAACTTGAACGTGCGTTTGAATTTTATAATTCATAACAAAGAACTTTATCAAAAAAAAAAATCCCTTGTTCTGGTATCTTAAAATGGGGATGTTACATCTTGGTATCAGAGCTGAAGGTTGCAGCTCTTGGACCTAATGAGTCCACGATATTAATAAGGTTTACATTTTCTTATTGAACAGAAAATGGTCAGAACAAGAGGGAATGTTGCGAATAACCCGTTACAGGGTGGAGAAGCAGCAACTGCCCAAAAGCTGGATGAAATCCTTGCTGCCCTACTTGATACGAGGGATCGTTTGACTGTTCTGGAACAGCAGTCAATGGGCAATGAAGAGGAGGAGAATGAAGCTGAAATAAATGATCAGCTGCCTCCTGTGGACAACATCAACGGAGGGAATCCGGGTGTTGATGATAATAATGTAATTGCTCCTAATCCCCCTGAAAATAAAAGGGCAAGATTAGCAGCTGAACTTACAAATGATATAAAGAGAATAAGTCCTCCAAAGTTTGATGGAACAACTCTTGGGGACGGAGCTGAGAACTGGCTCAGTGAAATGGAGAAATACTTTGCAATAAGAAACTTCTCAGAAGAGACTAAAGCGATATGGGGAGCATATCAGCTTTCTCATGAAGCATCATCATGGTGGGACAACCGTAAGGTTGAGCTGAATATTGTCGAATCAGACATAACTTGGGATCAATTTAAGGGTTATTTTAGGCAACGATGGCTGCCTCAACTCTATTTTGATAGGAAAATGACTGAATTTCAGAACTGGTCGCAAGGAAGGCTGTCGGTGACGGAATACTGGGAAGGGTTTACTAAACTCCTTAAGTATGTGCCGCAGTACCAAGCTGATGAGAAGTTCAGAATACGGAAATTCATAATGGGACTGAATCCCATCATTGGTGGCGAAGTGGATGTCCACGGCCCAACCACCATGGATGGAGTTGTCGAAAAGGCAATCAGACAGGAACAGAAATTGAGGGCAATATCTGCTCACAGGGAAGAGATAAGGAAGAAGATTCCCAATTCTTCTTCGTCTCTTGCACCAAAAAGGGGACCTTGGAAAAGGTTTGGTGTGAAAAACAAAATTGTTGTAGATAACAACAAGAAACCTGTGATGAACAGACCTGTAAATAGCGTGTGGAACAGCTTCACAAAAGTTAATGGCATTGGACAGAAGTCCTATGGAAGCCAGAATGATAACTTCAAGGCTGGTAACAAATTTGAGCCTAGAAAAGGGCCAGTTGGAGGATGCTTCAACTGTGGAAAGGACCACTATGCGAATCACTGTCCTCTGAAGAAGGATGATCGCGGACAGCAGCATAGGATACACGCTGCAGTGGCTAACAGACAAGCTGAAAAGCAAGTGACGCCCATAGAAGTTACGGGTAAGTTATTCGGTACACCTGTAGTTATACTTTTTGATACTGGAGCTACAAAATGTTTTATTTCTGCTAAACTTGCTATGAAATTAAAAAGAAAGGCTGCAAGAATGGATAAAACATGGACAGTGCATTATGGGAATAATGTTGTCCATACAGTTGAAATGTGCCTTTTTGGGGCAATTCTTGATCTGCCTAGTTTCTCCACCGAAGTTGACTTGTATGTCACTCCTCTAGGATCATATGATATCATTATTGGAGTTAACTGGTTGGCTGAACATAAGGCAAAGTTCGACTGTTATGAAAAACAAATATGTTGCTTTGATGACCTGCAGAAAGCAGCAGTCATTCAAGGTGTAAAACGGGAAGTTGCAGTTAGGAAACTGACGGCTATGCAACTAAAAAGGGCTAAAAACAGAGGCTGCACTTTGTATGCAATAAAAGTGACAGAAAATGCGGGGGAAGATAATGATTTCATGGAAAGATATCCATTGTTGAGGGGATTTCCGTGATGTGTTTCCGGAGGAATTGCCAGGTCTTCCACCCAAACGTGAGTTTGACTTCGCAATAGAAATCAAACCAGGAACTGAACCCATATCTAAGGCACCTTATAGAATGACTACCATTGAGTTGGTAGAGCTGAAGGCTCAGTTACAAGAACTTCTGACTAAGGGGCTGATAAGACCGAGCGTCTCACCTTGGGGAGCGCCGGTAATATTTGTAAAGAAAAAGGATGGCACATTGAGGCTGTGTATTGATTACAGAATGCTGAACAAAGCAACTATTAAAAATCGATACCCACTTCCTAGGATTGATGATCTGTTCGATCAGATGCGAGGAGCATCAGTTTATTCAAAAATAGATCTTCGATCAGGGTATCATCAGCTGAGAATAAAGGAAGAAGATATTCATAAAACAGCTTTTAGAACGAGGTACGGACATTATGAGTTCACGGTGTTACCTTTTGGGTTGACTAATGCACCTGCCGCCTTCATGAATCTAATGAACAATATTTTTCAAGAGTACTTAGACAAGTTTGTGCTTGTATTCTTGGACGACATTCTTATATACTCTAAAAATGTCGAAGAGCACCAAGAACATCTCAGGATAGTGCTGGAAATCTTAAGAAAGAGGAAGTTGTATGGAAAACTGTCCAAATGTTCCTTTTATGATGCAGAGGTGCATTATTTGGGACACGTTATAAGCAAGAATGGGATAGCTGTTGACCCTTCAAAGATCACAGCTATAACTGAGTGGCCTGCGCCTAAGAACGTGCACGAAGTGAGGAGTTTCATGGGGTTGGCAGGATATTACCGAAAGTTTGTTAAGGACTTTTCAAAAATTGCTGCCCCAATCACTTCGCTGCAAAAGAAAGAAAAGAAATTTGTCTGGACAGACAAATGTGAATCTGCCTTTAAGAATTTAAAGGAACAGTTAACTACAGCACCTATTTTGACTGTACCTGATCCAAATGGAGATTTTATGGTTGTAACGGACGCCTCAGGAGAAGGCCTTGGAGGTATTCTATTACAAAATAATCATGTCATCGCTTATGAAAGCAGGAAGCTTAAGTTACATGAACAGAATTATGCTCCACACGATCTAGAGCTCGCTGCCATTGTTCATGCACTTCAAATGTGGAGGCATTACCTTTTAGGCAAGCCCTTCAAGTTAAAAACAGACCATCTGGGGCTGAAGTATATTTTTACTCAGCCAAATCTGAATGCAAGGCAGCGAAGATGGTTAGAATTTCTATCTCAGTATGATTTTGATATAAGCTACATTAAGGGCAAGGAAAATAGAGTAGCAGATGCTCTGAGTCGAAGGAAGCATATCTCTGCTCTTATAACGTTAAGAACTCAGTTTAAGGATGAGGTGAAAGATGCCTTGGAATCAGATCCTTATTTCCAGCAAGTCAAATCAGCACTTGCTGCAGACCCGAGGGATGTCAGGTATAAGGGATTCCGTTTTGATAATGAAGGAATTCTGAGGTTCGAAAACAGGGTATATATACCCTTGGCAAATGACTTAAGAGGGAAATTGTTAACTGAATTTCATAATTCACCTTTTTCTGGACACCCTGGCATTACAAAAATGCTCGTTGATCTTAAGCAGCAATATTTCTGGAAGGGAATGAAAAAGGATGTGGTAGAATTTGTAACACACTGCTTGGAATGTCAACGTGTTAAGGCGGAACATATGCACCCCGCTGGATTATTGTATCCCCACAGTATTCCGCAGTATAAATGGCAAGTGATAACGATGGATTTCGTTCAAGGATTGCCTATGTCAAGAAATAAGCATGACATTATCCTGGTTGTAGTCGACAAATTGACCAAAGTGGCACACTTCATTGCTGGTAATTTGAAGGACGATGCACCAGTGCTAGCAAGAAGATTTGTACATGAAATCTTCCGATTGCATGGAATACCGGAATTAATCATATCGGACAGGGATCCGAGGATGACATCAAGGTTTTGGCAAACGCTTAATGCGGCCTTGGGGACTAAATTGAACTTCAGTTCTGCATATCATCCGGAAACGGATGGACAGACTGAGAGAGTTAATCAGGTTTTAGAGGACATGTTAAGGATGTATTGCATGGACCAGCAGTATAAATGGGAGGAATACCTTCCGCTGGTAGAATTTTCTTACAATAACACCTATCATGCCTCTTTAAAAATGGCGCCCTTTGAAGCATTGTATGGAAGAAAATGCAGAACCCCTGTCAGCTGGGACATCGTTGAGGACAGAGAGGTAATTGGGTCAGAAATCCTTATGGAAATGGAACAGCAAATCAAAATGATTCGAGAACATCTAAAGGAGGCTGCCAATAGGCAAAAGAGCTATGCAGACTTGAAGCGGGTTGACAGACATTATAAACTGGGAGAGAAGGTCTTTCTTCGGGTGAAGCCGAAAAAGAGCTCAATAACTTTTGGCAAGGCTGCCAAGTTGTCGCCACGTTACGTGGGACCTTTTGAAATTGTTGAAATAATCAACCCTGTAGCTTATCGTCTAGCATTACCTCCTGCTTTGTCTCAAATGCATGATGTTTTTCATATTTCTTTGCTTAAGAAATACGTGACAGATTTATCACATGTGCTAAATTGGAATTCCTTGCAGGTCCAAGACCCAGGAATAATCATGGTTAAGCCCATTCGAGTGCTGGGAACTCGCCAGTTGTACTTGAGAAATCGCGAAGTGAACCAATGTAAGGTCCAGTGGGACCAGTTCAGCGAAGAAAGTGCAACTTGGGAAAATCTCGAAGAAATGAGATCTACTTTTCCACATCTGTTTAATCGAATTTGAAATTCGAGGAACTGATAATTCTACCAAATTTAGACAATTATTAGTCTATTGTACAGTTGTCTTAAAACGCTGTTTTTAAGAGTGAATCTGTTTTTGGTGTGAACTTATGAATGAAAGGACAATAACTGAACTTTGTCCTAGGAACTCCTTGATTTGTTTAATCTGATCATCGAGACGATGATTCTTTAAGGAGGGAAGAATGTAACACTCTGATTTTGTAAGTTAACTTGGTGAATATTTTTCATACTGTTATAACTGCTGAAATGAAGGCAAACATGTTAAGATATGTTCTGATCTTAAGAGAATGTGTTGCTAACTTGGATTCTTGCATGCTGTGATTTATTGCATAGGACAGCAGTTATTGTACTTGTGTGTTTGCTGATGTGACGACAAATTGTCGTATACTTGCTAAACTCTCGTTGCTGATTGACAGCACACCTTGAATCAATTTCATTGATCCAAAGTATGCTGTGGTCTTCTTGTGATTTCTGTGTCGATTTACTCTGGAACCGAACCGGAGGTTGATATGAATGTGCAGCGCCTGATTGCAGGTATGGGCAGCTGGCACGTAAATGCCAACGACAAAGGTTCGATCCTTGAACCCTGTACTGTCGAACTTAAAACCTCATGAGGCAAGAAATGCCTGGACACGGGTGGCCTTGGCATGTGATTCAAAGGACGGAACGTCCTGCACAGCATTGTTACGAGAGTTAGTTGAGAGATTGGGATAGGGGTTGATTAGTGTTAGTGGTTAGTAGGAATTAAATCCTAAGCTAATCCTAAGTCCTAACATGCATCCTAAACTACTATCCTAAGTGGATTTTTAAATTACAAAAAAAAAAGAAGGAAATGAACCTAAGTCCTAATAACCTAAGACTAAACTATGACCTAGGTTGAACACTAATATACAACCTAAACTAATCCTAACCTAAAGGGGACGCGCAGACCCTTGGAGGAAGAGGATAAGGATGAAGGGGGTATTCATTGGCATTTAATGGAAAGTCCATACGTGGACAGCGCCAGTTTGGCGGGGCAGGTAAGTGGCGGAGGTATCTATTTGGAGATAGAGCCAAATTTGGTTTTTGCTTGTGGAATTTGAAAATTTGAGTTCGCCAACTCAAGTTGGCAGTGGCGTGGAAAGTTGGGAAAAGGCAGAGCCTTTAATGCATTAAATTCTCTTGGTCCTCGCGACCAGCTCACCTTGGAAAGTGTATGAGGGAAAATTGATTTTTCATTGTGTCGATTCGGACCTTGCAAAGTTGCTCTACATTTGGTTTTTTTTTTGTCTGGTTCAGTCGAACTAGTTCTTTGGATTTATCACTGTTCTTGGGAGATTTTGAGGCTTTTTCTAAGCCTGAAGAGGAAAGGATTGTTGGGAATTTCTTGCTGTCGCCGTGGAAGGAAATAACTTTGGCAACTGTAGTTTTCTTCAAGTTTTGGAAAAGAAATCACAGGCATGTTAATCCCTTCTCTTTAAAAATTCTTGCTTTGTTTAAATGTCTCATTAAAACAACCCTGCTCTTGGGTTTTGGGTTTATGTGATTGTTGATTGTGTTGATATGATTTGGGTTCGTCGACCCTTGCTGTCATTTTTGGAAATGATAGGAAAATCGTCCCTGGTTGCTGTGTTTAACTGTCTTTGCACTTCTTTGAATGGAATACCTCCATGTTGTGCTGGTTGTTGACGTTAGATGGAAATTCGAACTGGTTTTTCTCTGTAAAATGTGATAATGGGAACTGTGCAGGCAGTGTGGATTGTTTTATTGTTGTGCGATTGTTCTTTTGTCACATGAACTTGTGATACGATTGTATAGGTTGTGTGAGCGGCTTGATGTCGTTTCTATACTGAAGTTTTCTTGAAGGAAATAAGATCTTTCTTGTTTACTATCTGCTGTTTCGGGATTAAAAGGAATATCATTTCTTTTCGAGCTTTAAGGAATGGGTATTTCTCTACTTAAGTATTATATAAAGAACTGGCAGACTGTGTGGGTTGTTTTCACTGCTATGAGAATGTTCTTTTGTTATATGGTCTTTGTGATATAATTGTATAGGATGTACGAGTTGCATGAGGTCGTTTCTATACTGAAATTTCTTTTAAAAAGGAAATAGATCCTTTCTCTTTCTGCTGTGTTTGATTATGATGAATACAGCATTGGTTTTTGTATGAGCATACGAATTTGGTTTGAGGGAAGAAATGGTAACATGTTTTTTTTGTTTCTTTCTTTTTCTTGCTTAAAATAAATAAGACTTTTCTTTTTCTTTCTGTTGTTTTGGGATTGAAAAGAAATGGCATTTCTTTTGAACTATCTTTAAGAGATGGGTTTGTGAGTTCTATCTGAGTAATGCGGACTCGGTTAGAAGGATATGCTGGTAAAACAATTATTGTTGTGTTTCTTCTTTTATGTAAATGGACAAATACGATTTTGAGCAATCGTGGAAGTTGGAAAAGAAATAGTCTTTCCTTCTGAACTTATAGTGAAATATATTGTTTTCTTGCTGAGAAGGTATGATGATTAGTTGTGTTTATTGATGTTGATCGGTCTTTTAAGATCAAAAGAAGAGACTGTTTTGGTGATTACGACTTAGCCTTGGATTGCTGAACAAAAGAATAAATGCATAGAAATTTTGTCTTGTACTGTTATGGGTTGTCTTGACTGTATCAATAACTGAGTTTATGAACCCATGTATTTAACACCCTGTATGGTTTACTTTGATAAAGGTAATGAAATTTGATTTTTGCATTCTGGAGTTCTACATACTATCATGAACTTGAAAAATGGATTTGGGTAGAATCATTTATTGGAAGGGAATTCTTCTTCTGTCTGCTGTTTTGATTTGGTGAAATCCATAGTCAGGTGATTATTGGACTTGCTGTAGGTAACAATAATGAATAAAATTTTATTTTGAACTGGAATGTGTTCATAGAATTAGGAAATCATGTGAATAATTGATTGCATGATTGTATAACTGTTTATCTGTTTAACATACAGTGAAAGAAATATGGTTTCTTCTAGTACGGTAAGTATATAGTATGCATCCTTATACTATTTGATCTATGATAAATACAATGTTGTACTAACCTGTTTCGGATATTCATATGAGCCTGATTTAAATGAAGTATGGATAAGGACGATGAATTCTTCCTTGTTTTCATTTAAAGCTGATTATGAATGAAATTACTCTGCTGCCGGAAAGTGAATTCTGAATGGATTTTGTAAGTTTCACTCTGAACTGTTATCTTGATTTGTGCCTCGTTTGGATTCCATTTTTAGGACAGTCATGTGGAAAGAAATAGATATGGATGAATGACTTGGAAAAATGATCTGTTCTTCTTTCATTCAGTTGGAAATCTATAATTCGTTAATAATGAATTTTGTAGTGCTTAGATATGAGCAACTATATGCATTGTTGTTCGCTTTCTTGTCTGTGCTTGATTGCTTGGAATCTAATGTGATGCATGAACTGAAAGGAAAGTAATGGATTTATGTTTCAGTTAGTTTTACCCTTTGCATTTATTATTAATGAAAGGTGTGGAAAGGATAACAGTATGTTATATCAGCAGTATGCTACTTGTATTCCTAACTTCACAATATTGTAATTTGAGACTTGTAAAGGTTATGTGGAAAATGGGACAACAGTTCTTTGGCTGATTGTGATGATATTTTGATGGTTCAGTTGTTATGCTGATCTTTCTTTGTGCCTATTTCTTGATTGATGTCTTACTGTCGTTTCATAAAAGTAGGGTTCTTTTATTGAGACAGTTAGTTGAAGCACCTCATTTTAATGATAAGTGCTTAATATGCTCAGTTCATTGAACTGACCCGTGCAAATCATTTTGCAGATGGAAATTGATTAGAATGAAGACATGGCTATTTTCTGATGCTTCTTGATTGGTTGAAGATGAATTGTATTTGTTTGCTTTTATTCCTCTTCGAGGAATTGTGAAAATAAGAAAGTGTATTCTTCTATCTATGAGTTGTAATGATGTTTTATGTAAACAATGTCCATTCAGTTGGATTGGCAAATGTATGGATTATGACATGAATTGATGAATACAATTACAAGTGTGATATTTTAATAATTATATCAGTTTGATATTGTTGACTAAATTGGAAATATAATGTTATTTCTTGATTTGGATTTGTTTAATTGTCCTTGGATGGATGCTAAATGGGAACTGATATCTATTCTTACCTAAATACAACTTTTAAGTTGAAATATGCAATTAGTTCATACTTGGGTAAAGATGAATTTTTAATTGACATTAAAAAGGATTAGGAAGAATATGATTTCACAACTGATAGGTATTCAGGATTAGCTTGGAAGCTAAGGAATATCAATTAACTTCGGAGTAATCGAACTTCACTTTCGAACTCCATTAATGACCTCGTATGTTAAATTCAGAATAAAGGATATAGGATAAGTATATCCATAACTAATGGACCTTAACTAGGTAATGTTAAGGAGAACAAATGAATACATGTCTTGGGAATTAGACCTCGTTTAAATGACGTCTAATAAGCTAGAATTCTGAATTTAGTTGCAGTTGGGAAATCTTGGTTAAGTTTAATAGGTTAAACTTATCACGTCCATCGGTAACGGGCTGCTTAATCCAATGATTAAGAAGAGAACCAAGTAGAGAAATGCAGCCCTTCGACACGGAGGAGAAGATGCATAGCAAGCTAAAGGACGGATTTAGTCTCTCTTAGCTATATACAACTGTAACGGGAACGAGGATAAAGGGATCAACATGGTTGCTGAAAGTTGATTCTTAATTATTAAAATCATATCCAAATCACTTGAGCAGGATGTGTATTCTCGATGGGAGGATTCAGTAGGACATTGGCATACGCCAGCTACAGCAAGGTGTCTTCATGAAGACGGGGTCTTCATGACGACACAATGTTGCAGCTGACATATTGCAATGCCCTCCCGAATTAAAACATCAAGAATACATAGGCTGAATGTGAAGTTCTTGGCAGGGGATAGGAGTATGATCAGGTATACGGAGTGACTCCGGAATACTAAAGATAACTAGACACACGGAGTCATGGGGAACGACACCGTATGTCTGCGTATCTTTAGTTACCAGGAGTGCCTTCCTATATTCGTTCATATTACTAGTTGGAAATTGGAAGTTTAAATCTGACCTTAAACTGAGAGGACTGGTAGGAACCAGGAAAGACCATTCTAGATAACAGGTGAAGTGAAGTGAAGGATGTATTCCATTGATGTGTATCACATCCAGGAATATGATCATGCAAAGCATGTGAAAATATTTGGCCAAAGTATCGCAAGTGCTGGTTGCGTTGTCCTTATCACTTAATTTAAGATGCAGGATGTCAGATGAATATCAGTAACAGATATTCAGATAGGCTTCTTAAATGGATCACTTCGATAACCAGAAACGGTTAAGAGAACTGGTATATATAATATACTATGCATAAATGAACATGAAGGATCGGTTGTTGCCGAGTCATGAAATGAAGGATCGTTGAAACTCCGAGCCATGAAAATGGAAGATCGGCAGTTCCTCGAGTCATTTACAGCAGCATATAGAATCTGTTATAGGATTGAATGGCATTGAATGTGTGTTCCATATTGTAAATATGCGAACAGGGAACATTAGTTTTAAAAAAAAATTGTGTGATCCAAACTGTGTTGTTTGGGCAGAGAACAATTATTAAAACTTGAACGTGTGTTTGAATTTTATAATTCATAACAACTGGCAGCCTTACACTGACTCAAACTACACTATTTTTCGTGTTTGCAAACAATAGGACAACGAGAGAACCAAATGGATATGGATAAAACAACGACAGGCTTTCATAGGGCCCTGAAATTTTTTCCATGTTAGTAATGAAGAGCTTGAAACTTTCATTGAATGACTACAGAAATCTAACCTAAATAGTCATAGTAATAGACTAAATCAGTATTCTATTTCTCACGTATAAAATGAATTTCTTCCTTCAAAAAAGAAACTATGGGTGAATGCTTAATAAATAAATAAATTACAGTTCTAAACAAGTTTCAGGCTCAATTATCAATACTTCATTATAGTATTTCTTGTCAGTATGCTACTTTTGGAACTATCTAGTTTTATTTATGAAGTTGAAGCAGCTGGGATTAATAAAAATAATCAGCTTGGCATGTTGTCCTTAATATTATCCATTATTATATCAGCAACATCACATAGATCTTCCATTCTAGTTAAGTTGTGATCCTTCCACGCTTCCCATTTTTCCTTTTCTTCTACTTGTATCTTCTCTTCAAGTTCTTCCATATGTTTTTGGGTAATCAAATTGACTCTTTATGACTTTCAGGAGGCATTTCTTATTGAATCATAGTGTAATATTCACCTAATTGTTTTTCTTCACGACGTTCATTGTCATCTAAAGTTGAAGATTGAAAATTTATATGGCCTTCAGCTTCTTTTTTGGCACAAACAACCTTTTGGAATGTCCAAAAAATTCAGGATCTTCATTCTCTGTTTGATTGAAGATATTCATTCTTTCAAAATAAATATTTGGAACATTGGTCATCTCCCCAACAAAACTAAGTTCATAGTCTACATAGTTGCATCCTTTGGAAAATTTATTGAACATTGGTAGTTTCCTCCACCCGTGCTTTTGAGCTACCTCGTCTGCGCGTAGTCCCTTAAGATCCTTGAGGCCAAAACACACTATATCTTTGACAAGTTATTTCTCAGACTCCGTGGCACTTAGAGATGTCTCATCAAATCTGAGACTGCCATGTCAGGGCCTTCTATGAAAGTCTCTTGCGGTTTTCTCCATCTCCATTCAGTTCTCTCATTGTCCTACTATTTGTAAACGTGTGAAATATTGCAGTCTGAGTTAGTGTACAACTGATAGATGCTATAGTTTGCAAATGGAAGCTCATGGGACCAAACCAACTATGCCAACACATCAAGGTGGCCAAATTAATGCTAGTGGAGGCTTTGTTTTGGCTCCCTACGCTACCCGTGCTTTCAGGCTACCTCATCCGGACGTAGTCCCCTAAGATCCATGAGGCAAAAACAACCTATATCTTCGGGTGATTTCTCAAACTCTGTGGCACCTAGAGACATATCATTAGATCCAATACCTCCATGTTGAGGCCCTCTATGAAAGTATCTTGCGGTTTTCTCCGTATCCATTCGGTTCTCTTGTTGTCCTACTGTTTACAAACACACGAAATACTGCAGTCTCAGTAAGTGTAAGGTTGTCCATTGCCAATCTCCTGAATAATATAGGTGGTTCATACAATATAGCTGGTGAAATGAGAATTTTAATAATATATTTTTACAATATAGGTGGAGAAATGAGAATTTCTATTTGTTGTTCCTTTCTAATATTTAATTTTTCTTAGTCTCACTTGGCTTCGAAAATAATAAATTCTCTACTGACAGTGCCAACCACGTGAAGGTGGAAGATTTTTTGGCACCGCTAACCTACATAAACATGTTACTAAGAAATTAAATAGAATTTTAAATCATATAAAATTTAAACAAAATCATTTAAGTAGATATTCAAATTAAATTCATGAAGAACATACCTTTGTAAATTTAATCCAATGAACCGCAAGGATTAACTCTATTCTTGATAGTATCAAGAATTGCTTCATGATCTGATTCACGAACCTTCCACAGATTTTTGTTTGATGGTCGAGCTCAATATTTGATTAATTTAATATTTGTTACAAGGACCAAATGTGAATAGTGAAGTATCTTCAGATGTACTTCATATTCTTGAAACAACCAAATATATATTTTTTTAATAGGATATCCTCGAATCCAAGTTCGAGTGACTACCATTGATCTAGTGGGATAATCAAGGTCTTCACCATCAATGACTGTGGAAGTCAATTTTTTTTCCCCTCTACAAAATGAGATAAGAAGTAGTTTGTTCCCTCTTTGTTAAATTCTGTAGCAATAACTACAAAAATGTGCCCTATGTATCACAAAGTAAAATTGTTCAGTCAATTTATAAATACATTAAGAGTTAACAATTTAATAATTTATAAATCAAAAACATGGCATGTACATATATGTATGTACCTTGTTGCACTAAATCAGAGACTTGGTCAAAGTCAGGTGATGTTGTCATTTGATCTGAAGACCCTACAAGTTGTAATGCTCGTGGAACTTGATTTGTGTCGAGTGGAATTAGAGGCCTACAAGTTAACTCATCCACCCACTCCTATGAATCACATTAATTCCACACAAAATCAATGCATGATATACAAAAACATGTCATGCAACTATTATAAATAGTTCAAGCATTTACATCTAAACTACGAAATGAGTGGATATCATTTGATCCTGCAACTGGCATACAATATTCAAAGTTTGCCAGATGTTGTTTCTGTATCAACCAAAAATATCTATGAACCGTTGATCTCTCTTGAGATTCATGGTCCATATTATTGACACAACAATCAACAATGCTTTTTGCATCTATAAATTTAGCACCATCCTTGAATTTTAACTCTTGTCTTGTAAGTGCTCTTTTCACACATGCTCCTGCACCATCATGATCTCTTTTTCCATACCATGCCTCAGTAAAACTCTAGATATGTTGTACATTTGTTTCTTTTTACATCCTTCTTAGCCAATAAAACATCTTTGCATTCTTGAATTTTGATGTGCAGTTGTCGGACCAAATGTAATAGTGATCGAAACTAGTGTTCCTCTCATTCAAGTTCGCATAAAACACCTAGAAACACCCTTGTACATATTCTGTAGAATGTTTCCAATCATCACTGATGTAGAAATGATACTCTCTCAATATTTTTTTATCTTTATTAGTGCTTTCAAGAGAGTGCATGAATGTTATATGCATGAAAAATAGAAACTTGCACTGAGTTATAATATTGAGACTGAACCTCCATTTGTGGCTACAATGTGTAATTCTCTCCAAAGTAAACTACAAAAAGAATAGTACCAAGTGGGAATGTGTCCTTGCTTAACTTGAATTGTTCATCCAACCATCGAGTTCTATGTGTGTGACTTGCATACTCATAAAAAATTTCCTCTCTGAATTTGACCATATATTCTTATACAGGTAATTGTTTTAAAATAAGATCACACCTCTTATATTCTTTTCCGTCTTTTAATTGATATGCCACTAATTTATATTTGGTGCAATCAACCAATTATTTTCCTATTGAAGATGTACTCTTCTCATGGATACAACTTTTCAGATTTGGCAAGCCACCACATACATTGCACGTTCCATCCAAACATGCTTTGTTATAAAAAAATGTCTTGTCGATTTTTCACAAAATATTGTCAGAACAAATTCCCTTGAAGATTTTTGTGGGAAATTTATTCCACACCCCTGGAACATGATTTCAGTATGTAAAACACTACGTATTTGACAAAAAACATCATAATGCATTGAAAATTCAACATGATTTCTGCAATAAGAAGTGGTACATAAATGATTGATTTTCACATAAAAGGGTTTGTTCATTTAAAATAATCTTTGGCTAATGTTAATTTGTGTATTTTCATTCTTAAACTTAGAGAACATTTTTTGTTTGAGTCATATCTAAGAAATTTTTTTCACATGATTCACAATTACGAGAACCTATTCTTCTTTTTATTGTATCTCTTCTATTCGATGACACCCTTGTGTTCTCATTCCAAAATTTTACAATTAATTATTTTAGAATATCAGATATATTCTTGTCTTTTCATGGAATTCTGCTAGAGAAATCCCAATAGTCAGTGTTATTGACTGACTTAAGATGTTTATGTCTTTCTATTTCTTTCATTAGTGTTTTTTTTTAGCTTCAAAGCACTGTTTGTTTTTCTAATCAAGCAGTTTATTAATTATTTTATCACTTACTAAACAATTAGTTACTGAATGTTGTGTAGCATTACTATCTTTGGTGTGTCTTTTCCACCAATAGTTTGGTATGCTTTATGTATGTTTTCAACAATTGACACATTTTGATCAACAACATTAGATGTTCTTAACCCCAACGTCTTCATTATAGGTCTCATCTTAATTAACTTCATCAATGAAATAAATAATTGACATCTTTATCTGTCATTTAAATTCTCAAAGTAATTATCCCAAATTCCACTAGCTTTTATTCTCATATTTCTTTAAGAAATTTTGTTCAGGCATTGGTTTTATAATGTTTTCATCAATTTCAATTAAGTGAATTGGGTTTCTTCACAAAATGGAAGGATGTGTTCTTAGAGGTGAAGATTCATTTACAAGGTTACTTTCTTCATTTAGTGTTTTCATATAAATTTCAAGGTTAACATTTGGATTCTCAAGTAAGGGTTCAACAATTGGATTCATATCAATTTCTTCATCCATACCAACATTATCATTCATTTCAATATCATTATTCATTACAAAATGATTATTCTCTACATTTTCATTATGTATTTCATCCCAATTTTCTTATACATTAGCTACATTTGATATAGCGGATGTACCTTGCCCTGCTCAAATTTTTTGCATTCTCTTTAATTTATTTATTCTCTTATCTTCCAATTGATCCAGTGTCTTATTCATGACTTTCCTCTTGTCCTTAGCTTGACGTTTATTGCCCATGATTAGAAAGAAATCAAATAGTCCAGTTGGGGACAAAATGAAATAATAAAAAATCGTGCAAGAATGTAGAGAATATTGCAGACAAAACATAATGTTTGTAGAATTCCCATGAAAGAGATGAAAGGGATGTTGGGGGGCCACAAGATAAAACACAAAGAAAATTACGTACACATTACATAACACATACGTGCTTTTTGTTTTCTCTTTTTCCAAGCCATGCCTCAATGCTTGGGATTTGGTTTGGATCCCCAAGTTTGAGGCATGCCTCAATAAACATGTAACGCAATAAGATTTTAAACCTTAAATATTTAATCCTTGACCTAGGAAAAAATCATATAAAATGAATTTTCTTTATAAAGAACTTGGGTCCTCAATTGGTTGCAAGATGATCCACTTAAACAAAATTGATAACAATAAAAATTAGAGAAATGTGAGAAACAAAACAATTAAAGGGCTACATGAAACTGATATTCAGAAACACTAATTCCCAATATCTCCCAGTTCCCCATCAATCTCCATGTCTCCCTTTATTTTATTTGCAAGGTTTAATTGGTCTTTCCATATAAACTTATTTTATTGTTTTTGTTTATAAAACAATTCAACAAAACTATATATTTACAAAAACAAATCTTATTTTTTTGGCTGTCTAAACCAATGTTTTTTATTTCATGGCTTAATGTGGTGTAAAGGAGGCACACTTTGTCTATCTTTTGCATCACTTTTTCTTCATATTTATCCCATATAATTTTGATGAATTTGACTTGATTTTTGGTGTTAATTTCACTTCATATAATATTGAAATGTTGTGCTTGAAGGTACATTAACTTGCTTCTTCCATGATATTTTTTCGAGAAATGTAATGTCAAAGTGATGATGAATGTTTTAGAAAACTATAACTCTAACTCCATTTATTGTCTATCCGAAAAATAAAAAACAATCCATTCTTGTCCCTAAAATTTTGCATAGCATCTTCCAAAAACATGCAATTAAAAAGAAGATGATATGGGGAGCTTTTATTCTTGGTATGTTAATAATAAACAGAATCAAACAAGAATGAGAGTTACCAAGAACATTCAATTATAAAGGCTTTACAACTAATAAATATAAAATATTATATATACTAAAAACTTGTAATTGGGAGAGAACATTAAAACTAAGGATTTTGTAATAATATTATAATTTTTAAAAATTTATCAGTGTGTTTAAATTAGCTTAGTAATATTTTATTGAATAATCATTAATGTATTAGCTTTTTCCAAGCAATAATTAAAAGATAAAGGGATGGAGTTATTTAAAGTAAAAAATGTTATTAAGATAAAAAATTAATTAGATAAAGTAAAAACAGGGATTGTGGCTCCCATAGGCCTTATAAAGAAAGATGCATTGTGACAATGCCCAAACAAGGACCATAAAATGAAACAGGACCCCAAAGAGAGTTAAACAAACATAACTCAAGAAACCAAGGTCCAAAAAAGATAGCCAGAACAAAACCAAAAAAAAAAAAAAATGTGCCGCCAAAAGTCTGCAAACAGTTAATACCACTGCTTAAACCTTCAAGATTGCATAGTGTGCCACCCATTATCAGAATAATCAACTCCCCCAAATGTCTCCTTGATGTAGTCTCTGTATCGCTCACCCTCCCGATAAGAAAGAAATTTTAGGGAGTCCGGAATTTGGGGTTTAGAAAGCTTTTTGTCCTCTTTGTTGATCTTTAAAACCACTTCCAAGTTACCCGCGAGGATCTACTCCTTAACCGGGTTTGGTCTTTCATATTTGGTGCTAACGATCTTTCCCACAAATTTTGAGTCCCTATTTTTTGTTTCATAATACTTCCATCTTGTTTCTTCAAAAGCATCCTCCCTTTCCAGAGATTTCTCCAACGAAGCAGGGGAAACGATAGTCGGATTGACCTCAGATTCCTCTGTTTCGTACCTAGAATCCTCTTCTTCAGCTGACCCGTCGATAGTCTCACTATCATCCTCATTATTACCCTCTAGGACAGAGGGATAAGATTCAAGACCGCGCGTATTTGTTATTTTTTCATTGGAATCATCTGTGGGCTCAATCACATAAAACACAGAGATGGCCCCACCCTCATTCGTTGTCCCATTAGCACTCTTAACGATAATCTCTCCACCAATAAAATAGATTTCAATTTTCCACAGCGCTAGCCTTCGAAACAGGACATGAACGATTCTAAGGAGCATGATTTGGGCTTTCCACTCTAGATTCAACATGGATAGGCGGCTTCAACTGCCATTCCATAGCCGACCCTTTGCAATAACTGACCCTGTGCCCAACTGACTTACATTTCACATAGTAAATAGGGGAATGTTCATACACTAATTCCTGTTCCACAACCCCATAGGTTGAGCTCAAACGGATAAAGGCGGACAACTTTTTCTGTAGAGAAACATTAACACACATTCTGGCAAAGACCAATCTTGTTCTAGCCAGAATAGTAGGATATATAACCAACAGATCACCAATTGTCCTAGCAATCCCTCTTAGCACCTCAAATTCCCAGAACTCAAGAGCTAAATGAGGGAGCTTCATCTAGATTGGGAAAGCATTGGGTTTGAAATTCTTCATATCTAGACAAGGTCGCCATTTGGCCAGATGTAACAGGATATTTCCATAAAGCCAGGGTCCACCATTAATGCCATATAGGTATTCCTCCTCTCTATTGAACTGAAACAAGAAGGATTTGTTTGATATGGCCACCATAGAGATATTCTCTTTTGGAGCCCATTTTCTCTTGGCCTAGGCCCTAACAAGATCAACATTAAGCCTAATGCTAGCAAAACTGGAAAAGTGAGAGGTCATACCTGTTATTAGCTCTTTTCACCAGTTCCTCTGACACAAACAACATCACTTCATTCTCCTTCCAAGTCGGATTTAGGGGAGGAAAAGGAGAAACAAAGACATTCCTTCTTGGAACACACCCAATCCAGGATTGACCCTCCCCAACTTCCTTAGGAGGAGAACACGGGCCAGAAGAAACCCCCACAAGAGTTTGAAATTTCTCCCACTCATTCCATCCTACCAGCTACCGCTCGTTTCCGTCCATCATAACCCCCATATCAATAAAATGTTATTAAGATAATGACTATTCAATACATTGTTATTATTATTAAAAATATATGAAGAAATATAATTAAACTAATAATTATTTATAAAAGTCAATTGAGTAATCAATACAATCATACACTTCGAAATTCATTATCTATTTAAATAACACTAAAAAAACATGAACATAAACTTAAAACATTATAATATAATATCCCACGATTAAAGAGATCAATTGTTTTCTTCATATTGTAAATGAAAGCCTCGTATGTTTTCTTCATATTGTAAAGGAAAGCCTCGTAGCTTTAATATTTTTAATGAAAGAGGAGCACGATTTAAAAAATATAATTCATCTTTTTAAATTTTTCCCACTCGCTTTTCTTTATAATAAAACTTATTCTTTTCCGTACTAACAAATCATACAAAATTAAGAGAGTGTAATCGTTTAAATTAATTTAAAATACATAAAAAGAAAAATCAATAAAACAATAACAATGTCGAAAAGTTCGCCATCGTAGAATTCACTGGCTTATAATCTTATACGGTCAATAAATTAAATTCTAATTCAAAATGACCCCTACAAAACTCTTAATAATTTCTAAATTATATACGTAATGGATAATAAAATAATGATGGTATTCAAACAAATGAACGAAACCAGGGAAACATTTTAAAAAATACAAATATAGTATGTAATACCTCTAAGATAGCAATACGTGTCTAATAAACCTTGAGAGAAGTTTATGTCATCGATATTGAGATAATATTTTAATTATTAAAAATAAGAAGCATCTAAAGATAGGTATGTAATAGTCCAATTTGTGGTGGATCAGGGACCTCTTTGTCCAACCACATGCTAGACTTTTCTCAAAATTAGATTTAAGTCTTTGGACTACATGTTGTTTTGCATGACTACTTATTTTCCCAAGTCTACTTGGACATTTGCATGACCTTCAACTTAGATTGGAATGCCTCTCGTTTACATGGCCAATAGTTTTGTTTGAAAGTGAGGGAAAACGACTTCCTTAATTGTTTTAGACTTATCAATTTGAATTGTTTCCCATATTAATTAAGAATTTTGAGTAATTTAATCTAATTATAACTCAATCTCATAGTACTTAAGTCAATATAAAATAAACTACGGGATGAGAATTTTAAACTGATGGATTATATACATCATTCCTCATCTCTATTAACATAGGGTCCCTTTCCTATATAAAGAGTAATACATAACGAATAATGTCATTAAAATAATTTTTTATCAGGAAAATCATTAGAGTAATGACTAAGAGCACATGAGTGAGAATACCACAAAAATAAGGAATATGAAAGTCTTGCTCGTCTACGCTATCTAGCGGTGTTGGATTCTTATGTGGCTCTTCTTGAACATATACCATAGGAGAGCGAGTTCTAGCTACCCTCCTAATACTTCTCAGTTATTATGTCAACTATGTACTGCAATCTCCCCTCCTCTCAAGAAGCACATATACCATGGGAGAGTGAGTTCTAGCTCCTCTTCTCTTGTTGAGATGACTAAAGTCCCTTCTGTTCATCTCGCTCTGACTCTCTAAAGAAAAAGGAAAGTTCAAGCATCCATCAAGATCTATTGATGGTATAACATTGATGATAACTCACTTGGGCTATCTCTAGCAAAGCCCCGTAATCAAAAATTTCTCTCTCTAGTCCACATAAAGTATCAAAATAACTCATAGTAGAATACGTTGTGGCACCATCTACCTAACTTTTGAAAGCTTGAGATACACCAAAAAAATTGTACAACAAAATTGAAAAATTCTATGCCAATTATACCATCATAAAAACAAACCATAAAAAAGAAAATACAAAAAAATTATTCTTTTTTGACTGTATAAATATTTATATCGTTTGAAACAATATTTTCTTCCTCTCCTTCGAGTACACTTCATACCTAATTCTATGTCATTTCCAATTTTTCTCAAGAAAATATATTATAATAAAAAAATTGAAAATGTAAACATTTCTCTAACCCATTAAAACTTTCAATTTAATAATGTAAAAGAAACTATTTATTACGAATTTAATAGGAAAATCACTTACATTTAGACGAATATCACATTCATATTTTATTCAACAATGTTTCCATCCACACGAGTTCTAATTTAGGTTAGTAAACATTATAAAGCTGCCCCTTCTTGATAAAGTCCAGTCAGAGTGAAAAAGAACCTTAGAACACAGAGGTCACCGACCTCTATTCACAAACACTCAACTCTTCTAATTGACAAGCATATGACCGGTCGACCGGACATGTTCTAACGAATGGACTATTTTACCAACCTTACCTTGGAGTTTACGGTGGAATTTAATTGTGCATCAATTCATATCAACCGCCAAGACGGCTAACCATGTTGGAATTGATTGATACAAAATTTAACACTTTTTTGGTGGCATTTTGGATTGGGTGGTCTCTGTTTAGTAATGAATGATATTAGTCCTCCACGCAAAAGAAATTCTCACTAGGATTGAAGAAAAAATGCAAATCTAGACCAAACCATCATATTGTCTATGAATTTAGATGATGGATTTACATCTTTGGGCAATGTTTTTCGTTTGGGAGATACAATTTAAACTTCTATTACAAATTCAAATCAATCCTTTCTCTCAACTGTGACAAAACCATGTACGTTTGGCCGTGTTTCATCTTGCAGTCCCCACTTCAAACGCGTTGTCGGTTTTGCATGACTACCGTGGTAACACTGTTTACAATTCGTCGTGTACCACGTTGTCAAAGGTTGATATTTATATATATGTTTATCTTGAATCCTCATGTATGGATCTAAAATTTCTATGATTATCTATTTATAAGGTGTTGGAATTCTTCTTCTTTGTGTATATATCTCACATGAGCTTGTGAGCTCATTCTAGTCTCCCACAGATCTGAAACCATGGTCAGCGACCAAGTTCCAAAGATGGTGACTTCAACAGAAGAAGCAGAAGCAGAAACAGAGAATTTTGCATTAGATGGATCTGTTGATCTCCGAGGGAGGCCTGTGTTGAGAGCAAAGACTGGAGGAATCAAAGCATGTTCCTTTATAGTGGGTATGGAATAAATCAACTTTTTTTTAAGGTTGAAAAATCTTTAAGTATTTGTTGACCTTAGGAAATTGATAATTGTTGGAATGAACAGGGTATGAGTTTTGTGAGAGGCTGGCTTTTGGTGGGATATGGGCTAATCTGGTGATATATCTGACAAGTAAACTGCATGAAGGGACTGTTTCTGCCTCAAGAAATGTCACCAATTGGACTGGTGTCATGTGGATTATACCCATTTTTGGGGCTTATATTGCTGACACTCATTGGGGTCGTTATTGGACCTTCCTGGTCTTTGCCTTTGTCTATATAGTGGTAAACATAATACTCATCCCTCTTAGTAGGTTTTTCTTCTTCTTGAAATGGTTGAGTATTGCACTATTGTATATATATAAAATGAGAGGTATATCTAGAAACTAGTCTAGAATTATGCCTCTTCATGGGATACATGTGAGTTTATTACTCTTGTTTAAATTTTCAACATTATCCACAGTACGATGTTCCTAGCTGGATACTTTGGATTGGGTGTTTGCTATTATCATTTTTATTATAGAAGTGTATCCGCTAATGCCTGTTACAAACATTTAATGTTTCCTAGATCCTAGGAAATTGGTTCTAAACTAGTGAACTTTCAAGTTTATAAACCTGTTTAGATTGTTGGATTGATCAAATCACCAAGCCCAAAAAATATTGATTGTAATTACAAAAAATCATTGGTTTTGTAGAGGGTGTAGTGGGTCTAAGGAGACCCTTATCTTGCCGGTGTATTGAGGTTTTTTTTTAATAGATGGCATATATAAGGCGAGCTGTTATGCACTTTTGTCGTGTATCTGTGTTAAAAAAGGATGAGAATCATCACCAACACACCAACTTAACGCTCGACATATTTTGAATCCAGATTAAGAGTTACTGTATTTTGTTAATCAGACGAGTTAAAAGTTATTATTTTGAGTCATAAAGAGGCTCTTATGAAACTCAGTAGATCAGAATGTTGAAGCTCCATAGATTAAGATTAGAAAAGGGTCAAAGAAATTAAAAAAACAGAGAGATGAGCTCTAAATAACAAGAGAGGCTGATTCTGTCAGTCTACTTTGTGGCATGAGCCTCATGGGAAGGATACGACCCAATAACCAAGAGTTTAGCTGATAGCCGTAATTTGAGGAAAGTTGTATAATGGATGGTAATGGATGGTTACAACCATTCTTTCGGTGTCAAATTTATAACTAATGTTTCTTTTACTATATGCACTGGGAATTTGGGACACTAGGAGTATCTAATTCATATTTATTTTTTGTGCAGGGAATTGGGCTGTTGACATTAGCAGTCTCTCTGACATCTTTGAGACCCCCTGCTTGCCCATCTGGAGAAGGATGTGAGAAGGCTTCAGGTCTTCAAATTGGGATATTCTACCTAGCCCTGTATCTTTTAGCAGTAGGTGCAGGGGGCACAAAACCAAATATTTCCACTTTTGGTGCAGATCAGTTCGATGAGTTTCACCCCAAAGAAAAGTCCCACAAAAACCACTTCTTCAACTGGTGGATGTTCACCATATTCTTGGGAACCCTGTTTGGCAAGACATTTCTGATTTACATAGAGGACAATGTGAGTTGGGGTGTAAGCTATGGAGTCATCACAGCAGCACTGATCACCTCTGTCATTATCTTCTTGATTGGGACTCCGTTTTACAGACACAAAATCAGAGCCGGAAGCCCTCTAAAGCGAATGGCTAAAGTATTTATGAGGGTGGTCACTAACTGGAAAGTGAAGGTCCCTTCAGATCCTTCTAAACTTTACGAAGTGGACTCCAAAGAATATGTAGCTAGAGGCAGATATCCCATAGCGCATACTTCAGTTCTGAGGTCAGTACAAGCTCAGCTTAAACATCGCATATGTTTACAAGGCTGACTGGTCAAACAACCCGTCACTACATACTGTATTCGTATTCGATCTAACACCTTTCGTTCTTGTCTGTTCTCTAATGGGTTTATCTGTTACAGAATTCTTGACAAGGCGGCCATAAAATCTGATGAAAACAGCGCCTCTAAAGTGTGCACAGTCACTGAAGTAGAGGAAGCAAAACTGCTGGTAGGACTACTTCCAGTTTGGCTGGCTTCCATCATACCCAGCACCATGATAACACAAGCCGGCACTCTGTTCGTCAAACAGGCAGAGACTCTGGACAGGCATGTGGGCTCAAGCTTCCAATTCCCAGCAGCGAGCGCCACGGCCTTCCTCACACTCTCCATGCTCATAACCACCGTAGTCTATGACAGGCTATTAGTTCCCTTTCTGAGAAGATACACAGGAAATCCCAAAGGCATAACCGCTCTACAGAGGATGGGAGCGGGAATTCTGATCCAGGTCTTTGTCATGATTGTTGCAATGGTGGTGGAGATGAAAAGACTAGATGTGATTAAAGAACATGGGCTCGCAAATCAGAAGAAGGCGACTGTGCCCAGAAGCATTTTCACCCTCATTCCACAGTTTGCACTGATGGGCATGGCGGATGCATTGGTGGACATTGGAAAAATAGATTTTTTTTATGACCAGGCCCCGGAAAGCATGCAGAGCCTGGGGACTTCGTTGTACACGAGCTCCCACGGTGTGGGCGCTTTCATGAGCAGTGTGCTGCTCACCGCAGTGAGCAACATCAGTGCACGAGGGGGTCGAAAAGGATGGATTCTCAATAATTTGAATGCTTCCCATCTGGATTACTATTATGCATTTTTAGCAGTACTGTTGTTTCTCAACTTCATGTTTTTCCTGTTCGTTTCCTATATGTACGTGTACAAAAGAGAAATCACAGATTCTCTGGGGAAAGATTCAGAGAAAGCCATCGAGATTTTGGCTGTAAATATAAAGTGCGACGTAGATGTTATGGGCACCCAGTCCAAGTCGAAGTAGTGTGGACCAGCTTAACCATTAATAAACCTGAAACTGTATGCCGTACTACACTTAGAATTATTCTACCGTCCAAATAATCCATGGCCCATCTGTCCTTCGCTATGTACGTTCAAATTAGTAATATTTCTCCGTACCTCCTATCTTGTTGGCCGGAATTTTTTATCATGATTAGAAAATTGTGTTGACGAATCTGTGTATAGCGCTAAAAATTTAATCTCGAGAAATTTCCGCGCAAGTTACACCTGATATGTCGGTTTGTCCCGGTGCGACAGTCGACAACGACCCGTCAAAATTTTGAAGGTGAAGGGCATATAGTGAACCAGCCTGGAAAGTAGTCTAAATGTTTACAATAAAATTAAAAATAATTTGTAAAAATGGATATTTATATTAGTAAAAACTCCCTAAAAATTAAAGGACTTACATTCAAAGTCGCAAGGACACCTATTAGGTACTAGTGCAAGAAGAATTGTATTTATCGAGTTGTGCAAGTTTTATATTCTATTGGTTTATATTACAAAATTCGTTCACAAGTGTCCAATTTTCTTGTATTCATCGAGATGTGCAAGTTTTATATTCTATTGGTTTATATTACAAAATTCATTCAAAAGTGTCCAATTTCCCCCCTAAACTCATGATAACGATGATAAAAAAATAACATTTATTTTATGGAAAAATAGATATATTTATGTTTACTTATGTGCATGTATTTGAGGTTTTTTTCTTATTCAATCAAAAAAATTCTTTCATGTTTCCACTATTTGCCAATTAAATACATTGAATTTTTTTTTAAAATGCTAGGTATTAACACAAATATGTTGGTACATTTAAATTTGGTAGCGGTTTGGAAGTACCCATAATTACATTTATGCATCACTATAACACATGTTAAGTAAAATATGTCAATCATGATTTATTATTAGTAGAAAATATCATTCAGAAATTAGGATCATATCAAAATCTCATTAGTATTTTGGAAATTAACCTCATAAATGGTTTTGTTTGGGATAAATATAATTTTTTGAGTGGTATTCAATAATAAAATATATATTTTACAATTAAAAAATGATCTAGCATTTGCCAATAATATTGTTGAGTAGTTGAAAGGTATTGTGGATTATTTTTATCATCCACCCTAGCCTATCAACCTAAAATTTGATAACAACTTAGTATTTCACAGGGTAACTCACTATGTTTTTCAATAAGTTTTAACTACACCAAATAGTTCATGCAAATTTTCTTTGACACTAGTGTATAAACCTTTAAAAAATAAGGCAAAAATAATCAAAACCTAAGTGAATATTCACTATTAATACTTCACCTAGTTATAAAACATTCATGGTGAATACTTCGCCTATATATGAAATTTAACATTGTCCTCTATAAATATAACTTTTTCCCCTTTAAATTATACATCCACCATAGATTCATATAGATACAACCAATGTGAAAGTTGAATAACATTTTAATGTAATTCAAATAACAAAATAATCATTCATATTTAAATCCTTTTTAAATCTCCCTTTGTTTATATATACTAGCAATCGCACATACTGAACTGTGCGATGTTAATGCTAAAGGGATAGCGTAAGATGAGGTTGATTTTGAGGGGAAAAAACATAAAAGGAAGAAAAGGGATGTAGAAGATGGGGCTAGAGGGAGGAGAAGCAATCAGGAGAGGAAAATATTAGGTGGAACCATATTGTGGAAGCCCTCAGTCTTACAACGATGCTCATATGCAATAGGTGTACTTGTCGTCGATTGTTCTATAGGGAATGGGGGTACACTGGAAAGGGCATGTTGGCGATATAGTCTGGATATATCTTGAAAATAATGGTACAAGAGGGTCAGGATCCTTGACTTAATGTTTGGATGTTTATATTATTTTGTAAGAATTACTAATAACACATTCGAGCTAGGTGCAAGATCAATACAATATTAGGAAAAACAACAATATATGGTTATAAGAGATGTGGATTATGATTATAAAATGTATGATTTTAGAGTTGGCACAGGTCAAGCTTTTCAGAGGCACGAATGAAAATAGTGCAAAAAATAGCACAAATACTGAACATGAGAAATATGTAATATGGAGTTCCAACGTCCATGCTTGGATGTTAAATCAAACGTAAGATGTATTGATAAATTCTTCTAGTGTGCAAATATTATATAGTACAATTATCTTCTCACCCTTCTATGATTTTTTAAACTGAAAAGTTTCATTTACGAGATTTAAACGTCGTTGATAATATATAACAAAGATTGTTCTATAGATGTTTGTCGGTATTCCAGTAATACAAGGCAATATTCTACATAAATGGAACCTCTTTCAAACATTCAAAATATCAAACAACTCTGCAGCTCATTATTCTCGAGTGTGATGAAAGTCGGGAAAGTGGGCCATTTTGATACAAAGAATAACGCCTTTAATAAAATCGAAAGCAAAGTTTGAACATGACATTAATATTCTCAAGATGTCAAAAATTGAATCAGACAAAGAGGAAAACATTTTGTTAACATATGAAAGATAGATCAAAAGAAATTGAGTTCAAATCATATTGATTTGAGACAACAGAGAATGCAATAATATCTCATGAAGTATTCTTGCTTTGTAAAGAGTTACAAGAATCCTTGGAAAGCCAAGCCAAGAGATGAGATAAATATACTTGGTGAAGCAAAACTTTTATGAAATTACATAGACCATCAATGCATTTAGGGGAATTGCAAAAGAAGATTAGAAAAATACTTTGATAATTTCCTGATACACAAGCTCAAAAAACTAATTCATTTGAACTCTCAAAATAATAGATTTCACCGGTACATATTTTACTGTAAGAACATGGGATTTCTTAGATTTGACGAATATGATTTTTGGGATTCATAAGATTTTTTCTAATGGTTATAGAGGAGAGGGGAAGGTTGATTAGGGAAACACACTCATCCTGGAGCCAATCAACCATTGTGTTGGTAAAAGGATCATTTCCATTGTGGTGCTACCCTTGTTGTTATAAGGATCATGAACTATTGAGGTTTATATGTTATTGCAGACAAATCTAACCAATGCGGGATTATTTTTTGATTTCATGAGGAACTCCCCTTGTAACAACATTCTTGTTGACATAAGGATCATGATATGTTGGGATTTACATGTTGTAGATTTTCTTCTGATTGACAATGCAATAAACAACAATGTCAATATTAGCTAGAGATTTCAAAACTTGGTGAATAAGGCGCACGCCATCATAACCACATCCAATCAACTGTTATAGAGGGAAGATGCAAGATTGCACTACCATATAAAACTGAAATAGACGAAGTTTTTTTTGAGTTATGTAAGAGTTAAATAACTACTTATTAAAATTATCAATAATTAAATTTAATATTTAAATAACTAATCAGTGAATAAATTTATTTAATGAATAATAATATTCTATTTTCTTCCCAACATCAATAATGAATTTTAAAAACTAAAATTATTTAACCTTATATGATTTGTTTTTGCATTTTTGCTCTACATTTCCTTTCATAGTGGAATAAGACATGTGCAAAAACGAAAAGGCCATCCCAGGAAATCCAAAAGGGATATAGGGAAGAAGCAAAATTGGATGGAGAAGAACAACAGGAAAGGAAGATGGGTGTAGTAAAAGGCGTTTGAGGGTAAAGAAGGGCCATGGAAAGGAAAGAGGAATAGAGGATTCAATGTGAAAATGAAGTCTCTATGAAGAGCAAGACATGTATGTCAATCGAAATTAGGAGAATTCTCGTGTCGGGAAATATGCAGATGAAACTATAGAGGGAGATATCTAATAATGTAAGTAGCTGATGGAAAATGTTGCCAAGGTGAATACTTGTTTGAATTTGTAGCGTTTGACTTTATTGCCCATACCTACTCTAAGCTACGAAAAATAAAAATATACCCAAAGTAGAGGCTGATATTTTGGGTTTTTATTTAGTACTTAAATAAATTAAACACATCTCCTTTTTAATCACGGTGATGTTAACAAATGCTCATTCCCCCACTCTAACACACCCCACCCACAGCTGGGCATTTCCGGCACAAAAGTGGAACCACAAAACACTTCGTAAATGCGCTTGAAAACTGCAGCTTGGGTTCATATTGGAAATGGAATGGAAACACCTTTGTCGTTTCCAACATCTGCTCAATTGAATCAATGACCAAAATTAGTATCAATATATACACATGTCATACCAAGATTTACAGTTGTTGAGGGTCAAGCAAGAAACATGATACTTACTCAAACGTTGTTACGGTTGATGACGTGGACGGTGAAGATTTTTTCACTACATGGATGTTTATACGATAGACCACGTCAACGAGAAGGATTAAAATATTATGTCAGGGCCCCTACACTTTCCCTTTGTAAGCACACCTTTCGGTGTAATGAGTATATAAAAATACGACCAACATCACGAGCGCCCTTGGAATCATTCACAAAAGAGTATTTATGGGGAAAAACTCGAAAGTTTATTTTAACTTTAATGTTGCACTGATGTGAAGTAGGGGTTAAATTTAAGGACCACCTACATCTGTCCAACACTTTTTGGGTGACGACAAGAATTCAGTATTGTCCTTCAAAACTATGAATTTGTGTTATTCATAACAACTATTTAATATTTATCTAATTATTTTTAATATATATATATATATATAAGTTATTAAAAATGACGGTCACATATTAAATTTACAAGTAACGTGTGACAGTTATTTCAAATATTTGCAAGTATTTAATGGTTAAAATCAAAAAAGAACGTGTAAACGACCGTCAAATTTAACCCCTCAGAAGGAACAAGGCAATTAATTATTTGTACGTATCGAGAATTGTTAAAAAAAATTCAAGACTCAAAACTGCATCAATTGTAAGAGGGGAACAAACGCCAATGTCGATTTCACAGCAGAAAACATGATCTTGTGGTAAACACTTTAAACATGTTTATGCCACCACAAGCTCAACGGTCAACCTATTTAAGGTCACAATTTTTGCTCGACCTGCTAACAAGATTCCTAAAATATATGCTCCATTTGCATCATCAAGGTTGTGATAAAATCCATGAAACATGACCGAGATAACATCCCCAAACAATTGATGACATCAAATCAAAAGAATAATTTGTTTATTTGATGGCATCTTGTCGGAATCTGAAATTATTGACCACCGACATCCTTAAAATGCTTTATCATGTTCTTCTTAAATTCTTCTTGATTACTCCATAGTGATGTTGCATGATTGTTCAGTGGGGAGTCATTATTTGGTTCTCCCAAAAGGCTCTGAATAGAAAAAAGTATAGTTCAAACATCATATGTAGATGACCATTTATCATGAAGAATATCCAAGCATATGTTTCCAAATTGATCAATATTTGGATGGTAGCAATCCGTCTCAAATTCCACTTGTGGAGGCTTGAAAGGATATTCTGTAGGAAAACACAAAGAAAGCTTAAAATCCAGGCCCTTATAAACATTATCTTTTCCCCCATTTATTGTACCAACCCAAGAGAACATGTTATCAGCCTCTCGAAATGCTGAAACTCTAGGATCGCCACTCATCATTAATGCCATCAACTCGGACTGCAACCTTTGTGAAACAACATGGCTATCAATGGGCTTGGCCATTGCTTGCATTTTCTTGGAAGCAACCTATGCACTGGGCATTATGGGCATGTTGGCAGGAAAATTCTCTTACAACAAATATATCCAAATATGATAAAGAATGATTGTAAAGAAGAATAAATAATAATCACAATTAAAATCGTCCAATAAAAGGTAAAGCCTTGCAATACATAGTTTCAATTCTTAATATAAACAAAACATGACTATAAATCTACAGAAATAATAAGCTAAACCAATATTGTAAACAAGGAACTAAATCAAGAAATTCCTTATACAAAAAATAGATCCATCGATTATAAACCATGACATAGGATTGAACCGTAAAAAAATAAAATTAATACCTTGTTCAAAAGAATTACAATATATAGTTTCAAACCATAAAATAAACAAAAGAGGATCATTAACAACCACCCATTTATCTAACCTATCCCTACAAAAATTCTTAAACCTTGGACTGCAAAATCAAACCCTGGGCATATCATTAACCCTGTCGAGATCATTAATAAGTCATGAATGACAATTTATAAACATTTACTTAGTAGTACAATATATAAGTGATTATAAGAAAAGATTAATGCTAAATAATGGTTTCTTGATTTGTGCACCGTATTCGACGTCCTCTATTGCTTCATCTCCCCGTGTTAGAAGCCCCCCACCTCAACCCAAATATGAACAACGCCTTTCAATGTAAATATATTTTTAAAATCTCATGACATTCCTATTTCCTACTAAAGTACCTTCGCTTTAATCATAGATTACGAAACCATTAAAATTCTACTTTCTCGAGCAGCACTATCATCTTTCGTCTCCTCTAAAAAATGACTCCCTCACTAATGAACCTTTGCCAACTATCAAGTCTGCCTACTACATCCAAAGAAATTTAATTTTCAATACCATTGTACTTGACCGACATTTTAAAAGACCACGTTTAATGCCCACATCTCAGGTGTCCATATTCCACACGTCTCTTAACAAAATTTCAACGTGGAGATACTCACATATTTTTAAGACATATCTCTAACTTCAAAGAATTTGTTGTGCCCCAATTAACTAATGAATAGTGACCCCCATCCACTTCCACCAATTCAATCACCTCTTGTTCAAATGGATATTTTTTCCCTAGGATTCTATAGACAAATTTCTCAACCTAAGAGAGAGAGAGAGAAAAATGGAGCAATCGTTTATGGGATGGATCATAGGCTTGATGTCATTGATCTTTGCATGTAATGGTGTCTTGGCAAGTTCCCAGGAAAATCAAATTCTTGTGCAAATGAAGAAAAAAATTCTGACACAATGCCTTGACCAATTGGAAAGACTCCATTGATGCTCCTTGCAATTAGGAAGGGATAACCTGCCACAGTCACACATGCATGGCGACTGAGACCGCGGTCGAAAACAAATCTCTCAACGGCCCTCTACAAAGTTTGAAGAAAATCCACTTGCCCTCTACTGAATTGCGTGGGAAAATACCTCCCATGAACAATTGCAGTAAGCTTCAGTATCTCGACCTTACAACAAATTCTCTTTCCGGGACTCTGCCAGATTTGTCTCCGTTGCCATCCTTGCAGGTTCTTCATTTGACGACCAATGAATTCAAAGGTGAAATCCCTGCTTCTCTAGGAAATTTTAGTGAGCTGACAGTGTTGAACCTTGCCGAAAACGCATTCGCTCAGGGCAGAATACCTGGTAGAAAAACTAAATTGCAGGCCCACAGATCACAGACGAAGGCAAGGAAAAAGTCTCAATGTCGATGTGGGTACCCTGGAAAATAAAGATTCATCGTCCAGAGATCTGATGTTCTGCTTAGAAAAAATAAATCACAGATTGCAAGTCAGAGATCGGAAGGTCGGACGGTGTTCGGAACGGACGTCGACGTACGGGGAAATGCCGGCCGCCGATATACTGATAAAAAACGTAGCATAATTAAACGTAATTTTATTTAGAAAAGAAACATATTTTTAATTATTTATTCATCAAATTAATTATATCTATGAAATCTTAGTCCCATCTAAAATAAAGATTGACAAATATTTTTATTGAATATAAGCTATTGTTTTGGTCACTGATATTGGTATTAGATCTTTTTGGGGAAAAAATTATTTTGAATTCAAGAATGAATAAATTAGATGTATACTTTATTTTCAAAATACCAGAAATTTTGAATGGCAACAATCAACTAAGTTGCAGGGGAAACACGCAAATGTAATATAGTGGCCATACAATTTAATCCCAATGGATCCAAGTAAAATTCCAAACACATTCCTTCCATAAAATATGAATGTGAAAAAAAAAACTCATAAAAGTTTTATGAAAAGATGATCAGATAAAATATCCCATAAGAGTTTTTCAGAATGTTTGTACCATAAGTAACATGGAGGCCAAATTGAGTACTACCACTATTTTAATGTTGGAGTCTCACAAGTTGATTATAATAACACTATCACAGCTTCTAAATGCCTCTGTCATTTCTGCATAGCTCCACCTCCAAGACTAAAGTTGAAACACCATACATTACATAGATAAATGTGTAAAAATTTCGCCCCTCTCAAGCACGAAAACAATTATATCATCCATTTCATGTCCTCTATTTTCTCTTTCAATTACGGGAGGGAAAATTAAATATTTGAAACTGATTTCGGCGAGTGTGATGGTCTGAATATATATTAATGAAGAGCTTTTCAAGGAATTCCTAGAAAAATATGTGTACCAATTTGTATCTTCCAAAGTACCCTTTATTATTAAAATTTCATTATACAAATATGGTGATTTGTCATTGAAAATAAAATAAGTTAAAAAGGAATACTATTATAAGAATCTCAATGTGTTATTCAAACTAGCAATCGCACATGAGTAGTGCGATGTGAATGCTGTAAGGGATGCAATGGAAGAAATATTTGTGGAAAGAGGAAGGAAAAGAAGAAGAGTAAAATTTTGTTGGTCAAGGGTTTTTTATTTGTCGGTAATATGGAGGAAGAGATAGTGGAATAGAATTTAAAAATAGTACATTGGGTGGTGGTATATTGTGTGGAAATATTAGGGAGGAGTAGCCATTTATGGTGATTGTTCAAAAGAAATTACTTGAAATGTGAATACATCAAAGTCAAAGATTCCAATTGGATGATGTTCAATTTGTTAGATAAGACACAAACAAGAATGAAAATTCAGAAATAAGGTGGTAATTAAAAACCTACATGTCCCACACCTCTTCCATGATTGGAATAGTTCTTATCGAAATAATACTTGTTATATATGAATGCCATTATTATCTTCACGTCACTTGCATCATTCAAGTGAGTGCAAGTTGTGATTAAAAAGTCAAAATAGAAAATGTGGAAATTTCAATAGGTGTCTCATCCTAAACCCAACCACAATGTTTGCTCCTTGGTTGTCTCCCTTTCAATTGTAAGGTTGAATAAATGTAGGAAAGCAAGAAATGTGCAAACAAGCATCCTTACATAAAACTTAAGGTTCTTGTCCCAAGTTGAGTGGTGTATATGAAAACATGTTAGTGGGTGGTCAAGGGCCTTCTCTATAATACAACTGTATAGTTAACTGAGTTGGTCATAATTCAAACTACCATGGCCAACAATTCAGGATTCGGCGGTTTTATCTCCAGCCATTGATACACTAGTTGGCGCCATCCAGCTCTAAGTAGCATTGCCAAGGATCACAAATGAGAGGGCTTCAATTTGTTAGAAAATACAAATACATGAATGGAAAGTTAGTGAAAATTTTATAAGTAAATATGTACATGCACGACACATATTCCATGGGTGGAATCATTCTTACAACTATACATTTTATTATAGATAGCTAGGAGGATAAGGACAAGGTTTTTTTTTCAACTACATTTCTAGCGATGTCATTCATAAAAACCTGTTAGCCTCAATGATACAATAATAGTAGTCAGGATCATACTTGGGGGGAATTTGATGGAACGAATTCTCCTCATTCCTTTGTAATTAAGGCCAAGAAATATTTTTAAGCTTCATATTGGATAGATCTAAAGATCTTGTTTATAAATACCTTAATGTTTATATATATATATATATATATATATATATATATATATATATGAATTTAGTATTTAGGAATTGGTTGTTTTAAACAAGGATAATATATGTGAAGATATACATATAAGGGGAATATTGTTCTATGTCAAGATACATTTTAGAGATAAGAACACATCGAGCGGAGTCATCATCCAAAGTCAAGTCATTGAAGTTGTTGAATTTGATAACCACAAAACAAAGGTCTGATCATATAGTTTTGTGTAATTTTTATAGACCATTGGGTTATGCCATTGTCCATGCTCTCCTATGCAATAATAGGTATCATTTTTAATATTTTACTTTTGGATTTTTAGCCAATAATTTATCCTTAACAATCCACGTTCTTAACACCGGATAAATTTGAAGTACTATCATATTTATCTATATTACAAAAGGTTTTCATGATGACTAATCATGCATCGAATTAACCCAGGCTTAGAATTTTATCACCAAGGTTTGAACACATGACCTTATACTACTCTCATCACAATTATTCTGCCATCTTGTTTGAAAAATATACGAAAACACTAATCATTATTTGAGTGCAATCCATTGGTGTATTGCATGGGGAGATGGGCTTTTTGGTCATGTTGGAAAGTTTACATCATCATCGCTTGTAGATAGAGAAATTGCATATGTTTTAATTCAAAAATATACATGTTTTATATATTTATTCTATACTTGGTTCGCATCGGAAATATTTTTGTTGAATTTGGCTCCTTCTTACGATTTCGTGCTTGGAATTTCATTGTTTTCCACCTACTAAAACTCTTTGAAATCAAAATAGAAATTTTATAGGGAAAGGGTGTCAGACCTGAATTTGTCATGTGGTGGTAATTAATGGATTCATTGAACTTCAATTATCATAGGGATGCTTCAGAGAAGAAAACATAGCTCAAACCCTTGGTACAATCAGTTTCTTGGTTCGCTAGCAATGAGAAAAGATCCTTTCTTGTAATCATGGATGCTATGGGGAGATTTTAACAACATGATGGATGTGTTTTCATGTATCTGGAGGTTTAATATCTTCATTCATGGCAGAGATGATCGGACTAGTGAAGAAATGGAGGTAAGTAAAAGTGATTTTATTGTTTTGCTTCTCGGTAGTGATGTTTGAGTGCACATATGACGTAGAAGTAGTTAGGTTGAAAGCTAGATGTTTAAATCTTTTTCTTGGGGAAATTTTTATTTTCCCCTCTGTTTACATGGAATAGGGACAGGAGGGAAACAAAAATGTGCCTCAACCTAGATGTGACAAGTGTCTTATTAAAAAATTTGCTAATTGTGAAAATCATACTTGTGAGAGAGAAGACTTTAAGATGATGTTTCCAGAGATACATGAGTTCATTTTGGGTGAAGTATTATATGATTTTTACTCCCAAAATAATTATACAAACATTGTGATGGGTCTCATAATTAATGTCGGCCTGAAACTCATTGAAATAGCTCTTTTTGCTTCAGGACAAAAGGGTGTGTATACACAGCATGAGATGCCCTGAGAGATACTTGATTCTTGTGAAATATTTGAAACTTCCATCATGTAGACGGATATTCAATATTTAATATTATTATTTTATTATATTATAACTCCTTACAGGTCTTTCGTAATCATCTGGGGAAGACTAGGTATTGATTTTGACTATACACTTCCTGCACCTTAGAAACCCGCTATTACACAGCTTGTTGCTAAACCTATGAAACTTCCCTAAAATTTCCTAAATCAGTTCCAAAATATTTTAATCTATTTAATACCACCTCACGGTGAGTGTGGGCCTTTGGATTCATCCCATTAGATCCACATCTAGCCTGAAACAACTAAAATTTTCCTTTCTATGCCTTCCAGAAGACTAGTGTTTGAAAAACATTCATGGTATGAGATGAATGACCTTGAGAAAAAATTGAAAATAAAATGAAAATATTGTTCAACATATTGGAATCAATTACAAGGTGAGTATGAGTATGGTATGGGAGGAAAACTAACAAGGGAGGAGGTTCAGAAAGACTCGGGAGAATTTTTTCACATTTAGGTAAGTTGTCATGCTTAAAAGTTTGAAATTTCTGTGCAACACATTTTCATGACAACAAGAATAATATAAAAATTAATATAACATGAATATATAAATTTTTAGTATCATAAATACTTCATAATATCCATCCTCACCAAATTTGGTGTCACCTCCTTTACTGTAAGTATCATGGTGTGTGTGTGTGTGCGTGTGTGTGTGTGTGTGTGTGTGTGTGTGTGTGTGTGTATGTGTGTGTGTGTGTGTGTGTGTGTGTGTGTGTGTGTGTGTGTGTGTGTGTGTGTGTGTGTGTGTGTGTGTGTGTGTGTGTGTGTGTGTGTGTGTGTGTGTGTGTGTGTGTGTGTGTGTGTGTGAACCAATAAAATCATTCATTTTGGAATAATTAAAGCGATAAATGAAGGTTGAGAAAAAAAAATCTCATCCAATTAAAAATCAAGATTAGGTTAGTATGAAGTCAACTTTCATTATGGCCTAACCCATATTAGGATAAGGATAATGGTATATGGGGGTTTATATATTGATGTGGACTAATTTTATAAATGAAATTGGAATTAATTTTCTCAACAAATGAAAATTTTAAAGTTGTAAAAGCAATTCCAAAATGAAATGAGAATAATACACATATCACTTTTAGGGTAGTAAGACATGAATAAAAAGTCAAAGTTTTATTATATTGGAGGGAAAAAAAGAGGATATGGGATTCCCGAACAAGAAAACATAATCATCTTGCAACCAATCAACCATTATGTTAGTAGGAATTCCACTTCCATTATGACATAAAGATCATTATATATAATGTTTTATCTACTAATGTGGACCAAGCCTATTAACCAATTTGGAATTATGTTTTTCAGTGAATAAAGATTTTAGAGTCATAAAATAAATTCCAAGATACACTCAAATGAGAAGGCATATCAAACAAGAGGTAGTGAGGCACATATTTAGAGTTAAAGTTTGATTCAAACAAATCCATAAAGGAAGAGATGGAAGGTCCACAAAAGAAATCATACTCATCCTACAAGTAATCAACCATTATGCTAATATAAAACCCACTTTCATTGTTCGATAACACCTATTGACCTAAGGGTTATGGTGCATTAGGGTTAATATATTTAAGCACCACCAAGCCTATCAATCAACCTGGAATTAATTTTTGCATTGAATGATGGTTTCAGAGTTGTATTAGAAATTTCAAGATACACTTAAATGAAGATTTGTATTAGACTCGTGGTAGTAAGGAATGTATATACAGTAAAAGAAATTGAAATTAAATCCCGATAGGAGAAGAGGGGAAAACCTATAAATAAAATTTGCACATCTTGAAACTAAAGCTCTAGTTTTTTACGTGCCTCATTATGATGACATGTCTTTTTAAAAAAATAGTGTTCTTATGGCTACTATAAATGGAAAAATGCAACCCTTAAATGAGCCTCTCAAATTTTAGGTGGTTCCTCCTCAAGATGTTATTTCTCTCATTAATGTGGTAGGTGATTTACAATATAAAATTCTTACTTTGACCCTACAAAGTAAGACTTACTACATTGCAATTTGTTCTAATACTAGAAATGACAACCCTATTTAGCATAAAATATTCAAATCCTCCTCTGCTCATGATATTTTCAATGTGTACATTTCAATCATTTGATGGGACATTCGATCCTTATCTACATCTTGAATACTATAGATTAAATGTCTTCTATAACAATCATAGCTTGCTTCATAAATCTTTCTTACAAATTTTAACATTGGTGATGCACAATATTGGTTTACCTACCTTCCTAGTAGATCTATGAGCATATATTTGGAGCTTCAAGGAGCCTTTCTCATCAACTTTATAGATAATAAGGCTCCTAATATTACATAAGAGTGTTTACCCTCTTTACACTAAGGAATAACCAAGCCAATTACTAATAATATCTTACTTATTAAGGATATTGTGCAATAATTGATTCGTCAAAGCATATAATTATGTCCCACTTTTTTTGCACTTTTTATACCTATGTCAGGAAAAATTGATCAAGCAAAATTTTACACAGGAGAGATGGAGCAGTTGGTTCGGTCATACGAGCTCACATCCAATTTCAAAAATTAGGCTGCAGGCAAGATCGTCAATAGATATGCAAGGTCGGAAAATGAAATTGTTAAGCGAATGTCGAAAGACATTAGAGCTCAAGAGGAAGGATGAAACGATCAAGTTTTTAATTTTTTTACATTTTTGGCACTTCGAATAAACACAAGGCAAAAAATGGGAAGTCAATGTCCAAAACCTGAAATCTCGAAAGTCCAAAATTTTGAACTTTCAGATTTCAGAACTCTTAGGCGCAAAGTTGGAAAATTGGCCCCAAATGTTTAAAATCCCGAAGTCTAAAAGTCTGAATTTTGGACTTTTAGGATTTTGGGGTTTCAGAGACCTTGGGATGCATGCCAAAAATGATGCAGAAATGTTTGAAATCCTGAAGTCTGAAAGTCCAAAATGTTAGACTTTCAGGGTTTCAGGAATTTTGGGAATTGTGCCAAAAAAGCATCAAGAAAATTCCCAAAATCCTGAAAGTCTGAAGTCTGAAATGTCTGACTTCAGAGTTTTAGGGTTTCAGACTTTGGAGTTTTGGAAGTCTCGATCCCCAAAACACAATAATCACCCCTCCATGTCTGAAATCTCAAATTCTGAAAGTCCAAAATTTCAGACTTTCGGAACTCTTAAGAAAAATTGCCAGATGAATAATAACCCAATCTCTGAAATGGAAATGTCTGAAAGTCTAAATTTTGGGATTTAGGAGGTTGCATGCATTTTTGACTCTGAAGAAATACAGAGCCAACAACCCACCATTTTTGTAGAATGACATCTCAAACTTCAGATGGCCATATCTTTTGACTGGAATGTCAAATTTGAGCAAGAGAGGACCTTTTGGAAATCTCTCGGCATCTTCTACGCAACTATTACTAGATATATTTAAATTAGTGAGGCCAAGTTTTTCAAAATGAAGAAATACAATTCACCATTTTTGGGGTTTCAGACTTCTCACCTACTACCATAATGAAGGTATGGGCTTTCTTTCCTTCCCAACAAGGAACAACACATGGAGGCATGGGTTTTGTAGTAGAGCCCATCATTGTTGAAGGCAAATTCAATGCATTTCTTGAGTGGTTTGGAGCAAGAATTAGAATTCTTCTCATCTCCTTCTCTCATTCTTCATATATATTGTAAGGAGGGAAATTTTTAAAAAGGTTGGAATTTTTTGGTTTTGCACCCTCCCTTCTTCTCTTGTCTACAAGTGAATTTGTGGAGTTCAAACCTCCCATTTCAAACTGTAATGCAACTTTTTTCCTTGTGGCCATTGTAATGGACTCTATGGAATTATTGGAGTGATAAAATAAAGTTTTTGGATGATTTCAACCCTCTCTTATGTTCATTGTATCTTCCTGATCTCTCATTACAATCATGGTTATCTGTGCATGGTGGTTGTATTACACTTTTAATGGTTTGTGTTTAATTGCAAAGCAAGTGTTCAACATTCCTTTGGTGCATCAACTCTATTAATTTAGGTTTATTTTCTTGCATCTTCTTATTTCTATCTCCTTGGCAAGTTAGAGTAGGTTTTAGAGTAGATCCTCTGCAAATTGTATGTGTGCACCTGAATAGAGGAATAGGAACTGGCCTTCATTTGGAGAGCTCTCTTTCAAAGTCCCACACTTTGGTAGAAGCTCCATGTTATGCAATCACATAGAGAGTCTCAACCCATCGAGTTGCAAATATTTAGGGGTGCTGTGATTATACATCAAAAGACATTCTGACCCATCATTTTTCATCTTTATTTTTAGGATTTGATGTCTATTTGAGTATTTTGTAGGTCAATACTTCATTACATGTTTCCAACAAGCTCAGTGAAAATTGTGTGACATACTAGCGAGCAAAGGTGAAGGAAAATGAACACCTTACAACTAGTCAAATGTGGTTTTCTAAGCATTTTTTGTAGTATTAGGTGCCTATTGCAAGTGGATGGCACCTACAGGTGCTCCTGTCCAACTTATTCCTCCATATCTACATTTTTTGTAAGCTTCGGTGTGATAGTTTATGTTTCAGATTGGCTAGTTTTCCAACATTGTACACCTTCGGGGTCTGTACAAAATAACTAAGTCATTATATCTCATCTTTGCACTTAGGGTTTGATATTTCCTAGCTTAGTTTTCTTGGGTTAATTTTTTAATTTAATTTATTACTCTTTTATTTCTACAATAGCAATCACATTAGGCATATTAAATACATATTTTTCTTAATCAGTAGCTAAGTGCATGATTTGTTGTTTACATTTGTCCCCAGTTTATGTTGTTGAGTTAATACTTAATAACAAAAAGTAGATAGAAGATGCATATCTTTTGATCCTGTAGAGCATGTGGTGAATATTGTGCCGAGTGGACAAGTGAAGTAATTACAAAGTGAATTGTGGAGACTAGGAAAGGAAAGTGACCCTAGGGATGAAGCGTATATGTTGCTTGTACATATTTTAATGCTTGTATTTGTGTTTTTTAAGTTGCTTATTGTTACGTATTAAATATGGACCTCCAAAAGAAGAGAGAAATAGGATTCAAAGTCCTATATATGAAACATCTTAGCAAAGTATGTAAAATTATGAAAGTATATAAAAAGGAAAAGTTGCATCTGATATATAAGAGTGTAAGGGATCGGAAGATGTCTTCAAATTCTGTGAAGGGTGATATTTTTTGGTGATCTCATGTTAAGACCAAGTGTTTTGGGTGGGGTCATACTAAGTGCAATTTTTTTGGGTGATCTCACACCAAGGAGCAAGTGTCGGCGAGAGAGGTCTAGTTTCAATCTCCTTTCATAAATCTTCCCAATAAGCACCACTACATATGGTGCATCCCAATTTTGTTCACGTTTTTCTTTTTGTCTCGATTATTCTAAATTATTTCTGATTGTACTAGTTTTAGGATGTAGAATGCATTCTGTAACTGAACGATTGTTATTATAATTGTATAATTTCTCTAAAGTCTTATGTTAAGTGTGTTAATCTAAAAAAATTATTGTATCCACCCCAAGGACATTAGTTCCCATGAGTGGTCAAGAACAGTCAGGAACTAGTGTCTGAGTCTGGGCGCTAGTGTCTGTACTATGATTATATCCGTGCAGGGTGGAGTGGATGTGCATAGTATAAATCAATGCATATGCAAAAATAGTAGGCTAGTACATGTGTTAATAGGAAAATTATATAAAGAATGCAATATACAATGTAATAAGCATGTGTCAACAAGATAGACCACAAAAAGAACGTTTCAAACAAGGGAATTTGTTCATAATGTCACCAAGAAATCAAGGTCGAAGCAACTAGAAACATACAATGATTATACAATACATAGGGCATAGCCCGCAAAAAATAGCATATAGTACTAAACAAGATCAAACAAAGTGTGACAGATAGCCATGGTTGTATATAGTCCTGGAAGGAAAATTCTACACAGGGAGAACCCATTAGAATGTTAGAAAGATAAATAATATGTCAAGAGCATGTATATAGAAGTGAAAAATTAGAGCGACATATAACGAGAAATAGTGAATAATTTAGCAATAGAACCTGGAATGTGTAGGGTGTGAGAGTAGTAAAAATAGATGCCCCTAGAAGGCTTGGTAGGACTAGTAAAAGGTGCAGTGCCAAACATCATTGCATCCTATAAAAATCTATAAAATACCAAGTGAATGCACATGTGTGTATATATAAATATAATGACATACTAAGAATTCGTCTATCATAGAAAATAAAGTGTAACATATAAATAGAATAAGCTAGCAAGAGTAAATATAAACAAGATATGCAAATTTAGTGTATGAGTGTGATGGAATGGTATGCAATGTTTAATTGTGATAGGAACAACATGCCCTCTACTATATGTGTATGAGATGGGGTTCCTTTATAAGAGAACCCTAAAAAATCAAGAATAAACCATAGAACAAGAGTGCATCATTGGGTAATGGTATGAAAAATGTGTGCTTGAAAGATAGAACATGAAGCATAACGTGTGAAGAGTAAATGTGGAGAGGTTTATTTAATATTAAAACCCTCATCAGTTGAATATGAACTATGGCATGAGAGTGCATCATAGGGTAATGATGATAAAAGTTGTGTATTAAGATGTGTAAGAGTAATAAGAAAGATTCATTGTGAATAAGTGAGCATGATAGTAGATACTATAGAAAACTCATGATGCTAGGAGAGGGAAATAAACTGTGATTCCCTCCCAAGTGTGAGAAGGATAGAAGACTGTCCCATGATAGTGAAGGGTAAGGTACCTCCAACCGATATCAGAGGAAATAAAGGTGTGTGATGATGCTCTAAGATCAATGGAGTATGAGGTTGTGATGTGTATGTGAGTGAGACATTCATGGTAAAGGAGGTTGTGAACACCTATTTGAAGGAGCTTCCAAAGTAAGGGACTTAGGCCAACGAAATGGGATATTGGACTGATGAGGACGATGAGGTCAAGGTAGGTCTTTTAAGAATATGAGAACTAGGTGTAGAGTGTGCCTTAGATTTGAGAGTTGTAGGAGGCTTAGATGTTGTAGTTGGTGGAAATATGTGATCAAGAATAGGCTTAGGAAATGGTCCACATTGTGGAACACCTTAAAGAGTGATAAATTACTTATTTTGAATTAACTTGAGACACAAATTATTCAGGGAGGGAATGGATAGGGAAACATGGAGACAAGGAACACCTAAGAGCATGTCAAAACCTTTTATTGAAGATGCCACAACAAATGGAAGAAACATGGTAAGAGGCCCAAGTTTAACGGGAAACTTGATGTAGCCAAAATAATTAGGAATGGGATATGTGATATTATATAGTAGAAATTTGATAGCCATGAGAAGTGTAATAGAGAACACATTAGTAGGATCCGCTGGATAGATCATGGCGTTATTGACAATATATGAGCCAATAGAAGCACTGATATGTAATGAATCATAAGTGAATATAGCACAATATTCATGATCTTAAAATGAAATGGTTGGTGGTGATGCATCAACAGAAGTGACAAGGAAGTCAAGGGGTCCTGATGAAGGAGGGGGCATAACTTGATATGTATGATTAGAAGAAGAATCAGGAGCTTGTGTGTCATACTTAGTCAAAGGGTCATTAAAGTTCTTTTAGATTTTTATTATCATTAAACGACTTAAAATTAGATGTCTTAGGGAGCTTGAGTCAATTATTGTAAATAATATCTTGAATCAGATGCCTGAGAATGAAGCAGTGATCAATATAATTCCTAATGCATTGGTGATAGTCACATTTAGAATTTTCATCATAATTACGGCCACATCAGTAAGATGGATCAAGATTAATCGGTAGTGGAAAATTGATTATATTTATTTTGATGGGTTGAGTAAATAGAAATAAAGGTACATAGGGTAATTTGGTGAAATTATGCTTTGGAGGTTATCATTGAAGATTTTTAGGTGGAGATAAAAAATTTACAGCTTTTTTTCTTTGGTGGGCTTAGGAAAAGGATTGAATTGTGATTTATCTTGACACCTATTTGAAGATGATGGATTATCTTTATATTTGACTTTTCCCATAGATATAATTTTAGCTTCACACATTTTGAGCATATAACATAATTGATCAAATGAAGGAGAGGTCTCAAAGATAATACACTCCTGCGGTGGTGCTAAGAGGCTTTGAACAAAAAAATATCAGTAATGTAAATACAAGGACTAAAATGTTGTAAATGAACTAAAGCAATATGAAATAAATGTAGAAAAACTATTCTAAGTTAAATAAAATCCTAATATGAAAGAGGGGAGTAAGCTAAAGACTTAGCTGATAAGAGGAAACTATTGCAAGTTGTTGCAGATCTGGAACTGTAACTCTGCAATGCAAACAAACACTCAAGGGCCTAGCGAAGGGAGAATCTAGGTTTTCTGAGATGACACAGGTGCCTGAGAGTGTACTAGAGCACCTTGGTCAGCAATCTGGGCACTATAAATAGTATAAATACTCAAAACTATAATCCAACATGATCGCTAAGTGTCTCTAAATACTCACGATCTATCACACTTGATTCACCAGATGAACTAGATGAGGCCCTCCATATGAAGAAGAAAAAGAAGGGGTCAAACTGACCTCATCTACCAAACTAGTGGATGTATCGCTAAGCATTGCACTACATTATGGAACTGAATGTAGTTCTAGTGAGTGTGTATATCATGCCCTAGGAGCTCTCGTGCCAGTTTTAATTTGTGAAATACTGAGCTATGGTAGCTATAGAATATGTAGATATTAGAATAGAATGAATAAAATCCCTCCTCCTCTAAGAATGTGTGTGATGCAAACTTTCCTAGCTTGAATGTATGGTGCTATATGGATGCCAGATGGTGCAATGGATGTAGCCCTAGATAGAGTGATAGTAGTGATAGGATGCAATGACCTAGGAACCTTATTATGGTATTATAAGCTTTATATATATAGGGCTCTCAAGTTTATTTTCTTAATTAATCTCGAAAATGTCAACTGAGGAAAATATAAAGATGACCAACAGCTAGAAGTGACCCAAAAAGGAGTGAAAGAGGCTGAGCATAGATCGAGGTACCGAGAGTGGGATTGGAGAACCTTGTGGCACCCCAGTATAGGGTATGGCACTCGGAATCAGGGCTAGAATCTTGAGAAGTTATAAATTGGGTGAGAGGTATTGGGAAATTGGCAGGAAAGAAGAAGTAAAACATAAAACAAAGATACTAAAAGGTTGGGACTAACTGGTACTTTGTACACTTGAAAACCTGCTAAATAATAGTATAAGACTGGGATAAATATTATCTAATAAGCAATATTTGTGTCTACACTCGCCCCCACTTTATGTTGGTGAGTGAACAGCTCAGTAACATAAAGTTGATAGAAAAGCATACCTAAAGTCCATGCAGAGTGTAGAAGAAAACACGCCGATGGACTAGAAGTGTGGAATTAAAAAAAGAAAAAATGTGGAGAAGTGTGGATTCTAAAGATGAATCATTTGTAAAAAGTGATGAGAGTGAACCTAGGGAAAAATGTGTGTGTAGTTGTTGCATATATGTGGTGTATTTGCATGGTTAGTATGGAAAGTACCATCACGGTGTGTTGTCATTTTCGTTGTTGTTGTTCTCCTTGTCATTTTCATTGGTGTTGTCATTTTCATTGTTCGTTGTTGTTTCCCACAATTTGAATTTTTTTTCTCATATGGTGGATTTGCAAGGAGAAAACGATCACCTAATCCACGTGTAAAAAAAGGTGTAGAAGGATATCTTGTTATGTCACAAGTTTTTCAAGAAATCTCACACCACCTTGGCTGAAGAAGTGTATGGAGGAAATGCTCGGTGTCCTCCATCTCTAACCACTTTTGCTGCAATTTTTTGAAGATATCTCTATACTACACTAGTTTTTTGGGAGATCCTATGCCACTGGACAGAGAAGTGTAGAGAGGCCACCCATTGTAACCCCTAAGCATGTTACCGCTCCTCAAAATTGTCGAAGGACACCATGTCCAGATAAGGACATTGTGTATGGAGTTCATAGACGGGTCTGAACTCACTCGTTGTGTGTGAACTAGTGTAGATACGTTGTGTTAGTAGAAACCCTCAATGAATCCCCCCCTCTTTGGGGGTGCATGTGATGACCCTGGAAGGAGAATAGGACCAACCACACTATGACCTTGTTATAAACTTATCCCTATAGTGGGGAAGGGAAAGCACTTGGTAGACACCAAGGCGCACACAAAAGGGGATGACTAAACAATACAAGTGTTAGTATGAACACATGCATATAAATAAGTGTAAAAGACAAAGATAATGTAAAAAATACTAAGAAAAGTAGTTTAAACTTGAAACAAATATCAAGAAGACTACACAAAGTGGGTTACAAATAAGGGACACCACTCATGATGTCGCAAGATATGCAATGCCATCATGGCCGGAAATAGAAGACAAATTTGCACACAAGCAAAGGGTAAAGCCCACATATAATAGAAAATAACACAGACAAGTAGAAATACAAGTATTCATGGGAACATGTAGTCCTGTAAAACAAGTGATGCACATGGAACACCCGTTAGCATGTTAGAGTGAAAAGCAATATGTCAAAGTGTGTAGAAGCAAGTACTAAAAGATGCTAAGTACAAAATGAAATAATAACACCTGTACTACTTGCTTCTAAACACTTTGTTGACGAGTATAGTAAGGGTAGAAGGAAAGCATCCATGCCGCATATAAATGTCATGTACCTGTGATCACACTAAACAAAGGCGTAAACACACATGTGTGTAAGATAATGACATATAGGAAAGTAAGCTAACATGTGTCATAAAGTGAACATGCAAAACACTAGTAAGAAAAATTAAATGCTACCAACACAATGCAGTATGTTATGGATGGATGAAATGGAATGCAGGATGGAATGATAGGAGAAACATGCCACCCCTGTGTATGAAAGTGTATGCAGCGAGGTTCATTTTTCTCCCCATCAGAATTCAAGAATGAACCATAAAGAAGAGTGCATCATTGGGAAATGGTCAAGTGGTGTTGGTTGTGTCTAGTGAGTCGTGATGAGTGTGTATGTGTAGTGGTGATGTAATGGGACATGTGGAGAGATGATGTGTGCGAACCCTATAGCCGAAGTGTATATCACAACTTTGTTGATCGGAGGAGTGATGATTTATCCCTAAGCGTATATCACTATAAGATGAATGGATGAGGATGAGTGGTATGGAAAAATAAATTATGTGGACCCTATATCCTAAGCATATACCACGACTAGGTTGAGTTAAGGAGTGATGATTTAGCCCTACACGTATATAACTATGAGATGAATGGATGGGAATGCATCATAAAGAAAGGTGTGCGTGGACCCTATAGCCTAAGCATATACCATGAATCGGTTGGATAAAGGAGTGATGATTTATCCCTAAGCGTATATCACAACAAGATGGAAGAATATGGTGACGATCTATCCTATGGTGTATGTCACTACTAGATGGGTGATGAGGGTAGATGAATCGTTGATAAGTGTTAGGAAATAAGGGATAAAATATGCGGAACAATCCCTCATAGAAATGCAACAGTAGAAACTAATATGCAAAAAATATTACAGATCTTAAATAAAAGTGCAAAAAAAAAATAACACAACACAAAGGGATAATATTTAATATGGTTCACCCAATTTGGGCTACGTCCACCAAGAATTACTTTCTCATATTTTATTACAAACCACCACTCTCTCAATACAATACCCAGATCTGTTTGGAGCTATGCTCAACAAAATCTACAGAATTCACACCCGAATTCATACAAATCTGCAATGTTACATCATACTTACCATATGAACAAAACTACATAAGTAGATAACTACTAAAGCAGTTTTACAAAACCATGGGTATCAAAACCATGGGCCAAAACTGTCCCATAAACCTATGGGTCAAAAATACCACTAATATGAGAAAAGCATGTTTCCTAGTATATCAGGCACATTTTTCGAGGCCAAATTTTTTTTTCTTAGGGGTTGTGCCCCCAAATCCTTGCGAGACAACTATGGAAAGTGTACAGTACTCTTAGTGTACAATTTTCAACACTTTCACACATGAAAACATGCTCCACAACCTCACAACAAGATGGAAGAAGAAGGTGGCGATCTATTCTATGGTGTATGTCACTACTAGATGGGTGATGAGGGTGGATGAAGTGTAGATAAGTAGTTTGTGGGTAACATAAGGTTATGATTTTAGCACTAAGCGTATACCACTATGTGATGAATAAGGTGAGGGTGGTGATTTATCCTAAATCGTATACCACTAAGTGATGAGTAGGATAAATGATGATGTAATAGAATGACCTAGAATATGATGATAGGATAGGTGATGATTATATGTAATAGGATAATGTATGATAAGGAAAGAAGTGGTGATTTAACCTAAAGTGTATACCACTACATGATATGATGATGAGTATGGGTGTTGATATAGCCTAGAGCGTTGGTCACTAGTCCAAGGAATGTGGTATGATGATATGTCGCATGTAGGTAAGGTCCATTTTATTGGTAAACCCTCAGTAGACAAGTATGGACCGAGAACTAGAGTTCATCATAAGGTGGTGAGTGCAATGCGTAGAAGACAACATAGTGTATACGACCAAGGTAGGTGAATATGTGGTGTAGAATGTGCAGTGGGTATGGAGTGTAATGTAATAAACACGTAGGTAGAAGGAGAATGTGTAATGCTGATAGATACAACTAGACCCAAGTATAAGGAAATATAGTGTAGGATGTAGGATAGGTAATATGTATGAATGTAATCATAGCAATGTATAGAAATCCTGGATGGAACGATGATGTGTGGAACTAGACCCAAGTGTAAGGGAATCTAGTGTAGCGTGTATGATTTAGATGATGTATAAATGGCTAGTAGATGAGGTATGTATAGGATAATGTATGATGTATCTGTATAGGTTTGGTAGTGCAGTGTGTGGAGTTCAAGGTAATGGTAATCCCTCAATAGTCCAATGTGAACCGAAGCACCAGGGTGCATCGTCAAGCAACGAGGGTGTGATAACGAGGGAGTGGGAGGGTTGTTTAATGGCTAGGTCCCCTCAACTGGGTAGGAAAACGTAATCAAATAATGAGGGCAGCGGATGGATGTCCATTGACCCATACTTAAGACGAGGATGTGTGAGAAAGATGTTATAATAATCCCGATATAGGAGATAAGTGTTGTGCAAGAAAATGAATCTGATATGCATGCAAGGGGTATATGAAAGATGAACATCGGGGTGTAGTAAAATGCAGAGGTGGTGGAGATCGAGGAGATGTCATGCTTAAAGAAGATGACAATTGACGTGGAATAAAATGAGACAGTGATTCATGACGAGATGTAATAATTGGTTTAGGAATAGGCCTATATCGATATATAAGACTAAGAGAATGAAGTGGTCGTGTACAGGCTAATTGAGGCGGTGACGTAGGAATAAGAAACATAGGTGGTGATTGAAGAGGAGTTGTATGAGGGAGAGAAAGAGGTATAGGAAAAGCAAAATGAGAGTGCAAGCATGCTGGAGGTGAATGACCGATGCCATCGATGGAGACATCTTGGTTTTCGTGGATGAACTTAAGGTGCAAGTGGTTGATGGAGACAATAACTTGAGATTTATGGATCCAATTTAAGCCGAGAAGTAGGTCATAGTGGTATATGGCTTGAGTAATGACGCAAGGGAGGAGAAGAGTGAGAGGATCAACTATTATAGGTAACTTATCGACAAAATAAGGCCTCTTGAATAGAAAGTCTATTTGTAATGGGCATAACCAAGAGATCATAGAAGAGAAAAGGAACATGTGCTAATAGGAGACGATAGGTAAATCTTAGTGTTATTGATGGGGATTGAGGTGATAAGAGAATGTATGTATAAATGGTTGGATGTGAATGTAGCGTGATAGTCAGCATGAGAGAAATAAATAATGGGCGGGGTCATATCAGTGCTGACGACTAAGAATTCAACTGCTCCTACATTGGGAGGTTGTGTGGCATGGTATGTATGATTAGCAGAGGATTCTATAGCCTTTTTGTCACTTTGGTTGGATTATTTATTAAAAAATTTGACTTTACCCTTGTCCTTAGTGAGAGGAGGGATAGTAGGTGCATGGAATTCAAGTTGGTCATTGTTAATTAGATCTTGGATAAGTCCTTGAAGTTTCATACAATGGTTAGTAGAGTGGCCTACACAATGATGGTAATCACAACAAAAGTTTTCATTGTAATTGTGTCCTTTAGGCTATGATGGGTCTAACTCGAGTTATGGAGGGAGGGTGATGAGTTTGCTATCAAGTAGTTGTGTTAATATGAGATTTGGTGCCATAGGGAGGGTTGTAAAAGTACACCAAGGTGGTTGGGATGGTGTCTCCTTAAAAGGTGTAAAACTATTGACTATGAGGTTAGTGTCGATAGACTTAGAGGTAGAAGGTTTAAATGGTTTATTGGTTCGAAAATGAAAGGATGGGGATTGTTCTCGATACTTTAGCTTTCCAATAGAGAGAATCTTAGATTCATGAAGCTTAAGAGTATGACATAGTTGGTCAAAGAAAGGAAAAGATTCAAAGAGAACACTTTCATAGAGAGGAGGTAAAAGGATTTGTATAAATAAATATTATAAGTCCGAATTGGAAAGGACATTAGTCATTTTCGCAAGATTATGGTTGTAGTGCAGAACATAGTTAGATAATTTCTCATTAGGTCCATGTTTGATTTGTGCTAATTGGGCATAGGTCATCTTAGAATTGATGTTGATGGAAAATTGTGTGAGAAAATCATCGGTGAGGTGAGTAAAGGAGGTGATGGAATGAATATGTAAATCATAGAACCAACGCATGACATAGTCTTGGAGACTGCAAAAAAAACATTTGGCTAATAGGAGGTGATTATCTAAAAAATCGGGACAGGTAACATGAAATGCACGAAGTTGCTCATGTGGGTCACCGTGTCCATTAAAAATGGGCAATTTAGGGGTGAAAAAGCTAGGAGGAAAAGCGTAAGTAGAGATAAGAGATGAAAATGGGGCATGTAACAACAAGGTAGAATCTAAAGAGGGAGATGTGGTAGCCTATTGCAACTTGTGAATTTGAGCCTAGAGATCGTGATACAAGGAGGTTAAATCTTGATTGCTAGTTGAGGATGTTTTTCTCTTATGTGACACCAAAGGAGGGGTAAAGTGGTTAGTGGGAGTGGGAACTGAAACCAGAATAGTAGAAATGGGTGAAATCGTAGAGACGGTAAGTTGACTAGGAAAGGTTGTAGAAGGGTGGAGCTCAGCCAAGTTAGTGGCCTTTTCACGAGCCACATGTAGAAGTAAATCTAAATCCTATGGGTGTTTCAAAAGGTGATCGTTGACAGGTTTAAGCTGGGATTCATTAAATTCCCCATGAGTTTGGGCCATGGACAAAGGGGAAACTACACCTTAGAAAGTGCGATAAAAAAATGACAGGTTCACCAAAATGATTAACAAAAATAAAGAAGCCTAATGGAACCTAAATGGGGTACTTAGGGTTCTATTGTTAATCTAAATAAGAGGACTAAAATGATGTAAATGAACTTAAGTAGTATGAAATAAATGTAGAAAAACTATTCTAAGTGAAATAAAACCCTAATATGCAAGTGGGGAGTAAGGAAAAGACTTTGTTGATAACATGATACTTTCGCAGGTTGTTGTGGATCTGGAACTGGAACTGGGTAGTGTAGAAGAACACTCAAGGGCCCTATGAAGGGTAGATCTGGGTTTTCTGAGATGACACGGGCTCTTGGTAGTGTACTAGGGCACCCTGGTCTGCTGTATGGGTGCTCGAAACAATATAAATTCTTAAAACCATAATTCGGCATGGTCGCTAAGTGTCTCTGAATACTCTCTGTCTATCGCACTGGATTCACCAGATGAACTGGATGATGCCCTGCACATGAAGAAGAAAAAGGGGTCGGACTGACCTCAGCGGCCAAACCGGGGGACTTATCGTTGAGTGCTTCACTACATTACAAACCCTGATCTAGTTCTGGTGATTTTTTGTATGTTGTGCCCTAGGTGCTCTCATGCCAATTGTACTTTTTAAAATAGTGAGCTATGGTAGCTATAGAAGATGTAGCTATTAAAATAGAATGAATAGAATCTCTCCTCCTCTAAGAATGTGTGTGATGCAGACTTTCCTAGCTTGAATGTATGGTGCTATGTGGATGCAAGATGATGCAATGGATGCATCCCTAGATGGAGTGATAGTAGTGATAGGATGCAATGACTTAGGAATTTATTATGGTCTTATAATCTTTATATTTATAGGGATCTCAAGTTTAATTTTATGATTAATACCGATAATTCCGACTAAGGAAAAGATAAAGATAACCAACAGCTAGGATTGACCCAAAAAGGAGTGAAAGAGGCTAAGCATAGATCAAGGCATCCAGAGTGGGACCGGGGTCCCTCGGGGCACCCCAGTATAGGGTGGGTCACCCGGAGTTAGGGATATAATCTTGGAGAAGTTAGATAATGGGTTGATAAGTATCAAGAAGTACGCTGGAAAGATGAATTAAAATATTTTTAAAATGACAAAAATATTGGATTAAGGGATACTTTGTACACTTGAGAACCTTTTAAATAGTAGTACAAGACTGGGCTAAAAAATTTTAATGTGCAATATTTATATATACAGATAGTGGATAAAGAAAATTGTAATAAAAAGGTGGGTGATGACGATAATTACATAGAGATTTCATAGATTCTTTGTGGAATAATTCTATTGCAGAATGTGCATTGATTACATAAGAAAAAGAGCACAATGTGTGCATGAAGTTGCAAGGGAAAGGAAAAGACTTTTACATTATGGTGTTTTGTGTAATGTTTGCATAATTTCATGGTACAACTATGTGGGATGATCATATATCCTTGGGTTGTGCTTGTATGACACATAATAATAGTGGACGCATGACATGATTTGTTTACAAAACATGTAAGAGGAGTTGGATAAAGATTCATGAAGAGAAACCACCCACTCACTTTTAATACGTAAACATATATAACTTAAGAAAACATAAAGTGATTCAAGTTCACTATTTAAGGGGCTAGAGTGGAAAAGAGTAGAGAGATGAGTTGATTAATGATAAACAAGTGAAAATTGTCAAGGATTTTGGAGAAACACCATTGTAATAACTTTAAATTTTAGTTTATTTTTGTAACAGTGCAAATATTGGGAGTAGTATTTATAGATGTCGTATAGATTTTTTTAATAAATAAAAACATGTATGTTTTTTTATTTTGTATGTATTATAAGACATTTCATGAGCCCATATATTTGAGAAGCCATCATTATCTTTTAGAGTTGTGAGTTTTACAAAATTTAATTGACACATCTAAAAGTCCTAAAAATCTTAGTAACTAATCTAAAAGGCCCCAAAAGCTATCAAAATGACCATATATTTTCCCAAAACAAACATTGATTATACAATTTATACCCCAAAACTTTTAGGTTGAATGTTGAAAGCCTGAAATCATAAAAAATAACTTTGTAGGGGAGAAGGGCTAGTAGTGGTACACCCTTAGTTAAGGGGTCCACAAAATCAATTGTTTATCATTCGGGGTTGCTATTTTTTTTATCAATATGTAGTTTAGATTTGTTTTAACTTATATTTTTTCTTTGGAATCTTTAATTGGAAGGAAACCCATATTTTGAATTGATTTATAATAGTAAATTTGTGTTACACTATAACCATGGTGGAAACCAATACGTGAACATAGGTGATAATGATTGAACATTGATTTTTTAATACTTTTACATGGGTAAGAGGTCTTACATGTCATGATGTGATTGACTATTCTACATAATTATTATGTCAAAAATAAATGGTCACTAGATAGTACTATGACAACTATGAAGTGGTACTATAAAAACTATTGGGTATTGTGTGATCAAGAATCATGTCAACTATTAGACCATGTTAACCTATTGGCTCCTCTCCGCTACTAACTATATTAGATTATGAAAAATTATCTTCCAAATTGTGACTCATGGAGTTGTGAGACTAGTTCCATAAGGTACAAAGTAACCCTAATTTCTTATATTTACTAAAAAAATTAAAGTATACGTTTATACTTGTACCTATACTTAATTATCTAAAGTATAAGAAATAATAAATTATAATTAGTTAAAAATATAAAACCTATACTTGAACAATAATTTTAGTACATATATAGCTTGCAACAACATAATATATGAGGAATGCATAAAATTTTTTGCACATGCCCATCTTTTCATGTACTCGTTCCTTGAATTATGCACATAAACCAAATTCCACTAGGGTCAAAAATCCTTTGGTTTCTTGAACCTAATCCCTAGAACTGTTGAAACACAATAACCTGCATGTTTTTGGTTGAAAATCCATAAATTTATCTTTTTCGATGATAATTCCTACAATAATGGTTAAGATCATTCTTAAATTTATGTGTACAATATAAAGCAAACTACTATCTCTCTCTCTCTCTCTCTCTCTCTCTCTCTCTCTCTCTCACACACACACACACACACACACACACACACACACACACACACACACACATACTTTTTTTTACTAGTGTAAGGTTTCCATTTATATTTATTTCAAACTATCTTTTATGCATCTATTTTTAGTGATTATAAACGTTTATCTATTGTCATGTATATTTTGTTTCATTCCTCCAAATTGAATAAAATTATATAGTCCCAAATTAAGACTAATTATATACATATTAAAAACAAAAAAAACCAATTTTTTGATATTTTTTAGGTAGTTAGGGGGAAGGGCACGATCATTGGTTATCCATTATTTTTCAAATTTCAAATTCAATTTAGTTGGAAAATAATTAAAAATATACTTACTAAAAATATTTTAAAAAAAGCCTATCCCAAAAATGATCATCCTATTTATCCTTCCACCAAAGGGTTTTAAAAAATACTAAATAGTGCTAAAAAATGAGGGGGGCATGACTAACTATCTACTAAGCTTGTCACAATAATAAGAGCACCTGTTAGTATTTTAGATCTTTAAGCCACTTACAGTTAATCATTTCGAAATAAACTTAATAGTTTAGAAGCTAGAATCGAAATGCTACAATTTAGGTTAAAATAATATCTTAACATTTTGAATGTAGCTATCTCAAATAACTCGTTCAAGTTGATTTTTCTTGTTTTTCGTAAAAAAAATCCACTTAAGACTCCCGTTTGGCCTCCATCCATGTGCTTGCCCATATGGTGCCAATATTTTTGTAATGTAACCTAATTCATGCTGTAAAATAATAGAAATAAACTCACAATTCACAAATCCTTCATTACATCAAAAAAATGCACTTTGTAAAAATAGACACCATCATTTATATATACACAAAAAAGATAAGCCAATAAGGAACTATCCACAAACAATATGCATATATGATACCTGTTATTTAATTTTTAATGTTAACAATAAATTATGTTGATAGCCATTTTTCCAAACTAGACTAATGCGAGAAAATTTAAATTAACGGTCAACCAAATTATAATTTTCAAACTAACGCTATTAATAACCTTGGATGAGCGAAAGGATCAAAAGATGGCCGAGGTGCACACTCAAAAAATAGTTTTTCTCATTTTCTAATGCATCAAACATTAATTACACTAATAGGCATTTCCAAATAGGAGTCTTTTTGGTTGTCTAACACACATTGAAGAAATATAAAGTCGATGTTTTTATTGTGGATGAGGGGAAACCTTGATCACTACTTTTATTGATAAAGAGAATCCCTAATTAAAAATATGCATTAAATCAAGGATATAATAAACCCTGAACAAAGTGTTTTTGTATCTAACAAATATAGAGTTGGGGATTCAAACATATACAAGTTTCCCTTCAATGTATTCATAAAATGTGCTTTCCTTTTTGTGATATCTCCAAAGTATGTTGCCTCAATGAATTGTGCACCACATCCCCTTTCTCTTTGAAATTATTGACATAAATGGCATGTGGTTCATATGTACATGGTCATAGGAAATAAGAGTTTCACATTTTCCTATCATTTTCCCCATCCTTGAAATTTTACTCCATCAAATCCCCTCTTCATTTCTTCTCCTCCACTTTTATTGTTTCACTCCTTCAAGTTAAACTTCTTCAACACACTCCCTTCGGTAATTCTATTGCACATTTCATGTGTCATTGCTAGTTTTAATAGGAAATAAGTTATGACTATGATATGTTCCTTTGTTGACATGATAATATGGAATTTGTAAATTTAATTGACTATGCCTTCTTGTAATTGCTGAGATGGTTAAATGACTGGAATTACAATTTTTTCCCTTCTTTTGACATGTTTAATAAAAGATTAACATTCTAGACTATCAAATGTTTTTTGAATTTTATTGTTTTTTACAAGAAAATATTAATTACCCTTTTGTGATGGGTTTGATGGCCTTGAACGGGCTGTGAAGGGTTCAATTTTGAACACCATTGGCATACATGAGATTTTATTACTATTGTTTAATCATTTATCCAAAGAACTCTGTTTGGATTGGGAGTTTACTAACATTGAAGTGTTGGATTTTCGAGTTTATACATTTGTTTAGATTCTCGAAGTGATCAGATAATGAAAGTACCCCCACAAGTCCTTCGCATTAAGCCTGAACATGATGATTGTAATTGGAGAAAATAATTGGTTCTGTAGTGGGTCTAGGCTCTATTTTGTAGGAGACCCCTGTTTTTTCATTGCGCCAGAATTTTCTCATCATTCGCAAGAGATACGGTGGGTTGTCATGCATTTTTCACTTCTATTAAATACAGGACATTCAATGCCAACACACTGACAACTTATATTCAACGTATATTGTATGCATTAAGAGTTGAGTGCGTCAAAGGAATTAAGAAAACCAAACAAAAATATAGAGAGATGAGCTCTAAATAATAATAAATGTTAGTTTTGTTGATGTCGACTTTATGGAATGAGCCTCATATGAAGGATACGACCCAATAACCCAGAGTTCTGCTCATATCAGTAATTGTTGGATCAAGAAGAATACAGAAATATGTTGAATATATTATAAAATAATGAGAAGGAGAATTTATACAAATGAATGACCGTTAAAATCAACTGAAGTCTTACCTACTTGGAGGAAACCAATCATACAACTGACTGACAATGTAATATTATGCTAATATTCCTTCCTTATTATATTGTTTTTACAAATGTACTCCCAATCATCATCTTTTTCTTTGGATTCGCCATCTTGTTATATTGTGATGTGTCATTTCCGCTTCTTATGGCGAGGACATCTTCTGGATTACTATGAATCGTTACGACTAGGTGTTCTCGCGTTTGTCAAAAAATGAAGATGAAGAGGTGAGATTGGTATCATCATGCAGTGATATGTGGCCACTACTGCGAGCATTTTATCTAGCGCTCATCATCTGCATCATATCCTTCTACAAGTTTGGCATGACTCATCTCCATCTAGACGTCAAACAAGACTTGGTCGCACATTCCACTATGTCCTCGAATTGTAACTTGTTGGAAACTTTTAAGAAATGGAGAGTAGATACCGACACTCTCGTGAGCTTGACTTCGGTATCTCAAAAGTTGCACATCTCTATGGTGGTTGTTTGAAATGTTCTTAAAATCTCCGGGAAACAATTGTCATGTGCTCATATCTCTGCATAGGATCATTGGCAGGTTGTTTGCATTCCACTCTTATAGCTTTATCGACGATTTGATGAAAAATGAACTTGGGGTTTTTATCTTTTGTTGTTCCAATTGACTCACACTACTTCCACGTGCCTCCTGATATTTTGTACATCACATACAGGTCCAGTTTGCTTGCCAATTTGTTCCTTGTATGGATATTGGTTTCTTAGAGGCACGTTCTCCAATCCTTTGTTCTTTTCCTAATGTTGTTTCGCTAGTGTTTTGGCGCTGCTCTTTCCGCACAACACTTGGCCTTAGACTCTGCCAAATATTTCCACGCCAGAGGAAGATAATACAAGACAGGTATTTGCTTGTCTGTAAGCGTTTCAGAGAATGTTGCAGACTGGTAAAGTATAGAAGCTTTGTTGGCTTATATGTGGTCTTAAACTCGTTTTCGAGCTCAATGCTTGTCTTTTCCTCTTCTATTTACTGCCCAAGATCTAAAGTTTCATCAGGATAAATAGCTCTTTTGCCCTGCGCTTTGTCAGCGAATTGATGGCGTGGGACGCACTGTTACGATGGTCGCTAGTCTCTGCTTGTTTGTACAAGTCGGTTAGTAATGAAACAATCCTCCTTTTCAACACAGGATCCTTTCTCAACTCACGCCAAACTGATGCTCTTCATGCAGGTTGATGCCACTCATGCCAAACTCCACATAGTCTTGTATGATTTTATGTCTTATCCAAACGTATGGTTTGTTTCAATGTTTACCGCCACACACCTTGCTCCACGGTTTTGGACAAAAGAAGTCTTTACAACTGCTTCTGATTTCTACACATGTCTCCAACAAACCGCCAACGTAGTGCACAGGAAGGGTAGACCACGCAGGTCACAACATGCCAAGATGATTGACAGATCCTCCACGCAACTCGATCACATTCAGATCACTTGGCTCCAAACTTCTCTGCCAGCATGGTCTTCAAAAGCCGAACTCCTTAGCAGACATGTCCTCCTCCAGATTACTTGTGATGGACAGTTTTGCAGGTGCAGGGAGGGCAGCAACAACATATACAAAATAAGTTGACGTCTTGTTGTAGGTCGCATTCGATATGTTTCAGGTCCCTACGCAATGAAAAAGTTTCTTATGGTCGTTGTGGTACAGGCGGGGGGAATTCAATGTAACCGTACAGGTCTACATAAAGGTCTATACATGCTTCACCTTTATCTTCTTCCCACAGTGCTAAAATAATCCTCCACACCTGCACCAAAATGACTTCTCTGATACCACTGTTGGATCAAGAAGAATGCAGAAATATGTTTAATATATTATACAATGAGGAGGAGGAGAATTTTATATAAATGACTTATGGTTACAACCAATTGAATACATAGCTACATGGAGGCAACCAATCATACAACCGACCAGAAAATGTAATATTATGCTAACACTAGTAATTTGAGGAAAGCTGTGTAACGATGGATGGTTACAATCATCCCTTCGGTGTCAACTCAATGTAATTTTTACTATAACATGAACACCTAATAAGAAATGTGATCATTTTGTATTTAGTCTAAAACAATGTTGGTGGCGCTTGTTTTTATTTGCAACATTATTTAATACTATGGATTTATCAAAATATGTAAACACACTAGATTGGGAATTCGGGACACCAGGAATCTTTAATTCATTTTTAGTTTATGTTCAGGAAATAGGAATGTTGACATTAGCATTCTCTCTGACATCTTCGAGACCCCCATGCTTGCTCATCTGGAGAATGACGTGAGAAGATTTTCTCTCTTCAAACTGGGATACTTTACTTCGCCTAATATATTTTATCTGTAGGTGCAGGGGGAAAAAGCTAAATATTTCCACTTTTGGTGCAGACCAGTTCGATGAGATTCACCACAAAGAAAAGTCCCAATAGAACCACTTCTTCGACTGGTGGATGTTTCGCATATTCTTGGGAACCCTATTCGCCAAGATATGTTTGATTTACATAGAGGACAACGTGAGTTGGGGTGTAAGCTATGCAGCCATCACATAAACACTGATCACCTCTGTCACTATCTTCTTGATTGGGACTCCCTTTTATCGACTCAAAATCAGAGCTAGAAGCCATTTAAAGCAAATGGCTAAAGTTGTTGTGTGGGTGGTCACTAACTGGAAAGTGAAGATCCATTCAGATCCTTATAGCCTTTTTGAAGAAACTCCGCACAATATGTTTTTAGAGGAAGATATCCCATCACCCATACCTCATCTCGGAGGTCAGACTTCAGTGCATAGTGTATTCATATTCATCTAGTACTTTTCCTTCTTATATTTTCTTTAATGGGTTTTATGGGTATTCTCTGTTCTAAAATTATGGACACGACTATCATTAAATATGATTAAAAAACACCTCAAAAGTGTTCACAGTCACTGAACGAGATGAAATAAATATGGTGTTAATACTACTTTCTGTTTCGTTGGCTTCCTTCATACCTATCACAATAATAACACAAGCAGATATTGTACACAAGAAAAATAAAATGAGATGCCTAGTGTACTTGACTTCTCGAGGTCATGATGAGACAACCAAAATGTGAAAAATGAGATGGGTGGGGGATAGGTAGCCAAAGGATTATCAAAGGCTATGAACTGGTAGTGTGAATTCCTAACAACGAAGCTAGTCAGAGGATGGTCAAAGGCTATGAACCGGTAGTGTAAGATCCTAATGACTAGGTTCATTGTTTCAATTTGAGTCCTTAAATTATTCTAAACTATTGATATTAAACAAATGAGGGAAATAAATGCAATTTAAATAAAATAAAAGTGAGTTTAATCTTTTAATTCATTAAATTCCTTTACCATTAATTAAATAAAATAAATACAAATAATATCTATTCTATCGATTTTGTAATTTAAACAAGTTTTTAAAAGAAATGAAATTAAAAGAAACTAATTAAATAGTTAATAATTTGTACTTTTTTATTTATAAAAGAACATGAGATCTACTTCTACAAATACAGGGAAATGATTTAAACTAAAACTAATACTACTTCTGATGAGGAAGTACTCAAATGTTATCACTTTAGTTCTATGTAGCATTTTATAATCAATATCCTACCTCAGGTTTGTCGGGAAGGAAGTCTTCTATGAAGTAATTTTCTCTTTACTAGAAAAAGTTTTCCCTGTACAATTATATTTCAGCTAATCAAAAAAAAAAAAAGAATAAAAGAAATGTGAGGATTTCCTCACTTCTTCATCCAAACCAATTTCCTGAGAAGATCCACAGGTATAAACCAAGAAGAAGTTATCAAGGGAAGAAGATTTATGTAAGAGATTTTTTAAAAGGTATTACTAGAATTAAAACTTGTACTAGAAGTGATGAAATCTTTCTCTTTTAACAAATTAAACAAACTACTTCTTTCACTTCTAACAAATAATGCATATATTAGAAACTTCAAATAACTGAATACAACTCCAATCAAGTCACTACAATATTGTGGTAGCTTGTTCTAGTGTTGTGATGCATGCTCCAATGTCTCCTCTTCTTCAATCTCCTTCCAAAATGTGAGCTCCAATTGATTCAAGTGAGCAAGGTAGTGAATATCAACAGAAGATCAAGAAAATAGATGGTTCTATTTGTCCAGGGAAGGTAACTGGAATTGTAGTAGGGAAATAGAGTAGAGAACTAACTATCTGTGTATACCCTCTCCAAAATGTGCGAATATAACATTTCAAAATTTTAAAAAAATTTCCAACCAATGATATGAGTAAAAGTGTCATTTTTATCAACTGTTAGAGGAAAAGATGTCAAGAACACATGTCGATCAAGAAACAGTGACTCGGCTTGAGGAGAAGAATTCAACATACTATATTTAGCAATAAGGGAGGAGAAACTCAAGACCAATCAAACAATGCTATTTTAAACTAGTTTGACTGAGAAATGCGAGAGAAAATCAATTCAAAATCAAAACACGCATTCAAAAATGTGTGTTTTAATCTCAGTTTATAGTGTAAAAAAACCACCCCTATTGCCAGAGGGGTAGTTGCTCATCTGCTGCTCTATCAATAAGGGGTGGTTGAGCAACCGCCACTAAAAAACAATGTCAAAATGCAAAATGCGGTCTTATGAGCAAAATTAATGTCCAGGAACAAAGCGGAGGTGTTGGTTTGAGTCAAAAGAGGGAGATCTGGATCACATTCTTGTCCTCGAAGAAGTTTTTGTTATCATTGCAGACGTGTCACATTTCAATGTTGCACCATGTAATTATAAGTTGTGTACAACACTAGTTTCATCACACAAACACAGACACTGACAAGCATGCGGATCAACCTTCCAATTCACAACAGCGAGTGCCACAGCCTTCCTCACACTCTCGATGCTCATAACCACCATAATATATGACAGGCTATAATTTCCATTTCTGACTGGAAATCCCAAGGGTATAACCGCCCTACAGAGGATGGAAGCGGGAAGTCTGCTCCAGGTCCTCGTCATGATTGTTCGAATGGTAGTGAAAATGAAAAGACTACAGGCGATTAAAGAATATGGGCTTACAAATCAGAAAAAGGCGATTGTGCCCAGAAGCATTTTCACCATAATTCCACAGTATGCACTGATGGGTATGGTGGATGCATTGGTGGATATTGGAAAAATAGAGTTTTTTTGTATGACCAAGCCCCAGATAGCATGGAGAGCCTGGGGACTTCATTGTTCACGAGCTCGCACGGTGTGGATTACTTCCATGCATTTTTAGCAGTACTTCTGTTTCTTAACTTCAGGTTTTTCCTATGTACGTGTACAAAAGAGAAGTCACAAATTCTCTAGGGGGAGAAAGCCATCGATATTTTGGCTGTAAATATAAAGTGCGTACCAGTCCAAGTAGTAGGGACCAACTTAACCATTATTAAACATGTAAAACAAGTAACTGCATGTCATAGTACACTTAAGAAATATTTTACTGTCCAGACTCCAAATAATCCACGGCTCCTCTGTAATATCTCTCCTTATCTCCTATTTTTGTGGGCGAGAATTTTTATCGTTTTATTGTGATAGAAAAATTTGGGCGAGAATTGGCTTTTCCTATGGGCGAGAATTTTTATCGTTTAGAAAATTGTGATAGAAAAATTTATCTATGACGTTAAAATTTGTATTTGGAGAAATTTCATGACAAGTCACCTGTCAGCAATTGTACGCATTAACATTTAGGGAATCATATTGAGCGGCATAATGGATAGGGTCTCCATATGGAGCCAAAAAGTGTGCTCCGAGTACGTTCTAGGCTCTAAACAACACGTTTGTATGTGGTCTCTTCTTGGATGGGGTTGCATCTCACGCCAAATTAACGATCTTTGAAACGGTATTAATTTTTTGAGATTTATTTACATAATCGACCACTTCTAAATGGTGATCTATTATTTGATTTTATATTGTCTTCAATTTGAATATATTAAAATCTATTAAATGTTTAATATTTTTTTATAATTTTAAAATGTACATTTGAAATAATGGTTGCCTCTATTATTTCATGTCATGTATGGAAGGTGGAGAGAATAGTTCCCTCACGTTAGCAGGCCGGACTATTTTACAACCCCATTTTTTTACATGTGTAGACCGTATGAGATGCCGAAGGGGATGTGTTGAAGAACTTAAACTAAACAGAGAAAATATTAGAAGAAGCGAGGTGATGGAGAAGGGGATTGAGGAAGGAAAATTACACGAGTAGAAGAAATGTTGGTGAAACCTACACAAAAATCTTCTTCGTTATGACCAGCGACACATGAATATGTAGGTGGAGTGGAGAAATAATAATTGTTAGTAGGAGGCAATGGGTGTGAGGGTGTGAGTAAGTGAGGCAAGGAGGTAGGAGGAGGATCCTTAAGGATGACATGGTAACCATAAAAGTGCAATGGTTGGTTAGGTGGAGGAGGAACTAAAGTACACAAGAAGGTAATAAGACACCCATAATGGACATCTTTGAGGCGCTGAGCCATCTACGTAGTTTCCTCAAAAGTGGAGAGTGGGTAGGTTTCTAAGTGGCATGAGATATGGGGAATGCAAAGATTGAAAAAGATTTCAATGAGTTTTGATGGAAAATGTAGAAATAGTAGGTTGTAGTTGAGTACATGCCATCACACATCATAATTGACGATGGGCTCAGTGGCGGATAGATTAAGTGAATAGATGTTGGTTAAGTTGGGTTTGCGCACAATGTGAATGGAGAAGTTAGCAAGGAAGACATTATCAAGTTATGAAAATGAATAAATGTTATGATGTAGGATATAAAAATACTAGTTGAGCACTTGTCCAAAGTGGAAAGGTGAATAAGAATAGGGCGTCATCATGTTGAATGATATGGTATGCACAACGGAAGAGGTGCAAGTGGTATTGGGGATCCTTTGTGCTACTAACTTTTTCAAATGGTAAAGATTTCAAGTATGCAGGATATGGGTAAAAGAGTCCTGCATATTGTGTTGGGGGTCCTCTGTACTATTGAATTTGCTAAATGTTAGAGTTATGAAGTACATTAGATATGTGTCAAATGACATTGTAGGGTGAATGTGCTCAATAAAGATTCAATGATAGATTATCATAGGGGCATGTGCCCCCAAGTGTTGAAACTCTTTTTTGGTGATGTTATCTAGGAGATTTTGGCGAAGCATGTTGGGGTGGGAGTAAGCATTGGGGTGAATGGAATTCATGGGTAGTGACTACTAAGATGGTGTGATTATGCCATATGTAGGATGATTGGAGTGCATGGGAGGTACCATAACATGTAGAGTTTAGTGAACCATGTAGGGGGCTAGAACACGTGAGGTAGACCATAGCGCATATGAAAGATTGGATGTGTGTAGAGGGGATTAGAATATCTAGGGGGTATTGAAAAGTGTAGGTAGTAGTGAGGCTTGTAGGGGGACTAGATCGCATGAAGTTAACTAGAGTATGTAGGTGAGAGCTAGAGTGCATGAGTGGGAGGCAGAGGATGAAAGTGGGAAACAAATCCTGCAAGTAGGAGGAAGAGTGCATAATGGAGAACCAAAGTGTGCATGAATCTGAAGTAAAATTTCAAAGTATGAGCCACAATATTGGTCAAATAGTCATGGTATAGTAGTAGAAAGGTCATAGATGTCATCGGGGTAGACCAAATTGTAGTATAGTGGTCAGGGGTGATGTATCAAGTGCTAATGGTTCAACAACTGGTTGTGGTATAGTGCAAGCATGAAAATGGGAGAATAAGGGAATGCATTGTAAGTATAAGCACAATTGTGATGGTGACTAAGTGACAAAAGGTGTCACTAAAGAGAATTTGCGACAACAAACTTTGAAAAACATTATTATACTAGGAAAATCTTGACACATGAAACATGTCACTATAGTTAATGGGGATCAAAGAATAGGGATAAAAGGAAGAGGTTGGGTGAGGGTGAGACAACCAATTAACAATAGTGACAATGTTACTATCTTTACGACTTTTAAACCACTACCATGTGGTGAGATAGATGAGTTAAAGAGAATGGGAGAGGGGATCATAATTGGGAATAACAACATGCCAAATAAGTTGCACTAGTGACTTGACTTTATAGCTGTAACAAAGTTAGGCGTTGGAAGTGGGTTGATGTCAGATGGACATGATAACACCACAAGAAGTTAGGGTATAAGTATCTTAATTCTCGGTGTTTAGCTAAGGAGACAAGGGAGTAGTTATAAATAACTTGGAATGTTGTCTGCAAGAAATAGGCACAATTAGGGGAAACAATAAAAGAGAGACCGAGTAGATTACTAGTGCAACATGCAAAAAATTATAAATGTTGTGAGGGAACAAGAGTGGGCTATAGAGAGTGGAGCAAGTGGGTTGGAAAGTGATAATTCACTACTAAAACTGGGGGTATCCCACTTTAAGGGTCAAAAAAATTATGAATCCATTTTTATGCGAGGCAGCTTGATGGTAAACGGAAGTGTTGAAAGTGGGATCATGAGTTAGAATCCAACACAGAGTTAGAAGTGGTGCAATGCCAAGATGGTCATATGAGTGAATGGATGGGTAGTGGTATCCAAAATGTATACCAAGATATCAAGCCACCCTATAGATTGCTAGAGATATCAAATAACTTGAGCTCAAGGCATGCTATAAATAAGGATGGGCTTATGTTGCCATTGTAAAATTTAGGGATAATCATGATGTTCTTTCGATGAATAAAGCATGTCAACTCTTGAATCTTATTTTCTAATTACAAAAGTAGAGAAAAAAACTTAGTTCCTTTTTAAAGCTGGGGGAGTTGCCTCAATTATATCCCTATCCCTATTACAGGTTTGTAAAATAACATGTAAGAAATTTAATGATAAATGAAATAACTTAAATTAAATGGTATACCTCTTTGGGGTTTTGAAGGGGCCAAAACAATATGCAAAGTTTATTTGTGTAAGATTGTTGATTTTTATGGTGTATTGATCAATTAATTTTAATCTCCAGTGACATCTTACTCGAAGTTATGACTACAAAGAATTCATAAAGTATTTACATGCTATTATAATTTTTGATTTTACGCTATGTTGAGATTCTAAAATCTAGTTTTTTATGAGATTTAGGTTGTCTAGATGATCTTATTTTTCCTTTTGCAAAACCTCCAAGCAAGAGCAACAAGTGTGTAAATAGTAAATAGTAATGAAGGGACAACGTGATTCTTATGTAATATATTTTAGGTGCGTAAAATATTGGGATGGATATGGGTGGAAATTGGATAGAAATTTGAGATGAAAAGGGTCCAATATACATTGGAGATGCAAATTGGTAGGTGCGGTAATTAAGAGTTTAGTGTATGCACAAAGTGTTATAACATGATTAAATGTAAATGGGGGAGGGTAAATAAATGGGTGACATGTCTTTAATCAACTTTGTTTTATATATTTTAGTTGTATTTATGGGAGTATTATGTTTTATATTGTTTTTGTATTTTTGTAAATGATGTGACCTTAGAGATGGGTTTTTTAATGTCTACATACTCTAAGAATCAAACAAATATTTTGCATAGGATGGACAAGTGGTTATCTCATAACATACATTTGATGAGGATATCATTAATATAGTCCTTGAAAATTTCATGCACATAATCATGAAAAACACATGTCATCATACATAAATACGTGGTCCCATAAGTTTTAGGGCCAAAAGGCATGACCTTGTAACAATAGGTCCTCAAGGTTATTGAAAATGATATTTTATGTTGGTCCTTGGGTGTAATTACTATTTAATCATATATAAAGAATCCATCCATGATGAAGAGAATCTCATACCATGTGGTGTTTTCAACAATAGTGTTAACATTTGGTAGGGAAGTAATCTTTGGGACAATCCTTGTTGATATCCTAAAATTCGTTACAAAATTTGATATGTTTGATTTTATTAGCTATGGGAATCATTGTTGAGAACCATCGAGGTTAATCTACGTCAAACAATTTTCAAGTTATTCTTTCATAAGAAACATGACATTATGAAGTTTATACTTGATGGAATTGACTTATGGTTTCAAAATGAGGTTATTGATGATTATATCAAAATCGGTGACAGGCATGTTGGCATAAGACCAACAATAAACTTGAGTTAATTTACATAATAGAACTGTGTATTTTTAATTTTTATCTTCAAATATGCACTTTACAACTAGAACTATATACAAGGCTATTTTTTAATCTAAAATGAAAGATATTAAATCTCAATTAGATGGATGTAACTATAATTTCATTCAAGACAAGTATTTATATTTTATTATCCAAATGAACATCCATGAAATATTTAGGAACTTCATTTCCATCTTAAACTCAAAATATCAAATTGAAAAAGATATTCAAGACTTATCTACTCTTAGTGCTCTCCTAATTCAAGAAGAGAAAGTCATGATGAATTTTCATTCGAAGGAGAATGTAACTCAAGTAATCCTCACTCAAAATCCTAATAATAACGTTTCTAGGTTTAACAGGAATGAAAAGTTCAAATCAAACTTTACAACCCTTAGTAAAGATAATAAACCAAGGAATGCTCACCTAAATGTTACCTTTGATGGAAAATGTCACAATTGTGGTAAATTAAAACACAATAAGGAAGATTGTAGGGTACCCAAATACAAATTAAATTTGAAAAAAAAAAAGGAAACAAACCAATTCAAAATCAAAACAAGAATCAAGAGAATAATAAAAAATCAAATGCTGTTGTTTTATATACTGCATTAGTTACTTCAAAAGAAAACTAATGAATATTAGACAATGGTGAATCTAGGGACATTACTTATAGGTTTGATATTCTAACTGATATCAAATAATTTAAAGATCAAATCTATCTTGGTGATCATTCATTCTCGATGTTCAAAGTCAAGGAAAAGATAAAATTTTCAATGGTTTTATAAATGATGTTTTATGTGTTCCTAAACTAAAAATTAATTTTCTTTCATGTTCAGAGCTAACTCAAAAAAATTATACTATAATTTTAGTAAAGGATAAATGGTTTATTAAAAAAATGAATTAGATTTTGTAGTGCCCACTTCCCTTTGACACCTTTTGTTATTAATTATGATAATGTCGACTATACTTATGGATATTATTGTCGCTTTTGATATGACATGACGCTAGATGTTAGAGATCATGGACTATTGTTGATTTCAATTCAAATATGATGCATGTGGATTATTGCAGACATTGTATATTAATGTTGTTATGATGTTGACATGGTTGTGTGTGTGTGTGTGTGTGTGTGTGTGTGTGTGTGTGTGTGTGGACATGTGTTATTTTGTCTTATTGAGTAGACCTAGAAAGTTGAATTAATCTTATGATCATATGATTATGGATGAAATTGTAAAGGAGATTGTTGCTTTCCTGGATGATGTTTGATTCATATATATAGATAATTTGGAGTTATATTGTATATTTATTTTGGATGAATTGATGTGGCCACAAGGCCAAAGGAGGTATTCGTGTTTTGCAGGTAAACATGTCCGAACAAACATCAAGGGATTGGAGACCAACCACATTGGAATTCTAGATGAATTCAGCAAGGGTTACCATGGCAACGTGTATTTCTTTATGTGTGTGTATGAATAGGTGTTAGGGGTCCCCATGTGGGGGAATCACCTTTGAATGTGACCAAAGGGTTATGTGTATTCTTTTATTTTGTTCCCTTTGTTTAATTTTAGTATGTGGTTTTTAGTGATGTATTTTCCCCTTCATTATTTATTTAATTGGTGTCAAGATTAGCGAGTAATCATATTGTTAAATTAATTAAAATGGGTCAAAAGAATGCATTTATTAGAGCCGATGGCTCTTGGTTTATGTGTTGTAAGTAATATGTAAGTACCTTTGAGTGTGAAACACTCCACTTTCCTTTTGAAATTCGGATGTCTTTAGGGGTTGATTTTGGAGGCTTGTGGGACAAGTTAAACTCTTAAATTGTTACACCAACCATACCTATGGGTTGGGGAGTCAAAAATAGACCTCATTATGTATTTCAGGAAGACAAGTTGTAATTTTTTATTGCACCTTCTTACATGAAATTAATTTTGGTCCATAAGGGTTGTGGGCTTGGATTGTGTGTGTAAGTACAATGTCAGTTATTCACCCACTTATTAATTGTGCTTTGGAGTTTGAGGTTGACTTGTGAGGTGGATTTGGAGATGAGTGATGTGGCATCCTACATGGAGCCACATCATCCTCCTCTCTCACTTTTATATTTATTCGAATTCTTTTGTTGTTTTGGGGGTTACTCCAGGGGGTTACTTCATGTTGGTTTGGTGCTCTTGCAATTGGAGAGATCTAGAGATTTTTGAATGCTTGTAGATTTTTTGGTACTTGGGACTGTTTGGATTTGAAGAAGCTTGTTGTTGAACTTGTTGATCAAGCTCTATCATAGAGAGGTAGGAGTTTGACTCTTGTAAAAAGGTTTTCTTTCTGTATTGTGCTTATGTAAATGTTTTTGAATGTTTGGTATGTTTGTTGGTTGGTTGAGTAGATTTCCTAGGTGTGGTGTAGGAGACGACGATGGGGATATTTTTTGGGGAGGCATAAGAGTTATTTTTGGAGGGAGTTTGGGTTGGGTCTTCCACATTGGACAAGAAATAGCTTTCATTTATTACTTTTGGGGGAGGCATAAGAGGTACTTATGGGAGACATAAGAGTATGTAGGGGTTTGAGATGAATATTTTGGTGAGTTTTTAAGGTAGTCACCCATTCCCCATTGGGAGGTATAAGAAGCTTCCCCCATAGATCTTGCTCTTTTTGCCTTTGTGTGATGAGGCCTTGTATATTTTGTTATTTTCCTTCTTGTGACTGTAACTGCATTTTATTTTGGACTGTGATATGATTATGAAATCTGTTTTGTGTTGTGGAAGTTTGTCTTGTTGCCATGAGTTGAATCCATTTCCTATTATAATGTGGTTGGGGCTTGGGGGCCAATGAGGAGGATGGCTTCTTATCTTCATTGGAATTCTCATTGGGTGGAGAGTGTTCCCTCTCCCCTTGTTTTGGTTCTGACCAACTTAAATCATGGTGGATCTCCCTTGTTGTACGTGGAGCTTGTGTGAAGACAAATTTTGCAGTTCTCCTTGGGTCCCTTATTGTGAAATTTCCCACTTTAAATGGATGACATTGTAATATTATTTGTGGTGAAAAACTACTCTGTTTTTAGATGTGGAAGTCACATTTGAATGAGAAAGATTTAATTTGTAAGTTTTCTTTTGGTGAACAAAAAAGAAGTTATAAAGGAACTTATTTTAGTTTAATAAAAGTTAATTTACTTTATACAAAATGGAGTTGCACCTGTTTGGAAATATGTTAATTGAACTACTTTTACAAACTCTCTGTTTGAAGACTAGAAAAGTTTGTGTTAGGAAATATTACATTCCTCTGTATTATTTGAAAGGCACGTTTGAAAATAGAACTACATTCTTTCTCTCCACGTATAGATTGAAGGAAAGTTGAACATTGTAAACTTAGAATGGAATGAACCTAAATGTTTAAAACATGGTGAATGAAATAGATAAATTCCTAATTTGAACTATGTAGATCTTTGTTAGATTGTTTCAAACCTATAATAAATATCAGAAAAATATATAGAGTACCTTGCAACTATGAAAGACAAAATGAAAACTTAAATGAACTAAGGATGATCAAAACACATCCTAAAATAGTTTGTATTGCTCAAGAAATTTACTTAGAAATTTATTAATTGAGCTAGAGGCATAAAAACGTCTTTAGAGAAAAAAGAGAAAGGAAATAAATCCATTTTGAAATCCCAACCATAATCAATTAATCCATGCAAATCTGTCCAATTTCTATCAAGTGTGATTCTCCATGTCAGTTTGGCATGTTGGAGAGCGAAGAATAGCAGATTAGATTAAATATGGCAGTTGAAAAGTTCAGTTCACATTTTTATGGTAGGAAAGATGTTTTATTAAATTTCACCCATATAAGTTTGTTGAAAATAAGATTTTGTGCTTCCTATGCAAAGAGGAGTTCGAGCCCTTTCCAAAAACTCCTTATTTTCTCAAATCCGAGCTTTAAGTCAAAAGTTATGGCCTTCTAAAGTTTTTACTTCATTTGGTTTCAAAAAACAAAGAGGAAAATGTTGTAAATTGGATCCGCGGGCCCAACAATTACTTAGGCTACTTTTTACAAATATGTAAAAAGTCACAAGTCTCCCTGACAGCCCACCACCCCGCAGCCGATGAGGGTCTGCCACGTGGCTTCATTAGGCGTCGACGGAGGCACGAATGGTTTTAGACCTTATCGATTCTGGAAAAGATTGGCAAACATTTCTAAGTCTCCCCACTGGCCTGCCTTCTCATAGGTCACTATTGGACTAACATGTGGCTTCGCTAGGTGACAGCGGAGGTGTGGGTTTTTTTAAACCTTTGCACTTTTTAACACAAAATCCAACATTTCTAAGTTTTCCCTGACAGTCCACTTCCCCGCTTGAATTTTTGGGCATGACACGTGGCTTCCTTGGGCATCGGCGGAGGCGTGGCTCATTTTAATTTTTTTTCCTCTTCAACAAAATAGTTAAAAATATGAAGTGGCTCTGGTGACCTGCCTTCCCACATTTTCTTAAAAACATTCCACATGTCCCTTGCGCCTTGGCGAAAGTTTTCTTCTTTTGGCGCGAAGCCCCTTCGTGGGCTCGTGGGCACGCAGGTGTAACTTGCGGTGTCTTTCCAAAAGTGCAAAGTGCCAAATTACCTCCCCTGCTTCACCGGCCCAAAACCTTCCTTGCGTGAAAAGTCTTCCCTAGGCCCACAGGCCCACCTTTGGGAAAAATTTCTTCCCCAAGCCCACAGGCCCACCTTTGGGAAAAATCTCCTATCCAGGCTCGTCGGCCTGTAACTTAAGAAATATGAGGAGTTATGAGGACTTATTTATATCATTGGAAAGGGGAAGAGATTTTTCATCTAATGGAAATGTTTTTAGGAAACCTTAAGTACATTAAATATGTGAAAAATCAGGTTGAAGTGGAAATATGAGTTTGAGCATGGGTAAGTGGGAATTTACCCCTTTTTAACTTAATGTTTAACTCTAAAGCATCAGCTGACGTTTTAAGGGGTCACGTTAGGGGATAAGAGAATGTTTTTCTATACCATGCAAATAAAAACCTATTTTATTGTTTAGGCCTAGTGAAATTAAGAATCTTGGGCATTTAATTTCTTTGGCCCCTTTGACCCTCTAAAATTAATTAACGAATATTTAACTATAGTGTTAATTTAATTATTTAATAAGTTAACACCTAAGAGAAATTTTACTATATTTGGATTAATTATACTCATTAATGTTGTAATGTGGATCTAATGTTTGTTACAACGGGAAAATTTATTTTATTAAATTATTATTGACTTTGAATCTTTGATGTGGCAATTGTTGCTTGAAGCCTGGTAGTGGTCACGCTTTTCGAAAAACAAAATATTCCATGACTTTTCTATCTAAACCTAGGTTGTTCTTGGGTCTCAAGTGGTCATTTTAACGGGAGTTACACTTGGTATCAGATCCATGGGTTGAAAGCTTGGACCCTTGAGAACACTAGAAAACTTGAGACATGAACATTAAACCTAGTACAATATTAAACCTAGCACACTTTTAAACATAGAAAACAACTTTGTTTGGAATTTGCATATCTTAGTAAACATGGAAAACTGAATAAAACCTAGGATAATGAACTAACCCTCACTTTTGTCTGTGCAATAGGAGCGGGAAAGATGAGGGGTCCTTTCACATAGATGTAGACTTACCACCACCAGATCATGGTGTAACAACCATCCTACCTTATATTTTACAGATGCTTTAAGACGTTAATGCCACTTTACACGGAGGGTCCGTAGGAGGATGGTCAACCAAACATGATAGGGAGCCATCCATTGAGGCTCATGCATCTTCTCGACACAACGAGGAGCATAGAGGAGAGAACTCCTATGTCGAGTTAGACAGAGTAGAGTCTCTGTAGACAGGACAGGGGGGCCAAATTTCTGGAAATAGGGATAGGTCTCAGAGCCCTAGGCTTAGGGATGAGCATGTAGAGAGGTCTAGGGGTCACTAGACTATAGCTGTAGATCATATCAGGAAGATCCTCAATCTACGACCATCTCATTATTTGGATGATACAGGTGGATTTCAGGAAGAGGCTTGGTTAGCGAGCTTGAGATGGTGCTTCAAAATCTGACCTTGTTTTAGCAACACTAAATCTTGTGTTGCAATCTATCTACTAAGGGATGGAGTCAGTGTCTGGTGGAGGACTGAGGAGGAGATGCTCCACGTTGATTCAAAGATGGTTACCTGGGAGATTTTTGAGGAGCGGTTCAAGAGTAGGTGCTTATCATGGAGGTTCATTTAACAGAGGATAGATGAGTTTCATGACCTCCAACATGCATCTTTGATTGTATCTGAGTATAAGAGTCAATTTCTGGACCTACTCCAGTATGTCGACTACATGTAGGATGAGCAGGTATGGATTTATAGGTTCACTAGAGGATTGAATCTAGACATTGGAGGTGTGGTGTGTATCCATTGTCTGCAGACATTAGCTAAGGGGATTAAGAAGGCCTATATAGTAGAGGAGACTTGGGGTAAGACATAGCAGGCTAGAGACAGAGTACGGAGCCACATCCAGTAGATGCAGGACAATAGGTCGAGGGGTCAACTCCTCCTCCTCATGGTGGACCAGGTTCAACATAGTAATCTTTTAGGCTGCAGTAGTAACAATAACAGACCCACCCACCATACATGCCTCCACAGAGATTCGATACATAGAGGGGTCCCATTAGGACACAGAGTTCACCGAGAGCTCAGTCAGTAGGATTTTGTGAGTAGATACCTTAGCAGTCCATATTCGGATCATTAGAATCCACAACACATACCTCTAGAGTACTGGCTGGAGCTACTACTCATGGGAGAGGACCAGGTAGTTGTTATGGTTGTGGTTTTGCTAGACATTTCTAGAGAGAGTGCCCATAGAACCCTAGTAACAAGGGTAAGACACAAATATCAAAGCCTACTATTGGTGACATGGGACGCAATCATTGGATCTATGCATCAATCAAGAACCACCAGGATGAGCACTAGAGTACCTTGATTGAGACGGCAGGTAGTATTGGTGGTGTTCCTACCTCCATTCTATTTGATATTAGTAATTTTGATTATTTTATTACACCATCTTTGGTAGAGTGATGCAGACTGATGGTAGTTAGTCAGGGTCTTAGTTAGGATGTCGAGATGGCTTCTGGAGCTAAGATCTCTGTGGACTCCTTAGTTAAGGAGTGTGTAGTGGATTTGAGACCTTTCACCACTACCTCGGATCTTCATATCCTTCTGTTGGGTTCGTATGGAGTCATCTTGGGCATGGACTAGTTGTCTGCACACAGAGCTAGGGTGGATTGTTACCATAGTATTATATCATGTATAAATGATATAGGAGTCGAGTCAATGATAGTAGGGGTTAGGAGACCCATTTCCATTCGCACCATCTCTGCCATGCAGCTTAAGCAGTGTGTGCGATGGGGTTGTCAGATGTATGTTGTCACAGTTAGTGACAGATCAGAGGATGGGTCTAGTGGACCATCACCTAATGACCATCCCATAGAGAGAGATTTTTTTTATGTCTTTCCATGGGAGCTACTGGAGTTACCACCCCCACGTGAGATATATTTTCACATAGATCTGGTTCCGAGAGTAGAGACTATCTCACGAGCACCTTATCGGATGACCACCCCTGAGCTCTATGAGCTCAAGTTACAGCTAGAGGAACTTTTGGAGAAAGGACTAATCTGTCCTAGTGTATCCCCTTGGGGTGCACCAGTGATATTTTTAAAGAATAAGGATGGATCTCTATGGTTGTGTATTGATTACCGCTAGCTGAACAAAGTAACGATCAAGAATTGGTATCCCCTTTCGCGCATTGATGATTTGTTTGATCAGATGAAGGGGGCCACAATTTTCTCTAAGATAGACCTTAAGTCAGGTTATCATCAGTTGAGGATTATGGAGGTAGACATTCCTAAGACCACCTTCCATATGAGATATGGCCACTACGAGTTCACTGTGGTGCCTTTTGGTTTGATGAATTCCCCCACAAGATTTACAAGATTGATGAATGGGGTGTTGAGGACGTTCTTAGATTGCTTCATACTCATCTTCCTTGATGAAATTTTTATTTAATCACCTACGCATGAGGACCATGAGGGGAACCTTCACCAAGTTCTTTAGTGTCTTCGTGAGTAGCAGCTTTATAGGAACATGGAGAAGTGTGTGTTATTCAGGAAGAGGTACAATATTTTGGCCACATCATTTCTTGGGAAGGTATCATTGTCGACCCTTCCAAGATTTGAGTTATTATGGATTGGAAAACACCCACTAGTGTGATAAAGGTGTGAAAATTCATGGGTTTAGCAGGTTATTACAGGAGATTTGTTTAGGAATTCTCTCAGGTTATGAACCCCATCATTTCCCTTCAGCAGAAAGGGAAGAAGTTTGTTTGGTTAGACGGATGTGAGCAGGCCTTTAGGAAACTAAAGGAATGCCTCACAATGATGACTTTTCTTACAGTTCCAGATCTGCATGGTGAGTTTTTCATATGCATAAATGCTTCTTTAGCAGGAGTTGGAGGTGTGTTGATGCAGGAGGGTAGAGTATTTACTTTTGAGTCTTGCAAACTCAAAGATTATGAGCTCAATTATCCAGCTCATGATCTTGATCTTGCGGTAGTTATGCATGCTTTAGATGGAGAAATTTCCTTCTTGGCTAAAGATTCACACTCAAGACTAATCACTTGAGTCTTCACCACCTCTTCACGCAGCCCAATCTCAACACTTGTCAGTGTCGTTGGATGGAGTTATTTTGTGAGTACAATATGGAGATAGAGCATGTGAAAGGGAAGGAGAATTTGGTTGCAGATGCTCTTAGAAAATGGAGATATGTGGTTATGACCACTTCTGTGGGCACAGATTTGCAGAGCAGGATTCTATAGCAACTTCCTCACGATAGTTTTGACATTGCAGCTAGAGTAGATATCGAGTCTCAGAGACCCCTTGAAGGGAATTTTGATGGGTTATCATTGGAGGTGGATGGTATTCTTAGGCACAGAGACCAGATTTATGTTACCAAAGATAGAGGCTTGAGGCTAGACATCTTGACAGAGGCACATCTTGCAACCTATTTAGTCCATCCCGAGGTGAAGAATATGCACGCCACTTTGAGATAGTTGTATCATTAGAGGGGACTTCGTAGAGAAGTGGATCATTTTTTGTCATGATGTTTAGAGTGTCAGAAAGTGAAAGCCAAGCATCATCATCTAGCTGGCCTTCTCTTTCCGTATGCTATACCGTAATGGAAATGGGACACCCTTTCCATGGACTTCATTGTTGGGCTACCGTTGTCAAGATACCACCACGACAATATCATGGTCACAATGGATAAATTGATGAAAGTGGCTCATTTTTCTCTGGTGAAGACCACCTATACAACTAGTGCAGTGGCATGGGTGTATCTAGATGAGATTGTCAAATTTCATAGGATTCTGTGGAAGATCATTGGTGACCATGATCCTCTGTATACTTCCCACTTTTGGACTACCATGCAACATTCCCTCAGGATGAAGATCAATTTCAGCAGGGTGTATCAACTTGATATAGATGGAAATACTGAGCGGGTGAATAAGATATTAGAGGACATGCTTAGGATGTATGTTATGGATCACCAGTTGAGATGGGAGGATTATTTGTACTTGGTGGAGTTTTCCTACAATAATAGTTTTCAGAGTTTGATAGGCATGGCTCCTTTCCAAGCACTGTATGGTAGAGAGTGCAGGAAACCTCTTAGTTGGGATAGGTTAGAGGACAGGGTTTCTCTTGGTCCAAATTTATTACAGGACATGGAGCAGTAGGTGGTTATGATCAGATAGAGACTGTAGGGGGCACAAGACAGACAGAAGAAGTATGCAGATCAACATAGGACCGACAATAGTTTTTATGTGGGAATGAACGTTTTCCTTCATGTAAGGCCACATAAGAGCCCTATCCATTATGGAAAAAGTTCTAAGTTAGCTCCTAGATTCATGGGCCCCTTTGAGATCTTGGAGCATATAAATCCTTTGGTCTACTGTCTAGCATTGCCACCTAGCTTGTCTCGCATCTATGATGTGTTTCATGTTTCAGCAATTAGGAGATATGTTCCAGACCCTTCTCATGTGCTAGATTTGACCTCATTATAGGTGCAGGATCATGGGAAGTTAATGGTGGAGCCCATCTGCATTATAGAGTCCAAGACCTTAGGCCTTCGAGACAGAAAGATTGACTAGATTCGAGTACAGTGGGACAAATATGATGAGACTATGGCTACATGGGAGGATGTTACTTTTTTGTGACTTCAGTTTCCACACCTATTCCAGTGACTTCTAGGAGGAATTTGAGTCTCAGGGAAGAAGGATGTAGTGTCCACTTCCCTCTAACACATTTTGTTATTGATTATGATACTGTCGACTATACTTATGGATGTTATTGTAGCTCTTGATATGTCATGATGCTAGATGTTAGAGATCATGGACTATTGTTGATTTCAATTCACATATGATGCATTTGGATTATTGGAGACATTTTATTATGTTGACATGGTTATTTGTGTGTGTGTGTGTGTGTGTGTGTGTGTGTGTGTGTGTGTGTGTGTGTGTGTGTGTGTGTGTGTGTGTGTGTGTGTGTGTGTGTGTGTGTGTGTGTGTGTGTTTGGACATGTGTTATTTCGTCATATTGAGTAGACCTAGAAAATTGAATTAATATTGTGATCATATGATTATGGATAAAATTGTAAAGAAGATTGTTGCTTTCCTGGATGATGTTTGATTTATATATATACATAATTTGGAGCTATATTGTATATTTATTTTGGATGAATTGATGCGGCCACAAGGCCGAAGGAGGTATTCATGTTTTGCAGATAAACATGTCACAACAAACATCGGGGGATTGGAGACCAACCACATTGGAATTCTAGATGAATTCAACAAGGGTCACCATGGAAATGTGTATTTGTTTGTGTGTGTATATGAATTGATGTTAGGGGTTCCCATCTGGGGGGATCACCTTCAAATGTGACCAAGGGGTTATGTGTTTTCTTTTATCTAATTCCCTTTGTTTGATTTTAGTATGTAGTTTTTAGTGATGTATTCTCCCCTTCATTATTTATTTAATTAGTTTCAAGATTAGTGAGTAATTATATTGTTAAATTAATTAAAATGGGTCAAAAGAATGCATTTATTAGAGCTGATGGCTCTTGGTTTATGTGTTGTAAGTAATGTGTAAGTAGCTTTGAGTGTGAAACACTCCACTTTCCTTTTGAAATTTGGATCTGTCCTTAGGGGCTGATTTTGGAGGCTTGTGGGACAAGTTAAAACTTGTCCCACACCTCTTAAATTGTTACACCAGCCCTACCTATGGGTTGGGGAGTCAAAATTAGGCCTCATTATGTATTTTAGGAAGGCAAGTTGTAGGATTTTGTTGCACCTTCTTGCATGAAATTAATTTTGGTCCTTGGGTTGTGGACTTGGATTGTGTGTGTAAGTAAAAGGTTATTTATTCACCCACATTTTTAATTGTGCTTAGGAGTTTGAAGTTGATTTGTGAGGTGGATTTCAGGATGAGCGAAGTGGCATCCTACATGGAGCCACCTCATCCTCCTCTCTCCCTTTTCTATTTATTTAAATTCTTTTGTTGTTTTGGGGGTTACTCCAAGTGGTTACTTCATGTTGGTTTGGTGCTATTGCAATTGGAGATAGCAGTTGATTTTTGAATGCTTGTAGATTTGTTGGTGCTTGGGATTGTTTGGATTTGAAGAAGCTTGTTGTTGAACTTGTGGATCAAGCTCTATCATGGAGAGGTAGGAGCTTGAATCTTGTAAAAAGGTTTTCTTTCTGTATTGTGCTTATGTGCATGTTTTTGAATGTTTGGTATGCTTGTTGGTTGGTTGGGTAGATTTCCTAGGTGGTGTAGGAGAAAACTACGGGGATATTTTGTGGGGAGGTATAAGAGTTATTTATGGAGGGATTATGGGTTGGGTGTTCCACATTGGACAAGAAATAGCTTGCATTTCTCACTTTTAGGGAAGGCATAAGAGAATGGGGAGGCATAAGAGGTACTTGGGGAAGGCATAAGAGTATGTAGGGGTTTTAGATGAATATTTTGGTAGGTTTTTAAGGTGGTCACTGATTCCCCATTGGGAGGCATAAGTAGCTTTCCCCATAGATCTTTCTCTCTTGGTCTTTGTTTGATGAGGCCTTGTATATTTTGTTATTATCGTTCTTGTGACTGTAACTGCATTTTATTTTTGACTGTGATATGATTGTGAAATCTGTTTTGTGTTGTGGAAGCTTTTCTTGTTGCCATGAGTTGAATCCATTTCCTATTGTAATGTGGTTGGGGCTCGAGGGCCAATGAGGAGGATGAATTCTCCTCTTAATTAGAATTCTTGTTTTGTACAGAGTGTTGCCTCTCCCCTTGTTTTGGTTGTGGCCAATTTGAATCATGTCAGATCTCCCTTATTGTTGTACATGGAGCTTGTGTGAAGATAAATTTTGCAGTTCTCCTTGGGTCCCTTATTGTGAAATTTACCACTTTAAGTGGATGACATTGTAATATGATTTATGGTGATAAGATACTCTATTTTTGGATGTGGAAGTCACATTCGAATGAGAAAAATTTATTTTTTAAGTTGTCTTTTGGTGAACAGAAAAGAATTTATAAAGGAAATAATTTCAGTTTAATAGAAGTTGATTTACTTTATACAAAATGGACTTGCTCCTATTTGGAAATCCGTTGATTGAAATACTTTTGCAAACTCTCTGTTTGAAGTCTTGAAAAGTCTTTGTTAGGAAATATTACATTCCTCTGTATTAGTTGAAAGGAATGTTTTAAAATAGAACTACATTCTTACTCTCCACACATAGATTGAAGGAAAGTTGAACATTGTAAACTTAGAATGGAATGAACCTAAATGTTTAATTTATGGAAAATGAAATAGATAAATTTCCAGTTTGAAATATGTAGATCTATGTTAGATTGTTTCAAACCTGCAATAAATATCAGAAAATTATACAGAGTACCCTGCAACTATGAAAGACAAAATTAAAACTTAAAATGAACTAAGGATGATCAAAATGCATCCTAAAATAGTTTGTATTTCTCAAGAAATTTACTTAGAAATTTATTAATTGAGCTATAGGCATAAAAACGTCTTTATAAAAAAAAGAGAAAGGAAATAAATCCATTTTGAAATCCCAACCATAATAGATTAATCCTTGCAAATCCATCCAATTTCTATCAAGTGTGATTCTCCATGTCGTTTTGGCATGTTTGAGAAGGAAGAATAGCCAATCAGATTAAATCTGGTAGTTGAAAAGTTTAGCTCACATTTTTATGGCAGGAAATACGTTTTCCTAAATTTCACCCATGTAAGTTTTTTGAAAATAATATTTTTTGCTTCCTATGCAAAGAGGAGTTTGAGCCCTCTCCAAAAAATCTTTATTTTCTTAAATCTGAGCTTCGAGTCAAAATTTATGGCCTTCTGAAGTTTTTACTTCGTCTGGTTTCAAAAAAAAAGGGAAGGAAATTTGTAAATCGGATCCACGGGCCTGGTAATTTATTAGGGCACTTTTTTACAAAAATGCAAAAAGTTACAAGTCTCCCTGATGGCCCACCACCCCGCAGCCAATGAGGGTTTTCCACGTGGCTTCTTTAGGCATCGTCGGAGACACAGATGGTTTTAGACCTTATCGCTTTTGGAAAAGATTGGCAAAAATTCCTAAGTTTCCCTGTTGACCTGCCTTCCTGCAGGTCACTGTTGGATTGACACAGGGCTTCGCTAGGTGACAGCGGAGGTGTGGGGTTTTTTAAACCTTCACGCCTTTTAACAAAAAAGCCAACATTTCTAACTTTTCCCCGACGGTACGCTTCCCCGCCTAAATTTTTGGACATGGCACGTGGCGTCCCTTGGCATCGGTGGAGGCACGACTCATTTTGAAAAAAATTTCCCCTTCAAAAAATAAATATAAAAATCCTAAGTGCCTCCGGTGACGCACCTTCCAGCATTGGCTTAAAAACATGCCACGTGTCCCTTGTGGCCTGTGGCAAGTTTTCTTCTTTTGGCACAAAGCCCCGCCGCGGTCTCGCAGGTGCATGGGTGTAACTTGCGTTTTTTTTTGCCAAAAGTGCAAAGCACTAAATTACCTCCCCTACTCCACTGGCTTGAAACCTTCCTTGGGAGAAAAGACTTCCCTAGGCCTGTAGGCCTGCCTTTACGAAAAAGCTCCTCTACAGGCCCACCGACCTATAACTTAAGAAATATGAGGAGTTAGGACGACTTATTTATATCATTGGAAAGGGAAAAAAAATTTCCATCTAATGGATTTTTTTTTAAGAAACCTTGAGTACGTTAATTATGTGAAAAATCAGGTTGAAGTGCAAAGATGAGTTTGAGAGTGGGTAAGTGGGAGAGTGGGTAAGGAGGACTTCTAAAGCATGGGTTGACCTTTTAAGCGGTCACTTTAGGGGATAAGAGAATGTTTTTCTATCCCATGCAAATAATAACCTAGGTTATTGTTTAGACCTAGTTAAATTAAGAACCTTGGGTATTTAATTACTTTGGCCCCTTTGACCCTCTAGAATTAATTAAGGAATATTTAACTATAGTGTTAATTTAATTATTTATTAAGTTAACACCTAAGAGAAATTTAACTATATTTGGCTTAATTATACTCATTAATTTTGTAATGTGGATGTAATGTTTGTTACAACGGGAAAATTTCTTTTATTAAATTATTATTGACTTTGAATCTTTGTTGTGGAAACTATTGCTTAAGCCTGGTAGTGGTCACGATTTTCAAAAAAAATTATTCCATAAATTTTCTATCTAAACCTAGGTTGGTCTTGGGTCTCGAGTGGTCCTTTTAGTGGGCGCTACAAATTTTACTATTGTTGAAGGTATATACAAGAATAGTTATATGTATTTAAAGGTTTTGAATTTGCTTCATGTTTTCTATTCAAAATAGAAATGATATATAGTTGTGGCATGAAAGGTTGGGTCATGTTAACTTTAGGACCATGTATGACATGTATCATCTTAATCTTTTTGTTGTTCTACCACCTATCTCTCATGCCTGAGAAACTTGTGAAGGGTACTTATGTGGAAAGGAGTCAACAAACCACTTCCAAAGTCATTATAATGAAAAAACCTCAAAACCTCTAGAACTTGTTCACAATGATGTTAGAGGACCTTTAGAAGTTCCTTCCATAGATAGTTCAGTGTAAGTTGTTACTTTAATTAATGATAATTCTTTCATTATTTGGTCAATCTTTATTAAAAACAAATCAGATATATTATCTAAATTTAAAAATTCTATTAAAAATCAATCTTATCACAAATTTAAAAGGCTTAAAGTAAATAATGAAGATATATATGTTAATAAAACATTTATAAACTCTAAATGAGTTCATCATTAATAAAAATAATATTATATGCACATCAATATGACACTTGGGGATTCCTTTATGTTTGTATTGGAGACATCCAATAATGATTACATCTAATATTTTTAATATATTTATGATACAATCATCTATATTATCCTTCTCATAAACTATTTTTTACAGTGATTGAAATATTCAACTTAGTTTTTCAAAAAAATCAATATATTTGTAAGATGAGATGGTTGATTATAAACATGTTGTCATTTAAGTTGGTATACAAACTGATTTTAAACCTATTAATGTAGAATTCATATATGGATGAAATTTAAATTAATAATGGTTTTTATTGTGTTAATGGTTGTGTGTGTGTGTGTGTGTGTGTGTGTGTGTGTGTGTGTGTGTGTGTGTGTGTGTGTGTGTGTGTGTGTGTGTGTGTGTACACACACACACACACACATATTGTGATTATGACCATGTTTGTGATGCAATAGATATAAAATCTACAACTAGATATGTTTTCAATTTTGGTACAGGTGTCATTACTTATACAAGTAAAAAATAGGTGACAATCTCCATCTCTTTTACTGAGGAAGAATATAGAAGTGTGATGGAAGCAGCAAAAGAAAACATGTAGCCACAACAATTGTTGGAATAAATTTAGATGGAAGTTAAAGAAAGTACTCCTATTTTGTGTGATATTCATAGTTGTATTGTTATAGCTAATAATCTAGTTCAACATCGGATGATGAAGCATATAGATATACATATGGATTTCATCTGAGAGAAGATGCTCTGCAGTGATATAGATCTCCAGTACTTCCCGAATAATGCTCAAGTTATAGATACATTTATGAAGCCACTGTGTGCCATGAAGTTATGCAAGTTTTGTGCAATTATTGTCTTTTCAGAGTTTCCATTGAGGGGGAGTATGCATGAAAAAACCACCTCCTAACGACCGGTCATGTCTTTTCTTCTTCACCTTTGTATGTTTGCTTCAAAATAAAAGCATTGTAAATGATATTTTTATTATCTTGGTAGACTTATCACTCTAAGTTTAATATGTAGTCTAGTAATGTAGCATCATGTTGTAAAGGATGTCCTTACTTTGTAAAAGGATCCTTTATATGTTGGAATATATTTTTCATGAAAAACATTGAGATGTAGTCTCACAAATCATGCTTAGCTTAAATCATCACTTATGATTTATGGATTCCAAATCCTTTTGTACCAAAAGGAAAGTTTAGCATAATGACGGTGTAAATCTTGTTGTACAAACAAGTAATGTTAGTATATAAACCCCACTTAATATTAAGGGGGACTACTAGAACATTAATCTTAAGTAGATTTTAACCCCTCTTATGCATTCTTAATGTTATAACATTACTTTATACTTAAATAAATTAAAAATATATAATATTTTTCTTTATTTAATACGAACTTTAGGTTGTAAGGTTAATTTATTATTAAATCCATTTATAAAATGGTGTGGGGTGCTTCACGAGAAGACACACCAACAAAAATAATTTAAATAAGAACCATGGGGTTGGGTGACATTAATTCATGGTAAAAACATGAAGCATGTTGTATGGAGAGAAGTGGGTGAAAGAAGAGGCTTTTATTGGATATGTAAAAAGCGTTTCTCATAAATGGAAATCTGTTTATTTGTGGTTTTTTATCCTCCAAGTTTTTTCCACGTTAAATTGGTGTTTGGTGAAATATATTTATTTATTTATTATTTTTGTATGTAATTTAATTTAATCTATTTAAATTATTGTTTAATGTGGTTTAATTTTAATTAATAGGTCTGACCTTAAGAAAAAGATATGAAAATACAACATACAATTGAAGACAGATGTTTCTACAATACATAAATAATGAGAACATAAAAGAGAATATAATGATATAGAAGATCAAGATTCCCTGTGCGATATTTTCATAAACAAGAGATAAATTATACTAAATATCATACACATGTGAAACATATATACCATGCACATAAACATATGCCATACTAGAATAAGAAAACAAGAATCATAAAATGACACATGATACTATTGTTTTGTGGTTTTTTTAATGTTTTGATGATCATATCCATAATAAATGCTATAGAGAGTGAAGGAAATGAAGGGATTCCCCCAATTACTGTGATAAGGTTACAATAAGGTTTGAAATCATAAAACCGATGATGTTAAAGCTAATCCGCGAGTGATCAATGTCATGGATGGAATGTGGGGATGATAGTGGGTACTACAAAGTAGTCGAAAGATTTGTGTCTCGAGGGCAGGGTGGTCATCGAAAAATATCATACCATAACGCCAAGAATAGGTTTTCATCATGGTACTTGTATATATATATATATATATATGATTTAAATAATTTCATTTTTTTATCAAAGGAATAAGATCAAATTGGTATAACAGTAAGGAACAAGATGTATCATGCAAGAAACAAGCAAGTACAAGTAATGGTGAGATAATAGTGACTTACCTTGTATCGGTATATCTAGGATAATTATGGGATGGGAAATAGAATGAGAAGGTTGGATCGGAACTGTGAATGATCTTTCTTGAAATATCAGATCAAGAACCTCTTCGGATAGGACCACCCAAATGAGGACAGGACCACTCGGGCGATGATGTGTAAACTAGGTGTTTGTGTTTTTGCAATAGCTTTGCTTCTAATATTTTTAGGGTCTGAACTTGTCTCCTTTCTTTCTCTCTCTGTTGCATCCATTTCACTGTAGAATTCATGTGTTGTACCTAAACTTGTAAAACAAATCCTAGCTACCTAAACGTTATATGAAACAAATAATACATATGTTTCAATCAGACTGACCTCATGGTCACCCCATGTGATTATCAACAAGTAATGCACTATATTTCATTCTCTATGTAGTTCTAGTGTGTGTGTGTGTGATTGAATTGTGTCCCTTAAACCTAGGTTTCCCTTATACCAGTTGCATAGAGATAGCATGTTATAGCTACTTTTCCCCCAATATGTATGTGTGAGATGGAATTTAGAAATATCCCCTCCTATGTAGTGAATTATGTAGCCCAAATGTATTGGTTGAATGTTTCTCTTTTCTTATTTAGTATATAGTAAATATTATCCCTAATTTGTCCAACCCCTTATAATAGCGAGTATTTTTTTGTATATTTATGACTTCCTTATTTCAATTTCCACACTTAGTGACACTAAGGCCAACACAAATAATTACAAAAGACCCAAAGTAAAGTGCTAAACAATAATTTATAAAACCAAAGATAATGGATAAAAGTGCCTATAATGGACATAACACCAATGTAGTAGTGTCCTTAATGGGATGTACTATCCCAAAATTCAATAAAAAAAGGCAAAGAACAAAGATAGGGATCCGTGTGACTCAAGCAAAAGATGTAAATCCAAGAAGTATAAGGAAATAACACAATAAAAATAAAAATTAAATACGGATAGGAAAAGGTCTCACTAGTGTCTAATCTTCATATGTAGAAATCATGTATACAACAACATACTAGAGGCATGAGGTAATAGTAATAAGTGCATAATTTTGTGTTTACATTTTCCCCCCTTTATGTTATTTGGATGGAATTCATCAATATAAAAAGATATAATAAGAAGATACCTACAGAAGGATAAAGCATTTGTAAACAAGGCCTCTCGATAGTAAGAATATAAGTGTGGTAAACAATGAATCATTGTTTTCATCCATGTGGGGTGACATTTTTGTTACACAAAGTTTCATTAGATAGAAACATGTTATTGGAGATATAGGAGACTTTAAATATTGGAGATTGAAGGAGGGATCTGATGTGGTCAATTACTAAATAGGTGTGAAAACTCTATGGATTTGAGCATCCTAGAGCAAGATTAAAAGTGTTGGGAGAGCAATAAATTTACTCTCAACCATGACACCTCCTCAAAATAGGTTCCACCATTGTAGGAGGAAATGAACTTATTGTTTTTTTTCTACTAGTCATAGAAAAAACCCCATAAAGTGGAAAAGGATAGGAAATGACGTCTCATTTCTCCCACTTCACGATGTAAGGTTTCAAACTAGGATAAATGGAAGAATGATTAAATTCAATTGGCTCCTAAGTTAGGTCATCTCATAGGGATATTGATCTTGATAGAATTAAAATTTGGAAACAAGTTATATTGCTTCAAACATAGTATTTTATTTTTCTTGATTGATTTGAAATTGTTTTGGAGATTTGAATTTCCCCTAGGTTAGGTCATTTAATGGGAAAATTTGTGATAATCTAAGAAATTTTTAGAATCCAAGATAGTTTTTCACTTATATATTGAACATTGTGATTTCCAGTTAGAACGTTTTGTAGGATTTGAATATTGCTTTATGATTGGTTAAGAATTGGGTGGTAGTGCATGATGCTATTGTGTTTATTGCATTGAAAATGTGCATGGATGTTTCTAATAGGGGTAATAGGATAACCCCAAATATTTTTCCCTCTTATAATGAAGCTTGAGAAGCAAGATGAAAAACCATGATCCTGAAGAAAAGTAGAGAGATTATTTGAACATGAACTAGAAACATATAGAATAGAATAATTAGTGATGTGTGAAAATAGAAGTAGAATGTGTAAAAAAATATTAGAAGTGCGGTAATCATTTAGTTAGTGTAGTAGACGTTGAAGATAATTTTGTAGGGCTATTGTTGATGCTAAAAATGGGAAAACCAGGCTCGTGATATGAAAAAAATAGTGTTGATGAATTAGTTGTACAAAGAAAGTATAGTAACTACAATAATTACATCAATAATAAGATTTCCTCTAAATAGTAAGGTTGGAAAATTTAATAATAAATTCATTTGTAAAGTGTGATTTGAGATCTAGATTATAATGATGTCACATGCACAAGAAACAATTACGTTGAGGTTCAAGAGATTTGTAGAGGAATTGCAAACTTAGATAATAGATAATCTAGTAAGTATGGTGTTTTTGAAGTAGGATGGGATTTATAATAGAATATTTTTAGCTATTTTGGTGTTTATCATTTTTTTGTGAATTAGGGTGTTTCTGTCCAAGATAGAGCCAGTGGGGCTGATTTTTTCCTTTGGATAGTACTATTTAGTTCTAGTCAATAGTGTCTGACATTTGGGTGGTACCATCCAGGGTACTTTATGGTTTTTTCTAGAGATATACAAGAGCATGGTAGTATTTTTTGACATATTTTGAGTAGCTAACTTTGGATTTTTGCTCTTGTTTATGTTGTGCAGAGAGATACATTTGCAGGAGTTTCATGCAGTCAAGAATTTATCTACATGGTTATCGTTGGCCTTAGAGGAGGATGACTGGGATATATTAGACTGTGTTGGGTTGCATTACATTACTAGATTGGGGGATATGTACCATAAAATGAATCTGATTATTACACTTTATCAGAGATGGTGTGTGGATACATGTACCTTTTGGTTTCTTACTTGACAGATGACAATGACATTAGAGGATGTATATATGATACTACGGTTACCAATTGTGTGATATCAAGTATAGGTTATGCCCTCATGTGATACACGATGGTAATAGAGAACTACGAGGCAATGTTTTACAAGGTCTCGAACACAGGAAGAGTCATTAATGTCCCTAGATGAAATAGTAAGATCAGTTGTTCTACTATTGTAGAAGTTTATTGTAATTGTATTAGTTTCTTGTTTTATTAAGAAAATATTGAAATAAATATATGCATATATCTAAATATGTAACAATACAACAATATGAATAATTAAGTACATATTTGATCCAATAAAATACGAAATTTAACTAAAAAACCCTAGTTCTAAATGAAGGGAAAAAAATATTCAGCTGATTCACAATAATCCTAAAGGTATGATGGGCTAGAAAATAACTGGAGTAGGAGTTGAGAGTGTCACAATTAGACCCAGAAATTTGCAGGGGTTTCAAAATTTCTAGGACTAGGTTGTCTATGGAGGGTCAGGGGCGCCTAGGGTGCTAGAGACCTATTTTGGGTGCTTTGAACCAAAATTTGTAGGGTCATAAGATGTTCTTTGGTTATCTCTTTTGATTTCATGTACTTTGTTCTTATTTCCCTCAAAATATAGAGTTTTGTACTAAATCTCATACCCAATGTAGTTCTATGTGTGTGTGTGTCGAAATCATTCCCTAGGTGGCTATTGTGCATGCCACACTTGATAGCGAGCAATAGATAGATGTAAAATATGTAGATAGATATGTGTATAAAAGAATGAACTTCCCCACCTATGAAGTGTATATAAAAATGTCAGTTTGTTGTCCCCTGTGTGGAGCTAGATGGATGCTTAAATGATCTTAGAATGCTCTACGATGAAACCTTAGGTGGTGATAGCTAATGCTTAGTGATTGGTTCTATATTATGGTCACATAGCTTTGTATTTATATGATTCCTATGTTTGAATTTTTTAATTAACCAATAAAAGGCCAACTAGTAAGAAATAAAGATGCCCAATTGGCTAGAAAGGACCCAAAACATGTACAGAAAAGTACAAAGAGGTTGGGGGAGCCCAACAGGGATGGGGGCACCTAAAAATGGCTCTTGGTTTGGCGTTGGTGTCTAGAATGAGAAACTCTTAAGTATGAAAATAAAGACTGGGAAGAATGAGTGTAAGACTAAGAGAGAAAGTAGAAAGCAAGAAAATATGTCCAAATATTGTGGTCAATTATTAGTTTTATTTCCTAGTAATCATATGAATAGTGGTATGTGATTAGGAGTAGAAATATACACAAAGTGCATGATTTAGTGTCTATAGTTTCCCCCACTTTATGTTGTTGAGATAGTTCTCGATAAAATAAAATAGATAAGATATGCGTACTTGATAACCATGTATATCTATGGCGAAAAGTGTGCCAAGAGAGACAAGAAAAAATGTTAAGTGATAAAAATGTGAAGCATGGAATCTAGAGAAGAGGCAGGGAAAAATAATGATGATGACCCTAGGGTGAGAGTGTATGTGTAGATTTCATGTTGTACCTAATGTTGATTTTGTTTGTTGTGTAATTCATGATTTGACTACCACTTCCCATGAGGATAGACCTCCAAAAGAGAAGAATGAATAAGTAGTCAAATGTGTGTATATATGAAAAAAAATGTGTGTAAAAGTATGTAAAAAATGAATAAGGAACATGTGCACCTGATCCATGATGAGTGTAAAGAGATAAAAAGGATCTTGAATATGTTGTAGAAGAACATTTTTTTGGGCGATCTCATACAAGTTGCACTAAGTGCGAGTTTTTTGGGTGATCTCATGCCAGCTATAGAAAAAGTGTAGGGAGAAAGGTCTAGTATTATTCTCCAACCTTTGAGTACTTCCTGAAGTGTAAAAACCACTACGTATGGTGTGTAAAAATCTAATCTAGTTTGATGCAAATTGAAAGTATAAAAAAATATGTAATGCAAGAATACCGAGTGCTAAAGGATTGTGTGTCCTATAAAATCCACTGTGTATATTAAACTACCAAAAAATTTACTGAACTAATAATTTTTTTTTAATTTCCCCCGGGTCACAAGCATCTAGGAAGGGTCAGGGGTGCCCAGGTGTTACTGTCTGGTGCTAGGAGCTAGCATTTGTGTTGTGCTAAGGACCCAAGTCAAGATCTGGGATGTTGTTGAGACTGAAGACTGTTTTGACTATCAACTAAAGTATTTTAACTATGATTTAGAACATTGTATGGGGTGATTGATTCACTCGATAGATGCCCCCTCATTTTGGGTGCATGCAATGTCATGAGGAGTATACGGCCCAAAGGAGGACCGAAGATTGTGCTGATACTCATTCCTTAGAGGGAGGAGGGAGTTTTCTTGGTAAAAACCAAGAAACACGCAAGAAAATATGATGGGAAACATTTTTAGTGAAAAGAAGACAATTACACATGAATAAGATAATGTAAACACATAATAATGCAGATAAAGTATTCCATGAAAAGTGGGTAATAAACATGGGACATCACTCATGATGTCGCAAGAAAATCGATGTGGGAGTGGTCGAAAACATATAAGAAGTGCAAAATAAATACATAGGACAAAGCCAATAAACAATGGACAACAATGTATGAAAAGAACAAATTGTATCAAGTAATGTCTAGATAAAATGTTGCACATAAAACCTGCAAAGAAAATGTTGCACATGAAGCACCCATTAGCATTTTAGGGAGATAAAATGTATCTCAAACTATGTCTAATCCAATATAGTAATGTTTTATGAAAAGTGAAACAATAACACCTCTAATGTATGAAAGTAGATGCCCCCAAGAGCCGATGTGGGACTGGTTAGAGGTATCGCACCAAGCATCCGTGCTACGTGTATCGACGTGTATGAAAGATACATGCACAACTAGAAGGAAAGTGAATGTGCATGTGTATATATAAAGATAATGACATATGATATATGTGTCTAGCATTTGTAAAAAGTGTACATGTAAGCATAAGAAAACAAGAGTGAAAGCAGCCAAGATATGCATTATGATTTGGATGAGATGGATTATAAATGTTGTGTGAGTTTGATAGGAGAAATTTTCCCATGAGCGGATGTGTATGCATGGGATGAGTTTCATTGATAAAATATCTCTCATTAGTCAAGAATGAACCGGAGAACAAGAGTATGTCATCAAGAAATGGTTGGAATGTGTGTGCTAGAAATATGTGATCGATCTAAAGCATAGAATGTAGAGTGTGTATGACATGGTGAGGTTAATTTTAGATTGAGACCCTTAGAATTTGAGTATGAACCATGGCACTATAGTGTGCCATAGGGTAGTGAGCACAACATGTAGAAGCAGATGTAAGAAATATGCATCGTGAATGTGTAGAGTGTAGAGTGTGTAGTATGCACAATAAGAGTTACATAGAAAGATATGTCATGAATGCATGATGTGTGAAGTGTTTAGTATGTAAGGTTGAAATGTATATTATGCCCTCAACAATCAAGTGTGAAACGTAGCACGAGAGTATGTCCTAGGGTAATGACGATACAAATTTATCAAGATATGTAAGATTCTTGTGAGAGACTAGATGTGAAGTATGAAGTGAAATGATAGAAGTACGAGACACCTAAAAATGCTTAGTAGGGGGTGTTGACAATTTTTTCACTTGTGCAAAAATGGCAACTCGAAACTTTGTTATGATGGATAACATTGGTGAAGTAGACCTAAGCTAGGGGATATTTTTTTAGTCAATATTGTTTTGCTAAATTAATTAATGATTACATGAAATCTGTAGCTATGTGTGCTATTAAAAAATGTAACAGATCACATAGTCTGCAATTTCATGACTATCTTCAACAAAAGAACACAAATCCCTGAAGGATAGATGTGTTGTCTTGATGAAGACATCGAATTGTAGAATAGGTGAAGTGTTAAGTCTTGGAACAACAATCATAATTGCAAATCGCAGCAATCAAAGTTCATTACTGGATGTTACAGGTATTCTTTAATGTTCTTTCCTTCACAATTAAGAAATTCAATTATATTATTGGGTTGTTTAATTTATCATACAATCCATACAGAAAGCTGAAATGTAGAAAGAAATACACAACTCAATTTCATAATTCAATGTTTTATTCATAAGGAATTTCAAATGTTCCCACACATGTTATGGGATGTAACTGAAAAGTAAATTACAACTACTGAAGAAAAAGGTACATATGCATGAAAGAGAAAATAGAGGAGTATCCATGAACCCATCATTACCTTGGGGATTTCTTCTTCGGTTGAGGCATATCCATCTCCATCTTTGTTTCCCCTTCGTCCTCATTATTGAAATCACTATATCTGAAAAGAAGAAAAGAGAAAAACTATCAGTTATGAGCTCATGGTTAATCCATATTCCTATACCATCTAAATTTGTGCATATGGATCTCTTAACAACAGGAGATATAGATTACATGAAGATCAAACAACATACATGATTTACTTACTTGAAAAGAAGGAGAAAGAAGAAAAGAAAAACCATGGACATGAGAGAGGCCAAAAATCATAAATATTTTCTAACTATTTTCTTAAGTGTGCAGGTACAAGTTGTAGCCAAGAAGAAATAAATCATGTCTTACAGTCCTCAGTATAGATAAAGATTGCAGAGTTCAATGGATTCTATTATATGGTACATGAAGTAGATAATTCACAAGTACATACTAGTATAACAGAAAAATTCTGAAAGGTACGATAACCAGATTATACCAAGCCAAGAACACAGATGCTAATCAAACACCATGATCAATAAGATAAAAGTAATTCACTAGAATAACTTTACATAAACCTTTGCAAACAAATCAGCAGCAATATCATATATTATTATGGAACTCAATGCAATACAATGAGAATGGGCCTTGTTTAAATAGGCAAGGAATAACAATCTAAGAACTAGCCAAGGTAATAGATCAAGCCATAAATCAAGGAAATAACTAGTCATCAAAGAACTAGTCAAGACCATAGATTTAGGAGAGAACTAAACATCAAGGATCTAGTCAATATTATTATGGAACTCAATGCAATACAATGAGAATGGGCCTTGTTTAAATAGGCAAGGAATAACAATCTAAGAACCAGCCAAGGTCATAGATCAAGCCATAAATCAAGGAAATAACTAGTCATCAAAGAACTAGTCAATACCATAGATCAAGGAAATAACTATACCTAACAACTAGATAATATCTCCTAATATCTAAATAAGATAAAAGAAATATCCACACACATAAGTGGGTGAGGATAAATATAATAAAGGTAAATAAAGTACCTAGGTGAACATGAGCTAAGGTAAATACCTACTCTAACACCCCCTCAAGTGAAGCTAGGGGCCAAAATAGAAGTGGCATGTCCACAATATGAGTCTCAAAAACTAGGCCTGATGAGGTACTCATGTATAATAACTAGGAAAAAAGGGACAACATAAGGTACGTAACATTAGTAACAAAAAAGTAAAGAGAGTAAAGACCTGCTCCAAGTAATCCCAAGAAGCTCAGCTCGAAAAACTCGTATAATGATGAAGATATTTGGTGTGCACTATGGTCTGAATCCAGTGCTCAATCACAAAACTCAAAAACAACGGACACTGGGTTTCACTAGAATAGCTCTATACAAGGAGACTGTCAACAGAGTGATGTCGAAAGTGTAAAAAAACACCAAACATAGTTTGATCAACTACTGCAAATAGGTGTGCCATGATCCAAGAACAAAAACCAAAGCAACAAGGCAAGAACACAAAATCCAGAGTGTCACGATCCAAGAAAATCCAAGGTAACAAGGTAAGGACACAAAACCTGAAGAAGCAAGATCAACACCACACCTTCCCATAATGCTAAATGGGTGGAGTGGCACTACAAATCTGTGTGAGTTGTCAAACAACCTACTCAAACACTGACAAAATAACACTAGAATGCACTAGAATAGATCACCCACAAGAGATACTATCAACATGCCATAAGTGTAGAAAATATAGATACAAAATCTCTCAACAAACAAGTGAGGTAAACTACACCTGCTAAAGAAAAATGATCAAAATAAGAAGCATCACAATGCATAAGGTATAGAAAGTAGAGCAAGAGGCCTAATGGTGGAGGAGCCATGCCTATAGAGTCCTCTCAACAAATGCCTATGTCACCACCATGAGTGATCAGATATCCACCCCAAATCAAAATGGATGGATGAAGAAGATGCATGCATATGACTTGGTGTAAATTACACAATGGGTGCATCAAAAATAACATCAGAATGTGTGTCAAGTTGATCATGTTTGACAGTTGAAATCTCAGGTTTCTCAAGCCTGAGTGAAGGTGTAGAACTCATGTGTTGCTCATGATCCTCAGAAAGAGTCGAGAAAATAAAAAAAGGAGCTCTGTCAATGTGTGATCTCAATAAAGTATCTGCTCAAAAAATAATTTCATGACAAGAATTCCACTTAACATGTGGAATAGAGGAAAAAATACCCTGTGAATGTCTGTCAATGACTCCACTAGTGAGACCCATAGAATGGAGCATGTGAGAACTGAATGCAGTGGTATGCTTCTCAAAAAAGCCATGTAGCTGAGCAGAATTAGGATACACAACATGTGGTACTGTAATAGGCACAAATGTGGAAGAGCATGCAGTAACAGGCCTCACAGGTTTAGAAGCATCAAGATCAGGAACATGCTCAAAGACTAAAAGATCAATGTCAGTGGGTTACAGGAGCAATAGTTGTAAGTGGACGAGGAGCATGGATATGGCTATCCATAATATCATGGTGATGTTGTAGGCTAGCAAGGTGTTGCTGCAGGAAGTGTATTATTGTATCCTTATCGTTAATGATTGATTGTAGAAGAGAATTTCCCTTCTTGAGTGATCTATTTTATTCTAAAAATTTTACAATATCATCTTGAATTCCATACACTACAGAGAAAAGAATATCATTCTTAGAATCCATAATAGATACAAAATGTAACTCCTAGAATTTGAGGACGTCGGGCTCAACCAAAATTGCATCCACAATTGATCACAACAGTCCTCCATATTTGGCACTTTATAGTTATAGTGCAAGTCTCAAAATAAACTTTTCCAAAGGAAAGAGCACAATAAAACAAACACTTTGCCAAAAAACGACACTCAAGACTGAGTTACTGATCAAAAGTTACAAGATTTTTACTATTTTTCTTTGTTATTTAGCTTAGTTGCCACTAAAACAAAATAAAGTATTTTTTCCTTCACCACACAAATAAAATTAAAGGGGGCTAAATTTAAGCACCTACTAGTAGGAAACACAATCTTTAAGCCCTCATATGACCATACCATATGACAATCGATCTTAGGGTTTTCCCACCTTTTGGATCTAATGGAAGCCTTCGTTTTGTATATAAATGTACACAACAACAAAATACAACCAAATCCCAAATATATGAATATACAATGAATTTATTTATAGAATAAAACCTACAGACGGATGTCAACAGCAATCTTCAGCTTTGATACCATGATAGGAATGATAACAAGATCGTACAAAGCCAAGAACATAGATGTTAATCAAACACCATGATCAATAAGATGAAAGTAATTCACCAGAATAAAGTTACATAAACCTTTGCAAAAACAAATTAGCAGCAATATCATATATTATTATGGAACTCAATGCAATACAATGAGAATGGGCCTTACTTAAATAGGCAAGGAATAACAATCTAAGAACCACTCAAGGTCATAGATAGAGCCATAAATCAAGGAAATAACTAGTCAAGACCATAGATTTAGGAGAGAACTAGACATCAAGGATCTAGTCAATAACATAGATCAATGAAAGAACTATACCTAACAACTAGATAATATCTCCTAATATCTAAATAAGATAAAAGAAATATCCACACACATAAGTGGGTGAGGATAAATATAATAAAGGTAAATAAAGTACTTAGGTGAACATGAGCTAAGGTAAATACCTACTCTAACAAATTCAACTCAAAACTCAGTAGCTATTCTATAAATAGAATAAGTTACAATACAGATTGTGAAGAGAATTGCAAAAAGATGTACATGTTTAATAATGCAACCCAAAGGTGAAGAAGAAGGATCAAAATTCAAAGGCTGAAGTTAACTGGAAAGAGAAGATTACAAATGAAGAAGAATGAGAAAGAAAATTTGAGAAAATTTTGACAGGGCTTCGCCATGTAAAATGGACATTTACATCTTTCCATCATGTTGCCTTAAACTAATACATACTTTTAAAGTTGTATGTAAATCAAATAAGTGATGTACAAAAAAGCAAAAAAGCATGATATGTTCGCATAACAATTATTATGTTTCAGTTTCCAACAAAAAATAAGCTTCAATAGAAGAAGTGATACATTATGTATTTTGAATCAAGAAAGTACATCTATTAGAGATGAAATAGAAATAAAAGAAGGAAATCTAGGAAAATTTTGACAGGGCTTCGCCATGTAAAATGGAGATTTAGAATTTTCCAGCATGCATACTAAATTTATAATGAAGCTCAAATACAGTATTTAAATAGAAAATAAATTAACTACACTTTCAGTTGTCAAATTGAAGTACTTTGGAGCATTCATTACAACTTAACAGCTGAAGAAAATAAAGTTTTAAGGTACTCTTACAAAGTGCAGCCATTCTATGAAGTTCAATTCTCAAATGAAGTAGATTGGAGTCCATAGGAATGCTACCATATCAAAGAAGTACATCTATTTAAGAAAGGAATCAGATTAAGAAAAGATTAAAATCAGATTCATCACAGTAAACTAAGAATAGAGCTCAATTTATTAAATAATCACATTTTACCGATAGGGATCCAAATATCATGTTTCACATAAAAACTATTGATCCAAGTATGTATCTCAACTTACAAGTATAACAAAAAGTCACTAAGGAATGCACAAATAACAAAGCACAAATGAAAATAGTGAACAAATGTTACAGTAAGTGAGAATAATGTCATCCTTAAGCCATGATTAACCAAATCAATAACAATGAAGAATGGTTAGAGGAAGCTTAAAAAGGACTCATGTGTCTATAAGTTTTAAAATAGCAAACCGAAACTCCTAGTTTTACATGTAATAAGGCAGGAAGTTTTCAAAAATCATAAGTATCAATGTGCAGGCAGTCGAAAAGGGAAAATTACCAATATTGGTTTTAATCAAAAAACCCATTAATGGGTATCAAAATTAGAGTAAGAAACAAAGACTTACTAATTAAATCAAAGTTGAGAAAACCCTCGAATGGTGATCAGATCAGGACTAAAACGAAGGAACAAGAACGGGTTTTAACTCAGAGACCAATGTTATCCCAGAAATCACATATGAAATGCAAAGGAAAAATGATTATCAGTATTTTGAAGTCAAAATGGCAAAGACAAAGTAACAGTGGTGCTTAAGAGGTCAAAAATTACAATCCTCTTATCAAATAGTGATACCATTTGCACATAACCAAGCTCAAAGATCACAACAATGGTGACAAAAGCCACAACCACCTTGCTCAAAATAACAACGATGCAAATGTCTGAGAGAAACATGTAGACATTTTTGCAGAAGGGTCGAGCTCACATACTTCAATGACGGCGACCAAGAAAGAAGACAAAGACCTCTTTTGAGGAAAATCCAAGCTTGAAGCAATGAAAAATAGTGTAAAATTTCTCAATTCTTGTAAAGAAATCCAATTTACAGAGCTTGAAGGAAAAATAAATGGTGGCCATTCCAAAATAAAACTCACTCGAGACCAAAAGGTAGCACAACCCAGCTCATAAAGTGATCAAACTATGACATCGATGAAAATTTTGCCAGGGCTTCGCCCATAGACCAAAAATCCAAATGAAATGATTATCAAGGCCATGACTTACCCAATTTACCATCAAAGCAAACTTGAGAGGTGAGTCAACAGATAACCTAACCACAGTCAATAATGGCTCAAATGCAAAAGAAAATCAGATCAAATCTCAAGATCAATCTTTAGAATGAAGTAAACCACCTGGATCATACTGCCACCAAACATTTAATGCAAAAAACCCAACCATATCAGATATCGACGACACCAGATCAAAAAGTAGAGAAATCAATGGCCCAAGATCATTACAAAATCAAAGCAAACTCAACCTTAGGTTACATATACCATCGAAAAGGCACATGGAGGGGTGAGTCATCATCATGAGGGGGCTAGCCCCATGATTAAAACAAATTTATTGCATTTGACATGTCAAAAAAGATCCCCAATATAGTCTGAGCTTCAAATATACCAAAAGCCAACCAACTATACATGCCCACAAGGTGATTTGACCTATAATGTAGTAGAATATAGTATAACCATATGTTATACGAAAGTGGTAACCAAAAAGGTTGAACCAAGCCAAATGGCATGATACCATGTGTTATATCAAAGGTGACCGAGTATGATATGGTGGCCATTTTTTACAAAGTGACCCCCCATGTATGTTTCAAATAATCAATGAACAAAGTACCTAAATCCACAAGAGTGGCCAAACCAAATCAAGACAAGTGCATCAACTACAAGGGTGGTCCCCACAGGAGATTATAGATGTATTATATTTTGGTGATGAATTTAATGAAAAGGATTATCATGTGATCACACTAGAAGACAAAGGAATGTCAACATCAGAACCTAGAGCTTGCAGAGGTGGTCCCCATCAAGTGGATGTTTGGATGAATTATTTTTGCAAGTATTGCAATTAATATAATTAATTTTGCTTCACATAGAGGAAGATTTTTTTTGCATGCCTTCACAAAAGGACAGATCAGCAAGAGGACAAAAATTTGCATGCACTAAGAGGATACTTTCTCATCAAGCAAGATTTATTATTAGCAAATTATTCACCCATGCTTTTCTTAAAAATAGAATAGTCAACTGCAGTTTGACTGTGATGTAATCAAAGGCTATTAATGCCTCTTTGTATTAGTTTGCTTTATTTTATTCCTTTATTTATTAATAAATAAAGGATAAAAATAGGATGCATGGGTGAGTACAGCCTTAGTATATTTTTAGGAAGGGTGGGTGAATCAATTTTTCTATATATTATGTGCCTTGGCAAAGTACAAGGGAGGACTTTTAGATACAAAAGTGTTGAAGCAGTTTCTGTCAATTTTTCCCTCTGAATGTGAAGTATTTTCTGCCTTTCCAATTATTTGTAGTCTTGTGTATGTTCCATTAATCTTGTGAATGTTGAATTCCCTGATTAATCATCTTACCCTGTTGCAAATTCAGTAATTTCTGCATGATATTAATGTGTATGTTTAACTTAGCAGTATTGTTGTGATTTTTCCCTCAATACATCTAAGTATTTACCCTTAATTATCTGTAGAAAAATTGTTGGCTTGTGCATCAAATAATTCATTGCCATATCAATTGTGCATATACTCAGTCAAAGAGACTCATACAAATTTGGTGTATCACCTCAGTTTTAAATCATTTTACAGTTATTTTTTACCCTTAAACCCTAGAAAATTAGTTTAGGATACATCAATAAGGAACCAGCCTTGATACCAGGAGACTCACCTCGAAATAGGTATACCCATAGACTTGAGGTGTTTCCATTGTATCTAGGAAAGAGAGAGATAAATTCGTGCAAGCCTAGAACACCTGCAACCATCTCTCTACAGGGTGCACTTTCGAGAGATAACATTTTTTGGCACGCCTTGTGGGACAATGAATCAGATCTGCATGCAAGTTACAACATATTTACAATAGATTTATGGAAAATAATTAAAAGCTACTTTCGGGACATCAAGCTGCAACAATTTATTCTAAAGATTTAAAGATCTATTTGGAGACTTCGTTAGGCTTATTTCATACCAGTATTGCAGCATGTTCCATGCTTAAAATGACTACAAGATCATCGGTAAGAGGAATTCCTTCTGAGTTTATTTCTTTACCTTTGAATTCTTTAGGAAGGAGAAGGATTGGTAATAATTTTCCTTATAATAGACCTGGTGTTTGGTAATAACCCTCCTCCTAATATTCCTTCACCATGTAACAATTTCTCTATTTAGATCCCATGATTTTTCAAATGGCTATTCAACCACCTAGGAATTTTGTGACCTTTACTAATGGCATCCCATTAGTAATCTACAGTTTATCATGATATCCCTAATGTTGCCATGAAAAGATTTGCCATCATTCACTGGTGAAAATCAGGTTACACCTACAGAGCACATAAATATGTTGCAGACTTATGTGCAGTTCATAATATCACTCATGAAGATGTAGCTTTGAGACTTTTAGCTGCATCCCTTAAAGGACAAGCCTTGCAATGGTATAGAAATTTAGAGATTGGATGCATAAGAACTTGGGATGATTTAGGTAGTAAATTTCTAAAACAATTTCAAGATAATTCAGATCATTTATCTCTCATAGAACAATTATCTACCATTAAAAGAGCTCCCCATGAATTTATGTCTAGTTTCAACATTCATTTTTCCAGAACTTGGGAAAGAATTCTAGCAAGTGTCAAGCCTCAAGCTGATCATGCTTTTCTTTATTATCTTAGAGCATTAAACAGTGATATTTCAACTATGATTCAGTCTATGGGAGGTGAAACTCTCTTAGATGCTTATGATATTGCTATAAGAGCTGAAAACAACCTTATTCAAGCTAGAAAATTAGCACCAAGGCCTTCAATGCCTTTTTTGGCAGATTTAGCTCCTATCCCACAGCCTATCACAATTATAGAACCTGCTATTGCAGCCCCATCAGATGACGTATTTAAAGCTTTGCAGACTATGGGGAACAAGTTGAATTCAATTGAGAATAGACTTGCATTACCTTGCAGACCTTATCATGCCTCCTTATCAGCAAAATTAACTAAATAGGTAGCCTTATCAAAAAAATCAAAAATTATAGGCAGCCTTATCAGCAAAGGTAGTTTGACCCAAAGACTCCTAGTCTCATCTAATTCTTTAGTCCTAGTTAATATGGCTATAGAAGAATGTTCAACCTTGTAATCAACCTCATTCAGCTATAAGTTTGCCCAAATGACTTTTCTGAACATAAGTCTTGTTACACAACCTCAATCTGAAACATTGTTTATAGGCTCAAATAGAGGGTGGGAAGCAAGACAATCAAGTTTAGAAGGCACATGAATAGAAATTAGTTAGTTTTAGTGAGGATGATTTCATTACAGTTACTACTAGGGCTCAGGAAAAAGGCTGCAGCAAGTAGGAAAAATAGCAAAATTAGGCATGTTTGCCCAACTGTCACTGATAAAAAAACAACTACTAAGCTCAAAACCAGCTAACAATGTTGTTGATCCTGCATGAAAGAAGCTAGGTGTTCTAGCTAGTAAAAATAGCTACAACCTGATTCAAGAAGGTTATTTATACCTCAGATATCAAAAGCAGCTGAAGCGGAATCAATTTTCACTAAATCTTATGCTAAAACAGTAGAATCTGTCTCTAAAACTCTGTTTCTTCTTTTAACATTGTTGATGTAATGAAAAAGCATAATGTTAACATCTCAATGTGGGATGCTCTAAGTATTCCAGGATAACAAGATTTACTTTCTCATGAACTAGCTAAGCTGCAGATTTCTTCAAAAATAGCAGAAAAGGAAGTTCAGAAACTAGACATGGTCCTCAGAACAATGGAACAAGACCACACCAAAGAGGTTAAATGGATGGTTCAGAAATTATTAAATGCTCATGACATCAAGAATCCACCACCATTTTATCTATCAGTAATTATTGGAGAACATATTGTTCATAACTGTATGGTGGACAGCGGTGCAAGTAACACAGTTATGCCAAAAGCAATTGCAGAAAAATTGGGTCTGTAGTATGAACCTACAGAAAAGAGTGTCCTACAGTTGGATGGAACTATAACCAATACAGTTGGTGTCATCAAAAATCTAGAGGTAACATTGCATGCTTGCCCAAATGTTTCCATTCTACAAGATATTACTATTGTAGATTTACCTCCTTACTTTGCTATATGTTTATCAAGAGATTTCACAGCAAAAATAGGAGGTTATCTCTCTTCAGATTGGTCTTTCTTGTTTTTCACTACACATTATGGGACCAAGGTTACTATCAATTCAGAACCATTGGCTAAATTTCATATTGAGCCTCATGCTTATAATGCAGCCTTAGACTAGTCCAATTTTGATAATACAACTCACGTTTCAGCATTGGATGGTGTTTATAACCTGTTTATGGATGAAAAGACACATGAAGAACATGCTCATGATCCTTTTAAAGAAGTTGAAGAACATATTGTTTTGTGTGTATTGTATTTCATCAGGAAAACACACCAATTCCCTTGCTATCCAAAATAGAAAATGTAGCAGAAGGGATTTGGAAGCTTCATTTTAACGGAGCTAAGAACATATGAAAGGACAAGGAACAAGTTTGATGCTCACTTCCCCAACAAATGAAAATGTATTTATCATATTTGAGTCTCCAATTTTCATGCACTTGTAATGTAGCTGAATACAAAGCATTGATTCATGGCTTACTTTGGGCTAGAAAGAGAGGTATTAGCATAAGCTACAGATTTTTAGTGATTTTAAGTTGGTTATCAATCAAATAAGAAAGTTCAATGTTTGTAAGAATCTATTAATGAAGTCTTACATACATAGATTTTTAGACTTAATGGATTATTTCGAAGCTATTATTATATATTTTGTTCCTAGAACAGAAAATAAGCATGCAAATAGACTTACAGCAATTGGTGCTAGTTTTGAAGTGCTGGAACAGTTTCAAAATAACAAGATTTAGCCTTAGATAAAGTTGATTTTTATGCATTTTATACCTGATAATGATTTGAATTGGTAGGTTTTCGAAAATGATGAGAAAATTTATAGATTTTTGCAGTAAGAAGATGAATTCTCTGCTGTAAATCAAGATAAATTACAAAACTTAAATGGTGACTAGATTATTCAATTTAACATAAAAATAAATTGCCTCAAGGCTCCTAGTTACATTAGAAGGCATCTTCAACACTGGACGATTAGTTAAGGAAGGACAAAAATAAGATGTGAAAAAATGCTGATAGTTATGAGGAGATCTGAGTTCATGAAGGAAAAAATTTGTTTCTCGGAAAGGTATGTTCTCTAGATTGAAAAACTTTCTTTTATTAATCTTTGCATGGAATTTAAGGATCTTTTCTCTTGGAAATATCAATACTTGAAAGGGTTTGATCCCAGTTTAACAACAACAAATTATTGAATTATAGCCAAATTCCAAGCCAGTTAGGTAAAAACAGAGGCCTGTAAATCCCAAAAAAAGAGCCTCTAATGAGGAAATAGTTATCTTAAGTTGATCAAATTAGGTATTATCTTTCCAGTTAAGCATTCAAGTTGGATAGCTAATCTTGTTCATGTCAAGAACCTAGTTCAGGAAAAAGAACAGAGAAATCAAATTATGTGTGGATTTAAGAGATTTTAACAAAGCTTCATTAAAAGATCATTACCTACTGCCAAATATGGATCAGAATTTGAGAATTGTTTCTAGATCAGATAGACTATCTCTTCTAGACAATTATAGTGGATACAATCAGATTCTAGTCCAAGAAGAGGATCAGTACAAAATAGCTTTTACACCAAGTGGGATACTTATGCTTACAAAAGAATGCCTTTCGGCCTTTCAAATGCTGGTGCAACATTTCAATGTGCAATGGACATGGATTTTAACAGCTTGTTAAATAAATGCATCCTTATTTTATTTAGATGATGTTACTGTATTTTCGAAAAAATTCAGAAGAACATCTAATACATCTAAGGCAAAAAAATTCAGTTATGTAGGCAGTTTAGCATATTTTTGAACCCCAAAAATTCTATCTTTTTAGTACATAAAGGTAAATTACTTGGTCATATTATTTCTAAGCAAGGTTTGGTAATTGACCCTTTCATAATTGAAGCCATATCACAGCTATCATTGCCTCATCATAAGAAGCCATTACAAAGTTTTTCTGGGAAAAATCAACTTTGTTAGAAGATTTGTTCCATATTTTGCAGCATTGGTGAAACCATTGACAACTATGTTAAAGAAAGAGAAGAATTTCTCTTGGACTAGCGAAGGGAGAGAAGGGTTTGAAGTAATTAAAGCAGCCATCTCTCAAGCTCCTACTCTTGCAAATCCAAATTTTGATAAATATTTTACAATGTATGCACTTGCAGGAGCTAAAACAATCTCACCCATATTAACTCAGGTTAATGATGAAAATATAGAACAACCAATTTCTTTCTTTGGACAAAGCTTGCATGATTATGAAACAAGGTACACATTTCTTGAAAAACAAGTACTTTCAATAGTCAGAGGACTAAATAATTTAAGTACATGCTTTCAAACAACAAAATTCATGTTCTTGTTTCTCATCCAAGTGTAAAATATTTCTTGTTAAATAAATAATTGAATGAGAAAAGAGCAGGCTGGATAAGGAAGGTCATGGAATATGATGTTGATATCCATGTTACGAAAACAATGTAAGGTAAAGGTTTGTGTGAACACCTAATTGCTGATATGGAAAAATAGTAGGCTACAAAATTAGACGATTCAAAACATCATGTTGAAATTACGCATTAGCAATCAGACATCATGGTGCAGCCAAAAAATCAGCAACCAGAACTTATTCAAGAAGTTCAGGAATCAAGATGGATGACTACTTTAGTTAACTATCTACAACATAGCATCTATCTGGAAGGTATGGAAAAGAATAAATGAAGTTATTTCAGATTACAAGTTGTACCCTATGTTTTTATATATGGTGTGTTGTTCAAAAAAGATATAAATGGAATCTTGCTGCGATGTGTTGACTATGATAAAATTCAGCAATTATTATCAGAATTCCATGAAGGACCTATAGGAGGTCATTTTTTAGCACATACCACAGCCTTAAAAATTATGAAAGCTGGTTACTATTGGCCCAACATATTCAAGGACTATTTCGAATGGACTAGAAAGTGTAAGAAATGTGCTTTCTTTGTTGAAAAACAATGTTTAGCTTTGTTGCCCTTACAGCCTATTTCAGTTGATCAACCCTTTATGCAGTGGGGTCTTGACTTTATTGGCATGATAAACCCACCTTCGTCACAAGGACACAAGTGGATTTTTACTACTACAGATTACTTTACACACTGGACTGAAGCAATAGCCTTGAAAGATGCTAATGAAACTTCGATACTATCCTTTTATGAAGGTATAGTTTACAGATTTGGTGTTCTAGCAACTATCATTTCAGATAATGCTTTATCATTTCTTGGTGCAAAGGTAACAAATTGGGTTGTCAACCATGGAATTTATTTAAGTTCTTCATCTAATTATTACCCACAAGGTAATGGGTTAACTGAAAGTACTAACAAGAATCTTTTAAGGATCATCAGAAGAACACTCAAAGATAACCAGAGAGCTTGGCATCTAATGTTGAATTCAACACTTTGGGCTGATAGAGTGACTCCCAAAATATCAGTTGGTAATTCACCATACAAGCTTGTTTACGGAAGAGAAGCAAGAATGTCTATTTCAGTTGAATTACCTACATTAGATTTGTTGCATCAAATGGAGCTGCTTGAGAATGAACCATTACAGGTTCGTTATGTATAATTAATGGAATTACAAGAGCTAAGAGATCAAGCCCATGTAAATATGGAAAAGAATCAGAAACAGATGAAGAAGACTTTTGATAAGAAATCCAAATTCAGAATCTTCAATGAAGGAGATATTGTGTTAAAGTGGGATGTTGATCATGCAAAGCCAGGAAGACACACGAAGTTTGATACAATATGGAGTGGTCCTTACATGATTTCAGCTTGCAAAGAACACAATGCTTTTCAACTTTTGAGGTTGAATGGAGAGGAAATTCCTATTCTTGTGAATGGTATGTTTCTCAAACACTGTTATTGAAAATCTTAGAATGACTGTTTAGAGTAGGATTTCCCTTCAATAAGTGCATTTCCTGCACATTACAATGTTTTTCAATTCAATAAGTGCATTCTTGCACGTGATCTGGTTTACCAGATCCTTTCCCAGTTTTAGTTCATTTTGGAAGGGTTGGACCTTCAGGAAGGAATATTTTAGTTACATGCTTTAGACTCCATGCCCAATGGACAAGAGCAAGGCACTCGTTTACAAGTTAGCAAGCAACTTTCCTCGCAATATCGCTAGAAATGTTGAAATTTTTTTCACTTGTGTAAAAATGGGAAACTCGAAACTTCATTACAATAGATAACATTGGTGAAGTAGACCTGAGATAGGGGAGATTTTTTTAGTCAATATTGTTTTGCTGAATTAATTAATGATTACATGAAATATGCAGCTATGTGTGCTGTTACAAAATGTAACAGATCACATAGTCTACAATTTCATGACTATCTTCAGCAAAAGAACACAAAGCCCCGAAGGACAGATGTGTTGTCTCGATGAAGACATCAAATTACCAAATATGTGAAGTGTTAAGTCTTGGAACAACAATCATAATTACATATTTCAACAATCAGATTTCATTACTGGATGTTACAGGTATTCTTTAATGTTCTTTCCTTCATGATTAAGACATTCAATTATATTATTGGGTTGTTTAATTCATCATACAATCCATACAGAAAGTTGAAATGCAGAAAGAAATACACAACTCAATTTCATAATTCAATGTTTTATTCATAAGGAATTTCAAATGTTCCCACACAAGCCATGGGATGTAACTAAAAAGTAAAGTACAACTACTGAAGAAAGAGGTACATATGCATGAAAGAGAAAATTTAGGAGTATGAATGAACCCATCATTACCTTGGGAGTTTCTTCTTCGGTTGAGGCATCTCCATCTCTAACTTTGTTCCCCCTTTATATTCATTGTTGAAATCATTGTACCTAAAAATTAGAAAAGAGAAAAACTATCAGTTACGAGCTCAGGGTTAATCCATATTCCTATACTATCTAAATTTGTGCATATGGATCTCTTAACAACAGGAGATATAAATTAAATGAAGATCAAATTTTCTATAAACATACATGATTTACTCACTCAGAAAGAAGGAGAAAGAATAAATGAAAAACCATGGACATAAGAGAGGCCAAAAATCCTAAATATTTTCTAATTATTTTCTTAAGTGTGCAGGTATAGGTTACAGCCAAGAAGAAATAAATCATGTCTTACAGTCCTCACTATAGATAAAGATTACATAGTTTAATTACTTCTATCCTATGGTACACGAAGCAGATAATTCACAAGTACATATTGCTATGAAGGAAGAATGCAACTCAAAATTCAGCAGCTATTCTAGAAATAGAAGAAGTTACAGTACAGATTGAGAAGAGACTTACAAATAGAAGTACATGTTTAAGAATGTAACCTGAAGGTGAAGAAGAAGGATCTAAATTTAAAGGCTGAAGTTAACTGGAAAGAGAAGATTACAAATGAAGAATAATGAGAAAGAAAATTTGAGAAAATTTTGACAGGGCTTCGCCATGTAAAATGGACATTTACATCTTTCCATCATGTTGCCTTAAACTAATATATGCTTTTAAATTTGTATGTAAATCAAATAAGTGATACAGAAAGAAAAAAAAGCATGATATGATTAGATAATAGTTATTATGTTTCAGTTTCCAACAAAAAATAAGCTTCAATAGAAGAAGTGATACATTATGTATTTTGAATCAAGAAAGTACATCTATTAGAGCTGAAACAGAAATAAAAGAAGGAAATCTGGGAAAATTTTGAGAGGGCTTCGCCATGTAAAATGGACATTTTAAATTTTCTAGCATGCATACGAAAGCTAGAATGAAGCTCAAATACAATATTTAACTAGAAAAGAAATGAACGACAGTTTCAATCATCAAATTGAAGGACTTTGGAGCATTCATTACAGCTTAACAGCTGAAGAGAATGAAGTTTTAAGGTAATACTACAAAGTGCAACCATTCTATGAAGTTCAATTCTCAAAGGAAGCAGATTGGAGTACACATGATTGCTACCATATCAAAGAAGCATAGATATTTAAGAAAGGAATCAGATCAAGAAAATATTAAGATCAGATTCATCATATTAAAATAAGAACAAATCTCAATTTATTAAATAGTCATGTTTTACCAAGAACATCAAATAGAAGATAAAAGTTTCAGAGGACTCTGATACACTCATCCGAATGACAAAGGACCAAGGTAAATAAACCAAGGAAGCTTCAAAGAAGATTACAGGATCAAAAAAAGTATCAAAAATAGTAGCTCAAGGATCCAAATATATTTTTTCACATAAAACCTATTGATCCAAGTATGTATCTCAACTTACAAGTATGAACAAAAAGTCACTAAGGAATGCACAAATGACAAAGCACAAATGAAAATAGTGAAAAAATGTTACAATAAGTGAGAATAATGTCATCCTCAAGCCCTGATTAATTAAATCAGTAATAATGAAGAATGATTAAAAGAAGCTTCAAAAGGACTCAAGTGTCTATAAGTTTCAGAATAGCAAACCGAAACTCCTAGTTTTACATGTAAGAAGGAAAGAAGTTTTCAGAACTCATAAGTATCATTGTGCAAGTAGTCAAAAAGGGAAAAAGTATCAACGGTCTAGATCCAAAAGGTATTCCTTATCAAAACAAGTACAAAGAAAACATATATTGAATTACTACTTTGAACAAAAACTCAATGGGTATTCATGGTTGAATCCAATCAAAGAATGCAGAACTTACGATAATGTGAATTGGATTTCAAAATTTCAGAAAACATTATATTCCTTAAAAACATATTACAAAATCAAAAGGAATGAAGGATTTCAAATAATCATATCAACAAACATTCTATCTGGTAAGTTTTGAGAAAATAAGAATACCCATTTAGTACTCAGAACTACAAGCTCAGAAAGAAAAGATTTGAATTAAAATGCATGCACATCTGAGAAGAAATATTCAAGAGAAGTTAACATTCTCGTTAAAATCAATCAGTTTCAAATTATTATCAGACGCAATCCTAGTTTTAATCCGAAAAACCCATTAATGGGTACAAAATAATAAAGTAAGAAACAAAATATTGCATAGCCTCGAGAATCATAAACAGTTGACTCCCACAAAGCTTTGAATGGTGAGACAAAAATGAATACAGAGAGCTTGAATCGATAATAATTGCGGCCAGAAACAAAAATCTAAATAACAATAGGAAAATGATGACGCTAAGTGCTTCACAGAGAAAATCGAGCTTCTTGATGATCAGTAATGGTGAAAAGAGGACAAATGGTAGTGCTTAATCGAAACTTAGCATCTATGAAATAATGCTGCAGATTTTAATCAGACTCAAAGATCAAAAGGAAAATCCAGATCAAAATCACAACGATGCTTGAGGGCACCTAGGTCCAACCTTCAAATCAACAATCAACGATGGTCCACAGAATCAGTTTCAAAGAAAACCAACCTAGGTTAGAATCAACAAATACCGATGGATGAAAAACCGACAAGTCACATGGATGGATTTTTTCCAAGGTGATTCATCGTCAATGAGGGTTAAATTCGAGAAGTAACCACAGAAACCCCCATAGTGAATGATGGCTCAAATAGGACAATAGATCAATGTCCCTAATTCCAAGAAAAACCGGGGTTGCCATTATTCAACCCTATAGTAGGTCAAATGATCGACATGTCAAAAAGGTAAGATCTTTCCTAACATATATTCTGAGCTTCAAACATACCAAAATCCAACCAACTATACATGCCAACAATGATGACCATAAGGTGGTAGAATATAGTATAACCATATGTTATGCGAAGGTGGTCAGTCAAACCAAGCCAAATGGCATGATCATGTATTAATCAAAGGTGACCGAGTGTGATATGGTGACCTTTTTTTTACAAAGTGCCCCCTTGTCTTATTTCAAAACATAATAATGTGCTAATTCCACAAGGGTTGCCAAACCAAATGGGGGCTAGTGATCAACTGCAAGGGTGTTCCCCACTATTATGATGGATTGGTTATGACTTGTAATGAAATTTTTTCATGTGATCACAAGATTAGAACAAAGGAATGTCAAAATAAGAACCTACACTGCAGAGGTTGTCCCCGTCAAGTGGATGTTTGGATGAATTCTTTTTGCAAGTATTGCAAATATTGTATTTTGATTTTTCTCACACACAGGAAGATGATTTTGCATGCCTTCACAAAAGGAAAAATCAGAAAGAGGAAATAATTTTCATGCCATAAGAGGAGACTTTCTCATCAAGCAATATTTATTATTATTAGCAAATTATTCGCCCACACTTTTCTTAAAAATAGAACAGTCAACTATAGTTTGACTATGATGTAATCAAAGGCTATTAATGCCTCTTTGTATTAGTTTGATTTATTTTATTCCTTTATTTATTAGGATAAAAATAGGATGCATGGGCGAGTACAACTTTAGTCTATTTTTAGGAAGGGTGGGTGAATCAATTTTGCTATATATTTTGTGCCTTGGCAAAGCACAAGGGAGGAATTTTAGATACAAGAGTGCTAAAGTAGTTTCTGCCAGTTTTTCCCTCTGAATGTGAATTATTTTCTGCCTTTTCAATGATTTTCAGTCTTTTGTATGTTTCATTAATCTTGTGAATGTGAATTCCCTAATTAATCATCTTACCCTATTGCAAATCAAGTAATTTTTACATGATATTAATGTGTATGTGTAACTTACTAGTACTATTGTGATTTTATCCCTCAATAGATCAACATGTTTCCCCTTAATTATATTCAGAAAATTGTTCGCTTGTGCATCAAAAATTCATTCCATATCAATTGTGCATATATTCAGTCAAAGACCTCTTACAAATTTGCTGTATCACCTAAGTTTTAAATCATTTTATAGTCATCTTTTACCCTTAAACCCCAAAAAATTAGTATAGGATACATCAATAAGGAACCAACCTTGATACCATAGACTCACCTCAAAATAGGTATACCCACAGACTTGAGGTGTTTCCATTGTATCTACGAAAGACAAAGATAAATTTTACAAGCCTAGAACACCTGCAATCATCTCTCTAATGGGTGCACTTTCGAGAGATAACATGGGGAAGATTAATCATGATGCCCCTTGAGTTTGTGTGTATGAATGTGATATCTAATGAAATTTAAATGCAACGGTCCTCCACCCGATGCTTGTAAAAAAGGTGTGTGACCATGCTCTAAGATAAAAAATGAATGGGACTGAAGATGTACCAGATAATGAGACCTAGACAGTGATGGAAACCTATGTGAAGGAGATCACAGAGGTGATGGAAAACTATGTGAATAAAATTGTATAGGCGATGGACTACTATGTGAATTAAAGCATGGAGGTGATGAACACCTATATGGAATAAAATGAGGAGGTAATGTATACTAATGCGAAGGAGATATCCAAGTGATGGACCTAGACTAGTAAGATGGACTAGTAGATATTTTGATTTTGAATCGAGAGGTTTCTGGAACCTAGATGCTCTAGCAGGGCAGATGTACAAATATGGGGTGCTAATAAGTGGACATAAATTTGATTTTAAGTCAAAGGTGAGCACGTTTTGTTAAAGCACGAGCACATTCTGAATTATTAGGTTTGGTTATTACCAAGCATAAAATGTGAGTGCATTATAACACACTCACATTCCTATGGTATATGTGGTTGAGGCATGCTTCAATGTACAAAAATAAATGTTTAAGATGTTAGGGTCACTTTGTACCTTATGGAACTAGTATCACAGCTCCAACTGTCATGGTTTAAAAGATAGTTTTTCAAATTCTAATCTGGTCAGTACATAGGTATTTTTCAGGATTTCAACATTCAACCTTTAATATTTTAGGGTTTAAATTATACAATAGATATCTATTTTGTGAAATAATATAGGCAATTTTTAGGATTTGTGGCCTTTTGGATTTTTTATTGATATTTTTAGGAGCTTTAGATGTGTTATTGATTGGTTATGGATATTTGTAGGATTTTTAGGATTCCATAATGTTCTCAGACAACTAAACCACATATTTCACTCATCTACTTTCTCAACATTCATCCAAATACTCCTCTCACTTGCCTTTACCAAAATTGCCCTTACATTGCACAAGAGCAAGGTTCAATGGTCACTTCTTGGTTTGTCTACACTACAAATTATTCAATCAAGATAAATGCATCCCTAAACACCCTTCTCAATCTCAAGGAGGTATGACAAGTTTGGTTAACATATATCCACTCGTATGTGGTTTTATAGGAGAGGTTTTTGTAATTATGGGAGGTTTTAAGGAGCTGCATCAACCGTGCCAAAATAAATATAACATTGAGAGAGTTTCAATACTTTAAAATTTAGACTGATGATGATCTAATTCTTTCTGGCAAAGTGAAAGGACCAAATGAGAAGAAAAATGGTTAGAGTGCAAATCTAGTCACCACTGATCCAATGTTCTAAAAAATGGAAAATGACCTAGTTGCTCTGAAGAAGCAGTTGTCATAAATCACAATGAGGAATGCTCCAAGAAGACCAAGTCCTCCTGATAGACCAAGAATTACTCCACCTCCTCATAGGCTTGCTCTTGAAGCACCACCATTCAATGCCATTTGTGACACTAGAGAATTAGAAGAAGGAACAAACATTGAGGAAACTGAAGAAGAAAGCATGGATGACTATGAAAATTATCTTGAAATTGAAGAGGTCGGCATGCACAATGGCTTGATTGAATACATTGATGATGAGGAGGAAGTGATGAAGAAGCTCCAAGTTTTTCATGTGTTTTTTTCACTCGTGCACAATCCAAGAATGGTGTTTCAGCCTCAGAAGTTGCAACTGAGAGTAGGAAGAACAAAGAAGATATCTCTTCAAAGCCTCCACCAAATAAGATCATCAGCAGGGGATCACCCTTACCACCTTCCATGGAATTAGCTAGAGAGAAATCAGATTCACCAGTTGTCAAGGATCACACTGATTTGCCAAGTAAATTATCTGATTCTTCTCCCAACTCAAAAGTTGTTAAGAGTAGTTCTATTCTAAATATCAGTTATACAAAAACATCTAAATTTCAATCAAGGGCTACACCCTCACCTCCTTCCAAGAAAATTTCTACATTTGAAAAGGAGAACCCAGTGCTAAAAGTAACAAAACATCTTCCATTTAAGTCATCATCCATTGCTGGAACCTCTTCCTCATCTACCATAACTCCATTTGACTTTGTGGAGCATGGAATCAAAACCAAAGTTCTCTGACATTGAATACCTACAAAAACATTGTGCCCAACTTGAAAGATTCATCAAGGTAATTTGTTGTAGTAACCCTTTTTCTTCAATCCCAATCTCTAAAGGCCTATTACCCACACCATCCATACCACCTTCCCAAAACATGTTAGCCCTCATTGCCTCCACCACCAACAGAGTTGAACCTTTTTACCTATCACTTCTCATCAAAGGCTTCAAGTTGAACAATTGCATTATAGATTATGGAGCCTCAGATAATGTGATGCCAAAAAAAATTTCAAGTGCTCTTGGCATCACTTTGACTTGGGTAAATGGCACATGCTACTTAATGGAATCCAAACAAGTTTCATTGGTGGGAAGGATTAAGGATGCTCAGGTTGCATTGGATGATTACCTTGACAAGAAGATACTCATGACCATTTTGGTGGCAGATATCCCAACAACTTTTGGTATGTTGTTGAGTAGAAGTTTTTGCAGAGACCTAGGTGGAGAAATAAAAATGGATTGGTCATTTGTAACTATCCCAGTGAAAGGAGAAATGAAGAAGTTGTTGCCAGTCAAGAAAATGAAATTCATAGTAAGGAAATATGATGATCCAAGAGCTAACATCCTCTTTCAAGATTGTGGGCTAGGAAACTACTTCCTTACATCACAAAAGGAAGAGAACTTGCCACTCCTCATTAAGGAAGAAGAATATCAGATTTGGATGATGGAGTTTGATGGTAGTCATTCTAGAGTAGGTTTAGGAGCTTGTGTGGTGTTATACTCTCCTTCCAATGAGGTATATCCTTTTTCCCAGAAGCTGTAATTTGAAAATACAAATAATAATGTAGAGTATCAAGCATTTATCCTAGGCATGAATGCAACAGAGTACATTGGAATAAAGAAGTTGAGATGCAAAGGTGATGGAGAGGTTGTGGTAAAATAGGTCCGCCAACAATATCAGGTGAAAAATCCAAGGCTCATGCACTATAGAAATAGAGTGTGGGACTGCATTGAATCCTTTGCTGCATTCTCAATTGAAGCTATCCCTAGGGAGCAGAATGAAAAGGATGATTCTCTAGCAGTGTCAACTTCCTTAGTGACACCTCATCCTTATTTTGGCAAGGATAAAGTGACCATTGAGATGGTGTTTAGACCTAGCATACCAGACAATGCAAATCATTGGCAGGTATTCAATGACGACATTTAGATTCTAACCTTCTTAGAATAAAGAGATAACTTCAATAATCTGTTCTTTGAAGGAAGTGAAAACCCACACCGTGAATCAATTCCCAAAGAAGAGTAGGAAGGAATTGAGGGAATTGACGAAGAGCGAGTAATCAAAATGAAAGGAAACAAAATCCCCAAAGGCCTAGTTTCTTTGGAAGACCTCTTTGACAACCATGACATGTTCATCCAAGAGAAATAAAAATTGTCTTCTCAGTATCCATCTAATTTTGATCAAGAAAACATTGGCACTTTAGACAATCCAAGGATGGTTAACATTGGTAAATTTTGCTCACCAGAAGAGAAGATAAAGTTTGTTGCTCTACTAGAAAAATACTCAGATGTCCTAGCCTACTCCTATGATGAACTCAAATCCTTTCAGCGAAAGGAAATGCATCACTACATTCTTTTGAAGCAAGGAGATAAGCCCTTTAGGAAACCAAAGGCCCTAAAATCCAAAGATTAGTGTTGTTATCAAAGAAGAGGTGACAAATATTCTCAATGCTAGAATCATTTCCAAATCCACCATTCAATATGGGTGGATAACACTGTGTCAGTAAAGAAGAAGAACGGGGAAATAAGGATTTGTGTAGACTTCTAAAATCTGAATCAAGCATCTCTCAAGGAAAACTACCCTCTTCCAATAATGGATCATATTTTGCAAGTAGTCACTGGATTTGAGATGCTCTCTTTTCTTGTTGGATTCTCAGGGTACAACCAAATCAAGGTGGCAGAAGAGGATTGCAACAAAACATCCTTCACAATGCCTTGGGGCACTTTTGCCTATTGTATAATGCCTTCTGGCTTAATCAATGCTGGAGCCAATTTTCAAAGAGAAATGGACTTACCCTTCAAATATTTGAAACACTGCATTGTCATTTACCTTGATGACCTCACGGGTTTTTCAAAGAGGAGGGGAGATCATATCAGTCATTTGGAGAAAGTCCGTGCAAGGTGTAGGAAACATGGCATTTCTCTAAATCCAAAGAAGTGCATTTTTGGAGTCACAAAAGGTAAGTTGCTGGGAAAAATTGTGAACAAACATGGAGCACACATTGATCCTGAGAGGTTCAAATCTATCTAAGTACTAGCCTTACCAACCAGCAAGAAGGGATTTCATTCATTCTTTAGAAAGGTAAAATTCCTTCATCATTTTTTTCCTGAGTTTTCTGAACTGACTAAGCATATAACTTCTATGATGAAGTTGTTGATGGTGAATCACAGCACCCTTGAATGTTTGCAACTCGATGGGTTGAGACTCTCAGTGCGATTGCATAACATGGAGCCTTTCCCAAGTGTGGGACCTTGAAAATCGAGAAAGCTCTCCGGATGAAGGCCGGTTCCTATTCCTTTGTTCAGATGCACACATAAAAATATAGAGGGTTTACTCAAAAACCTAATCTAACTTGCCAAGGAGACAGGGTAAGAGGATGCATAAAAATAAACCTAAACTAACAAAGGTGATGCACCGAGGAATGAAGAACACCTGTCTTGCCAATAAACACAAACCATTAAAATGTAATGCAAGATCATGCACAGATAACCAAATTTGCAGTGAAATATCAGGAGGATGTAAATGAACACAGAGAGGGTTGAGAATCATCCACAGACATACATTATTTTCTCCAAAGATTGATACAATACACTACAAAATGCCAAGAGGAAAATTTGCATTACAGTTTTAGATGGGAGGTTTGAACTCCACAAATTCACCTGCCAAAGAGAAGAAGGGAGGGGAAAAACAAGAATGTCCAACCTTTAGAAAGAATCCCCTCCTTACAATTTATAGGAAGAATGAGAGAGGGAAGAGATTTGGGTAGAGGACCTTATAAGCTTTCTAAAAAGTCCAACCTTGCGTTAATAAGAGCTCCCTGTCAAAAGTTATGGCCATTTGAATATCTGGGTCAGGGTTTTCTTTCTGTCGGGTTCAAGGTGTCAATGTTCAAAATGTTACGCCTCCTGAAGATGCACCTTGGCGCATCCATCCTCATGTCAACATACTTTTAAGTGCACCATAGGTGCTGAAAATTTCATGTCGTCGTCTTTTTACCTACGCCTTCCAACCTGTGCCAGGGCGCAACCTTTTTTATGTCGACATCCTTTTACCTGCGCCTTCCAACCTGTGCCAGGGCACAACCTTTTTCATTTTGACATCTTTTTACCTGCGCCTTCTAAGCTACGCCAGGGTGCATCCTTTTTCATTTTGACATCTTTTTACCTGCGCTAGGGCGTAACCTTTTTCATGTCGACATCTTTTTACCTGTGCCTTCCAACCTGCACCGAGCGCCTTCCAACCTGCGTCGGGGCGCATCCTTTTTCATGTCAACATCTTTTTACCTGTGCCTTCTAACCTGCACCAGGGTGCATCCTTTTTCATGTTGACATCTTGAGTTTCTTTGATTTCCATATTCTCCTGTTTGTCTATATTTACCCGGGGAGGGAGATATATACAAAAATTTAACGACTCAATGGGATCACCTGCTTGCTAGGTAGAAGATCAGTGGCCTTTTAGCAATCTGTTGGGCACGGAGTCATAAGCAATAACCTAAAACCAACCTGATATCTGATCCTGAGCCTGATACTGCAACTCCTTCACCGAGAGCACGCTGAACTATAGAAATTCAACCTGAGAGCAACAAAACCTATGCCGAAGCACTTAGGGAAATTGAAACCTAACTACAACAAGATGATGTGCATCCACACTTAGAGGAATTGAAATCTAGGCTAATATTTATAAGGGTAAACCTTTTCCTTTTAGTAGCAATGTTTAAGATAGATTCCATTAACTCGAATTGGGAGTTCTTCTCCATCTAATGTAGACAATTGGAAGGCATTACTACTTTTACATCCCACAACCATGTAGGGGTCACTCCAAATGGCATCAAACTTGGAATGCCTGCCTGGTTTTTCCTGATCTGCATCCCATTTCAGAGCTAGGTCCCCTTCCTGGAAGGTCTTTGCTCTTGCCTTCTTATGAAACCATCTTTTTACTAAGGCTTGATCCTTCTCAATCGTCTGAACTGCATGTTCTCTAATTTCTTCCAATTCCATCAACTCTGCATACCTGGCCTCCATTGGTTTGAACTCAGATAACTCAAATTGTTTCATGAGCTCCAATGCTGGCAATTGTAATGATATAGGCAATACTGCCTCTTTCCCATAAACCAGCTTGTAGGGAAAATTACCTGTAGACCTTATTGGCGTTATCCTGTCAGCCCACAATGCTGATTTTAGCTTGGTATGCCATGTCCTTTGGTTTTCATCCAAATTCCTTCTGATGATTCTTAGCAAAATCTTGTTCGTGGACTCTGCCTGTCCATTACCCTGTAGGTAATAATTTGAAGAGGTGCTCAAATAGATTCCATTCTTGACAGCCCATTCTGTAATCTTAGAACCTATGAATGCCAATGCATTATCTGATATGATAGTGGCTGGCACACCGAACCTGGTCACTATTCCTTCATAAAAGTATAGTATGCTAGATTCATTCACTTCTTTAAGTTCTACTACCTAGGTCCACTTGGTGAAATAGTCCGTTTCCATGAGAATCCACTTGTGGCCTTGGATTGAGTTTGGATTGATGACCTCGATGAAGTCCAATCCCCATTGCATAAATGGTTGGTCAACCAAAATTGGGTGCAATGGAAGCACTGCTAGTCTTTCTTTGCCTGTGAAGAGTGAACATTTCTTACACTTTCTTATCCATGTATAGCAGTCACTGAACATTGTGGGCCAATAATACCCTACCTTCATTATCTTGAGAGTTGTTACTCGTGGGGTGAAATTTCCTACGGAATATTCATCATGAAAATCTTGTAACACCCTCTCAATTTGACCTATCCCAATGCACCTCAATAGAACTCCATTTATGTCTTTCTTGAACAAAACACCATCAACAAGCACATATGGAATGGCTTGTAATTTGAAGTATCTCCTTTTTACTTTTCTCAATTCTAGAGGGCATAGGCCTACCTGTAGGAAGTGTATCATATTCTGAGTCCAACAAGGAGTGGGCATATCATCGTTTTCTTGTTCTTGACCATCCTGTAGTACGAAGATAGTCTCTTTTTCATCACTTGCTTCAACTTTCCAACTTAAAGCTAGCTGTTCACATAATCCCTTTCCACAGACCAGCTTAGTGACCTTAATTTTGATGTCATATTCTATGACACGAGTGATCCATCCTACACGTTTCTCATTCAGATCCTTGTTTAGAAGGAAGTCCTTGACTCCCACATGAGAGACCAATAATTGGATCTTGTTGTTTGAGACTAGGTGCTTGAATTTCTTTAAGCTCCTGATCACTGCAAGGACATGTTTTTCAATAAAAGAGTACCTAGTTTCGAATTCCTCCAAGCATTGACCGAAGAAAGCAACTAGTTGTTCTAATCCCTCTTTGTTTTGCTATACCAGGATTGTAGAAATTGTGTCTCCACCACAAAAGGCATATAGCATGAAGTCCTTGGAGAAGTCTAGATTGACGAGAGTCGAAGCTTGAGATATAGCCTCTTTTATTGCCTCAAAACTTGCCTTGCCTTCAGATTTCCACTTAAATGTCATGCTCTTCTTTAACATCAACGTTATTGGCTTTACGAGAGCTACAAAGTTTGGAACAAACCTGCGGACAAAATTGATCCTTCCTAAGAAGCTTTAAAGAGCCTTCTTGTGACTTAGCATTGGTAATGCTTGAATTGCTTCAACTCTTTCTGGGTCAATCTTCAACCCCTCCTTTGAAACAATATGGCCTAGAAGTTTTCCTTTGTGAGCCAAGACTATGCATTTTTTGGGATTCAATGATACCCAAATCTTCTACACCTCTGAAATACCTACCTTAGATGAAAGAGGTGATCTGCTACATTTTTGGAGAATACAGTGATGTCATCAAGATATATCAGAACTATTTTATTGATCAATCCCTTGAATGCCATATCCATTGCCCTTTGGAAAGTGGCTCAATCATTTGATAGTCCAAAAGGCATCTTCTTGTAGGCATAGGTGCCCCATTTGGTGGTGAAAGCCATCTTGAACTAGTAATCTTCTTTCACCATTATCTGATTATACCCTAAGTAGCCATCTAGGAGAGAGAATCTCTCCAAACCGGATACCACTTGCAATATTTGTTCCATTGAAGGAAGTGGGCAATGGTCTTTGAGAGTTTCCCTGTTGAGGTCGCGGAAGTCCACACACAACCTGATTTCTCCGCTCTTCTTCCTTACCGGAACCAAGTTTGCAACCCAACTTGAGTGTTTGATTGGGAATATAATGCTTGCCTCTATTAGCTTGTTTAGCTCTTTCTTCATTAGAGGCTCAATGTGAGGGTTAACTGGTCTCTGCTTCTGCCTGATGGGCTTAGCATCTAGATCCAATTCTATGGTATGTTGTGCCAACTTCGGATTGAATCCTCTCAAGTCTTCATAGCTCCAAGCGAAGACATCTGGAAACTCTTGGAAAAGTTGTATGAAATCTAATTTCTCTTGTTTAGTGGCCACTTTACCAATTTGAAGTGTTTTGCCTTCCCTAACCAGAATTGGCTCTAAATCTTCTCTCTTGACCTATATGTTAGCCTTTTCCTTATAGAACTGGTCATTAGGGTTGAATATAGACTCCAATGTTACCAAACCCTTGGGAAGATTGTTTGTCTGCAGTTGTACTACTTGATCCCCGTACTACTGCTCTAGTCTGTCCTGATTCCTAGCTGAGAATTCAGCCTCTTCTTGTAATAAATTGACGATCTGTTGATCATTCTCAAACACCTGCCAACTTGTGTTATTATCTGGAATTGCTGGCCTCACAATCACATGGATATGTGGTTGTGTTTTTTCCCTTCTGATGTTGTCAACCACATCAAATGTTGCTCCAACTGCTGCGAGTCTATCTGTGGGTTCATTTTTCTTCCTTGGTATGGACACGATTATGAAAGCTCTGAAATCCTGAATGAGGTCCCATACCCTATTCTTGTAGTTCTTCAATAGGTCATTCTTTGTAGCATGGTGTCCCCTGACTTGGTTGACGATTAGCTCACTATCCCTGAACACTTGCAAGTTCTTTATGCCCTTTTTCCTAGCCCAATGAAGTCCATGAATCAATGCCTCGTATTCAGCCGTGTTGTTTGAACATGAAAACTGGAAACGAAAAGTTGAAAAATATTTGATGTCTTGTGGTGAAATCAACATTGCACCACCTCCAACACCTTCTTTGCTTCTCGAACCATCGAAAAATAGTTGCCAAAATTTGTGTTCATCCTCTTGTTCAGGCTGAATGATGTTGGAAATGGGTGAATTTTCTTCGTGTACAAATACATGCCCAATTCAGATACTTCAATTTCCTTGTATGGGTCAAATTCATGACTCTTGTTTTCCCATTCATCCAAAGTCAAATCAGGAATTCCCTTGACCTTACTACATGTTTCTAGATCATTTGAACACTCATGATCAAAGGCTGAGCAATTTACATTGATAGGACTTGGCATATGAGGTTCAATATGGAAATTGGCAATTGGTTCTGACCTGATTGTTGCTTTGGCCCCATACCTCATCCTGAAAATCATGTGTGACCAATATGAAAATAAATATCCACCGATTTTTACAGTGAAGTGTCTTGATAGACACAACATAAAGAGTGGCAGAAGGTCAATCACAGACACATCTTGCAGAACTGTAACATTAGGACATGCATGCAGTGTTAGGATTAACCCTTTTATGACCCCAACTATTTGAACTATTGTTCCATCTAGCTGTACTACTCCTTTCAACACTGGCTCATACTTCAGACCCAGTTGATCCACTATTTTCTTCGGCATCACTGAACTACTTGCCCTTGAATCTATCATGCAGTTGTGTACCAAGTGGTTTCCAACAACCAATGACACATAGAATGGTGGAGGTTTCAAATTCTTGTTTGGTTGACCCCCACCCAATTGCACTGCATTAGTGAGAACTTTCTCCTGTCCCCGGTTTGATACATTCGAGGCAGACCAATTAGCCATTGCAGCTTACAATAAATCTCGTTGCCCTGAGATTGCTAGTGATTCCCACATGAAAATGTTGACATGTGTCTTCTTCATTTGATCGATGATGTTGAAAGGGGATGATCTATCTTTTTTATGTCCCTTACTTGGCGCAACCTCTTCTGGAGCTTGAACAAGCACATGTGTTGCTGTAACAGGTACCTTAGGCTGATTTTGCACATTTGGAACTACATTTGGTTTACTAACCCCTTGTTGTGTAGGAGTGGGATGAGAAACAACTGAATTAGATGGTTTCCCCTCTTTTATGCTTCTCTTCTTTGACCATGTGTTGACAGCCACGCCTTGAAAAGGTTATTGGTTAACTCCACATAAGTCTTCTGTTTGCCAATTGGCCAACGTGGTTTCTGTTCGAGGTGCTTCTTGTTGTGTTTCTTGCTGCTGATTCACTGCTTGGCTTGGTTCTTGAGACACACCAATGGTTTGCACCATCAAGGCTTGATTTAGTCCACCATTGAAACATGCTGACTGATTTTGAGGTAGATTGCAAGGGTAATACCAATCGTACTCCTATGCCATGTTTTGTGTTGGAACCAAGGCTCTTGAGGATTTCATTGCATTTGGATAATATGATCAAAATGGCCTGGAAGCTTGAGGTTGTCCCTAGTTTTGGTTTCGATTTACAACCTGAGTTGGTGGTCTATTTTGTTGGTATGGGGGCCTACCTGGTACTACACTTGAGGCTGATACAGTCTAGCACTTTGAGCTTGCTATATTTTGATAGTCACCAGCTCATTTCCAAGGTTCTGCAGTTGTTTCATAACCTCCTGCAATTCCTTTGAAGTATTTGAAGAAGTTGATGCCTCATTATTGCTTTGATTTCTAGGATTTGGAATGGGATTCAACTCTGGTGCTTGACTGGTTGTAGGATTTCCCATATCCGGATAGAGAGGCATTAGTGGCCTTGGTGCAAGCTTTCCAGCTTGGATCAAACAGTTCTCTTCTCTGATAGCTATGTCATAGGCTTATGATCCCTGGCAGTGTTGTCGCTCCCATTGATTGGATCATCATGGCTATGTCTGAAGTTATAGCCTTTAAAAAATAAAGGAATGTGCCTTCGGTGGTTGGTCTAACAACTATTGGAATCCTGTCCCATGTCCGTTGGAATCTGAAGTTGAAATCTATCATTTGTTCGTTAGGAGCTCTTTTGATTGTCGTCAGTTGTTCCAATAAAGACAAATTGTCTACCCTCTCCACGAATTGGTTGCAAAGATCTTAACAAAGTTGGTTCCAATTCGTAATAGACCTTGCTGTTAGGCTCCTAAACCACTGTAAGGCTTTACCTTTAAAAGATGAAGCCAACAACTTGACTGCAACATCCATTTCATTTATTTCATGGATTGCACATGCATTGGCAATATCCTAGATGTGGTCAATAGGAGTAGTATGATTTTCTCCTATGAAATAGGGGATATTCCTTAGTGCTACAACCAGAACTTGATTATGAGCATTTAGGGTGAGTGGACTACAACCCGTGAAATTGACAAAGGGATTCGGTGGTAGATGTGCCATTATGATTGGTCTAAGAAATCTGGTTGATGCCAGAAAAGGTCTACTAGGTGGAGGTGTAGACAAAGTCTGGCTAGGTGGAGATGGTGATCTTTGTGGTCCTCTTCCTCTCCTTCCTCTACCTGGTGATAGTTACAAGTAGACAAATAGCCCCTCTTCTCGAGTATCAAACCTGGTTCGAATTCTTCTCATGTGCTTGGGCAAATTTTGTTACTACACCACTGAATTCTATCCCATTGGAGTCGCCAGATGTGTTAGAGAACGAGCCTCAAAAGGCTGGATTCTACCAAGTTACACACCAAACCTGACAATATTAAAAATAGAATTTAAAAATTTGAAGGACCCAGAAGATACAATTCTTCAATTCAGTTATCAGGTCTTGTTGTGCAGCTACTAATCTCTAAAAGATACATGCAAAACTTAGGTTATGCAAGGCAACTTAAAAAACCTGAAATACACTGTGTCGGAACCTGGGACATGCTCGACACCTGGGAAAACCCAAAATACTAAAAAACTATGAAATTTTGAAAGTCAAAATCTCAAAAATCTAAGAATACCCTTTTGAAGATTATCCCTGGATCTATCAACTGGTGAAATTTTAACTTTTTTTGAGTAAATTAAGCCCTTGAAAATTGATTTCAGAGTTCAGCCTAGAAGGTGAAAAAAAATCTGAAATTGTAAAACTTACAATTTCTAAGTCCAAATTTCTTGAAAATTCCTTCAAATCTTATGGAATGACCTTTGGTCCCACCAGGCATGCCAAAAACTGTTGATGGTGAATCACAACACCCCTGAATGTCTGTAACTCAATGGGTTGAGACTCTCAGTGTGATTGCATAACATGGAGCCTTTCCTAAGTGTGGGACCTTGCGAATCGGAAAAGCTATCTGAATGAAGGCCAGTTCTTATTCCTCTATTCAGATGCACAAATAAAAATGTAGAGGGTTTAGTCAAAAACCTAATCTAACTTGCCAAGGAGACAAGGTAAGAGGATGCATAAAAATAAACCTAAACTAACAAAGGTGATGCACCGAGGAATAAAGAACACCTGTCTTGCCAATAAACACAAACCATTAAAATGCAATGCAAGATCATGCACAGATAACCAAATTTGTAGTGAAAGATCAGGAGGATGTAAATGAACATAGAGAGGGTTGAGAATCATCCACAGACATACATTATTTACTCCAAATATTGATACAATACACTACAAAATGACTAAAGAGGAAAAGTTGCATTACAGTTTTAGATGGGAGGTTTGAACTCCACAAATTCACCTACCAAAGAGAAGAAGGGAGGGGCAAAATAAGAATGTCCAAACTTTAGAAAGAAGACCCTCCTTACAATTTATAGGAAGAATGAGAGAGGGAAGAGAGTTGGGTAGAGGACCTTGTAAGCTTTCCAAAAAGTCCAACCTTGCGTTAATACGAGCTCCCTGTGAAAAGTTATGGCCATTTGAATATCTGGGTCAGGGTTTTCTTTCTGTCGGGTTCAGGGTGTCAATGCTCAAAATGTTGCGCCTCCTGAAGATGTGCCTTGGCACATCCATCCTCATGTCAACATACTTTTAAGTGTGCCATAGGCGCTAAAAATTTCATGTCGACATCTTTTTACCTGCGCCTTCCAACCTACGCTAGGGCACAACCTTTTTCATGTCGACATCGTTTTACCTGCGCCTTCTAACCTGCACCAGGGTGCAACCTTTTTCATGTCTACATATTTTTACCTACACCAGGGCACATCCTTTTTCATTTTGACATCTTTTTACCTGCGCTTTCCAACCTGCGTTGGGACGCAACCTTTTTCATGTTGACATCTTTTTACCTGCGCTGGGGCGCATCCTTTTGCATGTCGACATCTTTTTACCTGCACCTTCCAACCTGTGCCAGGGCGCATCATTTTTCATGTTGAAATATTTTTACCTGTGCTAGGGCGCATCCTTTTTCATGTCGACATCTTGAGTTTCTTTGATTTCCATATTCTCCTATTTGTCTATATTTACCTGGGGAGGGAGATATATACAACAGAAGCCTCAAACAAGTTTCAAGTGGAATAAGGAAGGAAAAATAACATTTGAGGAGATCAAGAAAGCCATTGCCAAAGCTCTAACTCTTGTATCTCTAGATTTCAACAAGGATTTCATCATGTATTGTTATGCATCAGAACATACGCTCTCTACTATCCTTGTTAAGAAAAATGATGAAGGTTTGGAAGCACCCATTGCTTTCATGAGATGTCCTTTGAAAAATCATGAGCTAAAGTATAGCCAATTAGAGAATCATTCCTACGTAATGGTCAAATCTCTTAAAAGTTTTAGATTATACATTCTCAATTCCCATACAATGGTGATGGTCCCTGGGAGTGCAATCAATTCCATTTTGACTCAACAAGATCTTGGGGCTAAGAGAGGAAGTTGGATTACAAAGACTAAAGAGTGTCACTTAGATATTAGATCCTCTAATCTGGTAAGAGGAAATGGTTTGTGCAAGCTGATTGCTGAAGATGAAGCTCTCAAAGCTCAGCAAGGAGAAAAAGATGGTGTTTTCTCAACCTGTTCAGAAGACAGTCAGGTGCTCTTTGTCACCACTACTGATGAGTGGTATGATGACATTTCTTACTACCTCACTTATGTAGAATTCCCTCCTCATCTTGATTACAAAAAAATAAGGATACTCAAGATAAAGGCAGCCAAGTTTGTGATCTGGAATCATGCACTTTACAAGAGAGGCCTATATGGTTGTTTCCTTAGGTGTGTAGATAAGAAGCAACAAGAAAAGTTGCTCAGGGCATATCATGATCAAGCTTGTGGTGGACATTTCTCAGCAATGGTCACCACATATAAGATCCTTAGAGGGAGATATTATTGGCCCTCCATTTTTGTAGACACTCAAGATTGGGTTTCCAAATGCAAAGCATGTCAACAATTTGTTGGAAATCCATAACTAGTTGCACTGCCACTCAGGCATGTAGTGATTGAAAAACCATTTGAGCAATGGGGATTAGATTTCATTGGTGTTCTGAATCCTCATTCTAGTGTAGGGCATACTTATGTACTCACTGTAACTGATTAATTCACTAAATGGGTGGAATCCATCTTGACAAATCAATCCAACTCTGAAACAGTCTGTAACTTCATTAAGGAGAATATCATTGTTCATTTTGGAATACCATAGAAAATTGTTGTAGACAATTCCACCTATTTCTCTTCGAAGGATCTCACAGATTTTTTTTATGGATTTGGAATCTCCCTATCTCACTCTTCTGACTACTACCCACAGGGAAATGGGCAAGCTGAGTCAAGTAAAAAGAACATTTTGACCATTGTTCGCAAGATGGTAGATGAGAATCAAAGGAGCTGGCACAAAAAGCTTTATGATGCATTGTGGGATGATAGGATCACTCCTAAGAAGTCAATAGGTATGTCACATTTCCAAATTTTGTATGGAGTTGAGGCAGATATTCCCCTCACAATTGAGATGTCATCTCTCAAGTTGCTGCAAGAAATAGAAGATGGTCAATATAAAGACTCCATTGATAAGAGGATCCTCTTCCTGGAAAAGTTGGAAGAAATTAGATGCCAAGTGGTGGATAGAATTAAAGAACACAAATTTAAAGTGAAGAAGATCTTTGACAAGAGGGCAAAGGAAAGATAATTCAAGGTTGGAGACTTTGTCCTACTATGGGACAAGAGAAGAGAACCAAAGGGAAGCCATGGAAAGTTTGATTCATTATGGCTTGGCTCATTCCAAATTCATGGAACATGTGGTCAAAAATTATTTCTCCTATCATACTTGGATGGAACTCCATTGTAATTTCCACAAAGTGGGAAATACTTGAAACTGTATCATCAATGAAATCAGGTTGTCCCCTATCTTGTACCATAGGTTATTTTTGTAGCTGTGTTTTTTCCCCTTTCTGATGTGTGGTTTCATTTTAGTTTTGTTTGGTTTACTGTGTGTTTCCTCCTTCCATTATTTCTCAGAATTGTACATGACTCTACAAGGCCCAATGGATAAGGCACTAGTCAAAGTAATATGTTTTGAAACTTGATATTTTGGATCCTCATGTCATGCCCTAGCCATGCCCAGTTCATGCCATGTCCCCAATCTAGAGCCAGTCATTCTCTCCTAAAAACTACTCTGCATTTTCATAGCCAAACTCAAATTTTTTGAGCTCATGCCCTTTGTTGGTGTTTAATCCAAGTTAGAGATTAAATAAATTAGCAAAAGTCATGCCCTAGAGCTATTCAAATCTTTGTTTTGCTAGTTTTTGAGAAATTCTCCATCTCCCGGTCTGTGCAGGAAATATCCTCTTTACAATATCCTTTATGATCAAAATTGTTCACTTATTCTATGTCTTGGGTTGTAAAATCATTGTTTTTCCTCCATGCCTTTGGTTCAGGAAGGAAATTCAAAAATTGGACTCAAAATGACGAAGTTCCCTTCCTCTGTGTATTTTTACCACAGTCGGGATGACGGGTGTCTTTTCCTCATAAAATTTTGGTCATAATGAATGCAGATATGTGGTCAGATCTTATTAGATGGGGAGGAATGGGCTTTTTGGTGAACTTAACCCTTTTGGTCATTTTTGGAAAAAATGGTAAATTTTCCCCGCCGATCTGAAAAGTTGAATCGTTGTTGAAAAGTCTAACCTCAGTGGACAGCTCCACATGTCGTAATGGCACAACTCCAGGGTGGGGTAGAAAGGGTCAATTACCAAATCAGTGCCAGATCACCACATGGTCGGAGTCATTGGAGAGGCAAAGCCCATCATTGAAAAGTCAAAGTGGATGAGCTGGGCATCAGGGGGATTTGTGTTTGTGAGCCCCTTTGTAAAAAGATGAAAAGTTAAACGGTGACCCACAGCCCTGACCAGGCTTAAAAAAAAATCAAAGTTAAAGCACACAGGAAAAAAATCAAAGGTGAAGCCCGCTGTTGAAAATTCAAAGCAGATGAGCGGGCCATCAGGGCACTTTTAGAAATTTAACTAAATTTCCAAAAGTGAAGTAAAAGCTCTAGAATGCTCTACGGCTCCACCAGGGTCTCGGGGCTCACTGTTGAATAATCAAAGCAAGAGAATGGGATGGCGGAGGAATTTGAGTTTTTGAGCCTTTTTCTAAAAAACGTTAAAATGTTTAGAAAAGAGCTGTGACACCGTCTCTAACCAGAACATGCCACGTATCCTAGTCAAATCAAAGTAACGGGCTGCCGGAGAAATTTGAGTTTTTGATCCTTTTTCCAAAAAATGTTAAAATGTTGAGAAAAGGGCCGCGATCACATTTCCAATAAGAATGTGCCACGTGTCTAAGTTGAAAAGTCAAAGGGGGGTGCGGGCCAATTTTTTCCAAATTGCCAAATCTCTAAAAAATCACAAAATGCAAAAGGCTTCCCCCCGTAACTGCTCCAATCCCTTTCTTCCATGTGGATGACCCAATTTCAAAGCTATAGGAGGAAATCAAATGGTCTATATTTAAACTGGCAAACCAAATGTAACAATTACTTTACAAGATCTAGTTTTTAAGCCGCCATGAGCATTTGCTTCACAACAAAGGAATTTGAAAAGGAGTTGAAGATTTGTGAAGTTGTAACAGTTTCTTACGAAGAATATAATGGCTTCCTGAAGCCATTCCAACGAGCTGGCGATTGAATTTGAAAAAGACTAGAGTGCTCTCTACCTGGAAAAGATAGAAAACACCATTCTTCTTCTATTTTCTCTTCTTCTTTGAATTTCTTCAATTCTCAAGCTATGTACAAACTCTTCTCGATCTTCAATAATAAAAGAAGGAATTTGTGCCTCTTTGATTGAGGAATTGATTGGTACTTTGCAACCAACAAGTTTCATTCGGTCTTGAAGCTTCTCCTATGGATTTTTTTTTCTCCTGACTATAAATGCATGTAAATAAAATTTCTAATTATTGTGTGTGGGCATCTGATATTCTACTCACAACATTAGTTTCTCCTACCTCCATTCTCACTCCCTTTCCCCTTCTCAAATAAAGTTCTTCTTTAGTGAGAAATTTGTAGCTTTCCTATAGGGTCGGTGGAGTGCCCTTGTCGGATCTCTGGTCGAAAGGCCAACATTGAAATCCACGCTTTCACAGATGCACATACGGTAGTTGCACCGTTTAAGTAGAGGGACTTAGATTCCCAAAGTGTTGGCTTGAAACCCACCAATTTGTCCACAAGACAAATTTTCTTGCCAACAAGGAGTATGGAGGAAGCTCAATATGCTCAAAAGACCCAAAACGACCACTACATGTGACAAGCATTAGAAGAAAAACCCCTAAAAATGAAGGTTGAAATTGAGTGACAGGTTAACCAAATGATTAAGAAAATATTGAAATAAATAGATGCCTATATCTAAATATGTAACATCGAAATAACATGAACAATTAAGTATATATTTGATCTAAGAAAATAAGTAATTTAAATTTAAAACCCTAGTTGCAAATGAATGTAATAAAATACTTAGCTGATTTGCAATAATCGCAAAGGTATGTTGGGCTGGAAAACTATTGGAACAAGAGCTCATAGTGTTGCAATAAGACCCAAAAAAATTTTAGGGGTGTCGAAAATTCTAGGACCACGACACCTATAGAGGATTAGGGGCACCTCGGGTGTCAAATACCTATTTTGAGTGCTTGTGACTTCTTAAGAGTCACAGAACCCATATTTAAAGGGTCACAAGATGTTCGTTAGTTGTCCTTTTTGATCACATGTACTTCTCTAGACTTCGTTATTGTTCACCTGAAACTACCAAGTGTTACACTTCATCTCAGACCCAATGTAGTTCTATTTGGTTGTGTCAAAATCATTCCCTAGGTGACTGTTTTGTGTGTTGTACTTGATAGAGAGAAATATCTAGATGTAAAATATGTAGATAGATGTGTGCATGACAAAATAAACTTCCCCTCCTTTGAAGCATGTGAAGAAATGAAACTCCCTTTTCCTCTATGTGGATCTAGATGGATTCTTGAATGCTCTTAGAATTATCTTGGATACAACCTTAGGTGGTGATAGCTAATGCTTAGTGCTCGATCCTTTATTATGGTCACATAGATTTTTATTTATATGATTCCCTTGTTTGAATTTCATAATGAACCAATAAAAGGTTGAATATTAAGAAATAAATATGCCCAAATGACTAGAAAGGACTCAAAAGATGTGAGAAAAGTACAAAGAGTTTGGGGGTTCCCAGAGGGGAGAGTGGTGTTTGGCACTAGCATCCTGAATAGGTGGTGGTGTCCAGAATGAGAAATCCTGAAGTATGAAAATATAGACTGGGTAGGAAGGAGTGTAAGACCAATAGAGAAAAAAGAAATCAAGAAAAGATGGCCAGAGATAGTGGTCAATTAGTGTTTTTCTCACTTAGGAATCATATGAATAGTGGTATGTGACAAGGACTAAAAATATGCCCAAAGTGTGTAATTTAGTGTCTACATTGTGTTACTATTTATGGAAGAGGTGTATCCATATCATATAAGATGCAAGATATCTCTATGATCATAAAGTAGCATAGGACATGGTATGCTTGCATTCATTGTGTGTTGGATCACTTGTATAGATATTTATACATATTTAAATAGGAGGATCGTGGTGGAGGTATTGGTATTACTTCATTATTGCATAGATGGGCATATGAACACATGGTAATAGTGAGGTCGTTGTGTGCTTTCTGAGTAGATTATACATGAGCAAAAAAATTTTACAGCTAAATGGTTTGGAACAAGGGGTTGTTCATTTGATTCCATGACATATAGATCTATTTTGGAAAGGATGGGGTTTGGTGTCATTATTTAGAGATCCTATAGGGACTATGGAGGCTGGTTGAGGACCAAGTTGAGATGCAATGTAGCTGACACAACATTTGGTTGGAGGATAGGTTTCTAGGAGTAGTTGATATCTTCTAGTATGAGTGTGTATCATGACAGTTTTGGATATCCCAAGATGTACCTTTAGATCTATATATATAGCATATATTTATCTAATCTATGAGGAGATAAGGTGTAAGGACAGGGCCTAGAATATCTTATTTATAACCCCTAGGTACAAATGAGGAAGAGGTGGGTATAATACCAATCTGGATCGATGATGTGGGATCCACACTGGCTTATATGTTGTGTTGGGTATAACAATGATGGGTTTTATTGTTTCCTGTAGGTGGATTCATAGAGAGAGACACCATGTGCACAAGCAAGAGGAGGGATAGGAAGAAATGAGGAACTTACCCCAAGGGTGATATGGTAGCGGGAGTAATTACATGATGTAAGTACGATAAAGTTTTATGTTTATTTGATGTTGTAATTCGTATTGTGTATGTAATGTGGTGATGAGGTACTGTCGACACTAAAATTTTCCTCTGTAATTTCTATTTCATTAATGTATGTATTAGGAATATGATGTCGTTAAGTATAATTAGTAGTAGCGTCTGATAGAAGATAACGGTGCCGTCAGTATGGTGCCGCCAATAATGTGGAGTACGGTAACAGTCAAAGTACAATAGGAATGTTGTAAAAAGTAAATAATTGTCGTAAGTGGTCCAGTAATGTTAAAATGTCAAAGTTTGGGTAATTAGAGAAGTAGGGTCTACATGATTAGGAATTAGAAATATTATATTGGTAATAAAGACAAGGAGTGAGGTCATAAATATTTTGTGTATTTTATTTGTAAAAAGTCTAAAAATGTAGAACCCATGTAAAATGATAAGGTTTATCTTATCTTAACAGATAAGCTTACATGTACAGATAAGAGTTAAGGTATGGAATATGATTTGTCAGAGTGGATTTCTTATCCTATCTTAGAGATAAGATGGATAAGCCTGGAAGTTCTATAAATAGAGAGGCCACCCCCCTTATTTAGCATAGAAGGAAGTAGTGAGTAATATTGTAGGATGTGTGCGAAGGAAGCCATCAGTTTAAAGGTGTGTTGAAGACTTGGTGAAAGGAAAGTGAGGTCGATAACACTTGAAGTACCTCATGGGTGAGATTGTAACAGTTTCATGTTAATATTATAATTTACTTTGATATTTCAGATTTGTCATCATTCCATCTTATCATAGTCGATGGTATTCTTGTGTTATGTTGTTAGTTTGTTTCCAGATTACATCCACCAAACTAAAGGTTGTGCATTAGTAAATAATCATAGCACGAGGAGTTCCTGGTGAAGAATTATCATAGTGCCGGATTGGTGATGACATTTTGGTTCCGTTGCCGGGACCATTCCTCGTTGGTGGATTTTCTGGAGAGATATTCCCACTTAGTCAAAAATCAATTGGAGGGTAACCTTGTTTTTACTGTGCATGGTAGTTACCATGGTAAAGTCATTTTTTCCATGAATAGTAGTTACCATGGTAAAGTCATTTTTGCTGGGAATAATATTTACCGCAGTAAAGTCACTTTTTACCATGAATAGTATTTACCGCAGTAACTTCACTTTTTACTGTGAATAGTGTTTACCACAGTAAAGTCAGTTTTTACCGCAGTAAGTCAAGTTTTACCATAGTTTACCGTGGTCATTTTTATTTTACTGTAGAAAGGTGTAAAGTCACTTTCTAGTATAGTGATTCCAATTATTTGTGCACATAAGTCTTATTGATTGTACTTGTGGGTTGGTATTTCACGGTGGTTACTTTTGAAAATGGGAAAGATTCCTATTTTTTCAGCTCAATCTAATGAAGATGCTTCTTCTTTCATTCAAGAGTTTAAAGGATCTTGTATTTGTAATGGCCTTATAAGAAGGGAACAATGGACTAAATTTTTTCCTACCTTTTTGGACGGTTCAGCACTTAGGTGGTTTGAAACACTAGGTGATAATGTGAAAAATTCATGGGATTTATTAACTAAAAGTTTTCTTGAAGAATTTGGTGAACAACAGAAATATGCAGATCTCATGATCGAGATCACAAAGCTATCCCAAGGAGAGAAGGATAAGATAAGGGATTATCATGCTCGTGTTCTAGAGCTAAGGAGGAAGCTCGATGCCCAGATCTGGAAGGAAGGATTAGCGGATGGGTTGATGAATGGCGTGGATAATCTCCTCTGTAAGCACTTCATTCTTGGGATGAAGCTAGAGATCAAATAATGAGTGAAGTATGACCGCCAAGCTACCATTGAAGAAGTAAAGTAGATTGCAAGAAGGCAAGAAGAAAGCATGGAAGAGGAGCCCAAAGAAATTGTTGCTAAAGTAGAGCCTACACCAGCACCTTTGGTCCAGAATCCACAACCACTCCCGGTGAGCATAAATATTTCTCCTAGTACATCTACTGAGTATGAAGATTTGCTCAAAAAGATGGGTCAGTTAACTATTAATCTTCTTCAAGGAAAGGAATTTAGTTCTCAGGGAGGAGATAGAGGTCCAAAAAGAAATATTTCTGAAGTTATATGTTATGGTTGTTATAAAAAGGGTCATTATAAGTATAATTATCCAGATAGAGCTTCTACATCTGGTAAAGGAGATAATGATAAAGGAAAAGCACCTGTGAATTCTTTTGATGTAGTAGATAAGAGCAGAAATAATGAAGTAGATGTGTTTGTAACAAAAAGAAAGAAAGAAAAAGATAATCAAGATGGAAATGATCCTAAGAAGATGAAAGAAGAAACTAGTAAGAAACATAGGAGAAGAAAGTTGGGTGTGTAGGATTTTCTGATTTCACAGGGGCAAGGACCATACTCCATCTTGGAAGATCTGTCCAAAAGGCCTGCAAATATTACATATGGTCAACTCTTGGCTATGTCTTCTGAGAAGAGGCGGGAGTTGCGAAGTGGACTCAATGCTCGACGAAGGAAGGAGGTTGAGGTCCCTATTTTGGAGGTAGAGGCGGATCCCTATGCTCCACAAGCTGAGGTATTATGTAATGGTATTTCAATTCATGATGTCTTAGTTGATGGAGGTGCTGCAGTTAATGTAATGACCGAGTCTGTAATGAATATGTTGGGTTTAAAAATTGATAGCCCTTCAACACTTATGTTCAGGTCATTAAATAAGGGAAAAACTAAACCAGAAGGTGTAGATTCAAATGTGGCAATATCTGTTATGGGTGTTGTATGTGTGGTAGACTTTCAGGTGATGAAAAATGGTACTGTTGTGTACCCAATGCTGCTGGGAAGACCATGGCTAAGGAGAGTTCATGCAAGAAACTACTGGAATGAAGGTTTCATGACACTTGGACGTGGTAGAGAGAGGGTGAAGATAAACGTGATCCCTCGACATCATAAAGCAGAACCTGTGGATTCAAGTGATGAAACTGATGATTGGACATCCTCTGATTACTCTAGTACCAGTGAAGTGGACACTAAAGATGAAGAAAGTGGGGTTGATGTTTCAGTCATGGATATCCTTCCAGTCACACCAACTCATGACCCCATAAAATTATCTGAAGAAGAAGTTGATGATTGTCTCCAACAAATAAAGATTGGTGATGCTGTGATGGAGAGTGAGAAGGAATCCTACCTCCAGCTCTTTCGAAGGTACATACACCTATTCACTTTTGATTACAAGGAACTCCGTCAAGTAAGTTGGGTAGAACATTGTATTGAGCTGGTAGATGGTGCTAAGGCCATAAAGCAAATGCCATATAGAATGAATCCTAATTTTTCCAAGACTGTAAAAGAAGAAATAGATAAGTTGCTTGATGCAGGATTCATATTTGCTATGGAGAATTCAGAATGGGTTTCTCCCATTGTGATCTCAATAAAAAAGAATGGGAACCTACGCATTTGTGTTGATTACAGGAAGCTCAATAAGGCAACAAAGAAGGATCATTACCCTCTTCCATTTTCAGATCAGATCTTGGACGAAGTAGCTGGCCAGGAGTGCTATAGTTTTGCTGATGGATATAGTGGCTACAACCAAGTTCATATAGCAAAGAAATATCAGCTGAAGACCACGTTCACCACTCCTTGGGGAACGTTTGCTTATAGAGTTATACCTTTTGGGTTGTGTAATGCTCCAGCAACATTCCAGCGTTTGATTAATAGGGTGTTCGAACCCTACATTGGGACCTTCATCAGAGTATTTCTGGATGATTTTTACATCTATGGGAGCAAGTTGGACCACCTGCACCAAATGGAGACAGCATTTCAAAGGTTAGATGAAGCACAAGCCTCACTAAACCCTACAAAGTGTGTCTTTGGATGTTCTAAAGGTGTTTTGTTAGGGCATGTTGTATCCAGAGATGGTATTAGTACTGAACCTGATAAAGTTTCAAAAATCAAAGATTTACCATTTCCTATTAATAGAAGTAAGTTGAGATCATTTTTAGGCCATGTGGGTTACTATAGAAGGTTCATCAAGAATTTCTCAAATATTACACAGCCACTAACCCAGTTCTTGAAGAAGGATGTTACTTATGAACCAAGAAATAAGGCGCATGAAGCTTTTGGAAAACTGAAGGAAGCCCTGGTGTCTTCACCTATTTTGAAGAATCCAGATTGGAGCAAGCCATTCATTGTGTACACTGATGCCTCAGATGCAGCACTAGGAAGTACTTTGAGCCAAAAGGATGAAAATGGGAATGAACATCCAATTTACTTTGGGAGCAGACAAATGAGCAGTGTTGAGGTAAATTATACTGTAACTGAAAAAAAGGCTCTAGCTATCATTTTTGTTGTAAAGAAGTTTACAAATTATTTGCTAGGGTAAAAATTTCTAGTTGTAATAGATCATCAGGCTCTAAAATATATTGTAAATAAGCCTAACCCATCAGGGAGGATAGCAAGATGGATAATTTTGCTACAAGAATTTGAATTTGATATTATAGATAGGCTAGGAAAGAAGCATGTCAATTCAGATGCACTCTCTTGAGCCTATGATGGTTTAGGATCATCTTGTGATGATGATGATTTCCCCGGTGCAGCATTGTTATCCCTTGACACAATCCCTAGTGAATACATAGATATTTGGAGTTATTTGAATGAATTCAAGTTTCTTGATGGTGCCAATGCAAAGACTAAGAGAAAGATTACTCAAGCCAGTTGTCCATATTCTATTCTGCATGGAGTATTATTTTGAATAGGACCTGATGGGCAGTACAAGAGGGCAGTTGGATGTGATCAAGGGAAGGAACTCCTAGAAGAATTCCACAATGGTATATGTGGAGGGCACTTCTCTGGACAACTTACAGCAAGAAGGATCTTGGATGCAGGTTATCACTGGCCCACTCTTTTTAAAGATTGTTATAATTATTGTAAGACATGTGATATTTGTCAAACACATGGTAACTGTAAGACTTCATCAGCTCCATTATGTCATATTCTTCCCCTTAGTCCCTTTGAAAAGTGGGGAATAGACATTGTAGGTCCACTTCCAACTATATCATGCCAAAATAAGTATATTGTAGTTGCCACAGATTATTTAACCAAGTGGGTTGAAGCTAGGCCATTGAAAACAGCTTCCATGGATGAAGTGGCAAGGTTCATGTATGAACGCATTGTCACCAGATTTGGTTGCCCATTAGAAATTGTAACAGATCAAGGAAGCCACTTCATTAATGAGGTGGTAGAAGCCCTAGTCAATAAGTTTTCTATTAAGCACAGGAAGGCAACAACATACAAGCCAAACACAAATGGACAGGTGAAATGAACAAATTTTGTGTTGTGTCAAATTCTGCAAAAGATGCAGCCTTGCAGGTACATAAATGGGATAAAAGGATTCATGCAGCATTGTGGGAATATACGGCAACATCAAAATCAGCAACAGGATACTCCCCATTTCAGTTGGCCTATGGCATTGATCCATTTCTTCCTATTGAGTTTGATATTCCCACTGTGAGAGTTATGAAAAATGAAAGGATGGATGAAAGTGATTCAGTAAAAGAAAGGTTGGTACATCTTCATTTGCTGGAGGAAATGAGAGAAATAGCAAAGGATACAAGCCATAAGAAGAAAATGAAGCAGAAGGAATACTTTGATCAAAAGATCCGGTGGTCTCCATTTCATGTGAATGACTTGGTTCTAGTATATGATTCCAGATACAAAAAAAGAAGACAGAGAAAATTTCTTCCAAAATGGATGGGGCCCTACAAAATAGCAGTTATGCATGAAAATGGTACGTACCGACTGGAGGAATTGGATGGCACTCCCATTACGAAATGGGTCAACCACGACAAGTTGAAGATTTTCCAAGCACCAGAATAGTCTACTCCGAGGACGGAGTAGAAGCTAGGAAGGGGGAAGATGTCGACACTAAAATTTTCCTCCGTAATTTCTATTTCATTAATGTATGTATTAGGAATATGATGTTGTTAAGTATAATTAGTAGTAGCATCTGATAGAAGATAACAGTGCCGTCGGTACGGTGTCGCCAATAATGTGGAGTATGGTAACAGTCAAAGTACAATAGGAATGTTGTAAAAAGTAAATATTTGTCGTAAGTGGTCCGGTAATGTTAAAATGTCAAAGTTTGGGTAATTAGAGAAGTAGGGTCTACATGATTAGGAATTAGAAATATTATATTGGTAATAAAGACAAGGAGTGAGGTCATAAATATTTTGTGTATTTTATTTGTAAAAAGTCTAAAAATGTGGAACCCATGTAAAATGATAAGGTTTATCTTATTTTAACAGATAAGCTTACATGTACAGATAAGAGTTAAGGTATGGAATATGATTCGTCAGAGTGGATTTCTTATCCTATCTTAGAGATAAGATGGATAAGCTTGGAAGTTCTATAAATAGAGAGGCCACCCCCCTCATTTAGCATAAAAGGAAGTAGTGAATAATATTGTAGGAAGTGTGCGAAGGAAGCCATCAGTTTAAAGGTGTGTTGAAGAAGCCATTAAGAGGTGTAATTGTAAAGTTTCTCCCATAGTCTTGGTGAAAGGCAAGTGAGATCAATAACACTTGAAGTACCTCATGGGTGAGATTGTAACAGTTTCATGTTAATATTATAATTTACTTTGATATTTCAGATTTGTCATCATTCCGTCTTATCATAGTCGATGGTATTCTTGTGTTATGTTGTTGTTTTGTTTCTAGATTACATCCACGAAACTAAAGGTTGTGCATTAGTAAATAATCATAGCACGAGGAGTTCTCGGTGAAGAATTATCATAGTGCCGGATTGGTGATGATAGTACTGATATGATTTTGGACTTGGCATGTGATGAGTATTGGAATGTAGTCATAGATACAATGATGCATACATCGACACACATCATGTCCTCAGATGTCTTCATAGTAGGAGGACTCTTAGAGAGAGCGGATCACATTATCAGAGAGCATGCTCACTTATTCAATCTTGTGGTAGTGGTCACAACCACATGTGTAGTTTTAGAGATGAAGTAAGATGACTCTAGTATGAAGATAGCAAGGGTGAGATAGATAGTTAAAGGAGATGGTCTAGCATGGATAATTTTTGATTGATATGTGGAACTTCAGGGCCGACATGCAGATGTGGTGGCCAAGGAAACATCGCTATGGACACAGTCAGAGGAGTAGTGGGGTTGAGCACAGAGGTATAGATCTAGTGGTGAGTGTTAGAGTTTGAGAGCACTGATACTAGCCTCAAGTAGTAGTGAGGAGGATATATGGCATATGGTGCAATGGTCATCGCCCATTGACTTTTATTCATGAAACTTTCAAGAGATGTATATATATGATGACATAATTTTTTATATGATGATGTGTACTTGTGTTTGTTAAATGAGTTTTTGATTATGTGATTTGATTTTATATTTTATGTTGTTGAAATGTTAATTATATAATTGTAACAATTAATGTTTCAGTGTAGAGTATATGTGTTTATAATGTAGAAAATATCATGATAATAGTATAATAGATGCTATAATGATAATAGGTATGTGTTATCCATATTTTTCCCCCAAAAAAAATTGGATCAACCATGACCCCACACAAAAGGACCAAAAGAAATCACGTTCAAATCCTGCAAACAGGTTGCAGAGGAACTCTACAATGGAGTGGCGGGGCTTGTGAAAGACCAAATGACCCCATTGAAGAAGAAATTCAAGAAACGGATCTGTCAAGTGAATATGTGCCTCAAATCAAAAAAATAGATTACATATGGGCTTGGAAATGGAATAGTAGGGTTGGGGAAGAAGGAGATAGTGTCAAAGAAGCCAGAGGATCAAAAGAAAAGAAACAATGAAAGTTTGAAGTCTTTGAGCTCTAAAATAGTTAGAATGAGCCCAAAAATAACTAAGTATGGAGGAGAAAGTGAAACCTGCCAACTGTCCAAATGGCACACCTCCAAAGATTAAATCCAAAGGGGCAAACCCAAATGAGCGCCAAGCCTCCACGAGTACAGAGCCCCAAAAATTTTCACCGGCTGTTGAAAATTCTTTAACTCAGTAGAGGGTGCCAAGTGTCTTAATGGTGTACATTCAAAAGTGGGATCCAGGCCGAAGACTCAAACTTGCGCCAGCCCTCCACATATTGAATGGTCAAAAAACGTCAAAAAGGAGAGCGGGCCCAAAAATACTAAGTATAAAGTGTGGCAGAAGGCACCACATGTCTTAACCTGATGCTTCTTCAAAGGTAAAATCTTGAGTGAGTTTTCAAATGAATGAGGGCCTTCCACATATCCTAAAGTCGAAAAAGGGATAGAGTCAGAGGTTGAATAGTCAAAGAAAAGGAAGACTAGTGGGGAGTGCCAAGTATTAATACGACACTATTTCAAGGATAAAATTTGGGGTGTGTTTCCAAACAAGCACCAATCCACCACGTGTCCAGGGTCAGAATTTTGGCCCAGTCAAGAAAAGAGACTTAGGAAAATACAGAGAATGCCGAGGAGCACGTAGAGGCAAGCCACGTGGACCCTATATGGAAAGACTCTATAAATATTGTGCACCTGTGACCCTAACATTCAAATGGCCATATCGTTTGATTGGAAACTTAGATTTGGGAGGGAAAAGACTTTTTGGAAACACCTCGACACCCTCCATACCATGCAAACATAAAATATCATTCTTAATAGGAATTGGTGGGTGAAAAATGGGAAAACATCTATCAGGTCATTAAAAAAGAATCAGATTTCTTTAACCACCAGATCTCATTCGATTCGATCCATCGTTCTTCCTTCTTCAACACGCCAAGAATATAGAGAACTAGACATGATAGATTTGGGGCGGATTTAAGAAAGGCATTTATTGATAGTGGTTGAGATTTCAAAGTAGGATTCAATGCATATCTCTATGTGGTTGAAGTAGGATTTGAATTTTTCCCTCCTCTCTCTTATTCTTCCTTTATATTATAACAGAGGGGAATATTCAATGGTTGGTCATTGTCTCTCCTCTACCCCCCTCTCTCTTTCTTCCTTAGGGTAGAACACAAAGTCTAAGCCTCCTTTCATGGCTCTGTAATGGCATTCCCTTGCCTCTTGTGTACTAATGATGTATTGTATGAAATTTTGGTGTAATAAAATCTATTTTTAGATGCATCTATCCATCCTTTTCTTATTGTACTGTCTCTCTTCACCTCTCATCATTATAGGGTATACTGTACATATTATGATATTTTTCGTAGGTCCCAGGAGCCATGTTTAATGGATTTTGAAGTGGTGTCTATGTGAAATATATCTCTAGTACGTGGTGCATTATGTCCACCCTCTCCTCTGCTCACCTCTCTCCACTTTAGGTGGTCGGGTCTATGATTCAACCACTTCCTTTTCTAGTGTATCATCACTTAGTGTAGGCTCTTTGATCCTATCTCTCTATCCCATTGGAATGGTTAGATTAGGATAGAATAGGTTTTTCCTACACTGGAGTAGCTTATGGTAGGTAGATTAGGAAGCAAGAACTGGATTTCTTCAGAGGTCCATCTTAAGTTTTGCAAGTCCCATAGGTTGAGAGATGGTCCCATGTTTTGTAATTACAATGAATGCCCCACTTCACACCAAGGCCATTTGGGGGTGATCTAATTCCACACTAACAGTTTTAGCATGCCCGGTGGGACAGGTCTAAAGCACCTTACCACTTCATTTAGAAGGTTGTGTTCCTTTTAAATTCAGCCTTTTGAGGCACATGCAAGCACATCTAGTGACATCATTTGATCAATAACCCATCCTCTAAGTTGTAGACCTTTTCCATCCATTTCCACTCATTTTCATCCATTTTATTCTTCCATCTCTCTCATTTTCTTCCATTCTATGAGGTTGTGCAATCATGACTTCATTCCCTTCATGGAACTCACACTTACAACAATGTTGTTTACCTCCAATACATTTCCTAACTCATCAAAATCAACATTATAATTAGATCAAGGACCATTATGCTTACCTATATGAGCAAGTTCAAAGTTAGTTTTCCTATGGAGCTTATCAAGAACAAGGGGATGCATACGATGGTGAAAACTATGTGGAGAATGCTGGTTTATTCGAGTAAATTCAAAAAATGGAGGTTGGCATGGTTCAGTCAAGGGGCATAGCACAAATGAATGAATTCAAGATTGGTTATAGGGTAGCTTGTCCATGAGAAGGCCCTTTTCCAATAAATTATATCCGTGAGGAGAAGCTTGGCTTCTTGGTTGAAGTGTTGCCTCAACTTACATAGTGGATTGAGGACATTAAGCCTTATGAGCAAAGTGTGAGACAACCTTGTCAATGGGTAAGTCCACCACCTTTTAGCTCCTCATTTTCTCTTCCTTAATATTTATCATTTCAGCATGATCAAGAGACAACCCCCTCATTTGCTTCCCTAAGTTTTGGTTTCTCTTCTCCATCCCCTGATCTTCCACCTCATCTTAGTTCTTCTACCCTTATCCCTTCCAAATAGTCACCCCCTCCAACTAAACAAGAAGTTACACCTCCCTCCCCACCATAAACAATTACAAAGCTGGTTGAACCCCAACCTACCACTCCTCTTGCTTTCCAAGGTCCATGTTGGGAATATACTCAAGACATTTCTCTTCTCCATCCCCTTATCTTCCACCTCATCTCACTTCTTTTGTCATTTTCCCTTCTAAACAATCATCCCCTCCAAACAAACAAGAAGTTACAACTCCCTCCCCACCACAAATAATTGCAAAGCTGGTTGAACCCTAACCTACCACTCCTCTTGCTTTCCCAAGTCCATGTTGGGAAGATACTCAAGAATCCAGTCAAGGACAACAAGAAGAGGAGCCAAATAAAAAAAAAAATAGACAATCTAATGAGTTTGGATGCTAAATTTGGGTTTAAGAAGATACCCTTAATGGTCAGGCCAATAGAGGAGGTCAAGGTTGAAGAGCCAGTGGTGGTTGAGGCTAAATTTGCAATAGAGGAGGAGGACCATGTAGTTTCAGATGCCCCAAGTGTGGAGCAAGCCACCGAAGAGCCTTCAGTTCTTCCTTCCACTTCATCCCCTTTGAGATCTGATGTTGAATATTTTGATCTTTCAAACTTCATGTTTGAGGAAGAGGGAAACCATGGTGAGTAAGTTTCAAATCAGGAGGACACCATGGAGGAGGTTTAACACATGCAATAGGACAACAACAAGGAAGATTATCTATCTGACTTGGAGGATTTATTTAATGGTGAAAATCCCATGGAGATCACATCATTTTCTCCTCCATCATCTATCTTCCAAGCATATAAGTTTTCTGCCATGAAGGAGGGCATTCAAGAACAACCAGCTCTAAGCCCAGTTAGAAAGAAGCATATGGAGGTGACCAAGACAAATTCAAAGGCACTAAATCATGAGCTAGTTGCACAAAAAAATACAGCCCCCTCTCCCATTCAACCTCTCTAGAATTTTGATCTTTTAGAGGATCTTGAACTCATTAGCTTCATGTTTAAAGATGAAGCTTCATATGGTGAAGATAACGAAGATTTTAATATCACCATGCAAAAGGGAGAGACCTTGTTACAATAGGACAATAAAGAGTTTGATTTCCTACCAGACTCAAAAAAAAATTTTGATAGGAGGGAGCCAGTTGAAATTACAATCTTTTCTCCTCCATCATTCATTCTTCAATCACAAGAGTCAGCTTCCATGGAAGAGAGTGTGCAAGCACAACCTAAAGTTTGCAACATGCCTCCTGATTCAAAGTTGAAAGATTTTGATCTTCCAAAAGTCACACCTGCTGTAGAGGAAGAGAAAGAGTTTGAGGCTATCATTCCTCCCACACCATCCATTCATTAGGGTCAGAAAGAAGGCTCCATTCTTGGAGTTAGAGTTTAGAACCATGGGAAGATTCAAAGGACCATACCTTTCCCAATTAGATACTTGGATTCATTGGAGCCAAGGGAGAAGCCAAAACTAGTCATGCTTACTTCAGCGCACGAGGATGAGTATCAAAACACCAAGGGTCACTATCAACACCTTCAAGAGTCCAACATAAATCAACTTGAGGAGGTATTTTCCATTAATGTTTATACCTTGCTGATATGGGTGGAGGATAGACTTAAAGTCAATTTTTCACTCATATAGGAAGCCATATTTAGTGCCAAATCATTTGCATGGCTGCCTCTCTTGAGAAATGGAAGCTACTTCTCCCTGCCTATACCAGGCTTTGTTTAGCCCCTTTTCTCTCTAGCTAGTTTAGGATTAGGGGTAGAATTTATTTCTAGGAGAATAAGTTCTTGTGCACACTCTACATGTCTCATTTGAGGCATGCATGATTTTGTCTTTGTAAATAATTTTTGTTCATATTTCTCCAGAGCTACTGAGGATAGGCCCTTCACTAAACATGGCAGAAGACTCATAGTTTCCTGTAACATTTGTAAATTTCAAAATAAAACAAATGCAGAGCAACTAAAGAACATTTTCAAGATAGCCATTCATGGACAGATGAAAGCCCCAGGTCAAAAAAAAATTCTACTCTCAGAAGCCTTGTTTCAATATTTCTTATGAAAATTGAGAGTGTGGATGCATGGGAAAGCTCAAGGATAGGAAAAAGTGAAAAGTAGGAAATCAGAGAGTCCATTTTGAAAGAAGGTTCAGTACCAAGCCATTAATTGTGACTTCATGCCCAATAGATGCTTCAAGGCTACTGGTCCCTTCATCTAGCAGGTAGATGACCCTATGAGTCACCAAATTGTTATCCATATTTTTACCCTAGAAAAATTGGATCACCACAACCCCATGCAGAAATAAATCCAAAAAAATCGTTATGTCGAATGAATTGTGCTTCAAATCTGACATACAAGGAGGAACTCAGGCATACTCTAAAATGGAATAACAGGGTTGGGGAAGGAAGCCAAGTAGTGTCAAAGAACCGAAGGCTCAAAAGAAAATAAATGGTGAAGGTTCAAAGTCTTTGGGATTCGCAAATGGTTCAGAACGGGCCCAAAAATGACTAAGTATGGAGGAGACAATGGAAGCTACCAAGTGTCTAAACGACACACCTCCAAAGATTAAATCTAAAGGTGTAAACCTAAACAAGAGCCAAGCTTCCACACGTCCAGAGCCCCAAAACATTGCAATGGTCGTTGAAAAGTCTTCATATCAGTAGAGGGTACCAAGTGTCTTAACAACACACATTTAAAATTGGGATCCAGGCTGGAGACTCAAACTTGCACCAGCCCTCCACGTAGCAAATGGTCAACAGAGGTAAAATAAGAGAGCAAGACCAAAATGGCTAAGTATAGAGTGTAGGCAGAAGGTGCCACATGTCTTAACAATGCTCCTTCAAAGGTAAAATCTTGAGCATGTTTTAAAATGAGTGTAGGTCTTCCACATGTCCCAGAGTCAAAAAAGGGACAGACTAGAGGGTATTTCAAAGATAAAATTTAGGGCAGGTTTCCAAACAAGTGCCAAGCCGCCACGTGACCAGGGTCAGAATTTTTTCCCTACCAAGAAAAGAGACTTAGGAAAATACAAAGAAGCTTGAGGAGCATGGGGAGGCCACCACATGGACCCTGTATAGACAGACTCTTTAAATATCATGTTCCTATGACCCTAATATTCAAATGGCCATATATTTTGGCCTAGCCAAGTAATGAGACTTAGGAAAATACAAATAATCCCAAGGAGCACGCGGAGGCAAGCCACATGGACCTTGTATGGATAGACTCTTTAAATATTGTGTGCCTGCGACCCTAATATTCAAATGGCCATATCGTTTGACTGGAAACTCATATTTTGGCGAGAGAAGACTTTTTGGAAATGTCTCGACACCCTCCATGACATGGAAACATAAAATATAATTCTTAATAGGCTTTGGTGAGTGAAAATGGGAAAATATCTATCAGGCCATTAAACTAGAATCATATTTTTTCAACCACCAGATCTGATTTGATTCGATCGGTCATTCTTCCTTATTCAACACACTAAGAGGATAGGGAAACAAACATGATAGATTTGGGGAATATTTTAGAAAGGCATTGATTGAAAGTGGTTGAGATTTCAAAGTAGAATTAAATGCATATCTCTAGGTGGTTGAAGAAGGATTGGAATTTTTCCCCCTTCTCTCTCTTATTCTTCCTATATATTGTAACAGAGGGGCATCTTAAAGGGTTGGTAATTTTTTCTCCTCTACCCCCCTCTCTCTATCTTCCTTAGGGTAGAACACAGAGTCTAATCCCTCATTTCACGGCTCTATAATGGTATTCTCTTTCCTCTTGTCCACTAACGATGTATTGTGTGAACTTTTGGAGTAATAAAATCTATTTTTTGATTCATCTGTCCATATTTTTATTATTTTATCGTCTCTCCTTGCCTCTCATCATTACAGATTATATTACGCATATTATGATGTTTGTTACAGGTCCTGGTAGTCGTGTTTAATGGGTTTTGAAGTGATTTTTGTGCGAAATATATCTTTAGACCGTGGTGCATTCTATCTACCCTCTCCTCTGCTTACCTCTCTCCACTTCAGGCGGTTGTGTCTGTGATTCAACCACTTCCTTTTCTAGTGTATCACTGCTTAGTGTAGGCTCTTTCACCCTCTCTCTCTCTCTCTCTTGTTTTCCCCTTGGAATGGTTAGATTAGGATATAATAGGTTATGCCTACATTGGAGTAGATTATGGCAGGTAGATTAGGAAGCAAGTACCAGCTTTCTCCATAGGCCGATCTCATGTTTTGCAAGTCCCATAGCTTGAGAGATGGTCCCATGTTGTATGATCACACTGAATGCCCCACTTCACACCTGATACATTTAGGGGAGCTGTGATTCTGCACTAACAGTATGTATTTAATATGATCATTTAAATAGGTCATGTAGTAAAAGTGATAATGATGGTAAAGAGAATAAAGGAAAGAAGATACCTCAAAAAATTGAGAATAATAGTGGTATACAATTAGAAAATAGGCATGAAATCATGTAGCACTAAATAACATATAACATCTAGAGAGAAAGAGACAACTATGCACAAGGGCTACAACTAATGTAATGTCCTGAGGATATGTACCAAATGATAAGCTTGAAGTGATTGTAAAAACACTAGGAAGATGTGAATCATATAATGGTTATTGTTTCTTATTCAGGACTCACTTGGGTCTAGAGTGTATGATAAGTGGGGAAAGTGACGCATGCATCATAAACATTGAGGGAGAAGAAGAAGAAATGACATGTGGAGGATGACAAGTAGTAAAAGTAATAGATGTCGGTGTGTGGTTTCGCAACATGAGAGAATGTGATCTATTAGCATGGCACGCATAAAAATCATTGAAACCCTTTTCCTGAAGTAGCTGAAGCCTATTATTGAGTGCATAAAAATAATTGTGTCTATGAATATTGATCCTATGGAAATTAGAAAATTGTTGGTTATGATTATGTTGTAGCCAATGAGGATGATGAAAATCATTAAAGGGTAACATAATGACCCTTTCATCAATTAAAGTATACAAAATATCATGAGGCCTAATGGAATGTGATAAATACAATGGCTTACACTTAGGATGGGGAGTGGAATATGGTGGAGCTTTACAATGGGGTGGATGATAATTAGTAATTCTAGTAGGAGATGGAATACTTGAAGGGGGTGTAATAGGAGGAAGAGACTATGTAGTAGGTGGAGAAGTATGATAAGAACTAGGAGTATGGGAAATATTATGTTTGTTAATAATATTTTATTCTAAAGATATAAAATTAAATAAAATAAGTGTAAAATATTTACATGTATCATATAATAAAAAAAATTCTAAGGAAAATCAAACCACAAAAAAATATAAGGCATTTCTAGATCAATAGGCTGATAAAATAAATGACACTTGTAAGATTTGAAACATAAGAAATAATCATTAACATGTTCATTATTTCATTGATGAAAAGAGGTCAAACTCTCAAATGTAACTTTAGAACCACTCCTAGAAATAAAACATCTAATAAATCCTTCTTCCATATCAAGATAAGTACTTATAGATCCACTAGGAAATTGATGACACCAATGAGAGGAAATATCAGTAAGACTACTAGGAAATGAATTAAGAAGTTATCTATCATTATAATGTGAAGCCATGGATAATCTAAAATCCTTAAGATGCATATAATGATTACATGTACCATCAAAAATTTTAAAGATAGACAAGGTAAAAACCTCAGGATTTTTTTTGATTGATAATATTTTGAAAGGCTTTAAGGGCCATTACAAAAAATAGATTACAATGAAGCTCACAAATATCAAACAAACAAAGAGCAATGAGCTAAACAAACTTGGCTTAGAAAACAACAGAAAAAGGATAACAACACATCAAACAAAAACTAAACTTGGCCCAAACTAGAGGATTGAGATCTTAATGTCATATGTGTCGGAGCTGAAATCTACTTTGAAGAAATTCTTTTTTTATTCTAGACCAAAGTCCATTGACCCTTATTTGAATCTTCACCATCCTGTCTACATGGGATGATAACGTCGATCGAAGAAAGAGGGTGAAACATCAAATTGGGAGGGGACGAAGGATCCATCTCCAAAAGCACTTGATTTGAAACTTGTTGAATTTCCTTCAAAGATCCAAACTGAGGCTCCTGAGAATATTTTTCAACTGCCAGAGTAGATTCGACCATAGAAATGATCTTCTATGAAGACAAATCTTTGTTACAATCTAAAGGAGCTTCAATGATATGATGAGAAGGAAGATAATCCCTCTACCAAGATGATTTTTTTTTTTTACATTTGGGAATCCCACACTCATCAATCAATTTCTTGTTTGGAAACATCTATGGCAGTGAAAGGAAAATCTTTCATAATCTAATCTTTGATTCCAAACCCTTTATCCAATTTAAAGCTCAATATTATCTAGTAAATCAAGGGTAACATACATATCTACCAATATACGAGAAAAATAAGGATGAAGTAGTTGGGTGGATGCCTCATCAGTGGAAACATAGCGACCCAATGCATCACCAATAACTTTGAGACATGATTCAGACCAGAGTTGTAAGTACAGACTTAGAAGCCTAACCCAAACAAGCATTGAGTTGAAAGAATATCTCAAAGGGTCAAATGTTGGGAACCATGGTTTTGTCATAAGACCATAATCTTCCCAAACCTGGTAGGATTTATTGATAGCATCTCTATCTTGAATAGATTCAAAGACAGTGATAAAAATATCTTTCAAAGAGGGAATAATTTCCACTTTACCCATAATTTTTAGACTCCAGGTATTTGAAATCCATTCATGAAGCTGAGAAAGTTTCAGCCATAGATGTTGGAAGTTGCAAATGAGACCGCATTTACAAAAATCATCCTCCCATTTCTGAACTTGAAAAATAAGGTCCTTGTCGAACTTAAGAACATGAATTTTGGTTGAGGGTTTGAGGGACTTGCTCTCACCAATATCACCATTCACGTCCCCAACAATTGAATCCATAAATGATTTTCCTTTCCAGGATTCGTTGTTTATTCCACCATTCTCCTTACCCCCTTGCGGTTAGATCTATTGTTATTCAAATAGGGAGGACGAGACCCTTCCCTACCGCCCTACAGACCATTAGGGCTCAAAAAACCCCTACCTCCATTATTTTTACTAGTGGAGACTATGCATCCCACTTGGCCTCTGCCTTTTCTAATCTCCTATGCACTAGGGTTTAGGGCACAAGATAGCTTCCATCAAGTTTTGATAATTATCTTGATCATCAACGGAACACAAATTATTTACACAATTTTCAAAAGTGTCTAAGTACTAAAATTTGGATAGTAAATGTTTTTTAGTATACCAGAGCTATGAAATGGAGTTTTGGAGGAGAAATTTCTCTAAGTGGTACATGGAGGTGGTCTTGGGTCCTTAATTTCCACTGAGTGATCCAAATTTAAGGCACCCCACTATGTTCCACTTGGTTCATATGGAAAAGTTTGACCCCCTACCACATGGTGTCTCCATGACCACCTATTGAAAGTGTCCAATGAACTAAAAAAGAATGGAAATTAGGTTGATGATTAAAAACTACTTGTAACTCACCAATAGTCCAAGACCTTGAGTTCACCCTCGGGAAAATTTGATTTGTAAATATTTTTAGGAATAATATTATCATGAAGTCAATTATTGTAATTTCTAGCATAATAGGCCCTACTTCAAATGGTAATGCTGTGGATATTATTTTATAAATCACCTAAAACATGCATAAAGATAAATAAATTTGTATGAAGGAATTACATAAACATTAAGGGGTTGAATCTTTCCATTATAACTAACCATAGGGACACTATTGGGTTGAAATTAAACATTTAGATCAGGAAGTGGGAAACAAGGAATATGATGATGAGAAGAATAATCAATAGGAAAATAATTTTGTACACTTTTATCAACAATATTAGTAGAAGAAGGAATATAAGAAATATGTACACCATCCTTAAAATCATCATTATGTATACTAGTTTTGGAAACAACAAGAGTACAAATGCATGCATCATGAACTTTTGAGGATTTTAACACATTATGAGAATAACAATGAGTACTAAAATTATTAGCAAGGACACAATAGGTGGAGGAAGAAAGATGTGAATTTTGAGGCACAATATTAAATATAGGATCACCTTGTTGAGAATAATAAGGGGGGACTAGAATATCATTCATAACAATAAATGGATCATCTATAATGAATTGTGCATATGTAAGTGGAGGAGAAGAATGAAGGAAATGGCCATATATGATAGCATCTATAATATACACAGAAGTATGAGTGTCACAAGAATAGTTAGTAAGACCTTACTCATCTTAAAAATAAAAAAATATTCAAAACATGTATCATATGTAGCAATATAAGCAACATCACTATGAAATTCATAAGATCTAGTGGCCTCAATAGGGGTAGAAGTACAACATCAGGATTGGGGTTAAAATATTTCTAAAGACATGAAGAATTTTGGGATGACATTTAGTGGTAGTATTTTACTTTCTATAGAAGGTTGTCTCCTCTTCAAAATTTACAAAATTATACTAAAGATCGGTCATAGGAATAGGTTCATACTTGGGGGAGGAGGATTAAGATGATGGTTTTTCATTACCTTTTGATAAGCCATGGGGAATATACCAAATTATGGATCCTAGGAAAAGCTAGGGTTCGATCAATAAATGGGTTTTCCGAATGATTTAAAGAAATTTAACTCTTTATCATAGGACAAAGATCAAATGAATATAATAGTAAAGAAAAAGATCTATCATGCAAGAAATAAGGAGGTATAAGTACTAGTGAGATAAGAGTGAATTATCTTGTATATGTAGATCTAAGATGAATCTAGGTTGGGAAATGGTCTTAGAATGATGGATCTAAACTGTGTATGCTTTTTTTGGAAAAATGGTATTTCAAACCTCTTTGGATAGGACCACCTAGATGAGGACATGATTTCCTGGGTACTAATGTCTGAATAGGGGTAGTGACCTCATAAAAACTTATCTTTTGATTTTTTTCATGGTATTAACTTGTATCCTTTATTTCACTATGTATCATGTCCACTTCAATGTAGGGTTTTTATTTCCAAGATGAACTTAAAAAACAAACCCTAACTACCTACACAAAGGTCAAGAAAATATTATATTAACCAAAGAATGCATATGCTTGAGTCGGACTAACATCGGTAGTCACCCCAATTTTATTTTCACCGAGCGATGCACTACATTTCAAACTCTATGTAGTTCTAGTGTGTGTGTGATTGAAATGTGTCCCTTGAAGTTAGGTTTCCCTTGTTATTGTCACACCAAGTTAGTGGGATACAAATACTTTTACCCAAAGATGAATATGTGAGATGGAAATTAGAAATAGCCCTTCTTGTGCAGTGAATTATGCATCCCAAATGTAGTCTGTGAATGTTGATCTTTTCCCAAGTAGTAGATAGTAAGTATTAGGTCAAATTTTTGTATCTCCTAGTAATAGTAAGTTTTTTATATATATGAATTCCTTGTTTGAAATTTGATACTTAGTGACACAAAAGGCTGACTCAAAGAATTATAAATGACCCAAATTCAAGTGCCAAGCAATGATTTGGAAAACTAAAGAGTATGGTAAAGACCTCCCAAAATGGATGTTAGCACTCAAATGAATCGGTGATAGTGTCCTTAATGGGTGGTACTATCCCAAAATCTAAGAAAGATAAAAAAGAGTAAGAATGGAGACAGGGATCCCGATGAATTGACAAAAATATGTAAATCTAAGAGATATAATACAATTTCATAATCAAAATAAAAATCAAATAGAAAGACTAGGAAAATGTGTCAACAATGTCTAATCTTCATACTTAAAAATCATGTATACAAGAACATATTAGAGGAGTGATGTAATAGTAATAAGTGCATAATTTTGTGTCTGCAATTTTTTTGTATAGATCGAGAGTAAAAGAATTTGAGATGCATGATGTTCATGGGATATTCAAGTTCTTTCACATCTTGAGTGGCCAATCTATAAGCTCCAGAGCCATACTTAGCGATGATGACATGAGGACCAGTCCAATTAGGCTAAAAATTTCCTTTCTGCTCACGTTCCTGAGTGGTATTCCTATAATTTTCCTGTAGGACTACGTCACTAATCTTGAACTCATGGGGTTGGATATGTTTGGTATAATTATGAGACAAATGATTTTGATATACTGTGAGGTGATCTAATGTTTTTTTATTACTTTTATCTATTAATTTTAGTTCTTGGAGGTGAGTTACACGGTAATCTTCATCCTTAACTATGTCATGGAGGGAGATGCAAAGGGAAGGAAGCTTGATATCAATTGGGATGATGGCTTTAGATCCACAAATAATGGAATATGGGGTGTCCCCCATGGGTGTGTGAATATCCACAATATTTTCAAGGATGTAGAAAATATTTTTATTAAAGACTTCTTCTTGGTCGTTACCTTGAAGGTAGTATGAGGTGGAAAACTTAGTTTTTATATGAAATTGATTGTAGAGATCCTTGACATATTTATTTTTGAAGGAATTAAAATTATCATATATGAGGGAAGATGGAATGCAATATTGACATATGATATGGTTAAGGATAATATTTGGAGTTTTTTTCAGTGACATAGGTAAGGGGCATAACCTATACCCATTTAGTAAAATAATCACTAACATTAATTATGTGTTTCTAGGCATCAAAGGAAGTATGTTTGATTTTACTAATGAGATCAATCCCCCATGAGGAGAAGGGCCAAGTAATAGTAATGGATTTTAACGATGGCAAAGGTGTATGAATATAAGCTTATTGTGTTTTTGATAGGGGACCCACTTACAAATTTTTTTACAAAAGTTAGTTTCTATGGTGGCCCAATAGTAGCATACAAAAAACAATTTCTTAACAAGAGCCATTCCACTTGTATGTGCACCACAGATGCTAGTGCGTAATTATTTATAGAGAGGATCACTTCTTCTATGTTAAAACACCATAACATGGTTTTATCATAGCCTCTAAGATAGAGGGTTCTACTGAGGATGGTGTATTGAGAACAACATTGAATAAATGATTTTTTTGGTTATGGGAGAGTTTATAAGTGATGGAATTTTCATGGAGATAAGTGTAGAAGTCATGGTACTAGGGGGAAGTGGGACCAACAATCACACACACCAGAGAAGTATTAAGTATATAATAGGTGGGAATGGTTAGATGTTCAACAAAGAATTGATACTTTTCATCGTGCTCTGATATGTCCAAAAAATAACCAATGGTTTTCATGACATTTGTTGAATTGTTATGTATATTGGAGACCTCCTCAAAGGTGATTGTGATGAAGTAAATTTTAAAAATTTCAACCATTTTCTTATGTGGGATAAAATTTTCATCCTTGACATTGTAATCACCATTGATCTATTTAATGATAAGTTCATAATCACTAAATATTTTAAATTTATTTATGTCACATTGCATGGCCAATTTAAGTCTTGATATAAGTGCCTTACATTCTACAATGTTGTTTGTACATGGGAATCCAAGAAAAAAATATTTTGGGATGTGATCACCATCTAGGGTTATGAGAAGGATGCCTTATCTTAAGCCATGTTTAGTACAAGATACATCAAAATATAGCTTCCATTTAGTTGATTATATGAATGACATAATGGATTCATCTACAAAATTCCATACTCAAAGGTTATGTTCCTAGTAATGGTGCTTCAGCTAGTTGATCTGTGATAACTTATGTCATGATAGATTCCTTATTTAAATATTCAATTCACTCAACATACTACCCAGTTATCCATTCTGCATGTGAGATCTGGTTTGGAATCAATATATTTTAGGGGATCCACTTTTTCTATGATATTTGTTTTATGATTTTACAGATAAGGGCTAAGATTTTGGAAGGTGAAGGAAATTTCTAAACATAAATTTTCAATTTGACTATAGTTGAGATCATAGAAAGTGATAGTTTGATAGAGATATTAGACAACTCTTTCCTTTCCTTGAGATTTGTGATGAGCAAGGAGTGCTCCTTTAGCAACTTGTGTGGCTGAGATATATAAGAGGATGGGCTCTCCCAAAGTAGGAGGGACCAACACTAGTGGATTTTATAGATATTTAATGATACAATGTAAAAGATTGATAACATTCTGCATTTCATTGGAAGGTTGTGTTCTTCTTGAGAAAATGTGTAAGTTAATGATATTTATAATCCAATTGGAATATGAACCTATGTATGTGGTGTCCCCAAATATTTCATTTAGAAATCTTAGGATAACTCATTTAAATTTATGCAGATTTGCTCTAGTAATCTCTAGAAGGTTGCAAAATATTGATTGGAAACAGTTAGATAAATACCCATTTGACTAAATGGCTTGAAAATACCAACAAATATTTACTTCATGATTTTCCCCTTTTTTCCAAAGAAGATATCTACCCACACTACAGTAGCACTACTGGCTGAAAGTATTTACTTCATGTTGAAGGTGTATTTTTATTTTTTAATACTCTCATCTAATCCAGCCAAAAATTGATTTTCATGATTCCATTGTGTAGAGGACATCGAGATATTTCTAGAAAGTCCAAGATCTCAAAAAACGTAGCATCTGGTCAAAAGTTATGGCCCATTAATGTTTTCCTTTGTTAAGTGGTGAATTAGACCTGCTTTACTTATTTTAAGTAAAATTAGTAAAGTAATGTGAAATCACTGCATAACAAAGAAATGGAAAATAGTGTTAAGTGGTGAATTAAATATGTTTTACTTATTTTAAGTAAAAGTAGTAAAGTAATGTGAAATCACTGCATAACAAAGGAATGGAAAAACAATGTTAAGTGGTGAATTAAATATGCTTTACTTATTTTAAGTAAAAGTAGTAAAGTAATGTGAAATCGACGCATAACAATAGAGGAGAAAAATAGAGAAATGCGGTAAATTGAAATTGATTTTTTTTATTTTAAGTAAATGCAGTAAAGTAATGTGGAATCAGTACAGAACTAGAAAAGCAAGGCAAAGAAAAATACTTTTAGATCACCGCAATGAAAGGAAATGGAAAGAGCAGTAAAGTAGTGTGGAAAAGTCGCTTAACAAAGGAAAATAAAAAAGTACAGTAATGTGGTAAATTTAAACTACTTTAATTCTCTAAAAATGAGAAAAGTAAAGTAAATGGACAATTGCATAGAGAAAGAGAAATAAATGGGGGTCGGATTCCTGCAAGTAAGGAGAAATTACATAACTTAAAACAGCCATAACTTTCCATTGGGAGCTATGTTTTGCTCATTATTGGACTTTTTGGAAAGTTCACGGAGCCTTCTACACACTAGATATATTAGAAATCAAATTTAGAAAATGTGAGGGGGTAAAAATTACATTAATTCTTCTTCACGATCAGGAACAGTAACAGCCAACCACTAGAATTTAATACAGTATGAGCATACTTCTTCTTCTTCTTCTTCTCCTATTTAATTCTCAAGTATATTCATTATAAGACTTAATTAATTCTATGATTAATCATCCTTACTTCAAGATGTTTGATAAATTCAGTTACTTGGTTGTAGTTAAGAGGTAGTTATTCCAATTTTAAAAGATAGAACATTCCAAATTTCTATGTGGCATGTAACGAAGAATTTAAGGAGAAAATTTCTCAACTCCTAACTGTTTTGTATTTATTCATTGACTGAAGTATAAAGGAAATTCCTTCCTTACACTTTACTAATGATGTCAATAAATAGAGGAAGATACCTATGAGGTTGGGGATCTTAGAAATTTTGGGAAAACTATTTTTTTTATGTTGTACATGGTTCTTTCAGACTTTGTGTTGAAATAATTATATGTTCATATTGTAAATGGTTAAAAATTTCTTGAATAATAAGAAAGGAGGATTTTCATTTAACTTTGTGTCTTCTAAAGTCTTACTATGAAAATTTTGGAAGATAATGGTAAACTTCGTGTTATCTTTAAATTTCATATGAGTACGCTTTTGTTCTTTTCCTAAATTTGTAAGAATTATTTAATATTTCTTTATTCCATGTGTCTGTAACTTTCTCTAATAAATACTTTTTTCCACACATGTTCGCTTTGCATATCTGCTTCCAATTTGCACTTTCCATTTCTACCTCTTCTAGTTACCATAAAGTTTATTATTTGTTGTCAAGTTGTTTAGCTATGGTTCATGAGCTATTCAATTAAATTAATACCTATAATTTAGTTTAAATAGGCCATATAATAAATGAATAACTCACACGAGAGTTTCACCATTAAATGAAGGGGATTTATCCCATTACTGCCTAGGTTTTTGTATCTAACTGTGCATAAAATCTAGCCAACAATTTTTGGTGACTCCGCTAAGGAACAAAATTAAATAAAAAAGACTTGTGTTTATCCTGTGGGTGTCAGAGAAATAAGTTTGAGTTATATTTAGAATGACTTAGCAATTTGAACTCCTTGTTACTCAAAGAGAATTGGTAGTTGTATTTTAAAAAAACAATATATTGGCGGCTTCCTAAAAAAAAAATCTGAAAAAAAAAATACAAAATTGGCAACTCCATATTTGCCTTGTTCTATTGTTTCTTTCCATGGACAAGCTAGAAAGAATGACATATGCTCAAGAATGTTACTCTATAAATTACTTTCATGGCTGTGCAAAAACCGCAAGCTCCGGTTCCTTGGGGTCAAGCTATTGGCCCTCTTGCATTGGTTCAGCCACTACATGAATTGTCATGTAGATCATAGAAGAATTTCCCATATTTTTATGGATACAGAAAGAAGAATCTTTATGATAATTTGGTGGATTTATATATATCTTTTAGAGTACTTTTTGTGGATCATGAAGATGTATCTATTTGATTGTTCATTGAGACACTTCATGACACTACTGTGGAATGGTTTTATCACCTTCCACCTACATGTATCACCAACTGGGATACTATGAGAACACAGTTTGAAGCCATATTCAAACCTGCAGAATATTCACATGATTATTTGGAAAATATCATCCAAATGAAGAAAAAACCACACAAAAATATGAGAGATTTAATTTCCAAGTTTCAAAATCTACTTAATAAAATTCCTCATGCTGCTTCCCTTAGTCATGAAAATCAGAAAGTATTTTTCATTAATTTTTTGTTGCCTAAAGTTGGTTATCAATTGTGTAGAGAATGTCATGCTAGATTTTTGGTATCTCAAAACATTTCTATCGAAGTAAAGGATGATCTCATCATGGCAGGTAAAATCAATCTTTCAAATCCTAAGGTTGAAGGTTCTAATTCAACTAGTACTGTTGATCTGTTGTTGCAAAAGTTGGCCAATGATATGTTACAGATAAATAAGTATCTGGCATAAGATTATAATTTTGATTATAATTTTATAGAACTTTCTAGTGACTCCAACATTGGCTACTTAAACTATCAATTAGAAAATGAGGCTGAATTATTATCAGATCTAGAAGATTTAATTGAAGAAAAAGAAGCTGCTCAATTCACTTCTTATGCATTTTCATCATGTATCTTGCAATACCAAAAACCTCTTACTACAGAGAACTCCCACAAATCACCCATGGAGGAAATAGTCAAAGAAAAACATGTTGCCCAAATCATTCTACATGAGGAAAGACATGATAATTCCATTGCAAAATCAAAATTCATCTTGGAGAAGGAAAATTATTTTACATATTTGTCTTCGGAAGAAGTACCAGAATCAGATCAACTTGTGTGCAGCTTTATTCATGGAAAGAAAATTTTGTAGAATGCACCCGTTCACGGGGAAGAGATTCAAAAAAGTAGACATATCATGAGGATAAGGCCTAGCCCAATAAGATATCTGTCTAATTTAGAGCCATCTGAGAAGTTAAAACTAGTCATGCTTATTTCAGAGCATGAGGATAAGCTACAATGCACCAAAGATCAACTACAATACCTTTCAAATCCAAATACAGAATAATTAAAGGAGGTATTTTTTTTGATACTTTGGTAAGAAGAGTGGAGAACCAACTTTAGAATAGTTTTTCACTCTTATTATGGACCATGTTCACTTCAAAATCAACTACATGACCTAAGTTTGTAAGGAAAGGCATCTATTTCTCCCTACCTGTTGAAGGATTTGTCTAAGCTTCCTTTACCTTTGGTTATAGTAGAGTAGGTAGTTTTTTATTTTAGAAGAGAGATGGAAGCCTCATTATTTTATTGATATGTAGGAAATCAATCTTACAAAGAATGGGCTGCAATATTTATAGATATTGCATAGCCAAGTACAAACAAAGAATTAAGTTTCACAGGTACAACCAGGAAATAATACAGACAAAAATATTATTAAAACAATATAACAATAATTAGAACAACCTCATGTATGTTTAATAAAAACAATATAAATGGTTATATAAACATAAACATATAAGAATTATTTATTACTTACCAAATTACTATAGTAAATGCAAAATTAACTATAGTAAAATATTTTTTTACCTAACATTCCCCCCTTTAATTTTCCATTTCCTCAAGGGATGAGGAGATGAATTCTCTGAACAACTCAAATTTTTCATGTGCAAGTGACTTTGTGAAGATATCTACTCATTATTCAGATGTTAGGAAAAATTGAAGTTATATATTGTGTTTCAAGACATGCTTGTATATGAAATGAACTTGTACTTCGATGTGCTTTGTTCTCTCGTGAAAAACTGGATTACGAACAAGTTTTACAACACCTTCATTATCTATATACAAGGTGGTCAGTTTGTCATATGGTATTCCAAGTCTTTCAAGTATGTGACATAGCCATATCGCTTCGCAGATAGCTTCACCTGTAACACAGTATTAGGCTTCTATAGAAGAGCAAGAAATAAAGTGTTGTTTCTTTCTTCCCCATGATTTTGGTCCAGATCCCATAAAGAACACTAATCCAGAATTGGATTTTTTGTCATCATTTTTGCCTACATGATTTGAATCTAAATATCTAGACAAGAATAAATTATATTTCTTGTATTCTAGACCAAGATCCATTGTTCTCTTGAGATATCGCAAGATTCACCTTACTTCCTTCCAATGAAAAACTATGGGTGCCTGCATGATATTGGATAGATAACTCACTGCAAAGCTAATATCTATTCTAGTGTAGGTCAGGTAAATGAGACTCCAAATCAACTGTCGATAGAGATTTGCATTTATCGTAGGAGATGGATTTGAACAAGATAACTACAAATTTCTCTCCATAGGTGTAGCAATAGGTGTTTAATCCATCATCCTGAATTTCTCGAGTGTTATCTTGGTATAGTTCAACTGAGAAAAACATATGTGATTCTCCTTTTTCCATACTTCCAATCCAAGAAAATAGTGCATCATACTGAGATTTATCATGTCGAATAATCATTTAAGATCTTTCTTTGTTGCATCAATCATCTTAACTGAAATGTCAATGATGACTAGATCGTCGACATAGACAACAACAATCACAATCTTCCCCTTTATTTTTGAGGTAGATATTAGGATTGTATGGATTTCTAACAAATCCATGTTGTACGATATTTTCATCAATTTTTATGTACCAAGCCCGGGGTGCCTATATAAGGCCATATAGATATTTTCTGAGTCTGCATATCTTTGTTTCTTGATCAAGTACAACATATCCTTCAGGTTGAGTGATATAGACTTCTTCTTGTAAATCTCCATTCAGAAAGGTACTATTTATGTCCATCTAATGGACTTTCCAACCAAACTGTGCAACTAGAGTAAAGATCATCCTAATCATTTTGATCTTAACTATGGAAGAAAATGTCTCCTCGTAGTCAAAGCCTTATTTTTGTGTGTACCCCTTTTCTACTAGTCTTGTTTTGTACTTGTCTATGGTCCCATCTAATTTTTACTTTATTTTGAATATCCATCTACATCCAATGGGTTTCTTCCTGTTATCCTATAAAATTGACGAGGGTAATTTTGCAGGTAACCATACCAAAATTTTGTTTCAGTTCCCCGCCAAGGTCCCTTAGCATTCGGAATGGCATAAAATCCCTTTTTGGGGAATCTATTTTTTCGAACATAGTCATTTGGTCCTTTCTTGGTTGGGCGTAGATTTTATTCATGCAACATCAAATGAATTTGCACCCCCTTTTATTCCTTTGGCACATCCTTTGGAGTGTCGACATTACAAATGTTGCACCTTCCCATGATGCACCCTTCTCACTTGTCCCAGGGCGCATGCACCATCTTGTTGACATTAAAAATGTTGCGCCTCTGAATGGTGCGCCAAAGCACTGAAAAGGTAATGTCGATAGTCCCGAATCTGCGCCAATGGCGCACAAATTTTCGTGTTGGCATCCTTTTTGGTGCGCCCTACAAAAAAATTGGTGGCACATTTATTGCACCTTTTGCTATATATAGGCACATCCTACCTGTCATTTTCATGATTGAAAACACATGAAAACTTAATTCCTCTGCACCTGTCAGTGCTCTTGTCATCCCTATGTCACTTTACGTTGCATTAGTGGACCCCGTATCGTTTCTTCCATCCTATACATTCCTGGTAAGTGGTCCTTGCTCTTCTTGTGTTGATTGTTTGTGGGGTTTTTGTATTGTTTTTAAAGGTTGTTAAAACCAAGGAAATGAACCTAAGAAGCTTCCCCCAAACTGGTTTTACCCTCCTTCCAGATCTGCTAACCTGGAAGGCCTTGCTTCCGAATGGTCCCTGACCCTCTTTGCTCTATCCTCCTCACTGTCCAAATCTATGTTAAAGGAAGCCAAAAGGCCACAAACCGATCAAGAGAGAGAAAATATAAAGTTAATATATCCAAAGCCATGGCTTTCTCTTTGGCGCAAACAAAATCATTATTACACAAAACACAGTCGCACCAAGGGGCGCACTGACCCTGCCTATAGCACGCATCCTCCCTGCGCCTTATAAAATTCTTAAAACCCTAAACACAGGTGCAAGTGCAACTCCAGCTACACCAACATTTGATGTTATGCAGACTCTTCCTGCACTGCGCCAAAGCTAAGAACTGGCACATCTTAACTCAGTGATACACCATTTGAACCTGTGCCTCTTTGGCACACCATAACTATATGCAACATGTACCATATCTGCACCATTGGTGCATCCTGTAGTCTTGCAACACTAAAATAATCTATGCCTCATTTAAAACCCTTCATATGGCACAGGCGCACATCCTTTGGCACCAACACTAAATGTTGTGTGTAGTAGAATTGCGCCCTACACCCTTTTGGCACTGTTTTCTTTCATGCAACACTCTTCAGCAGTGTGCATTGCTTTTTTGATCCTGTAGCCTACAATAGAATTACACCTTGTGCCTAGGGGCTTGTAAATTGATAAGTTTTCATTCTGTAAAGCTTTGATGTACGATCTAACAGCTAACATGACTCTTCTATGGTGGACTTCCCTACTTCTTCTTACAGATCAGCAACTGAACTCAAATTCACACATGTCTTCATCAAGTAAGAGGCCAACCAAGTCAAAGGGTAAGGCCAAACTCACAGAAGAAGAAATGAAGTACAAATACCAAAGGGTCAGGATGCCCAAGTCCCTTGCAGAGTGTGACCTGGACATCAAGGATTCAGAACTTGGTCACATTGATATGGAGGACTTCAGGGCTAGAACCAGAAAGGTCACAGGTAGTCCATGGATGGAAAAATTGGTCGGCAGTGGTTTGCATTTCACTGGGGGAATTCTTGTGAGCGCGTTAAACAATGAGTTTATGATGGTGGTGGCTCGCTGCTACAATAAAGACACAAGATGTGTCGATAATGAGAAGGGTAAGGTAATAATTAACCTCACTTCTTGACACTTTGAGATCATGTTGGGTATCCCCCACCACTGGAACTTTGTGGCAATAAGCCAAGAATACTGCATAAAAGCATGGAATGAGAATGAGGACAAATGCATGTAGCTCATGAACGAAGTATATCTGAGAAAAAAGAAGGTGATAACCAAGTGGCCATAGGTTATTCATCACAACGACTTCTCAGAGGAGCTGAGCGACACCATCACCTTCCTGAGTAGGGTCTTTGGGCTTCTTGATGCCCATTATTTTCATAAATGGATGCTCAGATATCTTGAAACAATGAGCAAAAACGTTCCCGATCAATGTTTTGAATGGGCGGAGATCATCACCAGCACTATCTCTGAGCAACTTCAACAACTCTCGACAACGGGGAGGTTCTACATGAACTCCTATGTGGTTTACGCTGCTACCTCAGAAAGAGACTACCTAGCATTAAGTTGATGCAAGGTGTGGCCCCAAGTAAAAATATATGAATATTATCCAGAGTTGGGACTAGAAAATAACATCACACAATTTAGCAAGATCAACGATGCCTTCTTCTATAGCATCATCTGCCTATTAAGGCCCAATATGACTCATGGTCAGATGACCAAGAGTGTGGTGACTGCCACAGAGAAGTGGGGAGCATTCTTTACGTAATTCCCCAATTTCACTTATCTCAGAGCCGCCAACTTCTTAGGGGAGCCCACCAAGTTACCAAGGTATGCATGACCAAATTTGATCCTATTGGAGCTGTCCAGACATCTTATCACATACCACGAGAAGTGCCTAAAAAGAAAGAAGGGTGGAACTCCTTTCCCCCTCACAGTGGGAAGATACACCTACACTTCTCACACCAAAGCCCGAGAATGTTTGCAGAGCTGGAGTTGCTCAACTTGAAACACAATTTCCTAGCAAGGCCAACCTTTGATGCACACAATTGCCTTCTAAGGGAAAAGCTTGATCCAATTCACATCCCACAGATTGAAGATGTCTATATTGATCTGTATCACAAGGTCGAGCTTAGAAGAAAGGATCAATCCCGCCTAGCCCTAGCAGAAATCATCCAATATGGTGTGGCCATTGTCCCTAAAGGTTTCCAAACGAATGATCAAGAAGTTGATCAGGTCTATCTAGATACAAATAGGGAAAATTGGCCATTTTCCAAGATAGATAGAACAAAGGCACCTCAAACTATTAAGGAAAGGGTTAAAGGCACTTTGCAGCGCACAGAGCATTAGTGCAGGATGAATGGCCTCATCTACCTTGGGGTAGACTTCACCACGTCTCCTTTGGGTGATGCACCTGATCTACCAAAACAATTGCCAAAGGGAAAAGGTAAATACAAAGAAGGAGAATCAAGCGCTACTCAGGAGAAAGCTCCTGAGAGTCCTCCTTCCACTGCCCAAGAGTAGGTAGTAAGCATGGTCTCCCCAGAAAAAGAAGTGGCGGTAAGTGTGCCAATGGGCACATCCACTCAGGATGTTGCCACTGTTGTAACTGTTGAAGCTCCCACCATCCCATCTTCCTCTCCTCCTTCCCCTCCTCACAACACTCAAGCAACCACTCCTCTAGTTGTGTCTTCTCCCCCGTCTTCTACTATTCCCCCTTCCTCTTCCTCCATCTTCTCTTCCCTCATGGATCTATACCCCAGCATTTCTTCCCTCATCTCTCAGATCCCTTCCACCCCCATGGTTTCCTCTCCTATAGTAACTCCTACCCCTGTAAGCGTCGGAGAGTTGGCTTCCTTATCAATACCATTGCCGAGCGTCTTGACACATTTCCCTGAGTTCACTGTAGTTGCTCCTTCTTCTACCTCCGTTCCCTCTTCTCCCTCTGGTCCCACTCCCTTAAGTATAGAATGGATCTCCAAGCACCTAAACCAACATAAGAGGAAAGTCCCCATTGCACCTATGGACTTCTCTGTCATCCCAACAAAAGGATCTAAGAAGCAAAAGCCAATAACCTGCTTCTCTCAGAGCGCTTCAAGTGAAAGGCTTATGGAGATCACATACCCTGATCCCACAAAGGAAAAAAAGGATCTATCTCCTATAGATTACACAGTGACACAGGTCATGATGGGAATGTCCTCTGAAAGCCTATAGGGATAGGCCCTATCTATAGTGGATGCCTTTTACAAAAAGCTTCATGAGGAAAAGGAAGAGAAGAGGATACTGAAAGAACAGAATAGAAATATTCTCCAAGCCCTGTAGAAAATGGGAAGTGCACCTCCTGCAACTGCCACTAAAACTCCTGAGGCCCTTATCCAAGAAAAGATAAATGTGTATGCCAAGATTGGTGAACAAGGTATGGCAGTATCCACTTGGAGAGACCAGATCCTCAAGGATAGTGAGGAAGTAATCGTAAAGTTCACAGAGCTATATCAGAATATTGATCAGGCTAATAAGGAACTCCAGGTGATTGCGGGACCTATCTCCAAAGATTTGGACCATGCTAGGTTACAACATGAGACATTCCAGAAGATGCTCGACTACCCAGTCATTGACTTAGTGAAATTTGGTGTCTTCGATCACTCAAGAGCACCCAACAAAGTCCTTGCTACTTTGGACTATCGGGTTGACCAGATGGAATTTTTCTTGGAGAAGATTGATAAAATCAAGGAGAAAGCCTTGGATGTAATGCATCAAATGGATCAGATCATCCTAAGGATGTCTCCAAGATTGATCACCCCATCATACGCCTTGAGGAAGGTAGATGACACTATTCAACTCTTTAAGGAGATCACGTCGCAAGTGTTAGGGTTAGAAGCCACTTTTGATGTAGAATCTATCAACAATCTTCTGGCTTGCTGTGATTTTGTCAAATACTTGATGGAGGTAGGTAATGAATACTTCAAGCTCTCAGAGAGACTCAGAGATGAATGAGAGACTTGTGAAGTCATCAGCGATCACACCAAGGGTTCTGCTCAGGATCAACTTCAACTGATGATTAGAAAATTCTTGGAGTATCATGCTCAATTTCATATCTCCTCTCTTGAGCAAAAGCAGGATACTCCCTTCCAGCTACGGGATGACGACAAGTAGGCTCCTTCCTCCTAGGAATGTTCTCTTTTTTGTAAAGTATTTAAAATTTTTTTGGCACAAATGATGACATCATCCGTGTTACACCATGGGATGTTGTCATCTACCATATTTCCCAAAGTCAACAGTTGACTTTTAGATATTTTGTAAATATTTTATAATTAGTTGTTGGTTTTCTTTTTCCTTCTTTCTCCTTCTCCTTCTATATATACTTGGATACTTGTTGTATTCAAGGTGGTGGACATTTTTTAGATGAAAAATAGAAGTGAGAAGGAAAAAGGCTTTGTACTTTTGTAACAGAAAACATTAATACAGAAATTAATACCTTGTGCTCAATGGATGAGTTATGTGTATTAGATATTTCTTAAGTTAGATCTATGTTACTTTTCTGTGAAATCTATCTCTACTTTTTGTCATTTGTTCATCAGTATTGCTTTGTTTGTTTATGCAAGTAGGTTTGGCTCTGTTTACTACCAACCCAAAAGATAAACCCTCTAACCTTTCTGCTTTGGAATTCATTTCTTTTCTCCCTTCTTATCTATCTTATCTCTGTCCTTCCCTTCTTTCCTTTCTATCCACATCTGGAAATACCCCTGTTGGGACAAGATCCCAAACCCCTGAAGGCAGAATATTGTAAGACTTACGTAGATTCCTGCTGGTAGAATAGCAATAAACCAGTTTCACTTTGCTGTCTCAAAGAGGGGATATGCCCCACACAGTGTTGGCTTGTCTATCCATAGATATTCCCACCCGATAGATTTTAGGACCAACACTTCCCTGGTGGAAGACCAACACGCTGCCAAGTGTTGTTTTTCATCACTGAGTTATACTCAGCATCCATGGTATTTTCCCAATATTTTTACTGTAGGGCTTCTTGGACTATAGAGGGCTCGTCACATTCAATAACTCTACTCCTTAAAGAAAATTTTACTTCTTCTCTTTCTTTATTATGAGTCCATGGTCTAGTGGTGGATGTATCTGGTGGGGCATCCAATCTTGCATATCATAACATGCTAGTATACCACTTGGGCATACATTTAACTACTCCCATTGGTTGTGGTTCTATTTGATCATCACCATCATCCCCATCATCACTTTCATCATATGTGGGAATATCAACTTCTATATTTACAACTGTTGAAAAATCTACACCAGGTGAGTCTGGAGGAGGATTCTATGCTTCCTTTTTCTCCAAAAATACAATGTCTCTACTGGTGTAGAATTTCTTGGTCTTTGGATCCATTAATATATACCTAAGAATCTCTTCATTGGAGCCAATGAAGATGTTTTTTTGTGATTTCATATCAAATTTATTTTTGTTCTTCTTGGGTATGTGCATGCTTTCTTTGCACCCAAATACTATGAGGGTACAACAGATGGTTTCCGCTTTGACCATGTTCCATATGGTGTTACTCTGTCAAGAGAAACTATGGGCACTCTGTTCAACAAATAAACTATTGTTTTAAGTTTCGAAGGCTTCACTTTTCTTACAAAGATAGTATATCCACATTTTTCTCGAATAATCATCAACACAACATGAAATACTGAAATCATGAATGAATCAGCAGCATTGGACCATAAATATTGGTATGAACTAGATCAATCTTACCATGAGCTTGATAAGTACTCTTTTGGAATGAAGCTCTGTGTTGTTTTCCTATTAGGTAGTGAGGACAATTATTTGTATCCTTCTAGAGAGATGATAATCCTTTTACCATATAGTTTCAACAAAGTGTTTCAATATACTTGAGACGTATATGCCCAAGTCTCTAATGCCATAACTCTGTAGAGGTAGATTTCTTAGCCACAAGTGCTTGATCATTTCTATGGAAAAAATCAAGCTAGAACATGCGTCCCACTTTGGAGGGTTTTGCAACTATTTTTGAGCCTCGTGATTTGTCTTGAATTAAACATGTTTTCTTCCCAGAATGACTATCAAAGTAAATTTTCAAATTGTGATCTAGGATTTGACTAACTGATAGAAGATTCTTTGTCAACCCAAGGACATATAGTACATCTAACAATCTACATTTGAGTAAACCAAGGGGTAGAGAAATCTTCCCAATCCCCTAAAATGTGTATGAAGAATCATCACCTAACAAAACATGGTTTTTCAAAGGTGTGTTCCTCATTGAAGTAAACCAGTCTTTTTGGATCCCAAATCAACATACTATACATCACTAGATGACATGGAGGATTCACTTGATCGAGAAGTGTATAAGTAGTCTTCAATATCTGAATAATCTTCTTACTTAGCAATATTTCCTTGCTGATGGGGTTTTATTTTCTAATTCCCCTTTTTCTTCCCTTGATTTTAGTTATAATTTCCCTTGCGATATTTCTAGTACTGAGGTCTAAGGTTGCTTGATGAACCTTTCTTATAAGTATTATACTAACAATCTCTTAACTCATGTCCTCTTTCGCAGATAGGAAATTTCTTATTTTGTTGTTTTTCCCCTTGATGCTGATTCTAATTTTAGGACTTTTGATAGGAATGAGATTTACATTTTCCTTTTCCTTTCAATTTATGATCAGAAGAAAGTACCTTCTCTTCTTCATCATCTTTATTGTACATTACTTCCTCTTGTTGCAGTAGGTTTACCATCTTTTCAAAAATCGATGTCTGATCTGAAAAGTTGAGTGTTGTCACAAAAATACGGTATGAAGGAGGGAGTACTCTTAGAACAATGGGAACGAGAGATTCACCAGTGACCTCCTTTCCTGGGGCTAGAAGTGAAGCCCTTAATTCTGTAACTCTTCTTAAGAAAGCTTCTATTTTCTCATTTTGTTTGAAATTCAGTGTGTGTAATTGACTTTGTAAATTCATTATTACATTATTGTTCTTCTCCTCGTACACTATGCTCAACTTATCCCACACTTCTTTTACTGATTTGGAATCATGAATGTGGGGTTGTATGTCATCGAACACTGCAAATAAGATTATCAGCTTGGCCTTCTGATCGGATATAGCAAACTGTCTTTGTTGTGTTGTATAAGTTTTTGATCTGGTTATAGTACCATTCACAACAGTCCAAATCTCTTTAAACTAAAGCTATGCCTTGATTTTTGTCTTCCATGCTGCATAGTTATTTCCTACAAGAAGATGTTAATCTAGAGAAATAACTTAGGGGTGTTGGTGCCCATTTTTCAAAAGTAATAAATAAAGGATAAGACTCTTATCACTCTAGGTATATGGTTTCCTAATCTATATATAGTCAGTCTGATATACTGAACCTTTCTATATATGCACCCTTCTAATATACCTGTCAGTAAATAGAAGAAGCTCTCCCTTTCTATATACTCGAAAGTATGTGAAAGAGGTGTTAATGTACGTGAAAGAATCTGATACGTGGTACCAAGACAGTACTGAAAAGGGTCTATGTGATTATTGACACCAGGTTAAATAAAAATATCCTCATATGCGTGCGTAACTTTGCTATATACTCGGATAATTTCTTGGTTCAGATTTAAGTCGAGCAATCATTCACAGATGGATGGGAGGGCTCAAAGTGTGTAAATTGTGTCCTTATTACTCCCCGTAAATTTAAAGCATCGATGCCTAGATGATGTTGTTGCAGCTATATTAAGCATTAAGTGTAAGAGCAGTTGTGATGGCTTTACCCGTAAATGCTTCCTAAAGGCACTGCTTATACCAAACGTTGGGAATGTGATCTAAAGATCTTTGGAGTGATACAAAACCAAAATTTTAATATTTTTGAGTAAAAATATTTGTCAAGTTTATAGTTACAATGGTTTACAGTTGAATACGGCAACCTGAAAATTAGTACAATACACTAAAATATGTAATTACATCCAAAATTCTGAAAAAAATGAATGGAAGGAAAACAAAAATTTGCGGGGCCCTGGTGTCCTTTGGAGCTCAATACATCTCTTTGAGAAATAAAACCACAAAAAAATATTAAAATGTAGTTTTTAATCAACCTTTATTTAGAAAATGTTGACCAGAATAATAAAGTATGCTTAGTGGGAGAAAAAAAATTGACCTTTTTTAGGGTTTTCTCTGCTAAGTTTAGTTGTGGCTTTAGTTATGGTTAAAGGGTTTTAGAGGACCTCTGACTCTGGCAGTTGGGTTAAATCTACCACTAACTCATATGGTTTTAAAAATACATGTTGAGGGTGGGGAGGAACTCCAAATCTCCCACTTCTAATTCCTTATAACCAACCAACACAACACTCCAAGCGCTTGAAGTAGAGTATGCTCCAATATTTATTTGAATCCAAAAAGAATAGACAACCCTTTCAAGCAGTGACCTGGCGCCTGATAGATTTTCCTTGTGGTAGCTTCTTGTTGATGATCCATGTGTCATACGCATCAAGGGAGAGTTGTTCAGGGTTCCTCTTTCTTTGCAATGAAATCCGTCGTTGATAAAGTGGATCCAACTTCGCTTTGTATAGATATCGGCCACTTCGTATGTTACTCCTCTATGTTTGATTCATTTTTTGTTTTGTTGGTTGTTTTATTTTTCCTCCGCAACTTGCAATATCCTCTGGATCGATGGCCTTAGAACTGACACGTTGTGAAAACACGGTGCAGGTGATTGACATTGGCCAAAGTGTAGATTGATCACCATTTAGAGTTCGTTCAAGTCAAGATACCGCCGCTGAGGTGAAAGGGAGGATGGATTCAATAAAAAATTTCCTACCAAATCATAGGCAGTGCTTTGGGTTCACCAATTTTGGTTGGGAAAGGATCAACTCGGTTCGATTACAATGTGAGCTTAGTCAGTTAATGCTCATCATGGCTTAACCTCAATACAAAGATCGGTCCTTTCCCCTTCAACTCAACTCGATTGGCTCAAACCTGCAATTAGAGTGAAGAGCTCTACCCTTTGACGGCTCGATTGAATTTATGAACAGAGAAAGGAGACTCGGTCGAACAATATTAGCTTAATACAAATCGGTGGATGGAACTCTACTTGAATGAAACATGTAATCGGTTTCAAGATATCATCTAATGTATAAGCTCAACTTGAGTGGACATCTCAATGTAATGTCAACTCGCTTGGCTCGACTCAGGCCTTATTACAGACAAACTGTACCATTTGGGATCCGTGGTGCAATAGCTCAGATATAGACCCTTGCAAGTAGCTCACCCCCAAGTGTGTAAAGCCAAGCAACTCGATGTTGGGCTCTACCTTATCATCTTTCGAGTAGGAGCTCAGTCGATCTGCAACACTTCCAAATCGGTGGATATCTAGCTCTGTACAGAGTCCTCTAATGCATAGACAGTCGACTTCATTGGAAAATTAGGTAATTATAGTTGTGAATACTGGGCTCACTCTAAATTGAGATGAAAAAACCCTTAATGGGGAAAAAATCATGATTGTTTTTTTAAATTCTGTGAACCTAATTAATTTTCCACAAAGCAAACTTTTCCTAGTACAGTGGGCACCTGAGGAAAAAATAAATTTCTTTACTTTTACCTAGAGTATGATAGGAGGTTATGGGAAGGTAGGGCAGTTCTGGGAAGCCTACTTGAGGCAGCACTGGGTCTCCTATGCAATGCAGTATCTTCTTCTCCAATATTTTTCTTCTTCTACAACCTCTCTCCAACCTTCTCTACTTCACAAGTTCTAGATCAACCTGCTCTAGATACCAAATCTAATTTCAGAAGAGGGATGAAAGCCTCGTTATTTTATTGATATATGGGAAATCAATATTACAAAAAATGGGTTGCAATATTTATAGATATTTCACAACCAAGTACAAACAAAGAATTAAGTTTCATAGGTACAATTGGGAAATAATACAAAAAAAAATATTGTTAAAACAATATAACAATAATTAGAACAACCTCACGTATATTTAATAAAAACAACATAGATGGTTATATAAACATAACCATATAAGAATTATATATTACTTACCAAAATACTATAGTAAATACAAAAATTAACTATAATAAAATATGTTTTACCTCAGACTTTTTTTTTCAGAAAAATAAGTGTTTGTGCACACTCTGCATGTTTCCACTTGGAACACGTATGATTTTACATGTTTTTATATAGTTTTGTTGCCATGTTTGTCTCTCTTCTGAATCAAATCATATATTTTGAGCAATTTCTGAGCTTTATTTAGAGCTCCACAAATCAATTTCTAGCTAGTATTCATCAAACAGTTCCAGTTCAGTGTTAATTTCATCACAGATTCGGGAAGTAAAATCTTGAAGGGAAAGATCAAGGTTAAACTCAACTCTATATCCCAATGGATGAGAATTAAAAATAGAGATGTTGGGATATTCCATTATGGAAGAAATAAATATGTCCACAGACAAATCCAATTGGTGTCCCCAAATATTTCACTTAGAAATTGTGGGATACCTCATTTAATTTTTTTGTAGATTTGCTCTAGAATTTTCCAGAAGGTTGCAAAATATTGATTGGAAGCAGTTGGAGAAATACCCATTTTCCTAAAATGCCTAAAAATCCCTAAAACTATTTACTTCATGATTTTCCCCTTTTTCTGAAGAAGAAATTACCCACACTGTGATATCCCTGCTTCCTGAAACTATTTACTTCATGTTGAAGGTTTTTCTCTCCTCTCACTTAATCCCATCAAAAATTGATTTTCATGATTCCGTTGTGTAGAGGAGGTGGAGAGCATTCCAGAAATTTCAAGATCTTGAAAAACGTAACATCTGGTCAAAAGTTATGGTCTATTACTATTTTCTTTTGTTAAGTGGTGAATTGGGACTGCTTTACTTATTTTAAGTAAAAGAAGTAAAGTAATGTGAAATCGCCACATAACAAAAGAATGGAAAAGCAGTGTTAAGTGGTGAATTGGAACTACTTTACTTATTTTAAGTAAAAAGAGTAAATTAATGTGAAATCGCTGCATAACAAAGGAGGACAAAAATAGTGTAATGTGGTCAATTGAAACTATTTTACTTATTTTAAGTAAAAATATTAAAGTAATGTGGAATCGCCACAGAACTAGAAGAGCAAGGTGAAGTAAAGCACTTTTAGATCACCGCAATGAAAGGAAATGGAAAGAATAGTAAAGCAGTGTGGAAAAGTAACTTAACAAAGGAAAATAAAAAGTAAATTAATGTGGTAAATCCAATCTACTTTACTTCTCTAAAAAAGAGAAAAGTAAAGTAAATGGAGAAGTGCTCAAAGAAGGGGAAGTAAAAGGGGTGTCGGATTCCTCCAGGTAAGGAAAAATTGTAGAACTTTAAATGGACATATATTTCCATTGGGAGTTCTATTTCACACATTCTTGGACTTTTCATAAAGGTATCAAATCCCTCTATGCACCAAAAACTTCAGATATAAAATTTGGAAAGTGTAAGGGGGTAAAAAATTGAATTAATTATTTGGCATGCCCAGACATAGTAACAATCAACCACCATAATTTAATGCAGTATGAGCAGACGTATTCTTCTTCTTATTATTATTCTTCTCCTCTTTAATCATCAACTATATTCATTCTAAGACTTAATAATTCAATGGTTAATCATCATTACTTCAAGTTGTTTGATAAATTCAATTACTTGGTGGTAGATAAGAGGTAGTTATTCCAATTTTAAAAGATGGAACATTCCAAATTTCTATGTGGCATGTAACGAAGAATTTAAAGATAAAAGTGCTCAAATTCTAACTATTTTGTAGTTATTCCTTAATTGAAGTATAATGGATATTTCTTCCTTGTACTTTACTTATGATGACTATAAATAGAGGAAGAGACCTACGAGGTTGGGCATCACAGAACTTTAGGGAAAACTGTTGTTTTAAGTTGCACATGGTTGTTTCAATTTTTGTGTTAAAATAATTAGATGTGCATATTGGAAATAGTTAAAAAAAAGTTGAATAAGAAGAATGAAGGATTTTGGTTGAAATTTGTGTCTTCTGAAGTCTTACTGTACAAATTTTGGAAGATAATGATAAAATTTGTGTTATCTTTAAATTTCATATGAGTACACTTCTGTTGTTTTCCTAAATATGTAAGAATTATTTAATGTTTTTTATTCCCTATGGCCATAACTTGCTCTAATAACTACTTGTTACCACACACGTTCCCTTGGCATATCTACTTCTAGTTTCTGCTTTCCATTTCTACCTCTTCTAGTTACCGTAAAAATGCTTACTTGTTGCCAAGTTGTTTAGCTATGTTTCATGAGCTATTCAATTAAATTAATACCTAGAATTTAGTTTAAATAGGCCTTAGAATAAACAAATAACTCACACGAGAGCTTCACCTTTAAATGAAGTGGATTTATCCCACGACTTCCTATGTTTTTACATCTAACCCTGTATAAATTTTAGCCAATAGTATGTCATGTATCTTTCCTTGGAGAATGCAAAGTTGAAATAAATCTTGAGAAGGAGGCATGTTTTTTATAGTAGTGACCTTAGAATTGTTAAACTTAATGCCTTTTCTAGATACGACAGAACCGAGAAGGTTATCAGATGTGACACCGAATACATTCTTTTTGGGATTTAGTCTGACCTAGTATTCTCATAGGTATACAAATATTTTGCATAAAACTATGGGATGACCTTCCCGACTGATAAATTTTCCAAATATGTCATCCACTTAGCTTTTGAATATGTCATGGAGCATATCATGGAAGATAATAGTCATGATGCATTGATATGTTGTGTCAACATTCTTGGGTTTGAATGACATGAAATGATGGAAAAATGTGCCCCAAGGAGTAGTGAAGGAATTTTTATGTTGATATTTGGGTGTGATTTTAATGTGATTATACCCTAAAAATCCATCTATAAGAGATGTCATTTCATGTCCTTGTGTGTAATCAACTACAAAGTCAATATTGGGCAAAGGGAATTTATCTTTGGGAAAATCCTTGTTGAGTTCTCCAAATTATATACAAATCCTGATACTTAATGTATTCTTTTGAATAGTGACAATGTTGTAAATGCACTTAGGGTAGTCAATTGGGTAGATGAAATAAAAATCCAAGAATTTCTATAGTTTTTCTTTGTCTAGTAGGCCCACTTTAGGATGCATTTTCGTTAGCTTGTTATTTAACTATTGTGACATCTTTATGTACAATTGAGTGATGCACTACTCGTGATGGGTACAAGACAAACATGTTAGCATATGAACAAGAAAATAAATCTAAGAAATCACAAAGAACTATGACAAAGTTATTTTATTCTCAAGCAATAAGACTAGCTTGAATGTGAATAATTTTAGGACTAGCTTCTAAACCAATATTGACATAAATGGTTTCTTCTACCAGTATTTTGGATCCATCTTGAATATGTGAAGGAGAAAGAGGGAGGCTAAGGTCCTCATCCACTGGTGCCTCAAAGAAGTATTCACTAGTAGACATGCAATTTTCTTGTCCTTTTTATTTTTGTGTCTCGTAATGCCTCTGAAAGGTATTGATAAGGGGATGGTATATTTTTATTATTATTATTTTTTGTATGACTAAGGGCTGCAACCTCTTCTTGAAATTAGGTTATAGATTCGAATGTAATCTTATATCCTTTCTTATGATTGTTTGGTGTGATATCATATTGAGCTCCCAAGGATTCAGTTATGGCCTCATAATTTTGGAAGATGTTTAATGATATTTGGTCATTTTAGTCCCAATCAATGAGTGTGGGAACTTGCAAGTATAAGGTGTGGGTATCGGTTTCATGGAATAGGTTAGTGGTAGAAAGATCCCTGTATAGGATAAAAACATTTCATGGATTGATTTCAGAAGAATATTCCTTACTTTCAGAAGTAAAATCATTGATAGAAATATGAAGAAAAGCATAAAGTTTATATCATAGGCCATAACAAGAAGGATTATCATAAATGGAGATGGTTTTAAGTAAGCCTTTTTCATTATTTCCTATTATTTTTACTTTATAACATATATATTTCATCATTATGAGACTTATCAGGTATTCCTCTAAGTCATAACAATAAGGAAAAATATCAATGTACAACCCAGATCCTTGAAGACCATGAACATGTTCATTTCCTAGAATTCCACAATGGAGGAGTCACCAAGGTAATAGGGAATTATATCCTTTTTCTTACACATATCAAGCCTGTCATAGCTGTGGGGTGAGAGTTGGAGATTTTCTAAATGGAAGGATTTTTTAATTTCATTGTAACCAATTCCGTTATTGATTATTTTAACATGAGTTTTTTGTGGGTGATTATAGGTGGAAGGGAATTCATCTAGGTGAAAGTGGGAAGAGTATGTAGATAGAAAGGATTGGGAAGTTTCATAGAGTGGACATGAGCATGATTTTGAGATGAGGTGTGTAACATACTATGATATTGAAAGGGGTGAGGATCAGGTGGTACTATGACCTCTTTCCCATCATGTAGGAATTTGTTACACTAATTTAAAGTGGATGGAATGATCTGCATGCTATGGTTTCATGGGAAAATAAGGAACATATTATAAGGTAGGTCAAGATTAATGACATGGAATAGAGTTAAGCATGCAAAATTCCCAATAGTTGATAGTAAGGAGATTGTTCCTACTGACTGTCTTTTTACATATTCATATTCCTTTATTGTTATGGTTTTTTTGTTAATGAATCCTCAAAGTCTCCCAAATGTTTAATAACCTGTAAACTACAAATATTCAAACAAGAACTATTGTCTATGATCAATGTAGTCATAAAATCATGCACTTACTATTACATTTATATCTCCAAGTTTGTTGTTTTATAAATGGATATTGTGTAAAAAAATTATTCACTAATGACCCACCCCCTAGTCACGTCGTTAGTTAGTTGGTTATCATCGTCATTTGTCTTAAACAATCATTAATTCTTTACACAGTTATGGTCATCTCTTAGGGAGTCTCAGGTGTTGTTATTTTAGGGCACCCTAGGCACATAATTACACACACAAAAACACAAAACTACATTTCGTATGGAATGTAGTGTAATAATTAGTTGTAAGTCCATGATTTTGGAAGCTATGTTCAATCTGACCCCTTCATTTACATAATTCTTTTTTCTAGGATTTGATGCTTTGTATAGGGTTTTACAGGTGAATATTAATTACAATTTTATGGTGCCATCAATGAAGTTACTATGACAATCAAGAGATAAAGATTGAGATATTGCGAAGATCTAGCAACACTACCAGATTCAGGTTCTGAGTTTTTCTTCAGATTAGAGAACCTATATTGTAGTCCATGGGACCCATAAGTGCACCAGTCCTCCTTCAAACATCCTAGTTTGGGAAAATTACCATTTGCTGCAACTTTCTAGGTTATTCTGTTACAGTGCCCTTCATCTGCACATCATCATGTTCATTCCTAACATGCAACGAGGTAAGTCATTTATAGTTTAGTATCATATCCATTCTATTTAATTTATTCCCTTTCATTTAATTATCAAAATAATTTTTTTTAGCATTAGTACTTCAGTTTATTGCATTTGTGTACCTGCTTAGATTAACTTAGAATATAGAGATACTCAATTCCATATTTTACTTAATCATATTAGTAAACCCATACTTTCAAATATTTTTCCCTAGGATCCATTTCAAACCCTAATGGTTAAAAATAGTTCATCTTATTCATCCATCATGCCTCATTTTAGTGTCAACCCTATATATGATGAGGTTGTATTTCTGATCTCATGACTCTCTATGGTAATCCTATACTTACGCCAGCTCATAGTCAATAAGAACTCTTAGATGGTCAACAATACGTGCCTACTCACTTTAAATACTCTCCCATTTGCATTAGAATTATTGAGGATCTTATATCCTTCACTCATTTTACTCCATGTTATATGGCTATTAGCAATCCTCCTTCTGATCTCTCTAAGGAAATTTTAGATGATTCTCATATTGATTATTTTATTTATATTGATCATCATTCACATGTGCATACTAATTATTATCCTACTCAACACACTACTACAATTCAATTTCACGATTCTCATACATCTGATATTGCTTCTCATCATTTAGCACATACTAGCTCTCATTTAATTTTGTATTATGTTGATGATCTAGTTGATAGTGTACTTAATGATATTCTTATTTTTAAGGCTTTATCTGATCATGATTAGGAGGTTGATAGTCATGATTCTCCTTCTTTCCATACTACCAAGTGCAAATCACATATTCCATCACTACCATCACATGATCTTTCATTTAGTACTATATAAGAGTCACCTCCATCTATCACTTATTCATATCCTATCATTTCATCTCCTCCTATTACATCATCTAAGCCTACTAGGTCATATTCTCCTATATGGGTATAAACATCGGTCACCTCACCTATTTAGGATGTTTCCAATGTTATTCCAATCATTGTTATAGATATGCCATCTACATAATCTACTATAGCTCCTTCACAACCTATTCCTAGTGTGACCTTGGGATCAGAGCCTCCTCTATCATCTCTTGATACTCCTATGATCAGTAAAAATTGAAAATTACAACCTCTTAATATGTTATTACTATCTTCCACTATTCCTTCACAATATATCATCTCTCTCATGCATGTCGTAGGACAATTACAATATCAGGCTCAATATAGTACTCTAGAAAGTAGGGATTACTATGCTTCTATTGATAACAACTCATTACATTGTAACCCTATTCCAAAGAGGATTCATAATTCAACATTTACTAAGGACTTTATCATGCCTACGTTCACTTTCTTTGATGGTACTAGTGACCCTCATGCTCATCTCTTACACTAACGCATAGTTATGACCTCTTATTCTAATGGTAGGTTATTACTTAAGGATTTTAGACATAGTCTCATCAACTAAGCGTTACAGTGGTACACTCATATTAATTTTGGGTCCATTAGTAATTACTATGACATGGGGGGTGTTTTCCTCCGTCGTTTAATCCTTAACAATGTCCCTAAGGTTTTTTACAACTAAATACCTAATTTACATCAGGGATCATCATAATCAATTAAGGATTATATATTACAATTTAATGATAGTGTGCATCAACTAGTTTTCCAATATATATACCTTGAGAAGTAATTCTTTTTATGTCATGGTTTGATTCCTACCCTCAAACAAATATTGCAGTACATGACACATATGATTCATTTATTCTTCTATGCTACAAATTCCTATACCTAGAGAAGGATCTTCGAAAAAAAAATCATTGATCCTCCACATACATTTTTATTATCTCATCTAGTCCTCCTCCATCGAAGTTAGTTGAGTGTCCTACATATCCTCCACCTTTTCCTCACAAGAAATCAAACATTATAAACCTACTCCACCACCACAACATACTTCTCCTCCTCCTCCATGAAAAGTTTCTTCTCTTTCCGCTCCACCTCGGTCGTATGATCCTTTGCATTTTTCTTTTCATACTAGACCTCATGATGTTCTTTTTACCTTACTTGAAAAGCATCTAATCCGCTTACCATCCAACCAACATCATCCGCATCATAGGATACAATGTGAGTGTGATCAACCATACTATAATTATCATCTAATAAATGGCTATACAGAAAACGATTGTCTTTTCCTTCGTGACAAATTGTAATAATTAGAGGAAAAGGGGATCATCTCCTTGGCTCTCACTCACGTGAACAATCTATTTATCATATACCTCGGGAGAAATTTTCTACTCCACTAGAGTTCTCTTCTCTATCAAGTACTCAAACCATAGTTCATCCATCATCGCCATATATCACTCATGCCCACTTTCCACCACATCCATCGATCACTCCACCATTGCATCAGTCACATCCATTACATTCATGCTATCCACTGTATCATGTTGCTTCTACAAATTGGCTTCAACATCCCTCTGCATTCGTGCATCTCACAACAGCTCCATATGACATTTAGTTTTGAAAATACTTACAAGCTACTTCCATCCCACATGCTTCCATCACTACATAGGTCACCTTGGTCTCTAGTAGGTGATGCTTATCACCTTACCCCTTGATAACGCACTTGTGTTCTTACGGTTCTTACCTGAATTTTGAGGGTTTTTCTCTAAGAACCTTTCATTACATGCTCTATTGCTTCATATAGTGCCCTCAATCATTTCCCAATGATGCACTCTTGCTTACACGGCCCGTCCTTAACTGTTGAGGGGTCTTAACTAAATGAGCCCATTTAGACATGTTGGGGAGAATAAGTAATCTTCCCCACCTTATTTTTTTCATACTAAAATTTTACGATCACATCACTTTTTCATTCATTACAACACATTAGATTTTCAATAATACATTTTTATATCTATCTTGATATATACATCACTCACATTCACTACGCATTACACATCACATTTTACATAAACCACTTACATTATGTATGCCACCTATCATAATCCACATTACAAATTTTATTTGTCATCATAGTGTGTGTATAACATCTATCTAACACAAAAAACATATAATATATTACAAATAATACAATAATAAACATCAGCTCATATATAATAAATCACATTGTGATATCGATACACAACTGCATAAGCTCATCTTATATACATCATAGGTGTCCATACATATATATTGAACACAATTGCCATTTCCAAAATATTTCATCACTAGGAGAAACTCCCCTACATCATATACAATCTCGGGTGCTATGAGATCTCTAGAACTAGATGCCTCACCACCAATGTGACACCATGTTTCATGGCCTCAATACCTCTTGAATTTCCTCTACAATAGGGTAATATCCATAGCCTTCTAAGAAAATTGATGTTACATATCCACATATTGTGTAAAAACATCATGTGCCAAGGGTTCACCACCTATTGCCTCAGATTAGGCTCGTCGGGTTTCCTCGTATGCCTCATCCCTTTCACCTATAAATATTGTGCATGTTGCCGCTGCTATGGACACTAGCTCAAAAAATGGGCATGCTCGCTTGCTATATCATCCACTCACTCAATTATACCTCCACCAATTACATCACTCGACACGTTCTACGTCAATGTGTGGATGGACATGTCCACTATCAAGGACCAATATGTATTACCTACAAAGAAAATAACACAATGCATTAGAAAACCATCACTATCAAATAGACCATCCACAACATAGCTATCTATAGATACTTATATTTAGCTAAAGTTGGTTCTACATTTTCAGGGGCATGCACTTCCCCCTCTTCTCCTCCTCCATGCAGTAACCCCATTGGACCTACAAATAATGGGAACAACGACACCCACAGATGTGTTTCCCACCTTGCTTTGTACTCCTCCATACAATCTACATAGTCCGAGTCTTTTGGATCTATCACCGCTTACACATCATCTATCCCTGGTGGTAGTAGTTACTTTGTTGTGGGTGTTGGTCTAGCACCAGGCCTCCTAGGTGTTCTAATGCACTCATACCATATATATGGCTCCAAAAGCACATCCTGAGCCATGCCAAATTGTCACAAAACTCTCTCTACCTGAAATAGATCTATTACCCCTAGAAATCGATATTCTATCCACATAGTCCTCTGAATACACTGCAACTCTACAGCATCCTCGGGCCATCCTCTATAGTCGTAATATGGCATGCATATGATTTCCTCATACCCCATCTTATCAATTAGTGCTATGTAGGTATATGTGTCAATCCTATGCCCACAAATATTAATCCACCTCCTTGCATATATCTCTGGCATAACCCATTCTTCTCGTGGACTTTCAACTGGTCTCAACACTGTTATGTGCTCATATGCACACACATGCAAAAATGTAGTATCTCCTATCCCACCACCATCTTCATCATGAGAAAACCGGTATAGGTCTCTATATAGATGGGCTAATACACACAATGCCCAAGCATATCTAGTGCTCTCCTCCTATATATGCTAGTATATATCATGCATCTTGTACAAGATGCATACAACTCCTCCCTCAACTGTTATAGATGAAGCAATTACAATTTATATGAACTTCTGTAAATGCGGGACCCTAGATCATAAGATAACATCCAAGCATATATGGACCTCCACAGATACTCTATTCCCAAAAAATGTCATCTTGCTGCTCGCATCTACCTCTCCATATCCTCAAACAACATAACTTGTAACCTCTCTCCAACAATAGGAAACCACAGTATACGATACACATCCTCTAAAATAATATTCATCTCCCCCTTCACTAACAAAATGTACAAGTATTTATGCACCATCTCTCGAATAGCTTAGTCAACATAGGCATATTTTGGGCCACATCCCCTATCTGTGTTATATGTCATAGGCCGACATGGTCCATGACATCCCAATCCTCATCTGACAAGCCCAATACAAGCAAAGTACTCATGTGACACCTACCACGAAACTCCCTCGAGTGAATGTCTCTCTATATAACACAAAATGACAAAAAAAACAAGGTTGTGACACTATACAAGCCCAAATATACTCGCTCATCATATTCATTTCCATTATAAATCTGATTTTCCATAATTATACACCAAATACAAACATTCTGGACCAAGTTGCCTAGATGTAGGACTGGGGCACCCATGAATAGGACACTAGTGCCCAAATCTGTGTGCTCTTATCCTAGGGGTCACAAACACCCTCACTACTCTTGTCAAGGCCTCAAATGAAGAGAAAATTAGAAATATCAAACATTTTTTGAAAATTAACACACATACCAACTCCATGGTCATATGTGATGCTACAGTAGTCACCACCATCTCAAACCAGCTAGGACGTGTTTCTCTCACTTGTTGCATCTTCCCTGACTCAGAGCTCACTATCACTATCACGTGAGACACAATAGAAGTAACTAATCACTTTTTCCTCTTCATATTTATACTTACTTTTCACCGCCCACTTTATTCTAGTCATTTATTTCATGCTTAGTCTTACAGCTAATACACACCACACAAGGTTTTCCATATCTTGAGTGTTTCTACTCCAATTTACACTCCATTTGTGGAATTCTTTTCAAAATTATTCCTACCATCGAAATATACACATTATGCATGCATTATATCTCCTAGACATTGTCTTCCATCCAATTCATACACGTTTAATGTAATTTTTATCCCTTTCTTCCTATTTTGTGCTTACTTTTGGCTTAGCGTTTATTCTTCTCATCACTTCCAATTTCACTGAAAGGGGGGGCATATCACTGGGGTCATCCTATAATTACCCTTACATTATAATATGATTAATAAACATGACCAACTCATAATTTTAAGTAATTTACTAATTTACTACGTGACATCTCACCATTAACTCCCCCTAATGACCTAATATGGGGGCAAAAAATATACAAATTTTTCTATATGACATTTCATCACTTCCCCCTAATTACCTAAACTGAAGGAAAATAAGTGCTTACAAATATTTCCATGTGATATTTCACTAAATTATATCAATTTTCCTTAATGACCTAACCTGGGGGTAACTAGCATAAAATATCTCTCTAAGTAACAAAAAAAAAATCAATCAATCAACGCGTTCGAATCTCTAAAAATCAAAATCAAACCACTCAATCAATACAATACAATATAATAAACCTCCCAGATAACCTAACTTTGGATTTACATGCATTACTTTCCTAGTTGAGCCAAATTTTGAATTTATTCTACATTTTACGCCTTCTTCCAGATGACCTAACTTGGAAGCTATCATACATTTTTTACGCTTTCTTCTAGATGACCTAACATTGGAAACCATCATCTATTTCATGCTTTCTAGTATATGACCTACCTTAGAACCTATCACATTGCAGTGACACCCATGTAGTGGGGCCAAGAGTTCCTTTATTATACCACTCCTATATGGGTCAACTATTCGATCAAAAATATTTGGATATAAAAATCACAAAAATTATTATGAGTCCATCTGCAGCACCTAGATCTTAAGGATGTAGTTAGAGATAAGAGAATAACACACTTTTCTCCCTACACTCTTCCACTTACTACAAGATGCCCAAATCCTTCTGTCGATTATTTGTATGCATGTGTTTGGGTTGAGAACTGATCACTCCCTACCCAACCTCATCGTCACCAGAGTCATAAATCATCTAAAATTACAATCATCACTCGCATTTAGTTCATTTCATCACGACATTAATTTTTCTAGCTATGTTACATGGATCAACGCATTGATCCATGGTTTATCATGCTATATGGTTCTTTCGGCACAGTTCTACTACAACATGGGATTCTGCAAATTTCTATCAAGTACACATCTCTATCTATTATATGTTACCGATATTTCTTCTCACCAACATAAACTGGGGGAAAATGTAGTCACAAAATCATGCACCTACTATTACATTTATACTACCAAGTATGTTATTTTATAAATAGATCTTGCGTAAGAAATGTATTCACTAACGACCCATCCCCTAGTCCTTTTGTCAGTTAGTTAGTCGTCATCATCATTTATCTTACACAGTCATTTATTGTTTACACAATTATGGTCTTCTCTCAGTGAGTTTGAGGTATCATTGGGGTCATCCTATAATTACCCTTACATTACCATATGATCAATCAACATTACCAACTCATCATTTTCAAACATTTACTAATGCACTACATGACATCTCACCATTAAATCTCCCTAATGACCTAATCTAGGGGCAAGTATACAAATTTTTCTATGCGACATTTCATCATTTGCCCCTAATGACTTAACTTGGGAGGAAACAAGCGCTTACAAATATTTCCATGTGATATTTCACTAACTTCTATCAATTTCCCCTGATGGCCGAACCTAGGGGAAACTAGTGTAGAATATCTCTATAAGTAAAAAAAAAAAACAATCAATCAATCAACAAGTTTGAGTCTCTCACAATCTAAATCACACCACTCAATAAATACATTACAACAAAATAGTCATCCTAGATAACCTAACTTGGGAGTTACATGTGATACTTTCCCAAATGACCTTACTTTAGAGGTTATTATACATTTTGTGCTTGCTTCTAGATGATATAACTTGAAAGCTATCATACATTTTTTGCACTTTCTTCTTGATGACCTAACATTGGAAGGCATCATCCATGTTTTTGTTTCTTTCACATGAACTAACTTATAATCTATCACATTGTGGTGACACCCATGGAGTGGGTGTAAGAGTGTCTTTCCTATACCACTCCTATATGGGTCAACTATTTGATCAAAATTATTTGGATCCAAAAATTAAAAAATATATATCTGAGTTTGTCTACGTAGCTAGATCTTGAGGATGTAGTTAGAGATTAGAGAATAACATAATTTTCTCCCTATACTATTTCTCTGGCTGTAGGACGTCCAAATCCTCTGGTTGATTTTTCATATGCGCGTGTTTGGGCCAAGAATTGATCACTCCCTACCCCACCTCATTTTAAAAATAATTATTAATCATCTAAGATTACAATCATCATGAACATTTAGTTCATTTCATCATGACATTATGTTATTTCTATGTTACATGGATCAACATGTTGATCCATGGTTCGGCACGCTATATCATTCTTTCATCACACTTTTACTACCACATATATGCATTCTACTACATCATGGGCTTCTCTAGATTTCTCTCAAGTAAAGATCTCTATCTACTTTATGTTACCGAGATTTTTTCTCACCATTATAAAGTGGGGGAAAATGTAGTCACAAAATAATGCACTTACTATTACATTTATACTACCAAGTATGTTGTTTTATATATGGATCTTGCATAAGAAAAGTATTCACTAGTGACCCATCCCCTAGTCATGTCTTCAGTTAGTCAGATGTCATCATCATTTTTCTTTTACATTCCTCAATTTTCTACATAGTTATGGTCGTCTCTTGGGGAGTCTTAGGTGTCGTTTTTTGGTAATTTTTCATCTCTAGAATTTGAATAGGGTGCCTAGGGTAATACTAGGTCACCCATTGGAACCCTTGTCCTAGTAGCACTTGAGTCTAATTTAGAGTTTTGAGGTTGGTCTTTACGGATTTCCCTCTCATTCCCCTAGGTACTAGTTGGCATGTCGGGTCATTAGTGTTGAAATTTGAGAAAGAGATCCATAGGTACTTACTATATTATGAGCATACTATTCACTACTAGGGGCTAGCTATATTCTAAGCCAAGGGAAAATATTTATGAGCCATTTCATCAGACACACTACATAGGAAGGGTTGTATTCATTATATTCCATGCACCATTTTCATTTTTACATCCAACCATCACCCCATATCTCTGCGTCAGTTGCGCTAGGGCACCCTAGGCACACAATTGCACACATGAGTATACATAACTACATTGGGTCTGGATGTAGTATAATTCTTAGTTATAAGTCCACCATTGTGGTAGCTAAGGTCTTCCTAAACCCTTCATATGCATCTTTTGTTTTTATGGATTTTATGCTTTATATGGGGTTTTATAGGTGAATATTCATTATAGGTTTATGGCACCATCATCAAATTTACTATGACAATCATGCAATAAAGATCGATATATTAAGAAGATCTAGTGACACTTTGAGATTCAATTTCTGAGTTCTTCTACAAACTAGGGCACCCATACTGGAGACCATGATCCCCATAGGTTCCCTAGTCCTCCTTCAGGCACCCTAGTCTAGGAAAATCACCATCTGTTGCAACTTTCTAGGTTGTTCCATCATACTACCCCTCCATCCGCACATCATCATGTTTAGTCCTGACACACAACGAGGTAATTCATTTATAGGTTAGTACCATATCCCTTAAATTTAATTTATTTACTTTCATTTAAATATCAAAATAAAATATTTTAGCATTAGTATTTCAATTTATATCGTTTATTGCATTTTTGTACCTTCTTAGATTAACTTAGAATATAAAGATACTAAATTCCATATTTTAGTTAATCATTTTGATATACGTACTTTCAGAAACATTTATCTAGGATCCATTTCAAACCCTAATGGCTAAGAATAGTTCACATTATTCATCCATCATGTTTCATTTTAGTTTTAACCCTATATATGATGAGGTTGTTATTGCTAAGCTCACGTCTCTCTATGGTAATCCTATTCCTATGCCGACTCATACTCAACAAGAACTCTTAGATGATCAACAATATGTGCCTACTCACTTTAAAGACTCTTATGGGCATTAGCATTATTGAAGATCATATATCCTTCACTTGTTTTACACCATGTTATATGGCTATTAGCGATCATCATTTTTATCTCTCTAAGGAAATGTTAGATGATTCTCTTATTGATTAATTTGTTTGTACTAATCATCATTCACATGTGCATACTGCTTCTTCTCCTATTCAACACACTACTACTGTTCCATCTCACAAATCTCGTACATTTGATATTACTTCTCACCATTTATCGCACACTAGCTCTCATTAACATTTGTATTATGTTGATGATCCTATTGATAGTGTACTTAATGATATTATCAATTCTGAGTCTTTATCTGATCATCTTTAGTAGGTTGATTGTTGTGATTCTCCTTCTTTCTATACTACCAAGTGTGAATCACCTATTTCATCACTACCTTAACCTGAGGTTGCATCTAGTACTATACACGAGTCACCTGCATCTATCACTTCTTCATCTCCTACCATTTCATCTCCTCCTATTAAATCATCTACACCTACTAGGTCATCTTTTCCTATACGGGTATCTCCATCAGACACCTCACCTATTAGGGATGTTTCTGATGCAAGTAACACCATTGTTATAGATATGCAATGTACATCATCTACTATAGCTCCTTCGACACCTACTCCTAGTGTTCTCTTAGCATCGCAACCTCCTTTATCATCTCTTGATATTCCTATGATCACACACAATGGAAAGCTACAACCTCTTAATATTTTATTGCCATCTTCCACTATTCCTTCACAAGATATCATCTCTCTCATGCATGTTGTAGGATAATTACAATATCAAGTTCAGTCTCTTACTCTAGAAAGTAGGGATTACTATGCTTCTATTGATAACAACTCATTATATGGTAACCCTATTCCAAAGAGGATTCATAATTTGGCATATCCTAAGGAATTTATCATGCTTAAATTAACTTAATTTGATGTTATTGCTGACCCTCATGCTCCTCTCTTACAATACCACATGTGTATGACCTCTTATTCTAATAATTGGTTATTACTTAATGATTTTAGACATAGTCTTATTCATGAGGCGTTATAGTGGTACACTCAAATTCCCTTTTGGTCCGTTACTGCTTACTATGACATGGAGGATTCTTTCCTTCATCATTTCATCCTTAACAATGCTGTTAAGCTTACTTAGGACTGAATACCTACTTTACATCAGAATCAATTAAGGATTATATATTATGTATTAATGCTTGTATGCATCAGCTAGTATTCCAACGTACAAATCTTGAGAAGCAATTCATTTTCTGTTGTGGTTTCATTCTTGTACTCAAAAAAAGATTACAGTATGATACATGTGAGTCATTTATTCTTGTATGTTATAAAGTCCTAGGCCTAAAAAAAGATCTTCGTTAAGAAAATGTCATTGATCCTCCTCATACATCTACTTTTATTATATCAACAATTCCTCCTCCGTCAAAGTTGGTTGAGCGTCCTACAAAGCATACACCTTTTCCTCATAAGGAAATCAAACATGCGCAACCTACTCCACCACCACAACATATTTATCCTCCTCCACGATAGGCTTCTTCTCCTTCCACTCCACCTATTTGGCTGAGCCTTTATATTTTTATCATCATACAAGACCTCATGATGTGTTGTTTATCTTGATTAAAAAACATCTAATCCACCTACAATTCAACCAACATCATCTGAAGCATAGGCTAAATCATCGACATGATGAACCATACTTTAATTATCATCTCATAAATGACCATAGCGACAATGATTTTCTTGGCCATTGTAAAAGAATTCAAAAATTAGTGGAAAAGGGCATCATCGCCTTTGGCTCTCGTTCACGTGATCAGTCTATTTATCCTCTATCTCAGGAGAAAGTTTCTACTTTGTTGGAGTCCTCTTCTCCATTAGGTAATCATGTCATAGTTCATTGATCAACACCATATTTCACTCATGCACGCTTTCCACCATATCCATCCATCACTCCACCATCACATCCATCACATCCATTACATTAGCACTATCCATTGCATCAAACCACTTCTACACATTAGCTTCTATAGCCCTCTACATTCCTGCATACCACCACAACTCCATATGAAATTTAGTTTGGCACATATTTGCACATTTCTTCCATTCAAATGCTTCCACCACTATATGCCACCTTGGTATCTTGTAGGTGATGCTTATCACCTTACCCCCCAATGACGCGCTTGTGTTATTACAGTTCCTACAAGACTGTTGAGGTTTTTTCTCTAAGAAAATTTAATCACTCGCTTCGTCATTTAATTTTACACACTCAATCATTTCCCGATGACACACTCTTGCCTACACGACTGATCCCTGACTGATGAGGGGAAAAAAATAAATGAGTCCATTCATACACACTAGGGAGAATCATTAATATTCCCCCCTTAGTTTCATCATACTAAAATGTTTTGATCACATCACTTTTTAATTCATCACAACATGTTAGATTTGTAGTTATACATTTTTACATCTATCTTTCTATAGACATCACATTCACTACGCATTACACATCCCATTTCATATGCCACATATCATCATCCACATTACACATTTTATTTTTAATCGTAGTGCATGTATTACATCAATCAAACACAAATAATATACAACACATCAAAAATAATAAGACAATAAACATCATCTCATACATCATCAATCACATTACGACATCAATACACAACCACATAATCTCATCATATATAAATCATAGGTGTCCATACATATTTAACGAATATAATCACCATTTCAAAAATATTTCATCACTGGGTGGAAACTCCCCTACATCATATACAATAGTACCAATCAGATCTCATCATCACTATTGCTCTCAGGTGCTACGAGAGATCTCAAGCTAGACACCTCACCACGAATTTGACTCCATTGTTCGTGGCCTCAATACCTCTTGACCTTCCTCCATAATAGGGTAATATTTGTAGCCTACTCAAAACATTGACGTTGCACATCCACGTATCATGCAAACACATCATGTGCCAATGGACCACCACCTACCACCTCTTGGGCTCGTCGGGTATCCTCGTGTGCTTTAGCCCTCTTTCCTAGCAATACCGTGCATGTTGCAACTGCTAAGGCCACTAGCTCAAATAAATGGGAATGCTCGCTTGTTATGTTATCCACTCGCTCAAGTATACCTCCACCAAGTACATCGATTAACACTTTCCACGTCAATATGTGGATGGACCCTTCCACTATTAGGGACCAATCTAGACCACCTACAAATAAAATAACACAACACATTAGAAAACCATCACTATCACATAGACCAACCACAATATACACAACATAGCTATCTATACATACTTACACTCAACTATAACTACTGCTACATTTTTGGGGGCGTGGGCTTCCCCCTCTCCTCATCCTCCATGCAGTAACCCCATTGGCCTTTCAAATAATGGGAACAACAACACACGCTGATGTGCCACCAACCATGTGTAGTACTCCTCTGTATAACCCGCATCATTTGATTCTATTGGCTCTATCTTTGCGTCCACCTCATCTAGCTCTGGCGGTACTAGCTACTCTTTTGTGGGCCCTTGTCTAGCTCCAACCCTCCTAGGTGTTGTGATCGATCTCAACCATATATATGGCTCTGGAGGCACAAATTCAATCATGAAAATTTTTCACGAAATTCTCTTTACCTGAAATATCTCTACTACCCCTAGAAATCAATCCTCCAATGACATAGTCCTTCGAATAAACAACAACTCTATAACATCCTCTGATCATCATCCATAGTCATAATATGGCCTCCATAATACTTCCTCATGATCTATCATATCTATCAATGCCCTGTAGGTATATGTTTCCATCCTATGCCCACGAATATTAATCCACCTCCTCGCATATATCTCTGGCCTATCCCACTCTGCTCATGGACCTCAAATGGGTCTAAACACTACCATGTGCTCAAATTCCCACACATGAAAAAAAAAATTAGGTCATATCTCACCACCATTCACATCATGAGTAAACTGATATAAGTCTCTATATAGGTAGGAGACCACACACCGTGCCCACACAAATATAGTGCTCCTCTCCTCTATTCGCTGGTATATATCATGCATCTTATATAAGATGCCTACACCTCCTCCCTCTACTTCTATAGATGAAGCAATTACAACTGCTATGAACTTCCATAAACATGGAGCCTCATACTGTAAGAGAACATCCAAGCTGGTATGGACCTTAGAAGGTACTCGAGTTCCCACAAAATACCATCTTGTTGCTCTCATATGATTATCCATATCCACATATGATTCTCCATATCCTATAATGGCATAACATGTATCCTCTCTCCAATTAAAAGAAACCATAGTATATGATACACATCCTCCAAAATAATAGTCATCTCCCCCGTTAGAAACCAAAAAGTACACACATCTGTGCACCGTCTCTCACATAGTGCATTCAAAAAAGGCATATAATAGGGAACGTCCCCCATCTGTGTTATATGCTGCAGGCTGACACCGTCCATAACATCCCAATCCTCATCTGATAGGCCTAATACAAGCAAAGTACTCACGTGATACCCACCACAGAGCTCCCTCGAGTGAATGTCTCTTTGTACAACACAGAACGAAGATAAACACCACGTTAGAAAACTATACAAGTCCAAATATACTCACTCATCACATTCATTTTAATTATAAATCTGATCTTAAATCATTATAAACCAAATACAAACATTTTGGACCAAGGCACCTAGATGCAAGACAGGGGTGCTCAAGAGAAGGACACTACCGCCCAGATTTTGGCCCTCCTATCCCAAGGGCCATTAACGTCCTTACCGCTCTTGTCTAGGACTAAAATACCAAGAAAATTAAAAATCTCAAATTTTAAAATTTCAACAGAAATGCCTACTACACCACACATTTTTTGAAAACTAACACACATACCGACTACGCAGTTGTACATGGTGCTACAGCGGTCACCACCATCTCAAAGTGGTTAGGATGTGCTGCTCTAACTTGTGGCATCTTCCCTGACTCATATGTCACTATCACTATCATGTGAAAGAAAAATCAAGTAACTAATAAGTTTTTCCTCTTACTATTTATAGTTACTTTTCACCTCCCACTTTATTCTAGTCATTTATTTCACACTTATTCTTACAACTAATACACACCACACAAATCTCATCATATCTTGAGCATTTCTACTCCTATTTACACCCCATTTTTGGATTTCTTGTATGAATTCTACCTACCATCATACTATACAAATTACGCAACCATTATCTCTCCTAGATGTTATCTTTTATCTAAATCATACACTTTCTAGTGATTTTTATCCCTTTCTTCCTATTTTGTGCTTATTTTTGGCTTAGCATTTGTTCTTTTCATCACTTTCCATTTCATCAAAAGGGGGTTCATATCATTGGGGTTATCCTATAATTACCCTTTCATTACCATATGATCAATCAACATGACCAACTCATCATTTTCAAACATTTACTAATTCACTGCATGACATCTCACCATTAGCTTTCATCACTTCCGCCTAATGACCTAACATAGGGGAAACAAGTTCTTAGAAATATTTTCATGTGATATTTCACAAACTTCTATCGATTTCCCTTAATGACCTAACCTGGGGGAAATTAGCCTAAAATCTCTCTATGAGTAATGAAGCAAAAACAATCAATCAACGCATTTGAATCTCTAACAATCAAAATCACACCACTCAATAAATACAATACAACACAATATGCCTCCCATATAACCTAACTTGGGAGTTACATGTGATACTTTCCCAAATAACCCAACTTGGGAAGCTATTCTACATTTTACGCTTTCTTCCAGATGACCTAACTTGGAAGCTATCATACATTTTTTGCACTTGCTTTGAGATGACCTAACATTGGAAAACATCATTTATTTCATGTTTTTTCTAGATGACATAACTTGGAAGTTATCACATTGCGACAACACCCATAGAGTGAGGCCAAGATTTCCTTTCTTATACAACTCCTATATGGGTAAAATATTTGATCAAAATTATTTGGATCCAAAAATCACAAAATTTTATCTGAGTTCGTCTGCAGCGGCTAGATCTTGAGGATCTAGTTAGAGATGAGACAATAACACACTTTTCTCCGTACACTCTTCCTTTTGTGGAAGGATTCCCAAATTCTCCAGTCGATTATTCATATGCATGTATTCGTTTCGGGAACTGATCACTTCCTACCCCACCTCATTGTCACCATAATCATCAATCATCTAGCATTGCAATCATCACTTGCATTTAGTTCATTTCATCACGACATTATGTTCTCTTTCTACGTTACATGGATCAACACATTGATCCATGGTTTGGCATGCTACATGGTTCTTTTGGCATGCTTCTACTACCAAATTTGCATGTTTTACTACAACATGGGATTCTTAGGATTTCTCTCAGGTACACATCTCTATCTACTTTATGTTACTGAGCTTTCTGTTCACCAACATAAAGTGGGGGAAAGTGTAGTCACAAAATAGTGCACTTATTATTACATTTATAATGCCAAGTATATTGTTTTATATATGGATCTTGCGTAAGAAAATTATTCACTAATGATCCATCCCCTAGTCATGTCGTCAGTTACTCATTCATCATCGTCATTTGTCTAGCACATTAGTCAGTTTTTTACACAATTATGGTCATCTCTCAGGGAGTTTGAGGTGCCATTATTTGGTTGTTTTTCGTCTCTAGTCTTTGACTAGGGTACCTAGGGTAGTACTGGGGCACCCATTGGTGCCTCAGTCCTTATTTTAGGTGCCTTGGTCTTGGTAGCACTTGAGTCTAATTTAGAGTTTTGAGGTTGGTATTTATGGATTTCCTCCCATTTCTTTAGGTACTAGTCGACATGTTGGGTCATTAGTGTCAAAATTTGAGCAAGATATCCCTATATAAACATATCATACTTACTATCTTATGGGTGGACTATTCACTACATAGGAAGGGTTCTATTCACTATATTCCATCCACCATTTACATTTTTACATCTCGTTATTTCCCTTAACTCTACTTCATTGGCGCTAAGGCACCCTAGGCACACAATTGCACACACAAGCACGCAGAACTACGTTAGGTATAGAATGTAGTGCAACACTTAGTTAAAAGTCCACCATTGTAGTAGATAAGGTCAATCTAGCCCCTTCGTATGTATATTTATTTTTTAGGGATTTTATGCTTTGTATGGGGTTTTGTAGGTGAATATTCATTACATGTTTTCAATGTCATCTGTGAAGTTTCTGTGACACTCACATGAAAAAGATCGGGGATATTGTGAAGGTCTAGCGACACTACTAGATTTAGGTTATGAGCTATTTTGTAGACCAGAGTGCCCATACCACAGACCAAGGTGCCCATAGGCACCCCAGTATAGGAAAATCACCATCTGCTGCAACTTTTTGGGTTGTTCCGTCATACTGCCCTCTATCTACACATCATCTTGATCATTCGTGACACACGACAAAGCAAGTCATTTACAGGTTAGTACCATATCCCTTCTATTTCATTTATTCCATTTCATTTAAATATAAAAATAAAATACTTTAGAATCAGTATTTTAGTTTATATCGTTTATTGCATTTCTGTACCTGTTTAGATTAACTTAGAATATAGAGATACTAAATTCACTATTTTAGTTAATCAAACACCAACTTAATTTTTGAGTGAGAAATGACTGCTTTAATATACAGTGGGGAATTGTTAGATAAATGGGAATGTGGGATGTTAGTGGGGCTAAAGGTAATGTGTTTATTTGAAGATAAGTGTCGTACCGTGGCTTGTCACTATATAATGTTAATAATATTTTGAACTCGGTATTCTTCTAGGACATGGTGAAGGATATTTTTTATATAATGTGGATGTTATAAGGTAGTCCAAAATGGATATTTACGTTGGGTTTTTTCAAGTTTCTTAAGGATATCATATTGGGTATGGTTATGACACTGATCATTTTTCACCGAGTTGTGATAACATAATCAATGTTTTTGAATTTTATGGTGGTGACATAGTTGTTAGTGGGAAGAATACAACCAATGAGGCTAGAAAATTTCTATGTTTAGAAATGTCAGATCGATAGGTTAAATCTTTTCCAGGTTGTGTATTAGACTGATCGTGTTACGAAAAAGGTTACGATAGATCCCAAATTTTTTTATTGGGAATTTAGGAACATTATTTCCCTCAATCTCGATATCTCCATGATCAATTAAATTTTGTATATAGTATTTTAGTCTTAAAAATATATATTTTAAGTGGTCATTTATGCGATGGAAATTACAATACTCATTTTATCGATACCATGTAGGTTTGGGAAATGTCTTACCACTTGGTTTTATGATGGGGAACAAAATCATACTCACTTGTTCTAAGTGACAAGAGACAAAGGATAGAGATTCCCTTAAAGGTTTGTATTGTTGTTTCCAAAAATCTCATTTTGATGGTTCAACTAGTGATTTGATTTGGGGATGTGGTTAGATGGCTTGAGCATGTTTGGAATTGGTAACGCCATCCCTAACTACATTCCTTTTTTTTTTAGAAATGTTTGCCTCTCAAAGGGTTTGTACTCTTAGAGATGATCATAAGGGTAAAAATTGATGATTCCTGTACAGATAATGGATTTCTCTATATGTGTTCCCTTTTTAATGGTGTCTTCAAAGGAGTTGATATAATGCATTTATAGATGAAACAAAATTTCTGAAATTTACGTTAGTGACAGATATACAAGTGAGTTGTGTTTTAGGGAGGGTGCAATGGAAATGGCTTGCAAGTCCTTGTCATATTTAGAGAAAAGCTAAAAAGGTTTCATTATTTTTCTATTTGCTATTGCAAAGATCTTTCATAGTGTCTTCAGAGTCAACATTGAAGGAGAAATGTCACATAATATTTTCACATAGGCCTGGAAATTTTGTGACAAAGCCTTTTGGTAGGTTTAGAAACCATTCCAAAGATTTCCAACCTAAACTTCATGGAAAGATTCAAATCAAGTAGTTGTGAGTGTAGGATAATTCTTGAAAGGCCCTATAAATTTGTGTGATTTGCTCACATGGGTCACCCTTTCCTCTATACTTTTCAAACTTGGGTAAATCCAAGTATGGAGGGAAGGGAAACCATAACATGCCATGATCAAGAGGGTATGGGCATAACTCTTTGAATTTGTATCAATTATTTTGGATACATGTTTCATCTTTTATTCCTTAAAGGGTGTCCTACATGACTTTCTATTCTTAGGCACAAGGGGTGCCATGAATTGAAGATTGTGGGTGTGGATGAAAGTTCAGTATGGTGAGTTTAGGGACTCATTCAAACATTTTTAGATGGTTGGGTGAGGTTTTGGATGTTTCGAGAAAAAAAAAATGAATCAAGAGTAACTAATTGTGCACTTAATTTTTGGATTTGGTTATGGAATGTATGATGGCATAGGGAAGGTTGTGGTTTTTCCATGTGCGAAGTCTTAAAGATGTTTGTATTTTCACTAGTATATTTAGGAGGTGGTTAATTCATGGAAGGTGATGGTTAAGCATTTTTAATAATGCTATGTAATTTTTCGAGGTTGAAATATGAAGGAATTTTTCCCCCCAAGTTTACAAGTTTACGACGGATCTCATCATGATTTTGGTATATAAACTGATATATGCATGCATAGTCTAAGGATGTGAGTATTTCAAGGTTATTGTAGTTACTTTGACCAGCTAGGTCATCATCGTCATTGTGGGTTTTTAATAAGTCATCGACGCAAACAAATGGATTATCAAAAGAGTTTCCCCTTCATCATCTTATTTTAAATGAAGCCTAGTTTTGGATTCCATTATATTTCATTTTTTACTCTGGTTAATATTGTGTTTTAGTTTTTTTTTGTTATTGAGAGTTTTAATAGAACAAGAACAAATATAAATTCACATAGTACATAAATAATTAAGTGTACACTATAATGTCATGCAACATGTAGTGGAAATGGATGAGAGGGATCTTATCACTCCAAAAGATGTGCTTTCCTATATATTGCTAGACCGATATACAAGACCTCTCTATATATGCATCATTTTGATATACTTTTCAGTACATTGAAGAATCTCGCCCTCTTGATATATGCATCTGTACGTGAGAGAATCATTAATGTAAGTGAGAGAAGAATGGTAGGTGGAACCTAAGCACTGCATGAAAGCTCTTAGGAAATTATTATTTTGTAGTGCAAACATTATGTTTTAGGCGTATGTATGAGGTTGTTTGTAACACCTTACGTAGAGGATTTTTGTGTAAGAGATTCGAGGGATCTCTTATTTGTCTAATGTTATGGCTTGATTACTACATTATAAGAGATCATTTCCTATATATTATCATTGAAATATAGTGTGAAATACAACATCAAACAACATTATTATTTTTTTCTTGTGCAAATCTCAGACCAAACTCACATTTGGTATCAGAGCAATATATCCATGAAAGTCTTATGCAACTAGCTCTTTTTTGTTATTAGATTTTCTAGTTAGTAAACATTATTCTCTTTTGTGTCTCTTCCGCAAGCTTTTATGCAAAGGTCTAGATTCATTCTATGCATTCACATTTTTTATCAGATGTGTAACGATATTTTGATACTTGTGCATTGATATGCCTATGTTAGAACAAATATTATCATACCTTTCTTCTAAAATATTCTTATGTTGATTCTTGCATTATTGGGAAGTTCCGTAGCTTAATAAGGAATCTTAGTATTCCTAGTCATAGTTCTGACAACTTCTCCTGGCATGTGGCTATTACCATTCACATACATTAATGATTTTTTGATTTAAAGAACATAAAAGAAATCAATATAATGGCACCACCAGCACCTGAACCATCTCAGTCTTTCCACGACATCTACCAAGCCCTTGGCCCATTCAATCCAACATATACAACCAAAGACACCTCCAAAGGCTTCACCTCAATTCACCTCAGTCAATATTGCATTGGGATTTGTAATCAAAACAAACTCAAAACCACGAATCTTGTCCACCGTTTTAAATCAGCTTGCGCCAAGTTTATAATACAAGGTTTGAGTTTCTAAAAAGATTTGAATTACTATAATAAAACATAAGTAACATTTTTGTTAAATAGTCGTGTCATTCAGTTTTGTATTGTCTTAAAAAAAAAAAAAAAATTAAATGTGTAATGTGTTAACGTAAGTTGAGTCTAGATGTTAGTGTGGTTGTTTTCCCATATATATTTTTTTTACCTGCAAACTTCTGTGAAGTTTTCATTTGATTTATTGTCACATGTCAAGGTCATCGATTAACGTTGACAGTTTTTAATATGTTGTTTATGTTTAGAAATATGGTTATTTTAATTCTAGTTTTTTATTAATAGGTTGTGTTGTATGTTTAATGTGTTATTGCATAATTCATTATAGTATGTTCGAGTCATTAGTTTTTTTCATTATTGTCTTGTACTTCTTTTTTGTAAGTGTTTGAAAGTATGTCATAAAAATGTAATTATGCATCTTTAGTTAATAATCATAATTTGTGTTGAGTGTAGAAATTTATAGTCATTGTGCAAGTCAATATTATCAAAATTAAGTATTGTATTAATTTTTGTCTATCAAAATAGTTAAGTTGTGTAGTTGTTAAAATTAAAAAAATAAAATAAAATTTGGCTCACTTTTAATTGGATGCACTATCGGTAGAATCCAACGTCTAAGGCCAAATTGAGTGGGGACATTGAGCCTCATGGTCAAATCAAGTTGAGCTTGAAACATGGCACCAAAGGATGGAGGCACATGAGATTGGAGGTTGTGGGGCCGTATAGTAGCTATGGTGGAATTTTTGTGGTGTGAGTGTTTACTTCCAGTATGCTTCAAATTTAATTTCCTTGTTGATTTTTTTGATTTATGAATAAGTGTAAATTTCACATTGAGGGGAGAACATAATGCAATGTTCCATTTCCATCGTGACAATGTTTCCTATGGGTGTATGAGCAACAAACTTTCCTATATTATTCCCTGAAGTGAGATGTCTATGAGAGATGATGAGATAACTACACATCATGATGTGGTTGTTGATAACCCATTTGCAAAACCATCATTTGTGGTTTGTGGTAAAACACCACTTTTAATTGTTGGTAAACCATTTGCAAAACCATATCATCTTTTGGTTTTTAGTAATCCACTTGTAAAACCACCACTTCTGGTTTTTGGTTAGCCATATGTACAAGCATCGGTCATGTGAAAATCACCAAATCATGAGCATGTGTAGATACAAGATAGGTTTTCCCCATGTTATCACTAGGGGTAATGTTAGGAAATTATTATTTGTTAGTGAAAACATTGTATTTTAGGTGTGTATATGAGGTTGTTTGTAACAACTCACGTAGATGATTTTTTGTGAGAGATTCGAGGGATCTCTTAGTTGTTTATTGTTATGGCTTGACTGGACTACATTATAGGAAATCATAGCCTATATATTATCATTGGAATATAGTGTGAGATACAACATCAAAGAAAATAATTATTATTTTACTGTGCAAATCTCAGACCAAATTGACAAAATGGACTCAAATGATTAATGATTGAGGTGCAAGGGTAATGGGAGGAATGGAAGTGTATGTGCATCCTTATAACTCCCCCATAATTTATAGGGATGATGTCAAAACGTCATTGTTGAAGTTGTGTTAGGTGGTAGATTTAGTAGGTTAATCATCATGGATTTACTCGTAAGCATTACAATGAGAAATTATAGATACTAAACACCGTGAAGAAGCTTGTGCTTCATGGTTGTGCATAATAATAAAATGCAGGATTGGAAGTCTAACTATTACACAAAAAACCAAAACCATAATGCATAAAATAAAATAAGTTGTACCCAGAGCTTGCAGAGTGAATTTGTGTATTTTTACTTTATTTTTTATTTTACGATAAGAATATTGCACACACCAAATCAAAACATCAAATTGTGGATTGAAATTGAAGCTTAGACAAACAACAAAATGCAAGTTAGAGAAAGCAAAATATCTACAACACTAAAATGTTTTAGCAACAAAAAGGTTAACCAAAACTAAAGTAATGTAAACATGGGTATCATAGTTCAAGCTTGTTCTCTAGGTTGTTAATGGGAAACCTAGTAATTTTACGTAACATCTAAGTGCTCCTTGAGGGAATTTAATTATGTGAAAATTATTGGGACGACAGATATGGATTCAAAGACCAAGTAGCTAACCCCAGATCAACATCACCTTGAGAAGGCTCCAGATGGGGTTGGACTACTACAAGTTCAAATGGTAATCTTTGCGGGTGGTTTCCATCTGGAATGGTCATGGAAAAGATGCAATTGGACACTTGAGACAATCTAAACCAATAAGAAATGATGTGCACTTGGATGTGAAATAAATAGGTGGAAACGAGTAAAAAATATAAAACAACTATATAATGATTGAATGGGTTGACCTGTCTGGCTGGTAGTACCAGCTTGTCGTGCCATTATTGAACAACTAAGTTAGTTTTATTGGTTAACATAGTCAGCTGGGTGACAATAATTGGGACTGCAGGAGTGGATTGATAAAATAGCATGTACAGTCCAAAACAGATATCATGGAAGCGCATGCCACTATCAGGTTAAGGTATGATAATATCAAAAGGTCTTCGTTGTAGATGTGCGGCACTAGTATTGGTCATGCTTGAGAGTTGTAGGTCATTCATGATGGGTAATGGAGACTTGGTTTTGTTGTTTTTTTTGGAAGTAATACTTATGAGAAGGATTTGTATGGAGTTTTTTGTAAATGGAATTGTGAAGGTGGAGGACAAGGATGACGATCAATTGCATTGTGTTTGCCGAAACTTTGTTACTATTACATCGAGGTGATCGTAATCATCAATTAATAATTAACACATCAAGGAATTTTTGGATTAATGGTTACAAGTCACAAACCACAAACTTTTGTATTAGTGTCACAAAAAACTAAGTTCTTAACATTCTAACATTCTAGTGCTACACAAAATTATAATCATAATATGTAAATGAAATTTATTTTTTATTTTTATTTTTTCAAGAAACTACATTAATATAAAAATTAAACAAAACCAATCAAAATTTTAAACTTAATCTTAATTAACGGAAATAACAAAAATTAGTGGTTTGAGATTTGACCCAAGGTCTTGGTCCGATTATGCTGCGACGTAAGAGTTATTAATCTAGATGATATGTAAGCCCTAAAAACCAATTGTTAAAATGAAGCATTTGTATCAGAGCACTCAACACAATTCTAAGGGTAAGTGCATGGAAATGGTGGGCTAAAAGGGGGTCAAAAGTGGCCACTTTTTCCCGAAATCAACAAAAATTGAACTTCAACTAATAATTTGGCATACATATACTCAAATGTTCACATTATGATAAGAATAAGAATCATAGCGCTTGGAATCTAGTTTCTAAACTACTTATTTTTTTAAATGGTGGAGTATAAGAAGTTCAAATGTTGTGTGCACTCAAAATGTGTCTTTTTTTGTGTCAAAAAGATAACATAGTATTGTGTGTGTGCCCCCCTCCCCATTTTTTGAGTTTCGTAAACTATTTTATAAATCCCTTCACTAGAAAGTTAGCCTAGATGATATATGAAGTCCCACTAATTTTTCATATTTTTTGGATGAATATATAATTTTTTACTAATTTTCAAAGTGAACACATCCCAAAAAAGAAATATTTATTTGTAAACCACCTAATTTTGAGAAAAATAGTTGAAAATCAAAATATTCTAAGTGTGTGTGGAATGGAGTTTAGATCAAGCATTTTTTAAACAAAAACTTGGATGATAAAATAATGAATTATCTAAAAAAAATGATACATGTGTTGTAGCAAGAAAAGAAGGCAATAATAAGATAAATTAAGGATGAAAATCTTAAACTAATTAGATTTTAGAAAGAAATACATCACCACAAATGTAAAATAGAGCTTGACGTTGTAGTCATATTTTTTTGCAATATTTTCTTATAGAACATGAGAAATTGGGGTGTACACTTGAGATTGTTATGTTTTTCACCAAAACACACATTTATTCACGGATTACACATTTCAAATTTTAGGCTTAGATATCCAAGCCTAAGAAAACAAAACGCACTCATGTTGTAACACGCTCATGTTTTGTTAAATTCTTAGTGGAAATTTCAAATTTACACAATAAAAAATGTGCTCATGTTATACGCATCATAACGTGAGCACGTTATAATTAGGAAATTCCAATCCATAACATGAGCATGTTATAACACACTCATTTCATTGCATAGTTATAATATAATGTGACTGAACCATAAGTCACTCACGTTATGTGAAAAATGGCTAAAAAAGGATTTTGGCCGCTTCTTGGTCCCCCATCTCCATGCACATGCATCTAAGAAAAACAATTTTAAAAAATAAAAAATCTACGTTTGTAATTTTAGGATTACAATAGAATTTTGTAACTTCATTTTTTACAATTTTTCTAATTTAATGAAAAATCAAGAAAGAAACTTTGTGGAATTTTCCAAAAAAGTAAGAAAATTGGAAATTTTCTTAAATTTTAATGTTATAGAGTGATTTAAACAAAATCACTAAAAATTGAATAATTTTTTTAATTTTTCCCCAAATTCTATAATATTTTATTTATAAATATATCAGATCATTTTATAGATTCTTTAAAAAATACTAAAAAATAATGAATATTTTATGACTATATGCAAATTTTACCAAATTTGGACAAGTTCTTGAAAAATTTTGATAACTTGAAGAATGCATATCAAAATACGCTGAAATTTTAGGAGAAAATAAAAAATATTAGAGACAAACTTGTATAAAATTTCATGGAAAATTCACAATTTATCAAAATATTTTCATGTAATATAGAACATGTCACTCAACAAACTACTCAAAACATGTCCAAGGAAATGATGCTCCTATGCAAGTCTTCAAACAAAGAGAAAAACTACAAAAAAACTCACAAATGGACTACTACAACACCTTTTTTGTTAGAATCATGAAAATACACACATAAATAGTTATCTCTGATAATTGTAATGAGACTCCATCAACATACGAAAAACCTACAAATACACATAGTGAACAGAATAAAATATAAAATCGATAAACATTAATGGTGATTTAACAAATATTAAAATATTATGTTAAATTCTAATTTCAAAATGACTACAATAAGATACAAATATTAATCCTTTTAAATATGTAACTATGCAAACAAATGAAAGTGATATGGCACTTATCTTATTTTCACTTGTCTTGAAGTATATCCGAACTGGAACAACTAATGAAAAGGTTGGGAAGAGTAATAGAAATGCTTGATATGAATTTTGGAACTTATAGAATAACCCAAATAGGGGCGAGGGTGCTTGGGCACTCGAGACCTTCTATAGGAACTTCTGACTACATAGAGGGTCGAAACTTGATTTTTCTAGTTCCACTAGGGTTTTGTTATCCTTCACTCTTGATTGCGTGTAGGTCGCTGGAAGATGTCTGAGTTCTCTGGTAACCCGCAAAATAGATAATATCCAGGAAAACCCCCAAAATACATCAACTCCTAAAAAGTAAAGATGTAAATGGGGAGTCAGACTGACCTCAACGGTTACCCAACAGAGTGAACTTATGACTGAGCACTGCACTACGTCTTAGACTCTATGTAGTTCTATGTGCTTATGTGTGCAATAGTGCTCCTAGGTTGCCCTCACACCGGTGACACCAAGATAGTGGGTTATAGCTAGGTAGAATGCAAATGTGTGGGATGGAATTATGAAACTTTCCTTTCCTATGCAGTGTATGTAAAGTAATAAGCCCAAAAATGCATTCCCTTTGATAGTATGTAGATATATAGCTCTTGATAAAATTATTTGCCCTTATAATGGTATGTATGTTGTGTTTATATAGGGATCTCTTGCTTGAATTTTTACGTTAGTGATAGGTAATGCCGACTAGGACCTCGGGAAAGGAATAATTAAACTAAAGAATGATGACCTCAAATGTCAAAAATGTGAACAAGAACAAAGAGGACATGAGTGTCTAGGTTGGATAGGAGGGCATGGGCACTGATTTCCTAAGACAACTGACAAAAAATGTGAGAAGACTAACAAATATGGATCCCTATGAAATGACCATAACTGGGTGTAGAAGTCACATATATGAGAGATAAAACAATAGAAAAAACAAAGCAAGTAAATGGACTAGACAGTGTGTCGCCAGTGAATACTTTTCTTACACAATACCCATATATAAAACAACATACTTGGTAGTATAGTAAAGTATTAGTATGTGCATGATTTTGTGTCTAAATTTCCCCCCTTATGTTATTGGAATGAAATTCAAGTAGTGTAAAGGAAGTAAGGAACATACCTATGATAACTCTGGAGAAGCCATGTTGCAAAAGTATGCACATTATAAGAACATATAACATGGTGAACCATGGATCAACGTGTCGATCCATGTGGTGTAAATTGATATAGTGAACCGTTGTAAAGGATCACTTGGGTGAAATTGATGATTTTATTCAGAGAATTTGGAGATTTTAATTGTTGTTAATGGCAATTTGAACGGGGGAGGGAGTGATCAATTCCCAACCTAATTTTTAATTTTTAAAAAACTGAAGGATTTGGGCATCTTGTCGCTAGATGGAGATTGCTAGGAGAGAGGTGTGGTTTTACTCTATAACTATAACTACATTCTCAAAAGGCCCAACCATTGCAGAAGGCTCCAAATTTTGTTCCATTTCGATCCGTGATTGAATAACCATCATAGGAGCAATATAGGAAAGGTAATGACATATCATTTCCCCTAGTCCATGGGTTCCACGGTTTGTAAAATTCTATATGGATTCCATGTTAGGTCATATAGAAGCGATGTTTAAATAATTTCCCATGTTAGGTCATCTTGTAAGGATAGTAAAACAATGTATCTCCCAAGTTAGGTCATCTGGGAGACATACCGAAGTGATGTTAATGTTGTAACGATCGATTGGCTTGATTTAAATATTGAATGTTTGTATTGAAGTTGAATATATGTGATAGATTACTCATGATGATATTTTTCACGTTTTTCCCCTGGATTAGGTTAGTAGGGGGAATAGTTAGTAAGTAGTGGAGAATGTCATGTGTTGTATAAGAAAATTTTTGGTAGCGATGTGTTTTGAGTGTGTAGCGATTGCATAGTAGCCTAAGGGGGATAGTAGGGTGATCCTAATTGTATGGCCCCCCTTTTGGCGAAAGGGAGAGTGGTAAAAAGAATGAATGGTGAGCCAAAAGTAGATGTGAAATGATGTAATAGTGAGCAAATTGAAGTATAGTAGATGTCACAAAAGTATGTGTTTATTGAGTTAAAAATGTGCCATATTGGAATATAGCATTGTGGAATGTGTGTAATACAATGGTAAGAGGAATTATGAACTACATGAGGTAGATGGGGAAGAAAAAAAAGTAGCGAAGCTCAAGATATGAGAAAAACCATGTAGCGTGTATTAGCTAGAAAATGAGCATGAATGGTAACTATAATAAATTAGCAGTTGAGAAAAGTGTTATATATAGTAATGACTTTATTTGAACCTTAATTGATTGAGAATTTGAGTTCTGATCTTGTGAAGATGCCGTAGATTAGATTAGAAAGATTTAATAGATTCAAGATGGTGGTAGAGACCATGGTAGCATGGACAACATATGAGTTGGTAAGTGTTGTTATTTTCAAAAATATTAATGGAATTTGCTCGATTCTGTCAATTTTTGCAAAATCTGAGTATTTAAATTTTTGGGCATTTCTGACCTGGGTAAGAGCGGCCAAGGTTTTAATGTCCTTCGGGATGCTAGCACCTAGTTCCAGGTACTGGTGACCTACTCCTAGGCACCCGCATCTTGCTCTTAGTCGTTGGCATCCCTAGAGGTTATTTTGACCTGAAAATGTAATATATATGAAATTTGATGCCTTTGAGTAGTATTATTTGTTCTATTTGCATGTATATGAGGTACTAATGTCACAATTTTGGTTTTTTTTTGTTGTGCAGAGGAATATTCAGTCGAGGGAGTTAAGTGGAGGTTGACACTTGAGTATATTGTTGAATTTAGGTTTATCAGACGCTGAGTGGGATATATTAGACCATTCCAACCTTCAGTAACTAGCGAGATTTGGGGAGGTACTGCATAATATGTCGATGATCACTACATTATGTGAGAGGTGATGTGTAGACAATTGTACTTTTTAGTTTCCTAATGAGGAGATGACTGTGACACTAGAGGATTTATATCACATATTACGACTACCAGTTTTGGGTGAGAGATTATAGGTGTTGTTCCTAAAGGATGCTCAGAGGCATATGAGAGAAGTTGTGTGGTACTTTATAGGGACATGGGTACAGATAGAGACCCACATTATCTTATATGCCATACTGAGATTAGGTTTTCTGTTGTTACAAAAATTCATTGCAACAGTTGTTGCTTCATTAGTGGTTTTGGAAGGTGGTGGTGTGGGCATCTTATATAAGATGCATGATATTTGTCAACATATATAGGAGGATGGGATTAGATTTTCATGGGTTCGATGTGTACTAGCACATTTTTATTGAGATCTATATAGGTTCACGTAGGAGGACCATGGGGGTCGACTTAGAGCCACCAAATTGTTACATGTATGGCCCTATGAGCACATTACAATATTGATGTTGCTTAGTGGGCCACAAGCTGATTGGGTGAGGCCCAAGATATTTACATTGAGGTGGAAACAAAAGTATAGTAAGAGACTAGATACTACTACATATAGAGTTATGATTGATCGTATGGTTCCAAGGGCCATTATATAGAGGCCATATTTATCCTAAAGATGGTGACCATAGGATGGAGTAGATGTACGATATATCTTGCATACTATGTGGCTAAAGGATCAGTTTCTGGGGGTAGTCAAGCTATTCTAGGAAGATCATGTGTCATAACAGTTAAAGATGGCTCAAGATGTGCCCCCAGAGCCATATGTATTAGTGTGAGTGACAAGAGTGTCGAGGAGGTTAGGAGTGAGACTGAGACATACATGAGAACAACTAGTTCCCTCAGGTACAAATGAGATAGATTCGACCATAGAGTTTATACACGTGGACGATGCAGGATGTACTAAGGCCTATAGTGCATTGTGGGAATCACACCAATGGGCGTTATTATTTGTAGTTATTGTGGATGCAACAAGAATAATTCTATTTAGAGGATTAGAGGGGAAAGGACCTAACCTCGATGATGATAGTATAACAGCAGTGATAGTGGAGCATGAATATTTTATTGTTGATATTTTTGTATCATCACTTAGTTGTTTTATTTTCTCTATCATGTGTAGTAATTGTTATCACCGAATCACAGCACCCTTATGTTTACACAAGTCCATATGCTTGAGCTCACAATGTGATTGGATAACATGGGTACTATCTCCAAGTTGTGGGACTTGCTACTTGAGATAGACCTCCAGAGAGAGTTGATTTTTGCTCCTCAACTACCTACCACAATCTACTCTAATGCAGGAAAAACTAACTGTCCTAATCTAACTTTTCCAAGGGACCAAGGAGAGAGTGTGTATAAAATGAAATCCTACACTACAACAGTGATACACCAAAAAATGAGGGTGTGAGAGTAGTCATCCAATGTGTGAAAAATAGAAGTAAAGTGCATACTAGAAGGGGTGATAAGAGTTCTCCATAATCTAAAAATGCATTCACAACAATATTTCATACATGCACAATAATAATGGATCCTTGCAATAGCATAAAGATATACACAATACACTTGTAATCAAGGGTGAAGGGGCAAGAAGAATGCAAGAAAACTTAGCAGGGGAAGATGCATCCACAAACTTATATTTTATTGCTTCATGATATGCACAGTTCAATTTGTTACAAGATAAGGGCCTGGATCACCATGCAAGGAGTCCACCACAAGGGCCTACAACACATTGGCTTCACAAAGATATTTTTATAGAGCTTTTCTACAAAAAAAACTAACTCCTTTTACAATGAGCCTAACACTCCAATTTATAGAAAAAGAGAAGAGAGAGAGAAGGGAAAAATGGAAATCCTAAAATATGTCCCTCAACCACCTGTAAGAGGCATTAAATGGAGTGAAATGATTTTATTTTACTTGTAAAAGTCTCCCCATACTATCAAAGTGTTACAGCAGAGAAAGAATGATGACCATGCCTCTTAATTGCACTCCCAACTACCAAATAAAACAATGTCATGAACCCGGCCATGTTTTATAAAAACACCCCATAAATTTCTCATCAAATCTAGAATTTATTAATTTATGTGCATTGGGATTGAAGCCGTGATTCCAACGGTACCAATTTTGTGTGATTTTGTCAAAAATTGCAAACTTTATGGCCTTCTGAGTGCAAGTAGCTATTTGAGGTCTACCAGGCGTTTTCTGTCATTTGACGGGAATGAGCATTAACTGACTGGAGCTGAATATGTTTTGATAGGAAATAAGAGATAAAATATGTGGAATAATCCCTTATAGAATCGCAATAGTAGAAACTAATATGTAGAAAATATTACAGATCTCAAATAAAAGTGCAGAATAAATAACATAACACAGAGAGACACTATTTAACGTGGTTCACCCAATTTGGGCTACGTCCACCAAGAATCACTTACTTAGATTTTATTACAAGCCACCACTCTCTCAATACAATACCCAGATCTGTTTGGTGCTATGCTCAACAAACTCTACAAAATTCATGCCCAAATTCAAAGCACATCTGCAATGTATTTCATTTTCTCTATCATATGCATAAAACCATATAAATAGACAAATGCTTAAGTAGTTTTACAAAACCGTGGGTATCAAAACAATGGGAAAAAAACAAAACCATCCCATAAACATATGGGTAGCCGAAGAGGCGGTTTTACAAAACAATGGGTACTGAAAAAACCACGGGCCCACAAAACAACCCATAACAGTTACCCATTACCCATGGGTTAATAAACCACCCATGAAAATTTTCTTCGGGGGATTCGCCCCCGAACCCCCTTGACCCACTCACAAGCGAGCAGGACCGCCATAAAAATACCCAAGTGTAACACATATAAGGTATACCAAAATCTAACATGAAAACAGGCTCCACAAACATAACAATCTCCCACTTGGAGACTGATTTCCACTGAGCAAGCTTCTCAACCCTTCACTGTCATCCTTGAAGGCCAACCAAAGCTGAGCATAGCTTTAGTTTATCCCTTGTGACCACCTTGGTCATCATGTTTGTAGGATGTCTGACTGGTATGAATCTTCTCTAACTTCAACTTATCTTCTTCCAAAGTTGTCCTGATGAAGTGATATCTCAACTGTATATGCTTCATCCTGGAGTGGAAAGCAGAGTTCTTAGCTAGGTGTATAACACTCTGACTATCACTATGCAGCTTACATTCCTTCTGCTTATGCCCCAACTCCTCAAGCAATTGTTGTAACCAAATCATCTCTTTGCTTGCCTCTGTGGCAGCAACATACTCAGCCTCCGTGGTTGATAAAGCCACAAGCTTCTGTAGTCATGAAATCCAGCTCACTGCTGTCCCACCTACAGTGTAAATATAACCTGTCGTGCTCCTCCTGCTGTCAACATCTCCAGCCATGTCTGAATCTACATAACCATGTAAAGTGGTGTCTGATCCACTGTAGCACAAAATTGTCCCCATAGTCCCTCTCAAATACCAAAGGATCCACTTTACTGCTTGCCAATGCTCTTTACCTGGATCACTCATAAATCTACTCACAGCTCCCACTACATGGGCAATATCAGGCCTAGTGCACACCATAGCATACATCAAACTACCAACTGCTGATGAGTAAGGTACCTTAGACATCTGGTTTCTTTCCTGCTCTGTCTTGGGACACTGCTCCTTTGATAACTTAAAATGGCCTGCCAAAGGAGTCCCAACTAGTTTAGCATCCTGCATGTTAAACCTATCCAATACCTTCTTAATGTACTCTTCCTGAGATAAAGTTAGCTTCTGTTCCTTCCTATCCCGAGTTATCCTCATACCAAGGATTTGTCTGGCTGCCCCCAAATCCTTCATATCAAAGGATTCACTTAGCTATTTCTTGAGTACTTTTATTTCCTACATGTTTTTACCTGCAACCAACATGTCATCAACATACAAACACAAGATAATATAACTTCCATCCTCAAATTTCTTTGTATACACACAATGGTCAGAATGACATCTAATATAACCTTGCTCCATCATAAAGCTATCAAACTTCTTATACCATTGACATGGAGCTTGTTTCAGGCCATACAAGCTCTTCTTCAGTTTGCACACCATCTCCTCTTTACCTTTGACTTCATATCCTTCTGGCTGCTGCATATATAGCTCCTCCAAATCACCATGGAGAAATGCAGTCTTTACATCTAACTGTTCTAAGTGCAAGTCTTCTACTGCCACTATTCCAAGAACACTTCTGATAGAAGTCATTTTTACTACAGGAGAAAAAATCTCATCAAAATCTATACCTTATTTCTATGTAAACCCCTTGACCACCAACTGGGCCTTATATTTTTTCTTTCCTCCTTCTTCATCTTTAACTATGTACACCCACTTGTTCTGCAATGCTCTTTTGCCTTCTGGTAGCTTCACCAAATCCCAAGTCTGGTTCTCCATGAGAGACTTATGCTCCTCATCCATGGCTTGCTCCCACTTCTTACTGGCATCTACCTACATTGCTTCATCAAAGCTCTCTGGCTCTCCACTATCAGTGAGTAATAAATAATAAAGAGAAGGAGAAAAACGTTCAGGTTCTTTTCTTACCCTAGAAGACCTCCTCACTGTAGGAGTTTAGGGTTCCTGTTGAGTAGGTTCCTGAACTGATTCATGGGTCACTTTCCCATCCGAGAAGATCCTCTACCACTGCATATTCTTTCTTGGATTCTTCCCTGTTTTCCTACAACTGTTGCTTATACATGACTTTCTCATTAAAGACCACATCCCTAGACCAAATGATTTTCTTGTCTTTAATACTCCAACATTTAAATCCAAAGTCATCACCACCATAACCAATAAAAGTGCATTTTTCTGATTTAGCCTCTAGCTTGGTCCTATCATCCTTGTCAATATGAACAAACACCTCACATCCAAAGACTATAAGAAATGAGTAATCGACTTTCTTACCGTACCAAGCCTCCTCAGGTATGCCTCCATCCAAGGCACTTGAGGGTCCTCTGTTTATCAAGTACACAGCTGTGCTCACCGCTTCTGCCCAAAAATAAAGAGGCAATCCTGCATGTATCCTCATGCTCCTAGCACGTTCCATTATTGTTTTGTTCATCCTTTCTGACACCCCATTCTGTTGTGGGGTTCCTGGAACCATCTTTTGCCTACAGATTCCATTCTTAGAACAATAATCATCAAATTCATTGTCTGCAATACTCCCCTCCATTATCTGACGTGAGACATTTTAACTTAAGGCCTGTTTCATTCTCTACCAAGGCTTTCCATTTAACAAAAGTATCAAATACATCAGATTTGTTTCTAATACAATAAACCCAAACTTTCCTTGTTGCATCATCAATAAAAGTAACATAATAACTTGAACCCCCAAGAGATGATACCTGAGCTGGCCCCCACACATCAGAATGTACCAGCTCTAACTTACTCTCTTTCTTCGTAGGTCCAACCTTGAGAAACCTTACTCGCTTCTGTTTCCCATATATGCAGTTCTCACATAAATCCAAACCTATTTCTGTATATCCAGGAAAATTCTTCTTTATGATGTCCATGCCCTTATGGCTCATATGACCGAGCCTATAGTGCCATAATGTTGTATCTACATCTGAAGCCACAAGATTACAATCATTAGTACTATTAGTGGATAAATACAAGGTTCCAACCTTCTTACCTCTTACCACCACAAGAGCACCCTTGGTAACCTTCCAAGAGTCAGCTATAAATATCACAGTACAACCATCACTTCCCAATTTCCCCGACGATATCAAATTTCTCCTTAATGTAGGCACATGTCTGACATCCTTCAATAGCCATGTATTCCCATTCTGCATCTTAACCTAAACAAAACCTTTTCCAACTATACTGCAAGGCTCATCATCACCAAGAAAAACATGCCCAAAATCCCCTTGAACATAATCAACAAAATAATGTCCTATGTGGAGTAGCATGAAAAGAAGCCCCTGAATCTAAAACCCAAGATTCATTAATATTATGCAAAGAAAGAATCAAAGCATCCTGGCATACATTACCCGATGCCACATTTTCCTCCTTGTTTTCTTCTTGTTGTTTCTTCTTGTCTTGAAGCTCCCAACAGTCCTTCTTTGCATGCCCAAACTTTCCACAGTTCCAACATACAATCTTGCTCTTGGATTTTGACCTTGCCCGATCTTTCGATTTTCCACGGTTTCCTCTATTCTTCTGTCTCCCTCTAGTTTCCACTGTCAAAGCATTCCTTGGAGATTTTTCTTTGCATTTCCTCATTTAGAATCACCCCTACAACATCCTTAAAACTTCAACTTCGAGTTAGTTGGAACCGAGTTGCTTACTGCCATTACTAGGCTATTCCAACTTTCAGGTAAAGAGCACAAAATTAATAAAGCCCTAACTTCTTCATCAAATTCTATTGTAACCGAAGCTAGCATATTCACAACTGTATTGAAATCATTTAAATGATCTGCTACTGAACTATTCTTAGACATCTTCATATTAAACAACTTTTTCATTAAAAATATCTTGTTAGAGGCAGAGGGTTTTTCATACAACTTCCCTAATGCATCCATCAGTTCTTTTGTAGTCTTTTCCTTTGAAACATTAAATAATACCGAAGATGCAAGACACAGCCAGATCATTCCAAGTTCCTTCTGATCCAACAAATCCCATTCCGCATCTGTCATACTCGAGGGTTTGTTCACCTTCTCAGACAGCGGAGTATAAAGATCCTTCTGATAAAGGTAATCTTCCATCTGCATCTTCCAAAGACTGAAATTCTGCCCGTTGAATTTATCAACCCTAGATCTTCTATCATCTGCCATAGCTCCAACTCAAGATAAAAATTTCCCTACAATTCAACACTTTAGCAAACCAAAACCAAGCTCTGATACCAATTGATAGGAAAATAAGAGATAAAATATGCGGAATAATCCCTTACATAGAATCGTAACAGTAGAAACTAATATGTAGAAAATATTACAGATCTCAAATAAAAGTGCAGAATAAATAACACAACACAGAGAGACAATATTTAATGTGGTTCACCCAATTTGGGCTACGTCCACCAAGAATCACTTGCTCAAATTTTATTACAAGCCTCCACTCTCTCAATACAATACCCAGATCCATTTGGAGCTATGCTCAATAAACTCTACAGAATTCACACTCGAATTCAAAGCACATATGTAATACATTTTCTCGTATCTCTATCATATGCATAAGACCATATAAATAGACAATTGCTTAAGCAGTTTGATACAAAACCGTGGGTATCAAAACCATGGGCAATCCCAAAACCTATGGGTGGGTATCAAAACAATGGGTACCGAAAAAACCATGGGCCCAAAAACAGCCCATAACGGTTACCCATTACCCATGGGTTAATAAACCACCCATGAAAATTTGCTTCAGGGGCTTCACCCCCCCGAACCCCCTTGACCCGCTCACCGGCGAGCGGGACCGCCATAAAAATACCCGAGTGTAACACATAGAAGGTGTACCACACTCTAACATGAAAACAGGCTCCACAAACATAACATAGCCGATTGCCAGAAGTTGATCTTGAACGATACAATCTATCTCATCAATATTGGCATGGAATTCGTCTCTTTTGAAGATCAACAACAAACCCACAATTTTAGAGAAAATCGTTATCTGCATTGCCATAATTATGCCGCCGGAAAAGATCCTGCCGGGAATTTGACATTGTCCAGTTGGGCTCTCTTCATAGAGAACAGAGGTAAGATGTCACCTTATTCATGTTTAATGGCATTCTAGATATGGGTCATATGAACACAAAGATCCCAAGGATATGCACACATACTATGTATGCAGGATGAATACAACCTTCTGTGCAAAATCCAAATGAGGGTTTCTGAAAGAAATAGAAATATATTGATGAGCTAGAATGAGATAAAATGAACAAATGGTTTCTAAAGTGAAAACGGAAAGACACTATTAAGCAGAGAAATGATGAAATAGACGTGTAATTATAAGTATTAAAATTGTTCATTATATGTCTTCAATGTGGGGAGAATTTCAAGTGGTTTTCCGTCATATGAAAAAGGATTGAGGAGATTACTATTAAGCCAACTCATATGTTGCACTAAGGTATACTATAAGTAATTGATGCAAAGACCAACTCAGATGTACACTGATGTTAGAATAGAGTATTTAGGGTATCCACTCCTGTAGAGACTATAGATCAACGGTCTAGGATCAATTATATCTGAAAACATGATGGTTTTTAGGTGTTCATGATTATACCATGTTGAATTCCCGAAATTGAAAATGGATTGTTTGTTCTTGCTATGGTTTGATATTTCAAATGGATCTAAGAAAGCCTATTTGATAATAATTGCATGGTGGTATGAGCTTATTGGTGAAGTTAAACTATAAGAAAGCCTTTAGCATGATGGTCATATGCAGTAATTTTAAACGAGTTCCCTAAGATGGACACCTTCACGTGAGTCTACTCTCTCTCTGCTTTTTATGCCAAGTTGGTTTAATTACCAATCCCCTCACAGTGCTCATTTAGATCAGATATGGTTAAAGTTAGAATTACATGGGAATGGAGTTCGTTGGATGATCGCTTATGAGATCATGGATGCATGGTTGTTTAGTTTAAAAATTATTGATACTAGCAATCGCATGTATGTTAGGATGCAATGTGAATGCTGAATGTTTTCATGTTATTTGACTTATAGGTGATTCTTTCAGTCAACCCTAGCCTTTAGTTGATGTAAAACCCTAAGGGCTAGTGATGCAAGATCTTTGTGGCTAGTTTAGAGAAGTATAGTTGAAGACATTATGATGATAAAGAGATGTATGTCTACATGTGTCATGGTGTTGTGGGAAATTCGTACATATACATTGTACAAAGATCTGAATTTTTCACGATATGAGGTTTTTCGAAGTAAAACAGGGTCAAGAACAATGTTAGACCTCCGTAGCTCGGATTTGCAGATTTTGATGCTCACCTTATAATATTTGAGCTTTGCATGGGAGCTGAATGTCTTTTCAAGGATGTTTATATGGCCAATTTTATGAATGGACCCTCTTAAACCAAGCTTGTTATATAGGTACATCTTCATCTACACTGTCTAGTTGATACAAATGAATTGGTTAAGACTTAGGTAAACATCTCATATATGTGTCTGTAACCCTATGGTATTAATCTTCCCCAAAGTGGTTTTGAGTAGATTTCTGAGATAAGCGGTACCAATGATTATTCTTACGGAAACAAGTGATGATTGCCTCATTATCCATTGTTAACATGCATGAGTCCAAGTGATACCCATTGGTATTGCAACTAAGCTCTGATGATATTATAAATTGTGGATGAGTGATGTTGATCAAACAGGATAGTTGTCTGATGACGGTCGTCTTAGTGACAAGATTGTAGATTAAACCTAATCTCGAATTGTATGTACTTTAAATCACAAGGTATATGTGTGTAATACACGATTTACGCGATTAGATGGTTCCAAATATTTTTATGGTCATGGTGATCATTTTAATTGAAGTATGCTTCATTTAGGTTGAAGTCAAAGGGTTCTAACCATCACCTTAGCAATTGGAAGCAGTAAGTGGTGAAATGAAGATTTTTACCAGGACCTACAAGACGAGTTAACTAGAGGTTAGCATTTATGTGGAACATAAAAGTGTGAATATATATACATTTATATAATTTTTGTTACGTTATTAGCAATTTTATTATATGGACCATACAATATAACGGGCTCACAATTTTAGAAATACAATAAGAGTGAAACATCAAAGGCTATAAGGATGACAAAAAAGTTACCTACCAAAGATTGAGGGCGAAGAAGTTAGTCCCATTGAAATGGATGTGGGTGATAAGCTTTAAATTACTTCAAATGTTGCCAAAGGATGAATTTTGTATTCAGATTAAAGTAGTCCATTTATAAGAGTCTTTATAATGGTAACACCTAAAGATGCTTAGACTGTCAATGGACTTACGTGGAACACTATATTTATAAGCAGCTTGACTATGCAGTCTTGATGAGTACTGATCTATGTTGTGAAATTTGATGGACCAGGTTGTTGAATGATGAGGGCCTATGAGGATACTAGATGAATATCAAGCATTACAAACATGGGAGGATGTTGATATCTCATGTTATAAACCTACACCTAGTAGCACGCTTGTGTGCATGATAGAGAAACATATTTCTATTTATAGTGAGGGCCAATTGGACATGGCCTTGTAATTCTAATTTGTATAAGATAATTTTCATGAAAACAGGGTTGGACTTGTAGAATTCAGGTTAGTACATGAATGTTCCATTAATGCGATAATAAATTATTGGTAAATGATAATTGTCAAGGTATGGTATGATGCACCCACCAATTATGCATTTTATGTTGATGTGAAGGACAAGAGAATTAAGTGTTGCATGAATAAAAATCTGTCTAGTACATGTTGAGGCTTGGCTCAACATGCGAGAAATTTCGTGGATCCTAATGATAGAGAGATCGTGAAATGACCTTTATTGGATGAATGGAAAATTGACAGAGTTGGTTAGGCCGGCATTATGCATGGCCAAGAATGATAAATTAATAGATGATGCATGGGATGAGAAATTTTTAAAGTGATTGAGGTGATATTCATAATGGAAACCAACTTCCTATTTGTAATTTCGATATGATGGAAAGATGTACAAGAAATTCATGAATTTATGTGCTTTTGTGCAGCTTGTAGTGAAAAAGTAAGAAGTGACCAGATTAGGTGAAGATTTAGCAATTAAAACATGTTTTAGATCAATGAACCTTATAGAATAAAAGTGTAAATGATTCACATTGTATACATTGAAACTTGAAATCACTCCTTACTTGAAAGCAGGAATTTAAGCTTTCATGAGTGAAGAAATTAACTCCTATTTGAGACTAGATAATAGGCTGAATTAGAATCCGACCATGCATACAAGAAGTTGGATAGGTAAAATTGTAAGACCTAGAATTGGTTGTATCTCTTCAAATTGAAAGCTAAAACATCAGATGATATTGCTTCTAGGACCATGGCCAAGCATGAAGCGTATTTCATATTCAAAATAATCTTCCATTTTAGGGGAATTGCTAATCCCTCCAAGATTCTTGATGTACCATTTACAACATGCTTCATCGAATAAACTATGATGGAAGGTTAGTGCTCAATAATCAGTCGAAATAACTCTTACTTGTCCCTAGGCAGGTTGGTGCTTTGGAACGTAGACAGTTGCCCGTGCCTTGCAAGTGCTGTTATTTTGAACATCCGTAGTCGCATGATGAAATAAGTTGTTTCATGTTCTACATTTGAATTCTTCCCCTTGGCTTCAAAAATAGGATTTGCCACTGCAATCTTGTTATCTTCAATGTTGAATCTTCATAATAGGATTTTCATTTCATATGTGATATTTGACTTTAGTGTTGAAACTAGCAATGGACAAGTGGTTTCAATGAAGTGAGAAATATACACTTGTGAAGATGATTTGCAGATTTATAATATTTAAAAGGAGATGTTGAGATGTTCCACCCAGATCTCAATCCACGTTTTGGGGGATCAATGGGAATGTGAGAAGAAGAAGTGGAAAGATGAAGATGCTAATGATAACACTAGATGTAGATGTAGAAGAAAGGGCGAGGTGGTATACTAGTAGGAAATAGATGAATATCAACATGAATATCATCTAGAGAGATGAAGAAGAGCCAAATAGGTGGAGAAGAACATGGAATATTGACATAAATACTAGTAGTAGAATAAGAAGAAACCATAAGAGGTGAGCTAGTAGGACATGGAAGAATCATCATGAATGCATTCAGAAGCAACTTGTCTCAGAAGTTCATCATGAAAGTAGGAGTGGAAAATTCACATTCAACAGTCTTAAGAGAAGTAGACATCATCACTAACATGTTTATGCTTGGAAATATAATCAGCATCAGAAAAAGTATCAAATTAAAGCAATTCACATCAACTAGATGTCATCGACATATAGAGAATTAAGAAAAGAAATATCATGAGTTATATCTTTGTACAATCAGTAGAAATATTTTCAGAAATAGAAGAAATATGAGATACAACTTTACATTCATCCTCACTAGTATGAGAAAGAACATCATGCACATGTACATTTTCATCATGATTTTTTTCTACATTATCACAATCAAGACCAAACATATAATTGATAATAGCATCATCAAGAGTTTTAGCAGAAGTAGAAGGAGGCGGAGAAGAATGAGTGTAGATGTAAGAGAAAGGAAAACATGGAGTGAAATTTATAGGATATGAAACGATGGCACAACTAGATTTATTAAAATAATTAGGAATATAACTTTCATTAGCCAGAAGTTGTCTTTGAATGTCAACATCAAGTTGAGGATTTTTATAAAGAGTCTTAAGTTTAGCCATAACAACATCATCAAGGATAGGATTCACACTAACATGATGCATATCTTTCCTAGGAGAAGGAGATCTAATTTTAGCCACTAGGGTTTAGTGGATCCTAGGGAAATGATTTCTAAAAAACGGGTTCACCAAATGATTTAACAAATATTAAAATATTATGTTAAATTCTAATTTCAAAATGACTACAATGATATACAATAAGATACAAATGCTAAGCCTTTTAAATATGTAACTATGTAAGAAAATGAAAGAGATAGGGCACTTATTTGATTTTTTCTTGTTCCGAAGTATACCCGAACTGGAAAAACTAAAGAAAGGCTGGGAAAGTACAGGAAATGCTCGATATGAATTCTAAAACTAGTAAAATAACCCGTGCATGGGTGCACCTGGAGTAGGGGTAAGGGCGTCATGGGTAACCGGATACCTTATCCTAGGTGCACTTGTGACTGTGTAGAGGGTCAAAATCTCAATTTTTCCTAGTGTCATTAGGGTTTCGCACTACTCATTCATTTTTTGATCACCTATAGGTACACTTGGAAGATCACCAAGTTCACTAGTAAACTATAAAATAGATAATATCCTGCAAAAGACCCCAAAATACATCAAATCCTAAAAATAAAAGATGTAAATAGGTGATTCAGACTGTCCTCAGTGCGACTCATCTGAATAGAGTGAACTTATCAACCGAGTGTTGCACTACATCTCAGAATCCATGTAGTTTTATGTGCTTGTGTGTGCAGATAGTGCTCCTAGGTTTCCCTCGTGCTATTGACACCAATATAGTGGGTTATAGCTAGATACAAATGTAAATATGTGGGATGGAATTCAAGAAACTTCCCCTTCTGATGTAGTGTATGTAGAGTAATATTCCTAAAATGTAGTCCCTTTGATAGTATGTAGATAGATAACCCTTGATAGAATTGCCCGCCCTTATAATGATATGTATGTTGTGTTTATATAGGGATCTCTTACTTGAATTTCAACACTAGTAAAATGACATGTCAACTAGGACCTCAGGATAGGAGTAAGATAAAACTGAAAATGTCTGACCGCAAATGTCAACAAATGTGAACAAGAACAAAGAGGGCATGAACTCCCTAGGTTGGATAGGAGTGCCTGGGAGCTAGCATCCAATCCTAGAGTGCTAATGTTCTAAGAAAACTAATGAAAAATGTGAGAATACTGGTAGACAGGGATCCATGTGACCTAACAAGAACTAGTGTGTAGAAGTGACAGATGTGAGAGATAAAACAATTGAAATAAAAGCAAAGCAAGTAGACAAACTAGACATTGTGTTACCAATGAATACTTTTCATTACGCAGGAGACCCATTTATAAAACATCATACTTGGCGCTATAGTAAAGTAGTAGTATGTTCATGCTTTTGTGTCTACAAATTGATGGAGGGTTTCCATCCCACCGAGTGTGCTAGAATGTGTATAGAAAAAATATGTAAAGAAAAATAAGTAAAATTCTTACATTGCAAACATATTAATATTACCTCTTAACCTTCACTATACACCTTGAATTTGGCAAGCAATATAGATGGGCCCAAAGATGAAGATGATGTAGGTGCTCTAACATGGTAAACCTTCAATGTAGGATCGATCCAACAAGATAACTTTACATTTTTACTCAATAGGGAAGAGAGATGATTCAAGAACAAAAGGGATAATGGGATTATATAGACATTATGAGGGCTCTAAATGGGGAAACTTCAAAATTAAGAACTTAGAAAAAAGGAGCATAATAAAGGATTACTTATCTCTTGATCCTTTTGAGAGGATGGGTAAGACTCTAAGTATATTATTTTGGGATTATATTAATTAAGGTAAATTAATTAATCAAGATTTGAAAATAATGAATAGACTTTAAAAATTATAATTAAATCAAAAAATTAATTCAATAGTGAGAGACATGGAAAGTGGATCAAAATATTTAATTAGATAGTGGGAGACATGGAGAATAAATATGAATATTTAATTGCATAGTGGGAGACTTGGAAAATTAATAATAATATTTAATTTTGTAGTGAGAGACATGAAAAATAAATATGAATATTTAATACAGTAGTGGGAGACTTGGAAAATGAATAAGAATATTTAATTTGGTAGTGGGAGACATGGAAAATGAATATGAATATTTAATTTAGTAAGGGAGACATGGAAAATGAATATGATTATTTAATTAGATAGTATATAATTGATGTTGCATGTGATGTGATAGATGATGTGTAGAGGTGAGGTGGAGGATTTGATTAGGTGATAACGGAGCTTAATTAATTGATTACATCAATTAAATATCTATGGATTTTTTTAGTGATTAATTTATTAATCGGGCTAAAATAATTAGGTGTCTACAAACTCCTTCAAAAAATTATTCCATAATTTTACTATTGACATGAGTGGTTTTTTAGTATTGGGGCATTACACTAAATCTCAAATTGTCATATTTTTAGTCAATATGGAAACATACACATAAAATATGAAGCTATAAACTAGGTCAAGACATCCATATATTTCATCTACAAACATTCAAACATCCTCTCTCTAAGTATTTTTTTAGCAAGACCCAAGTCAAATAAATTTCCAAATTTGATTGATTTATCTAGATATCACATGTTAGGTAGAGAATGACATGTAGTATGAGGCATATTTAGATTAGTTCTGATGTAGGAATTGCATAGAGGTACCCAAAACCATTCTAATGTTTGTTCTATAGGACTCTAAGTTATCCATTACTATGGTTTGGTATGATGATTAGTTCATATTGAGCTCTTCATTGCATGCCCGACAACTTGGTTTTGAAAGCACAAACAATCTAGGAAGGCGAGCAACCTAGAAAGTTTCATAATATAATGCAATGTATGTTCAAGACCATAAAAAATTTACCATACCATATAGTATAATATAGACTACATTGCACATTCCTCAACCATTTATATTTTTGACTCCAACCCAATTTTTGAAGATTTTTCAAGTTCAATTCTCTTGATTTCTCTGTTGCACAGTTCGAGATCTTTCCAAAAATCAATAGTGGAAGGTTAATTGCCTCTATACTTCCATTTTTTACTTTCAATTACATGTTAGGTTAATTGGCATATACTAATCTCTCTTATCTTCTCTGAGTTACAATTCTAATATAGTGTTTATATTCTATCATCTCTTTTAGACAAGTAATCAACTCTAATAGATCCTACACCTAATTATATTGAACTGAAAATTTAATTTTGGGTGAAACATTTTAGTGTACTTGATGTGACATTAAAGGGTGGAAAATGTAGACACTCAAATTTGGTATTTTCACTTTGTAACCCTTGATTTGACTATGCACTCTTTGTTATGCTAGACACAACTTCTCCATTCCCGCTTACCAATTTCTGAGGTCTATTGTTTAGCTTGTTTATCTTTACACACTGACATATCAAGATATATTAAAAATTCAATGTATTGAAGCTGTAGAAATAAATCCTTTTACCAACTCCAATCTTCATTCAACACATTCCCTACTCCTATCCAGGACCATACCATATGGTCCTCGGCTTTTTGTACGGTCTTGGACAAAGATGTCTTTCAACTAGACTTCTAATTTTTAATATCTCATTGTATCTTATAATTCCTATGTTTCATAATTTCTTAGATAAATCATCTATGAAACCCTATATAAGTAAGTAAACACTACCTCCTTTACTAACTGACAACTCCTAAGTGCAATGCATTAAAGCACTCACTTTCTACACTTGTAAAATGCACCCAAGTCCCTAAATCTCACACTATCACATATGAAGTCATTAGGGAAACATCCACATAGGGTTTGAAACTATAAAATAGGTCATGGATGCCAAATATTTCATCTACAATCATCCAAACATCCTCTCTACATGTGTTTCTAGAAAGATTCAAATCAAAGAAATCATAATCAAAGAAATTACCAAATATAATTGATCTATCTAGATAACACATGTCAGGTGGAGAATTATGTGTGGTTTAAGGCCTCTTCAGATTAGTGCCAATATTACCAGTGTAATGGGTGGCCACAACCCTTATAATATTTTTTCCATGACTCTTCATCAATGGCTAGGTTTTGAGATGATAATCAGTTCATACTGAGTGTTTTGTTGTATGTAAGAAAACTACGGTTTGACAATGATAAACAAATCCAGGAAGGAAAAATATGAGAAAGTTACAGAAGTTTTCTCATAGAAGGTTCAATACCATGTAAAAGGCATTGAACCATATGGTATTGTCTTGATTATGTTGTACGGTTCTGATCTCAACACAATTTCAGTTCCAGTCTAGTTTGCGAGGGTTTCTCAAGTTCATTTCTCCTAGTTTTTGCATTGTACAATCTTATATATTTCCAAAAATTATATATAGCAAGTTATTGCATCTATACCTCTATTTTGTACTTTCTATTATAGATTAGGTTAAGTGGTGTATGGTAATTTTCCTTATCTGATTTGAGTTTTAAATATAATTTAGTTTTTATATTATATCATCTTTGTTAGATCATTAATCAACTCTAATATATCCTACACCTGATTAAATTGAGCTAGAAATTAAATTTGGAGTCAAACATGAATTTCACACATGATTCAAAAGAGGGGGAAATTATCTGGGTTTATTCTACATTTTTAGCAAACAAATACATAATTTTGGGAGAAAATGCAAGTAAAAACAGGGTATAGGAACTCAAAAATGTAAGTACACACAAAATTTTGGAAAATTTAGCAGAGGATCAAAACCATAGATTTTGGTCAGGACCATACGATATGATCCTGAACCCCCATATGTTTTTGACTTCAGGAAAATTTCACAAGTTTTTAACATTTTTATGTTTTCACCTATTTATATAGGATTTTCTACAAATTTTCACATTCAAATTACTTAGTTCAAATTTGTAATAGGGACATGAAATTGTTTGTTCCTCCTTCACTCATTTTCACTATTAAAAATCTTAGGGGCATGTATATTATTCTTTTTTCAGTGTTGTTAGCACATTTCCAACATATTTTAGTGCTTGTTTCAGTATATATGTAAGTATTTAGCATATGGGCAGAGTTTAGGGGAACATTTTCTCTTTGGTACTATATGTCTTTATTTGTAAAATATGGTCTAGATCCATCTGTAGTGGTATGATCCATGGGGTTATGGAAGGCAATGGTAGCTAAGAACTCTGTAGGGAGACTTTCCTCTCCTATATACTTTAAGAAGAAGATATCAAAGTTGTTAAATAACTTTGATACACAGTCTTCCTCCTTTTATATGGGTGCATTTTTACCTCTTTCTTATTCTTTATCTTGGACATTCTTATGTTGGGTTGCATGCACCTGAAACTTTGAATTTTATCAACACTGTTTGGGGACTAATCACCCCTAATCCTTTAATGAATTTTGGAAAATAAAAAATCTCCAAGTTCAAAAGAAAATCGTATAAGAAAATGGGTGTATTCTTTCATTGTTTACATCTTTTCACTTTGTATATTGTTATCACTCTGAAGTGCTTCTTGGATGAATAAGTACAAGAAACTCTTCACTTCAATTGATACAATGGGAAATCATCTGAGATTTGGGTGACTTAGGTTAAATAGAACCTCCAAATTGGGATGGTTACCTAGGATTAAACACCTAAACTAGTTATTTTGTGGCGTTGAGAGAGAGAAATGAACACAAAATTAATGGAAAATGTGTTCAAGATAGGTGATACACCAATGTTTTAGAGACTTATGTATGTGCATGACACACTATTTGACACTTTAAGACTTGCAAGGTTCACTTATATTATTGTTTGATTAGCTTTGAAGCTTCACAAAAGGCATACAAAATCTTTCAATCCATCATGGGAGGGAAGATCTTGATCTTATCCTCTTCCAAGTTGATTATCTAACTAAATTTTCACTTAATATGAACTGTAAAATATTCACAATAACTTAATGGAGGTTTCGGAACAACTCATAAACAAGAAAAGGAAATAATAAATTGACAAACACATACCATATACCTGTTGTAATACACTCTGAAAAGATGAAAATGGAGGAAATCAATCTTTATTACATCAAATAGGTGTTGTAGTACAATACTAGCATAGCATAAATATGACCAGAATAATAAGCTCCCCTTTTCTTTCAAAAGAAAGGTACATGTAGCAAAAATGAAAGAAGATTTAACTCCACTTACTCCCAAGAATAGTAGCTTGACCTCAATTTTGAATAATTTTCTAATTGGAGACAAATCCAATATTAACAATAATTACATTCATACACATAGTTTGACCTCCTCTGATTGCAAAAAGCAAACCTAATAATAACAAAGCCATTATTGGCTAAAAATAATCATGTATGATTACAAATCACAAAAATAGGCTTGGTCACTCTCTTTTTGACCTGGTCAAACTACCTTTTTACAAGGAATAAGGTGCTTCTATGGTCCTTTACAAATTCTAAGGTAAAAAATCTAACATTCTCTTGTTTTGGCACATCATGCATGAGATGGTAACTATTGGTTTTCTTGATTTTGCAAGGCCTATGCATGTGGTCATTGGTTTTGTCTTGGAAATCAAAGGGTAATTATGTGATCTTGATTTTTATGGAATATGGGTTAATAATTTTCACCTTCACCCCTTCATATCCAAAAAACAACAATAATTAAAACAATTGCAAAGACCCATCCTTGTGGGCATGACAAGATGATAATGAAAAGGGGGAAAACCTAACCTAACCACCAACTGACCATGGTTAGAGTGTTCGACCTCCCTTTTGGGATTAGGGTAAAACCCTAAAATTTCCTCTCATTTTGCATTTTTGGTCGGTGGAGGCTTCTAGAGGTAAACTCTAGTAAAAAATTTTGTGCAGACGACCATGGAGGTTTTATGATCTGGTTAATTTTTTTTTCTATTTTTAACTCCATATCTAGTTGTTTTGTTCTTTTCATAGCTTGGATGCCATCTTTGAAGACTTTAAGCTCGGTTTTAGCTCATGGACATCATTTTTCTTTTCAGTCGTTGCTCACTTTTGGTCCTTTCTCATGGGTTTGCCCTATTTTCTGGTGATTTCTCTGCCCTTGTTTTCATCTTGAATCTCTATTTCCATGGACGATGAATGTTTTTATTTCAATGCATTTTTTTTAGCTCGAGTTGAGGGTTTTATCTTGCTAGCTACCATAGGGTTTCTTAGTGGAGCTCATCATTTTAAAATCTGGGTGCTCTAGCTTTTATTCTCTTTGTCTGTGGCCACTTCTTTTCTATGTATTAATGGAGGCTATGGCATTTCAACTCGACAGAATCATGAATCAAGGTCGTGGGTTCTAAACCAGCTGTGCATTTACTTTGTTGTCGAGGATTGTTGGGCTCTTTTATATAGCTCACTACATTTATAGAGCTCGTCATGCATTTTTTATGCTTCTCAAGTTTGTGCCTTTAGATACCTCATCCATGCCTTGTTTTTTTATGTTGAAATCTTGTGGATCTCTTTTCCTTTTTGGTAGCTCAATCATTTAGGAACCTTGTCGATGTTTATTGCGAGATGGGTGTATATTGATTTGGGATGCACAGTCATTATCTTAGCTCTGGGAGAGATTCAAATGGTGTTTATCACGTGGAACTCTATGCCACAACTTCCTTGTGTTAACCTAGCCATTGTGTACATTATCTTAGTTGTTTCAATTCTATCTCGAGCTCATTGGGGTTTGTAAAGCCTTGTTTTTTGGAATGAATTTGGCCTTGCCTTTTTTATTTCTAACTTGGTGGTAGTTAAATGGCTCAACCCTATTTATAAATCTTCTCGATTCCCCTGTTCCAATTTAGTTTTTAGCTTGATGGTGATTCATTCATTTTACTAAGGATCTTGTCATATCTCCCACTGTTCGAGTTGATCTTGTTAAAAAATCAGCTCAACTTTGTAGTATCACCAAACTCAGTGTGAGATGTCAGCCAACTCGACATGGTTGTCAACTCACCCCCATTTTCCAGTCTAACTCGAGCCATGTGTTGCATTTGGTAATAAACAATTGATTTCACTTCTATATGAAGGGTATTTGCATGTTTTTAGTCTTCAAATATCATGACACAGATTGAAAACTTATGGTTGTAGCATCTCTTCCTTTATTGTTCATTCTTTTGGAAATTATCTTTTCTTGAAAATTACAAAGTTGATCTTGTAATTTTGAAATTTTTTGTACCACGTTATTGCAATTATTCCATAAAAATCTACATAGAAGTTTCATATTTTGTAGTTTCTTTAGTATAGATGTATTTTCATTTGTTGATCTTTCTGTGAATGGGCACCAGAGGACTATTCTGATTGAGATATGATGCATTGAAAATTTTATTCTGAACATTGTGTACTTGATCCCAAGTCTAAATAATCTTTTCTTGATGAACTCTGCTCTCCTGAAGAAAAAAATTATTGTAAGATGCATAATAATTCTCACAATTCCTTAAAATATTTACAATATGAAATATTTTTTTACTTTATTAGGCGATTGCTATTGATCTAGATATTTGTAACTATATGGATTTATTTTTGAAATTTGATTAGTATATTCTAAAATGTATTTATGAGCACAACTTCAATTGAAAATCATATGATAGTGGTAATTTATTCCTTCTGTAAAATGCATAACAACATCACATATATCTAAAATCATTATTTTCTCCTATGTGTCCTAGAAACCTTGTATATGTTCATACATGCTGAAAAGTGTATCTTGAGGAAAAATATTGAATGCAGGCATGATAAAAAGAATAGAATTTTTGCTTCTAGAAAACTGTACTTACCAAAATAAGAGATGTTGTTGATCTTATTCTTGAAAAAAACATTCCCAGGTTCGTAAATATGGTTATAACCTTGTCTACTTTTCCATTATGTGACAATACTCTTACCATTTTGTTTGAATACCTAATGGAAGCTAGTAATTTCATACCTATTGGGAAACTTTTGGATTCTATTTTCTTGGAACATATGTACTCTCCTTTGAATATGTAAAATCAAAAATTTTGCTAGCTTACAAGTGTATGGAAATATGAAACCCTGCATTTAATACTCTGCTTCTAGGATGAGATGTTATTTTATTACTGCAATATCTTTAATTTGAAGAATGCATATCTTTTTGAAGCTTAAAATATAATGAAGTGAAGGTCACCCTGAGCTCTAATCATGATTTCTTCTCTCTCTTTCAGGTATGGAAGAAGTAATGGATCAATCATGAGAAACGTTTGCACGAGAGGGGATCTAGTCATCCAAGAAATTAAGGGTCCCTTATCTCCTTTATATTTTCAGTTTCCAATTTCTTTGCATTATTTGATAGTCATATCACACGGCTTGTGTGGGGAAATATTTATGTTTTCCTTATGAGTATATACATTTGTTCTATGTGATGTGTTCTACATGAATTTCTTCACATTTATTTTCAGATGCATGACTAAAATGAACATCTAAAACTTGAAACATAACACAACTACATATAATCACAAGGAATTAACAAAACTTACTTGTACCTTTTCTGATGATTTGAAACTAAAAACTAAAAAGATGAATGAATGATCCTCTCCTTTCAACTGTAACTAAGTCCTTGCACTTAAGAATTTTCAAAACTACAACTCTATCCTTTCTTCTCTAGAATGTTAATTTCTAATATATGATTCCTTTCCTATCTTTGTGAGGACCTTACAACGGTTTTGAATGGTTGATGCTTGAGCTTCACAAAAAATGAATGTTGGAATGGCCTCTTATGTGAGGAATGAGCATCTTGGAACAACATTCCTAGCTTCTTATTACCTGTGTACTTGTCCAATCACCCACTAAGAATGAGTACCCCGAAAAACAATTATACCTCTTTCTAATGACGATAAAAAATGGTCAACATCTTTAGAGGCTATTTTGGACTGATTACTTGGTAATCAGTAAGAACCCTCAATATGATCTCTTTCATCCATGCAAAACAATATGAAACCTTCGTGTAAGCTTGACCAAGCCCAAAGTCAAGAAAACCTACTCAAGACTCAAAATCCTCCAAAACAACTGAAAAATAACAACTGCAACATGTGTAAAATGCACTTGGAGGAAAGATAAAACTTCTACAACTAGACATAAAATCATACATGCTCCAAGTGGGACATGCAGAGTGTGCACAAGCACTTATTTTGCAATAAACAAACCTACACTAACCTACTCTAACCAACTGAAATGAGAAGCTAAATAAATCCTAATATAGGTAGAGAGAAGTAGCTTCCCTTTCTCAAGACATGTGACCATGATATAAACTTAACAGCTAGATCACATGGCAACATTAAAAACATGATTTTCACCTTTGATTTACTCAAAATATCAGTCCAAAATATGATAAATACCTCTATTGGATCTGTAATCTTCTTTTAGATGTATTGGGGCTGACTTTTGAGAACATGAACCTCTTTCTTGTGCTTTGAGTTATGCATAACTATTGGTACTACTGAATTTGACTCCAAAATAGCCAAGTATCTGATTGGACATGGTTTTATTCTTCTAATTTTCCCTTCTTTATTTCATTAAAAAACATTAATGTAGATGCTAAACATATTGTCATCATTCTTGATCATGTATGGAAGTTGATTTGAAACCTTTTTTTCTTCTCTAAACTTCTTATCTCTTCTATGATGATGGGTTCTACAATGATGTCATCAATTGCTGATTTTTGTGAACACAAAACAATAACCTCTTCAACTCTTTCCTCATTTTCATCCATCATGAATTTTGAAAGATCAAAATCATCATGTTATTCCTCATGGGGACTGATCGGGGTAGATTGATCCTCTTTGATATCCTCCTCCATGGGAGGTTCATTAACAAAATCAGGTTCAACTAATGATTAAAGTGACAAAGAACCTAAATTTTCACTTTTAAAAGGAAGTAAGAAGCTTCATATGATCACTAATTTTCCAAAAACTAATTTCATTTCCAAGTCCTCATGGACTGATTTATTATCCTCCATTGTTGATTTTTGAGAAGCTAAATTGGAAAACTTGTTAAGTATGTTGCCAACTTGTACGTTGCACTCAGATAAGAGAGATTACAAATCATCCTCAATTGTTTTCTCTGAAAAAACAACTTTATCCTTCGTATCTTCATCTCCAACCTCTATTAAAGGATTAACCAGTCGTGGTATCTGATTAAATTCAAAATTTGAACTCTAAACCTGAATTTTTTTCATAAATTATTCTTTGTTGGTTTCTTCAATAGGTTTCCCTCCTTGACTAATTTTTCGATTGTCTCCTTCCCAAATTAGGCTTGGGAATGTAAGAGGAGGGGTGGGCTGGGTTTCAACTTGATTTGTCGATGTTTTTACAAAGGGGAATGGTTCAAAATCTACTTTTGAAGGAGAGAGGGAAAAATAGAATCATTGAGAACACTTGGAGATTGACAATTAGGCTGAGATGGTTGACAAGGAATGGGCATTAGGTTCTGATGAGAAAGGTAAGTGGGAACATACTATTGACAAGTTTCCTCAACCTTATGTTTATTAGTTTCTAATGCCTACAAATATGTAACGTAGTCAACCATTTGAGGGAAAGAGTCATGTATTTCATCAAACCTCTATCGTGGGATAAACCAAATAGGAATAAGACCTCCTCATTCATAGGGATACCCTGAACCAAGATGTTTAGATTGCAAAATTTATGTTTTATCATTGGCAGCCTACCATATTTACTCTAAATTCTTAACACCAACTTCAAAATTTTCTTCCAGTGTAGAATTGCTTCCATAACTTGCATATTGTTCTTCCTAAACAACACCATGATTATAAGGATAACTATGCCGATTTTTAAGGATTAGATCATGGGCATATTTATTGCGATAAGGGTTATAATATTGATCTAGAGGAGGATTTTGGAACAAAAATAAGGTGGAATTGAATGATATTTTCGTTGAATGTGTGGAATTGTGATTGCGTGACCTCATAAAAATGGAAAAAGTGAAGGAAAATAGGTCTACTGAAAGGAAAAAGGGTTATTTGGATATGCAAAGTAATTAGATATGTTCATAAAAATCTACCTCCAAAGGCCAAAATTTTACCAAAAACACATCAAACTTGGAAAAATATGAATGTAGACTAGGATGTTATGAAATACCTGTAAAACTATGATTTCAATTGTCTCACCAGGTGTGTTAAAAAAAAGTTATCACTCCAAAGTGCACCCTGGATGAAGAAGTACAAGCAAGTCTTCACTTCAGTTGATACAATGGGAACTCCTCTAATATGTGGGTCACTCGAGTTGAGGAGAACCTATAAAGTGGGCTAGTTCCCTAGGATTAATAACCTAAAATATTTCTCTAGTGGGGTTGAGAGAGAGAAACAAACACAAACTTAACGAAAAGTGTGTATAAGATAGGTGATACACCAACGTTTTAGAGACTTGTATCTTCATAAGACACAATATTTGACAATATAAGACTTAAAAGGCTCACTTTAATTATTATTTTCTTAGCTTTGACACTTCAAAAAAGGAATTCAAAAGATTTCAATCCAGTATAGGAGGGTAGAAATCGATCTTATCCACTTCCAAGTTGATTATCTAACTAAATTTGCACTTAATATGAACTATAAAATCTTCACAATAACTTAATGGAGGTGTTTGAAAAACTTATAAGCATACAAAGGAAACAATAAATTCACAAACACATACCATAGACCTACTATAAAACACTTTAAAAAGATGCAAATGGAGGAAATCATTCTTTATTACATCACGTAGGTGTTGTAGTACAATACTGGCATAGCATAAATATGACCAGAATAATAAGACCCCCCTTTGTTTGTAAAATAATGGTACATATAACAAAAAGGAAAGAAGAGTTAACTCCACTTACTCCTAAGAATAGCAGCTTGACCTCAATTTTGAATAATTTGCTAATTAGAGAAAAATCCAATATTAGCAATAATTACATTCATATGCATAGTTTGACCTCCTTTAATTGTAAAAATCACACCTAATAATAACAAATTCATTATTGGCTAAAAATAATCTTACATGGTTACAAAGCCCAAAAAATAGGCTTGGTCACTCTCTATTTGGCCTGGTCAAACTACCTTTTAACAAGGAATAAGGTGCATCTACGGTCCTTTGAAAATTCTAAGGTAAAAAAAGCTAACCTTGTCTTGTTTTGGTACATCATGTATGAGATGGTAACTATTGGTTTGCTTGATTTTGCATGGCACGTTAAAGTGATCATTGGTTTTGTCATGGCAAGATAAGGGTAATTATGTGATCTTGACTTTTATGGAATGTGTTAATAATCCTCACCCTTCCCTCTTTATATCCAAACAACAAAAATAATTAAAACAATTACAAAGACCCATCCTTGTGGGCATGAAAAAATTATAATGAAAAGGGGAAAAACATAACCTAACCACCAACTGACCATGGTTAGAGTGTTTGACCTCCATTTTGGGATTAGGTTAGAAATCCTAAAATTTCCTCTCATTTTACATTTTTGGTCGGTGGAGGCTTCTAGAGGTAAAATCTGCCAATTTTTTTTGTGTTTTAACTCCAGATCTAGTTCTATTATTATTTTCATAGCTTGGATTCAATTTTCAAAGGACTTAAACTCTGTTTCATGTCTTGGACACCATTTTCCTTTTCATTTGTTGCTCGGTTTGGGTCCTTGCTCATAGGTTTTCCCTATTTTCTAGTGATTTTTTTGCCCTTGTTCTTATCTTGAAGCTCTATCTCCATTTAGGATGGATGTTTTTATTTCAATGGATATGTTTTGAGCTCTAGTTGAGGTTTTTATCTTGTTGTCTATCATGGGGTTTCTTAGTGGCACTCACCATTTTTAGATCTGGGTGCTCTAGTTTTTATTCTCTATGGTTGTAGAATCTTTTTCTCTTTGTCATAATAGAGGCTATTACATTTCAACTCAAAAGGATCTTGAATTGATCTCATGGGTTTAAAACCAGTTGTGCATTTACTTTACTTTCAAGGTTTTTTGGGATCTTTTACTTAGCTCAGTACATTTATAGAGCTCGTCGTGAACTTGTTATATTTTTGATATTTGGGCCTTTGGAGAACTCGTCCATGTCATGTTTTCACTTTATTATGTGGTTGTTATTGATTTGTATATTTATAACTATATGGATGTCCTTTTCAAATTTTATCATCATATTCTAAAATTTATTTATGAGCATGTCTTTACTTGAAAACCAAATGATATTGGTAACTTCTTCCTTCTGTAAAATGCATAACAACCCCTTATAAATCTAAAATATGCATTTTCTCTTATGTTTTCTTGAAACATTGCATCTGTTCATACATGTTGAAAATTGTATCTTGAGGAAAACACTTGAATGCAAGGTTGATAAAAAGAATGGCAATTTTATTTCTATAAAAATGTACTTAGAAAAATACAAGTTGGCATTAATATTCTTCTTGAAAAACACATTCCCAGGTTCATATATAATGTTGTAAACTTTTCTAATTTTCCATTCTATGACAATAATCTTCCTATTTTGTTTGCATACTTAATGGAAGCTGGTAATTTAATACCTAGTGGGAAACTTGTGAATTCTATTTTCTTGGAACATATGTACTCTTTTTTGAATCTTAAAAATATGGAACTTTGCATTCTTACAAGTGTATGGAAATTTGAAACCCTACACTTATTTCTCTGCTTCTCAGATGAGATGTTCTTTAATTACTGCAATATATTGAATTTGAAGAATGCATATATTTTTGAAGCTGGAAATATTATTAAGTGAATGTCACCCTGATCTCTAATCATGATTTCTTCTCTCTCTTTCAGGTACGGGAGTAGCAATGGATCAATGCAGAAGCAGCAGTTAGAGGAGAGGGGATCTAGTCATCCAGGAAATGATGGGTCGCTTCTCTCCTTTACATTTTTAGTTTCCAATTTATTTACATTATTTTATAGTCATATCCCATGACTTGTGTGGGGAAACCTATACATTTTCCTTATGAATATATACAGTTATTCTATGTGATGAGTTGTATACTCCTTTCTTTACATTTCTTTTCAATGACATGACTAAAATGAAAATTACAAAACTAAATATAATCATAAGGAATTAACAAAACTAAATTGTACCTGTTCTAATGATTTAAAATTAAAAAACTAAAAATATTATTGAATCATAATCTCTTTACAACTATAATTGATTCCTTGCACTTAAGATTTTTCCAATCTGTAACTTTATCCTTGTTGGTCTAGAATATTAATTTATGATATATGATGTCTTTACCATATTTTTGAGGACCCTGCAGTGGTCTAGAATGGCTGATACATGATCTTAACAAATACAAAGGCTGGAATGGCCTCTTATGTGAGGAATGAACATCCTAGAATAGCATTCCTAGCTGCTTATGTCTTGTGTACTTGTCTAATTACCCACTGAGAATGAGTACCCCAAAAAACTGTTGTACCCTTTTCCAATGATGACCAAAAATTGTCAAGACATACATGTAAATGAAAATATTTTTGTTACAAGTTGTATTTGAGTTACTGTCAATTATCTATATTGAAAATTGACTACACTCTATGTTACATGTTTTATCATTCAGCATGTCAACACCAAACATGACAAAAAAAAATCAAAATAAATAATCAATCAAAGACAAAGTATGCTTACACATTAATGCACAATTTCCTTTAAGCATGCAATTTTAAATTTCAGAATTAAAGGGGGTAAATTGTAGGAAATACAAAATTTAATTTGGACTTTGGAAACCCTTAAGTTTATTATGCACTCTTATTATGATAGAAAAAAGTTCTCCATTCCCTTTTAGAACTTTCTGAGGTCCATTATTTAGCTTCTTTTTCTTTTCATACTGACATGTCAAGACATACCAATAATTTAATGCATTAAATATATAGAAATACAATTTTTACCAGTTCCAATATTCATTCAACCCATTTCATACTCCTTTCTAAGACCATACATTCTACTAAGGATTTTACTGTATGGCTTTTGTATAGTCTTGAACCAACATGTCTTCCAACTACACTTTCAATATAAAATGATTCGTTGGGTCCTATACATTCCCTAGGTAAAAAAAATTTAGATAGATCATCTACAAAACCCTATATAATTAGGTAAAAACTACCTCATTTTCTAACCTGGAACTCATAAGGAAATACACTAAAGAACTCACTTCTTACACTTGTAAAAGGAACCCAAGCTTCCTAAATCTCACACTATAACATCTAAATTCATTAGCATAACATCCACATTAATTTTGAAGATGAAAACTAGGTCAAGGAATCCATATCTCTCATCTCCAATCATCCAAAGATTCTATCTCCAAGTGTTTATAGCAAGATCCAAATCAAATAAAGTATGGTTACAGAAATTTCCAAATACGATTGATCTTTGTAGATAACACATGATAGGTGGAGAGCGATGTGTGTTTGAGGCCTCTTTAGAGTAGTGCATACACCGGAAGTGTACGCCAGTGCCCAAAACCCTTAAAATGTTTATTTTGTAGGAATATTCATCCATGTATTAGGTTTGAGATGATTTTAATTTCATATTAGTAGCTCACTACATGTGTGACAACTAGGGTTTGACAGTGCCAAACATATCTATAAAGGAAAGAAACCCATAAAGTTTTAAAATCTAACTCATAATAGATCTAAGACCATACAGAAGGTCTTAGACCATATGGTATGGTTCTAGTCATTTTTTATGGTCCTGACCTAGGAAAATTTCCAATTCTAACTTAGTTTACAAAGATCTTTCAAGTTTAGCTCTCCCAGTTTCTCTAGTGCACAATGTAGATATTTCCAAAAAAATAGCTGTTACAAGTTAACTACCTCTATGCCTCCATTTTTTAATTTCAATTGTATGTTTGGTTAAGTGGTATATATAAATATTTCTTATCTGATATGAGTTGCAAATATGGTTTAGTGTTTATATTGTATCATCCTTTTTAGATCAGAAACAATTCTAGTTTATTCTACACCTAATTAAATTGGAGGAGAAATTTAATTTAGGGCTAAAAACTTCTCCTACTTTCACCAAGCTGTGTACTTTATCTAAGTTCTACTTGGCATGGTATATATAACACACAAAACCATATATTACACACAGTTTGATCTTCACCAGCCTCTACACCATCACTCTAACATTATTGGATATTAACTAGGTATCATTTATCTTAATCATTTATCCCCGAGTTGTGGTGAAGTATTAAGGACATGTTTTTCCTTCTACAAACAAATTATAATTTTATGTGCTTCTTCACACTTTTGTGTGTCACTGTGACATCACTTTTCATGTCCACATATCACCTTGGTGTATACAAATTGTCTTTTACCATATGTACTTCTATAAATCCTTATAGTATAACATACCTTGGTATTTCTATGTTTATGATGATCAAAACTTCATGGAATCCATAATGAGTATCTACATCATTGTGTTCTCCTACATTTTCAAGGTATAACTTGAATTACAATATCTCAAATACGTATAGATTCTTATATTAATCCACATTAGTTCATGCATCCTTCAACATTTTTGACTTATTTAATGTCAAACACCTTACTTTAAAACACTTTTTTCTTGTGTAGCTATGAGCAAGAATATCATGAAAATAATATTTCTTATAGTCTTTTGCCAACTCAAGTCATAAATTTTGCAATTTTTGTGAACTCTGAATCATCTTGCAACATTCACAGCTTTGCTTAATGTTACATGTTACACAACATAGATAATATCCTTGTACTACTTCTACACACTTCTTCCTTTCTCATCATCAAGTTGTGTAAATTAAAAGTTCTATGCAGTGAATATACAATCCAGGTCTACTTTTCAACACTCACTTATTATGTGGCTAGGTGGCACTCTCCACACTCAAGTATCATGTCAAAGTTTGTAGTTATGAGAAATCATATTGCAAAATTTATAAATTTTGTGGTATTTTGCCAGCTCATCTTGGAAATTTCATATTTTTATGATTTTGTACATTGTCTTGTAAAATTCATAATGTTACACAATGCATATTAGCTTCATAATACTTATGTAGGATTATTTCTTTCTTTATAATCATGTTGTAGGTATTAAAAATTTTATAAAGTGACTTTGTAATCTGTCTCCACTTATCAACACTCTAGTGGTGTTTGGATAGATATCCAAATATTTACCTTTGCACCATATCAGAGAACCTATTAGTACAATATGAACTAGAATTTCAATTACCACACTAGCAAGAATTCCTACTACCACATCGGCAAAATATAAATTACCTTTGTAATTTCCATCTCCTATAGTTATAATTTATTATAACTAATATCTTGTAATGATATATTGTAAGGAATTTAATATAAAACCAATATGGAACTAAGGCTTTCCTACTTGACTATGTCCACATTATCCTAAATACTTGTATGCTTCAAGTATCTTGTATCGGTTGACCATAAATTCCATGTTTCTATTTATCTTGAGTATATAAAACCTAAATGGTCACTCCCAGCCTAAATAAACTATGAAGGATGCATAAATCTTTTATCTATAGGATCCTTGTTCTTGTTGGATATATTACGCATACATAATATACCCTATTGTTTCATGTGAATAGAAGTGGAACTATTATGTCAATCTCATGTTTTGAATGTGTAATTCAATCTCCTACAATTGTTTATTAGATTCTATTGAATTTTCTTCGACCTACAATTTTTTTTTGAACATTTTTTTCTAATTAAAATAATTGTACCATTTTCCTTTATCAAACTCTTGGTCTGATTGTGTACCAATTATTGAATAAGATATCATTACAGGGATGAGAAAATGTAGAGTACATGATAATTATTTCTAGGGGATTGTTATCAATTGGAATTATTTATTGATGAACCATAAGAATGTAACAAATGTTTTAGTAAGATAGATTAGAGAGGTGCCACACGAGAAATTGATACTACCTTGTCTAAAGATAAACAAGAATTATAGTATAAGGAAATGTCCACCCCAAGAGGGAAATTAAGTCTTTCCTTAAAAAAGAGGAACCTATATTTTTCAAATTTTAGGTTAAAGGACCTAAGGAATTGAGCATATCTTGGAGAAATACATGTTGTAAGATTATGAAATCACTTCCATGATTCCATACCATAAAAGAAAGAGATTATCACTGTCATTTGTAAGATATTAAATAAAATTATCAATGTCTAACATAATAAAATATCATTATGAAAGTGTTGTATCTCATAATTGTACCCTTTTCTATATCATGGTAGATTTAAAATTCTAGATTGACATGGGATGATCTCCATAATATGGGACTTGCATGAATGAGATCAACCTCTGGAGAAGTTTGGTTTTCTATTTTACCTCTGAATAACACTAATTATACTCCTAAACTAATGCAAATAACCAAATTGCAGATGAAAAGGAAGGACGAAATGCATGAAAGGAAACTAAGTTGAAAGAATAGGGAAAAGTGATGCACGAAAAGAAGGTGATCACTCTCTCTTGAAGTCTCAGATAAGAAAGAACATTTAATGTAAGGTTAGAGGTGTAGATGTTTTCCATTTCCAAATTTTAAACTAAACCAACTCACAACCCTATATAGTTGACACATATAACATGAAACTCTGTAAAACATAGTTGATACACATCACAAATGAAATAATAGAAGGAAAGAAGAAAATAATGTTGAAAAAGGGGTAGATTTAATCCAAAATTTACATCATGTTATTGTTATAATTATGAAAATATGGCTAAAATCAATGGAGGGTAAAGTGCATGACAAAGGATATCATGTCAGGGTATTCAATTATTTTGGTTCTGTCAAGATTTTTACATAATGAGATTACAAAAACAAGAGAGGATTATTTTATGAAGAAAAATGTTAAATTTCATAGAAGGGACAAGAGGAGGGAGGATAAAAATACGCTAGATAGATGTTATACCTATTAAACCTTAATAAAACCTTCTAAACCGCCTCCAGTGTAGGTAACCTCCATGCCTCATGATCGTTCATGCCTTTACTTGCAAGAAAACTCTACATATTTTCTATGGATGAGCATCAACTTGTAGATCAATGGAAACCCATTGAATCTGGAAGATCGATGGAGATTACATTTCCAAATGTCTAATTTTACATTGCATATATCACCATTCCTCATCATGTTAGTTGGGCATGGGAGGAATATGATCTTTTAGAAGAATTCATAAGGATCACAAGGTGGGGGTGGATCAGACAATCATCTTACAAATTAAAATAACATCTTCTAACTTTTAAAAGTGATACAAAATGTCCCCAAAATCTTAAACTTCAATTTCATAACATAATTTATCATTCCTTGTTAATTTTCGTTCTTTTTGAAGGCCTCTCCAAGATTCTCTTGATGAATCAAATCCAACACATAAAGGATCTGTATAAAAAAAAATGTATCATTAAAAAACTAGACCCGACACCCTATGGAAAAATTCTTTCTTCCATGGATTCCAGAATGATTTGTCTTTGTTTCATGGGTTTTTTGTTTGTTTGTTACACTAATTTGGATGTTGATTTTATTGAACCAAAGCTAATCTCTTTGCTATGTATCTTTTGAATGTTTCACGACCTTCCAAGAATTTTGTGGACTATGGGAAACCCCTAAAACACTAATTTAGTGTAGTGTGACTTCCAAACTTAAGTTAATTTCAACTCACATTCCTTGTTTTTACATCTTGGTAGCATTTCCTCCATGCATCACAATGTTTGCTGAGAAGAACTCTTTTTTTGTGGCATTGCTACCAACTCCGCACGCACTAACTCCACCAAAAAATTTCTTAGGTCTCGAGATCTAATATATTTTCTCCATGGACTAGTAGTATCCAAAAAATATTAACATCAATACCTTTATTTTATGGGTTAGGAGAATATATGGAATACTAATATCCTATATTCCATATAACACTAACTTCCAGTGTTTCGTAGATTTCAAAAAACAATTCCTAAATTCAAAAAATTAGATTTGTAAGTTATCAAAATAGCCTAGGGGGTTATTTTGGAAAACAATTTGGCATCCTCTAGGGGTCATATGTGCATTAGATAGAATATCATTGGCCTCTTGAGTAACCCATTGGGCATGAAATCAAGCCTAAAGAACTTGAAAATTTGATCTGAAAAATTGAAATTCTTACCCGTAGATCTGCATGGACTTAGAGCTGACCTGTAAATACTTTAAATGCTCTTAGAAGCTGATTTTTCGGGAGTTATGAATAGGACTTGTAAACTATTCCAAAAATAGTAATTTTTACTAAGAAAGGAGCACAAAGAACTATGATTTCAACATGATCTTGGGGGTTGAATGGATACACCTTGAGAATTCCCTGAAATACCTTGTTTCCAATATGAAAGCTTCTTTGAATTGAAGTGTGCATAACCAAAAGAAAATACTCACAAAAACTATGTACAAAAATAAAATCATACATATTCCAAATGGAAAAATGTAAAGTGTGCATAACCACATGTTTGCAACAAGAAACCACTATATACAAGATGGAACCTTACCTCAATGATAGATCTTGAGGTACATCCCATTAATTGGGATAGGGATTTCATCTCCATTCAGACTTGACAATTAAAAAAAATTATTTGATTTGCAGTTGGAGATCGCATAAAATCCATTCCAAATGCCATCAAATTTTGTGTGTATACCCAGTTGATCTCTATTTTTATCCCCTTTGAGGAAATTGTCTCCTTCCTTAATGTTTCTTTTCATTTTTTTCTTGTCAAAGCATTTTTCACTTGGGATTATTGCCTTTCCACTATATGCATGGTCTTGTCTCTTTGTTCTTCTAGCTCTTTCATATCTACATGCCAGACATACATTTCCTCTTCCTTAAAAATAGCAAGCGAGATTATGAGTTCCAAATATGGAAACTCGAGGGAAATTGGCAATCTTGTCTCTTTTCCATAAAAAAATTTGAACAGTGAGATGTCAATTGACCTCTTAAGAGTGATCTTATCAGCTAATAGGGTTGATATTAGTTTTTTGTGCCATTTTATTTGATTATCTCCCAATTCTCTCTTAATAATCCTTAGAAGATTCTTGTTTTTTTATTCAGAAAGTCCATTCTCTTGGGGATAATAGTTTGAGGATGTGCTTAAACGAATTCCATTTTTTGCAGCCTATTCAATTATTTCAGCTACCAAGATTGCCAAGGCCTTATATGATATGATTATGGAAGGGACCCAAATGTGATTATAATTCCCCCATATAAGTCTAGGATATTAACTTCATTTTATTTCTTCAGAGAAATGGATTTATCCCACTTGATTAAATAGTCAGTTTCAATTAATATCCATTTGTTCCCCAAGCTTGAATGTCGGTTAATCACATGTATAAAATTTGACCCCCAATTCATAAATAGTGGCTCAACTAAAATGGGGTGGAGGGGAAGGGCTGTAAAATTTTTGTTTTCGTGCAAAGAAAGCACACTTCCTATATTTTTTTATCCATGGATAGTAATCCTTGAAGATGTTAGGCCAATAGTAACCACCCTTCATGATATTGAGTGTTGTGGATCTTGGAGAAAAATTTCCTCTCATTAGTCCATCATGGAACTCTTGCAAAAAATATATGATTAATATCAACACACCTCAAAAGAACATCATTGATGTCCTTCTAAAACAATATGCCATTTATGAGAATATAGGGAGTAGATCGCAATGTGGGTATCTCGTTTTTACTTTGTTCAAACCCTAAGGGTAGCCACATGTTTGTAAGAAAGTCAGCATATGTTGATACCAACTATTAAGATCATGGGGAGGAGGTTACTTTTCTTCTTGTAACATGCATACCTCCTTATCAACTCCTAAATTTGTGGCAATCTATTCACATAAACCTTTACCTTTCACAAGCTTGGTGACCTTAATATGTACATCATACTCCATGACCTTGTTGATCAACCCATCTCTTTTCTCATTCACATATATATTCAAGAGAAATTATTTCTCACTTGGATGAGACACCATTAATTTGAAAGCATTTTTCTAATTTTTTTAAATACACCTGGATGATAGTAAAGACATGTTTCATGACAAAACTATACCTAATCTCATAATATTTGAGTTCTTGAATGAAAAATGATATAGGTTGCTCCAGGGAATCACTATTATGTTGAACAAAGATGGCAACAATGTTGTCACTTCCTCCAAATGGATAAAGAATAAAATATTTAGCCCAATTAGAGTTTATAAGTGTGGGGGCCTGAGAAATACATTTCTTGATATTTTTAAAATTTTATTTCCTTCATTTGAACAACTAAAGACAACATTCCTCTTGATCATAAAGGTAAGAGGTTTAGCTAAAGTAGCAAAGTTGGGAATAAACCTTGTGTGTGTGTGTGTGTGTGTGTGTGTGTGTGGAAATACCATCTCTTGGGATCGCATGTCCCAACAAATTTCGTTCATGAACAAAAAACACACACTTCTTAGGATTCAAGGAAACATAGAACTCTCAACATCTATTAAATACCTTCCTCAAATGATCCAAGTGTTCACTTGTGTGTTTTGAATAGATATTTATGTCATCCAATTATACCAAGATCATATCACCAACCAGTCCCTTAAAGGCCATATCCATTTCCCTTTGGAAGGTTTCACCAACACTTGTTGACTCAAAAGTAATACTCTTATAAGCATGAGTACCCCACTTGGTGGTGAAGGTTATTTTGAACTGATCTGATTCTTGCATAGGACTTAATTTTACCCTGAATAACCATCTAAAAGAGAGAATATCTCTTCCCTAGCCACTGTTTTAAGGATTTGTTTCACAGATGGTAGAGGATGATGGTCCTTTAGAGATTCTTTGTTTAAATACCTAAAGTATAAACATATTCTAATCTCCCTATTAATTTTTCTGACTAGAACTAAACTTTCCACCCAAGAAGAATGTTTGATTGGGAAAATGATGTTTTCCTCTATGAGGTTATTCAATTATTTTCTCATTAAGGGCTCCACCTTTGGATTTATAGGCCTATAATTCTTCATGATAGATTTTTTGTTGGGATTCAATTCAATGGTATATTGTGCAAGTATTGGATCAAAACCTTTAAGATCCTCATAACTCCAAGAAAAAACATCATCGTACTCTTTACAAAGGTAGAAAAGAGATTACTTTTTAGAACTGTTACATACCTTTCCAAACCTTGAATACTTGTCTCATTAAATGGTCACCTTTTCATACCTTTGTTCCTTGATCGTTATGTTCATTTTCTATCCTTTGAACTAATAATCAGGGTCAAAGACACTTTCCAAGGTGATTAATCTATTAGGAATCTTGTTGGTCTTGAGTCAGATGATATGATCCTCATATTAATCTTGCAATCTTGACTAATTTCTAGTAGATAAATTTGCTTCATCCTATAAAAAAATTATAATTTGTCTATCATTGTCAAATACTTGCCAACAAGTTGCATCATCTGGTATAGCAGGTCTAACCACAAGATTGACATGTTGGTCTAAACTTTTCTTGATATCTTGAGGAATGTCATATTATGATCCAACTACTGAAATTCTATAAGCATATTTGTTTATCACTCATGTTATCACTTGGATGTTGAAAACATCAAAACATTTATTAATGTCCTATGATCCATGATCATAGGCTTTCAATAGGTTGTTTTTGGATACAAATTGGGTTCTAACCTGATGTATGACCGGTTTAGTATCCATAAATACATGTAACAACTTGATTCCCCACTTTTTTTACAATTGGGTACCTTAGATCGATGCCTCATATCTTACCATGTTGTTTGTATAGTTGAACTGAAGTCTGAATGCAAATAAGTATTTATTCTCACTAGAATAAATCAACATAACCCCAACACTAGTTCCATTCCAACTTCTTTATCTATCAAAATATAACTTCCACACCCCATCTTGATCTTCCTATGACTTCATAAGGTTAGGTAAAAGGGTGTTTTCCTCATATATACAATAATTCATTAACCATGTCTCTTCCATGTAATCATAACGATCAAAATTGAAATTTTCCTTTCCCCAATCATCAATTAGAATGTCAGGAACCTCTTTTAAGGATGTGGAAACCTCATGAAGATCGTCACTCTCCTCTTGATAAAGTATAAGACAATTCATATTCATATGATTAGGTGTATAAGGTTCAATGTGATTATTGGAAATAGGCTTATCTTTGATATTTTCTCTAGTTCCTTATCTCATTATAATATTTTTATGTGACCAGTATGTAGACAAGTATCCCTCTACTTTCAGAGTAAAATATCTAGAAAGGAATATGGAAAAGAAGGGAGGGAGGTAAATGACTGAAATGTCCTGCAAGATTGAAATACTTGGACAAGGATCCAAACTAAGATTCAAATATTTTATGATCCTAACTTTGTTAAAAATAAATCCATCTAGTTGGACAATACCCTTGGTGATTGGTGTATATTTTATCTCTAATGAATCAACAATATTCTTCAGCATAACAAAAATACTAGTTTTAGAGTCTATCATACAACTTTGAACAAAGTACTTACAAATTATTAGGGAGATATAGAAGGGAGGTGGTTTTACGATCTTGTTTGTTTTCCATTATTTTGGATAACAAAAACTTGTAAAAGCACCCAATGTACCCTTTGCTAGTTCATTTATGTCAACAAGATACCTCAATACTTCTTGTAAAAATCTCTTTATGCTAAAACAAAGAGTTATTCCCACATAGTCATATTCATGTTGGTTTTATTCATTTGTTCCACCAAATTAAGAGGAATATGGATAACCTTTTTCTGGACTTTTTTTGTAGCAAAATCCTCTTTTAATTGTTGAATGCATTAAGTCTGATTTATAGGTGGAGTATCCTTTTAACAGTTTGTTTTTCTTGTAAATATTAGGATTTAGAAGTTGTACCTTCTCTAGTTGTTGTAGAGGTAGATATTTGACTACCTATGGGATATTATTTTCCTTCCTTAGCTCTCTTCTTATACCTTGTGTTGAGTTCAATAGGATTGGTGTCGATGTTTGTAACTTCCTAGTTTACTCCACAAAACTCGCCCTATTGCCAATTAATAAGGGTAGATTCATTTTATACCTATCCTTGATCTCCTTATCCTCTTGCATTTAACTCTTCATGTTGCTCTTAGAATACATATGCACCTTAGACCATTAGATCTTGACTAAGAACTCCATTTTTTAAATTATTTTGATCATGATGTTGATGGCATGGGTAACAACAATCATAATCATGTGTTAGGTTATTCAAAAGTGGGTCAGTAGCCTTATAAGAGCTTACAACAGTAGGGTATTTTGTGTTTAAAGGCCTAGGGTAACCTATTTTGCATTTTCCTTGGGAAGTACCTTGATAAGGCTATTTATTGTGCAATGATATGCTTGACTGAGAGGTTGGTAAGGTTTGTTTTGTTGGGATACTTTCCTATTTATGTTCACCACTTCATTTCCAATATTTTACAACATATTTATAACTCCATGAAACTCATTGGGAGGAAAGGGAGGAGGAATTGGATAACTAGTTACTCCAAGAATGGGTGCCAAAACAAGCTACATTAAAATGGGTTCTCGAAATTAAGGCACTGATAGCCTAGGGGATATCTTCCCAACTTTGAATAAACAATTTTTAGCTCTAATATCTATGTTATAAGAATCTGGTAAGATGGCCCCTCCCATGGACTGAATCATAAAATCCACATCGTTATGCAAGGCTCTCAAGAAATATAGAAATGCAGTACTTAGAGAGGGTTTAAATAGAGGGGGAATTCTATACCATGTATTTTGAAACCTGATATTAAAATCCATCATAACTTCATGACGAGATCTCTTAATGGTAGTAAGCTTCTTAATGAGGGATAGATACTAACTTTTATCTTCAAAATGCTTGCAAATTTACTCCCTAAGTTCATCCCATGTATGAATAGAAGTTAGATGCACACTTTTATACCATTACAATTCTCTCCCCTTAAAATAATAAGTAAATACCATAATTTCTACATCATCTTCATTAATAAGGTGGACAAAATAGACATTTGAAACATATAAAATATGTGCAATGGATGTGGTTGAATTTTACCCTATAGAGAATGGGATGTTTTTAAGGAAGATCACTGGAATATCATGATGTGCATTTAGAAGCAGGGAGGCTACCACCATTAAAATTAAAAAATGGTCGATTCCTTTTAAGGTCCATAGGAGAGGTGGGTTTTTGATTTGTATGAGTAGGAGGGGAAGGTCTAACAGAAGGGGGAGTTGAATGAAATCTAGGTGATGGGTATAGAGAAATTTCAACTGGATTTTTTTTTTTCCTTGGTGAAAAATGTAGGTATTCAAAAGGATCACCTCTTTCTGTGTTTTTCCTTGTTTGTATTCTTCTCATGAAATTGACACAGTTGATTAATGAAACTAGTAGATATGGTATTGGGATTTGTCATATGCATTTTTGTGAAGCCTCTAAAATTTGGATATCACCAAGAAACACACCAATCCTATTGAAAAAATATATAGTTCATAATCATTGGTCCCACCAGGCATGCTAAAAATTGTTGTAGCTTGGAATTATATGCTTGTTTGGATTATAACAGATTCAAAATTATGGAACAACATGGGATGATCTCCATACTGTGGGACTTGCATGAAAGAGATCAACCTCTAGATAATTTTGGCTTCCTCTTGTTCCTCCAACTAACACTACTTATAATCTTAAACTAATGATAAGAACAAAACTATAGATGAAAAGGGAGGAGGAAATTCATAAAAGTAAACTAAATTGAAAGAACAGAAAAAGGTGATGTGTTTGAATAAGGTGATCTCTCTCTCTTGAGGTCTCGAAGAAGCAAGAAGATCCAATACAAGTTTATAGGGGCGGATGCTTGCCACTTTCCAACTCTACAACTATATCAACTCACAACCCTATATAGTTTACAGAAATGACATGGAACTCTAAAAAAACATAGTTGATACACATCACAAATGAAAGAACAGAAGACAAGAAGACAATAATGCTACAGAAGGGGTGGATTTAATCCATGATCATTGTAAGTATGTATAGGCTGCATAATCAATGGAGCGTAAGCTGCATAACAGAGGACATCATTCCAAGGTCTATAACTGTTTTGATTATATCAATTTTTTGACATAATAATTGTTGATGAAAAATCACAACACCCCTTGAATGTCCTTAGATCTGAGTGGGACATCTAGGTTGATTGCACAACATGGTACCATCTCTCAAACTGTGGGACTTGCGGACTTGATATGGCCCTCTAGAGAAAGTCAGCTTCTTCTTCCTAAACTACCTGCCACAAGCTACTCTAGTGCAGGAATACCTAATGTATCCTAATATAACCATTCCAAGGAGATAGGGAGAGAGAGAGAGAGAGAGAGAGTGAAAGAGAGCCTACACAAAGTGATGATACACAAGAATAGAAAGTGTTTGATCAAAAATCCAAATACCTGTAGTGGAGGGAGCTGAGTGATGGAGGGGATGGACAAATGCATCACATGGAACGCCACTTCAACCCATTAAACATAGCTCCCAAAAATTACACATGGAACGCCACTTCAACCCATTAAACATAGCTCCCAAAAATTACAGTAGACATCAGAAGTATGCACAGTATACCCTGTAATGATGAGAGGCAAGAAGATACAATAAAATAAGGAAGGATGGACAAGATGCATCACAAAACAACTTTAATTTTTCCAGGAGTTCACACAGTACATCATCAGTGGGAAAGAGGCAAGAAAATGCCATTACAGAGCCAAGAGAGGAGGCTTAGACTCCACATTCTACACTAAGGAAGAAAAAGAGAGGGGGAAGGAGAGAAAATATGACCAACCTTTTGAAATATGCCCCTCCTTTACAATATATAGAAGAAATGGAGAAGGAGAGAGAGAAGAAATCAAATCCTGCTTCAAACACCCCAAGATATGGATTTAATTCACCTACTCCAATCACCCCAAAAGCATTGAAATTCACCTACAACAATGATGGGTTCCCTGATAGAGTCCATGCCTTCACGTGTTGTTCCTTGCTGGGAAAGAAGGAGGTTTGTCCTTCATTATGGTGGTAGGTGAGAGACTTGATAACCTCAAAATGGCGGATTGAAACATGATAGTGGTGGGTGAGAAGATGGTGCCAAGAGCTTTCCAAAATGTCCCTTCTCACCTGAATCCAAGCTCCTAGTTGAAAGCTATGACCATCTAAAAGTGCTTTTGGTTTGGGGGCTATTCATGTAGATCCACATGGCAGCCCCATGCATCTTAAGTTTTTAGCCCCTTCCTTTCACTCTTGTAGTTGTGCCGAACTAACACATGGTGGCTTTCATGTGCCTACTTGTTTCATTTGTGTTTTTCCTGAGTCCCTCCCATTTGGCAAGGCCATATGTCTGACCCTAGACATATGGAAGATTCACACTCATTTGGAAATTTACCCTAGATTTTGTAATTGAAGTTGCACAGAACTGACACGTAGAGGCTTCCACTGACCCTTATATACTTAGCTGATCAAATGGTCAGCTCTATCCCTTCTTTGAATCTAACCACCTAGAAAGCCCATGCACACTTGGGGACCCACTCTTGATTCTTCCTTTGAAGTCACACCAAAGATACATGTGGAGGCTCCTACTGACGCTTGGACTTTTCAACACCTGGATCTGTCCCCTTTTCAGACCTGGGATATGTGGAGGGATGGCACTAGTTCAAGGTCTCTATTTGGGCCATGCCTTTCAAGTTGCGTTGATGAGGAATGTGGAAGCTTCACGCTTGTTTGGGGTATGCCCCTGTATTTTAACTCTGAAGTTACATCAATGAGGCACATGGAGGCTTCTACTGAACCTTCTTTACTTAGCCAATTCAATGGCTACTTTTGCCCCCATTTTTTACTCTAACCACGTGGCGAGCCTGTAATTGTTTGGAAACTACCCCTTGGGTCCTGCCCCTGAAGTTACGTCATTGAGTCACATGGCACCTTCTGAGGATCTATAAATTTTCAATTACCAATGAGACCCTGGACACGTAGAGGGATGGCACACATTTGGAGACCGCATCTAGATTTTTCCTTTGAATTTACGTGGAAGATGCACATGGAGGCTTCTGTTAACCCTGTGATACTAAGTTGATTCGGGCCTGCTATCTTTCTCAGAACCAATACACGTGGAGGCTCCACACTTGCTTAGAGACCCACTTTTTGATTTACCTTTGAAGTTATGCTGAAGAGACACGTGGCATCTTCTGTTGGCTCTCTTATACTTAGCCGATTTAGGGCCTCAAGTGAACACTGCCTTTCTCCATTTCTCTCATGTGCACTTTGATCTCCTTTGACTCTATTGGCCTCCTTCACCGACCCTGCCTCTTCATTGCTAGATTTGGAATTTGGGCTTGCATGAATGAACCGGCCCTTCCGATTTTCTTCTTTGTATGGTCGTGTTTGATCAATTTTACTAGGGTAAAAATTGGGATAACAGTTTGGTGACTCACGAGGACATCTACCTGCTAGATGAAGAGACCAGTAGCCTTAGAAGTATATATTGGGCATGGATTCATGAATGAGAGCCGAGTACTGATCTTGTGTATGAAACTGTGAGCTTGACTACTTCTACTTGGTAACCCTAAGCTTGCCCCACTTTCCCCACTCTAAATTTTCATAATTAAATCTTGAATATGAGGTTCTGAGAGTAGAAAATTATATTGACCTAGGGCTTTCACTTGTCCCTGGAATGGACTGCATACGAGAAATAAAAAACCACAACACACACTATGTAAAAAGCTGAAAATCATACATGCTCCAAGTGGAACATGTAGAGTGTGCAAAATCTGAAAGAAAATCTACCTACTCTACGCTAACCAGAAGCAAAGAAAATCTAAACAAAGATTGCTATAGGCAGGGATAAATATCTTCCCTTTCTCAAAACATTTGGCCATGTATATGATTTAGCACTGAACATGGCTCTTATTAGGGGTGAGAAACCGATAAGAGGCTGATCCTCCACCTAATTCATCAAGGTATCAACATCAATCAAAAATACCTCCTCAAGCTGATTGGCATTGGACTCCTGGAGGTGTTCATGGTGACCCTTGGTGCTTTGATGTTCATCATCATGCCTTGGAGTGGGCATGACTGGTTTTGGATTCTCCCTTGGCTCCAATGAAGCCAAGTACTAATTGGGCACGGTCTAATCTAATGGATGTGCCTGTTACTCTGAATTTCAACTCCAAAAATGGAGTCTTCCTACGGATCTTCTTGGGTGGATGGTGTGGGAGAGATGGGGTCTTCGTTGTTTCCTTCCTCCTAAGAAGTGTTAACACGAAATCACAGCACCCCCAAATGAGTTCTAAAGGTCTACTTTTCTAAGGCAGAGTCATTTGGTGTGATTGTGTAACATTAAACTTCCCCAAGGTGTGGGACCTTGAAAAATGGGAAAGCTCTCCAGATTGAAGGTTGGTTCCTTATTACTCTATTTAGGTGGATACGTAGAAACTTATAGAGGATCTGTTCTTAATCCTAATCTAAACTTTACTAAGGAGACAAGGATAAAAGGAATACAGAAATTAAAACAAAGCTAAACCATGAGGTGATGCACCAAAGGAATGATGAACACTTATTTTGCTAATAGACACAAACCAACAAAATTCATACAATAAACAAGCATAGATAGCCAGATATATAATGGGAGACCAGATGAAAGAAAAAGAGACAAGAAACGATCTAAAATCGATCACAGACGTGTTTTATTGCTCTATAGATTGATACAATCAATTACAAAGTAGCCAAGAGGCAGAAACGCAATGCAATTTTTGATGGAAGGCCAGAACCCCACAAATCCCTTTACTAAAAGGAGAAGGGAACCTGTAAAATAAATAATTTCCAACCCTTTACAATGAATCCTTCCCCCGCATTTATATATTCAATCCTGAAAGAAGAAAGAGAGAGAGAAGCAACAAAAGTAGGTTAAAACTCAACCACCACTTTTAATGCCTCTGATTAAATCTCTCCCCAAATCCATCTTTACTACATCAATCCTTGGTTTAGTGCCTTGAAGGAAGATAAAATGGTGAAACGGATCAAATCTTATCTAGTTGTTGAGGCAAGAAGATCTTGCATTAAAATCCTGAAGATGTTTCCTCCATTTCTCTTTACCTAACCTCCTCAAAATTAAAGTTTTAAACCCCATGGCATGGGTGAGGCTGAGATATTTCCAACGGAATCATATTTGCAATATTTTGAGCCCTGAGTCGAAAGATATGCCCCTTCAAAATTTGTATCGGGTCCGTATAGGAGGACGGGAAAACAACTTGCAAAATGGGTCCCCTTTTGATATGGGAGACACGGCAGCCAAATTGGAACAAAAATCGGGCCTACAAGTCCATAATTTATCTTTTTCCCCTTTCTTCTGATTCCCTCTTTGGATTTGACTCGGGTCCGGATGATGACTTTTTCCTTGGGTGGAGTTGAGGGCCATTTTGCAACTGTTACCCCTTTTGAGATAACAAGGTGAAAAGAACCAACCTTTTCCCCGACGGCCCACTTTCCCTTTATATTTAGCCAATTTTGAAGTCTTTTCTATCTACCTTTTGACTTTGTTTCCTCTTATGAGGGATCGTGTTCGATCAAATATTTGGAACGAGGGCGAAATATGGATAACAATTTGGTGACTCACAGGGGTATCTGCCTGCTAGATGAAAAGACCAATTACCTTGTCATATCCATTTGGCATGGAGTCATAGTGATAACCTGCTACTAATTTGAACTTTGAAAACTAACCCCTGGGCCACTTGGAAACCCATTAGAACCGAAACTGATCTTGACCAAATGCCAAATCCAAACACTACATGAGAGCAACAAAACAACACCACACTATATACAAAATTTGAAATCATACATACTCCAAATGAAACATGCAGAGCGTGCAAAGCACTTAGGAGAAAAGCAATCTACACTACAACAAGACAATGTGTATAAACACTTAGAGGAAAGAGAAAACTAAACTAATATGTATAGGGTGAGTACTCCCCTTTTATTAGCAATGCTTAAGATAGATCCCATTTATTGGAATCTGTAACTCTTCACCCTCTAATGTAGACAATTGGAAAGCATTGCTACTTTCACATCTTGTGATCATATAGGGGCCACTCCAGATGGCATCAAATTTGGAATGCCTTCCTGGTTTTTCTCTATTTGCATCCCATTTCAAAACCAAGTCTCCTTCTTGGAAGATCCTTGCCTTTGTCTTCTTATCAAATCATTTCTTGATTGAAGCCTAATTCTTCTCTATTTCTTGGAGAGCATTCTCTCTGGTTTCTTCTAATTCTATCAGCTCTACATACTAGGCCTCCATTGGTCCAAATTTAGATATCTCTAGTTACTTCACAAGCTCCAATGTTGGCAACTCAAGTGATATAGGAAACACTGCCTCTTTCCCATAGATGAGCTTGATTAGAGAGCTTCATGTAGATCTCTTTGGTGTGATTCTATCAGCCCATAAGGCCGTTTTGAGATTTGTGTTTCTTGATGATATTTAGTAGGTTCTTGTTTTCAGACTCATCCTGGCCATTACCTTGAGGGTAATAGTTTGATGAAGTACTCAAATAATTCTCATTCTTAACAACACATCTTGTGATCTTGTAACCTAGGAATGCTAATGCATTTTCTGATATGATGGTGGCTAGCACTCTAAATCTGGTCACTATCCCTTCATAGAAATCTAGGATACTAGACTCATTTGCTTCCTTGAGTGTCATTACCTTGTTCCATTTGGTGAAATAATCCGTCACTGTCAGGATCCATTTGTGACCTTGGCTTGAGTTTGGATTGATGACTCCAATGAAGTCTAATCCCCATTGCATGAAAGGTTGGTTTACTGAGATTGGGTGCAATGGAAGTGCTGCTAGCCTTTCCTTGCCTTTAAAGAATGCACAATTCTTGCACCTTTTGATCCATGTGTAGCAGTCACTAAACACTCTGGGCCAATATTATCCTACTTTAATTATTTTGAGTGTTGTCACTCTTGGAGAAAAATGGCCTCTAGCTGCTTCAACATGGAATTCTTATAGTACTCTCTCTACCTGATATGTTCCAATGCATCTTAGTAGAATGCCATTGATGTCCCTCTTGAACAAGACACCATCAATAATAACATATGGGATGGCCTGTAGCCTGAAATGCCTTCTTTTTTCTTTACTCATCCCATAAGGACACATGACTATTTGAAGGAAGTGCACCATGTCTTGGGTCCAACAAGGAGCAAGTATATCATCTCTCCCTTCTTCTTGATCATTTTGTAGAACAAAAACAGCCTCCTTTTCACTGTCTATTTCATCTTGTTGACCTAAGGCTAGTTGTTCACATAACCCCTTCCCATGGACCAGCCTGGTGACCTTGATCTCAATGTCATATTCCATGACATGAGTGATCCATCCTACATGCTTCTCATTCAGGTCCTTGTTGAGAAGGAATTCTTTGACTCCCGCATGGGAGACCAATAGTTGGATTTTGTTGTTTGAAACCAAATGCTCAAACTTCTTCAATCCTCTGATTACCGCCAGGACCTACCTCTCAATAAAGGTTTACCTTACCTCATAATCTTCCAGACTCTGGATGAAGAAATCAATTGGTTGTTCTATACTTTCTTTGTTCTGTTGTACCAAGATTGTAGAAATTGTGTCACTACCACCAAAGGCATACAATATGAAGTCTTTGGAAAAATATCAGTTCACAAGAGTTGGGGCTTGTGATATGGCTTCTTTGATGGCCTCAAAACTTGTTTTTCCTTCAACTATCCACCCGAATGTTAAGCTCTTCTCCAGCATCAACGTTATTGGCTTAACAAGGGCAATAAAGTTTGGAACAAACCTACGGACAAAATTGATTTTTCCCAAGAAGCTTTGAAGAGCCTTCTTGTGACTTGGCAATGGCAATGCTCTTATTGCTTGAAATATTTCCAGATCAATTGCCAATCCTTCCTTTGATACAATATGGCCTAGAAGCTTGCCTTCATAGGCCAATAATATGCATTTTTTGGGGTTCAGTGACGCCCCAAAACTCCTGCATCGTTAGAACACCTGCCTTAGATGGAAAAGGTGGTCTGCTGCATTCTTGGAAAACACTATAATGTCATCCAGATATATCAACACTATTTTTTTTATCAATCCCTTGAATTCCATATCCATTGCACTCTGAAAAGTGGCTCCAGCATTGCATAATCCAAATGGCATTTTCTTGTATGCATAGGTGCCCCATTTGGTGGTGAAAGCTATTTTGAATTGATCATCTTCTTTCACCATGATCTAGTTGTACTCGGAGTATCCATCTAGGAGGGAGAACCTTTCTGACCTAGACACTACTTGCAAGATCTACTCCATTGAAGGGATTTGGTAGTGGTCTTTGAGGGAGGCTCTATTCAAAACCATGAAGTCAACACACAGCCTGATTTATCCATTTTTCTTCCTTTCTGGGACCAGATTTGCAAGCCAACTTGAGTGTTTGATTGGAAATATGATGCTTACCTCTATCAACTTGTTCAACTCCTTCTTCATCAGAGGCTCTATATGTGGGTTGACTGGACTCTACTTTTGCCTGATAGGCTGAGCAACTAGATCTAGTTCTATTGGGTGTTGTGATAGCTTTGGATTGAACCCACTTAAGTATTCATAACTCTAATAAAACACATTAGGGAGTTCTTGGAAAAGTTGTATGAATTCATACCTTTCTTATTTGGTGGCCACTTTGCCAATTTGAAGTGTTTTGTCTTCTCCAACTGGGATTGAATCTAAATCTTCTCCTTTGATCTGCATGTTAGCCATCTTTTTTCTGAACTAATCATTAGGATTGAAAATAGATTGCAATGTCACTAAGCCTTTGGGAAGCTTGTTTATATACAACTGTATTATTTTATTCCCGTACTTCTGCTCTAGTTTATAGCTGAGAATTCAACTTCTTCTTGTAGAAAGTTAATGATCTAATGATCATTCTCAGACACCTACCAGCATGTATTATTATCTAGCACTGCTAGCCTCACAACCACATGGATATGTGGTTGTTCTTTGTTCCTCTTGATGTTGTCAACCACATCAAATGTTGCTCCAAATGCTACAAATCTATCAGCAACTTCATTCTCCTTCCTTAGTATGGATACAATACTGAAGGCCTCGAATTCCTCCATGAGATCCATGTTGACATTTTCTACACTTGTGCAAAAATGGGAAACTCAAAACTTTGTTATGATGGATAGCATTGGTGAAGTATACCTAAGCTAGGGGAGATCACATCAGATTATGTCATTACTACTGATTTATTTAAAAGATTACATGAAATCTGCAACTATGTGTGCTGTTACAAAATGTAACAGATCACATAGTCTACAATTTCATGACCATCCTCAGCAAAAGAACACAAGCCCCAAAGGACAGTTGTGTTGTCTTGATGAGGACATCCAATTGTAGAGTAGGTGAAGTGTAAAGTTTTGGAACAACAAACATAAGTGCAGATCACAGAAAAATCAGAGTTCATTACTGAATGTTACAAGTTCTATTCAATGATCTTTCCTTCATGATTAAGACATTCAATTATGTTACTGAGTTGTTTAGTTCATTATACAATCCATACAGAAAGTAGAAAATGCAGAAAGAGATATACAACTCATTTACAGAATTCAATGCTTTATTCACAAGGAGAGTCAAATGTTTCCCACACAAGCCATGGGATGTAACTAAAAAGTAAAGTACAGCTACTGAAAAGAAAGATACACATGCATGAAAGAGAAAGCAAAGGAGTATGAGTGAACCCATCATTTCCTTGGGGTTTCTGTTCTTCAATTGAAGCATCTTCATCTGCCATATTTTGTTTCTCCTTCATCTTCATTATAGAAGGCATGGTACCTAAAAAGCAAAAATAAGGAAATCATCAATAAAGAGCTTAGGGTTAATCCATATTCCTACACTATCCTACTTCATGCATATGAATCTTCCCCTAAGTAAGGAGATGTATTCTACTTGAAGGACAAACTGCATGCATGCTTTATTCTCTCAGCCAAGAAGAAAAGTTAAAAGAAAGAAGAAAACATGGACATAAGAGAGGCCAAAAAGCCTAAATATTTCCTAACTATTTTCCTAAGTGTGTAAGTATAGGTTGTAGCCAAAGAGAGAAATAAATAAGTCATAAGTACATGCTAAGAAGAAGGAAGAGTGCAAACTCAAAGTTCAACAACCATTCTGCAAATGGAAGAAGTTAGAGCTCAGAAGAGAGAATGGAAGATAGAAGTACATTTTTTAGTTTGCAAAGAAGAGGGAGAATCAGATTTCAACAAGCTGAAGCTAAAAGTAAAAAAGGATTATAGCTGAAACAGGATGAGAGAGAAGATTCTGGGAAAATTTTGATAGGGCTTCGCCATGTAAAATGGACATTTACAACTTTTCATCATGTTGTTTCAATTACTACATGCTTTAAAAGAACTATGCAAATCAAATAAGTGATACAGAAAGTAGAAAAGCATCACATGATCAAGATAAACATCTAACATGTTTTCAGTTCTCAATTGCTATATCAGTTCAGCATGAAAAGTGTTACTTTCTGTATTCTAGATCAGAAAATACAACTATTATTTCTGGAAATACATGAGAGAGAAGATTCTGGGAAAATTTTGGTAGGGCTTCGCAATGTAAAATCAACTTCTAAAATTTTCTAGCATGCTAGAAATGCTGCTATCAAGGAAATAAAACCAACTAAGTGAGAAAGAATTGTAGAAAAGAAATAAAGCATCCAAATGAAGAAGTTATATGCTACTGAAAATCAAATATCTGAAATAAAAATAGTTCCAAGATAATTGCTTCCATTTTTTCAGAAAAGAACTTACAAAGTTCATATTGTCAAGTAACTGAAATAAAGCAAATATGAGAGCACAGAGATACTACAATGAAAATGAAGTAAATTCATTCAAATAAGGTAGTACTCATCTATGACATGATCAAAAGCTATTATAGGTGAGTAAAAGGATCTATCTCATGATGCCATTTAAAAGTGAATACAGATTCACAAAAAACAATAAGTGAAGCTAAAGAAATGATAAGATATCCAAAGCTCCAACATTAATGATCATCAATAGTATTCATACAAGCAAAGATCAGATTGAAGCTCCAGAATGAAGCTTGAATGATTCTTCAACATAAAAGAAACTATACACATAAGGGTCATGTATTCAAATCATACAGAAGAAGAAAACTACTTATGAAGCTAACACGGGAACATATATGAAATATAACAATGACAATATTAGAGCTTCAAAGGCCAAGGAAAAATTATGAAGCTCATCACAGTCACTAAAGTATTCTAATGAATGCAATTTCCTCTTACAAGCCAGATGTAACAACAAATACTAGACCACAGTGTTCCACAGAAATGGGAATTGTATTTAACATTCAAAAGCTATAAGTATCAAGGATTCAAGTAAACATTATGACTATGTTACAGGCATCATCTTCGAGAGAATTAAAAGAACGTAATAAAATGGCATTGAAGTTTTGGAGTTTATAAGACCAGAATTTCAGTTTTACTCAAGCTCCTATTGGAAATGCCCAAACATATGGCTTAAAGCAGGGAATCAAAACTGACAATTTCAAAAAATGACAAAGTTGATCCTATAATGAATTTCCACAGAATTCAAGCTCAAAACAAGAGACCAGAATGGCGGTATGATAAGACAATATACTTAGACCTCATGAAATAGAGCTTGAGATCCACATTATGGCTAAACTGAAAGCTTCAGAATACACTCACCTTCCTTAAGACGACTTCAAATCACAACACTACAAAATGATTTCCAAGCAACGGATACCAGAACACCAATGAAAATGCAGAGAAACATAAGGTTTTGAGGTATTAGTACTAATAAAGCCAAACCAACTGAGATGAGATCTAACTCAAATTACAGTGTTCAAAGGTTGAACTTACCTTATTGGCAGCGAGTTAAGGGTTGATAATCATGACCATGGCCGAATCCTTCAAATAAACGAGAACAAATCCATACTTGAAGGTATGTATTCAAAGTCACACAGACCCAAGCTATAAGCAGAATGACTATAGAGGCCAAAAGAATGTTGTAGACCGAAAACGAAAAGAACAAAGAAAATATGAGCTTCAAACTTCAAACCAATTACGAAGTAACCCAACATGAGTTTCAAACTCGAGATTTTAGAGGATACAGAGAGCATGAAATAATGCAAGGAAAATAGTCACAATTATTAGAGCTTCCGAAATCCAAGGTAACAAAGGAAACACAAGAATGTAAATTACACAGAGCTCAGAAGGTCAGAAAATATAGAATCCTTGAGCATCAAAAAGTGATCTAATAGCAAAGGCCGAACAACTAAACATGGGCCTGACAAATCAGAAAGATGTTGAGCTTCAATAACGACCAGAGAGGCCATGAAAATAGAAAGTATCAAAGACCAAGCTCCAACAAGAATAACCATGGCATCAAAAAAATTGTCCATGGCAGACCTACAAGCAAAATCCAAGTGAAATGAAGTGATCAGACATGTTCAAGCTTACTTTTACCGCCCAATCCCAAGTATGGACTTAAGTTCCAACTCAACCACCAGTTCGATAGATCAACTAACACAAATCAATGTACAAAGATCAAATGGCTGATGATCGATCAATAGTACAAAAGCATTTAAAAGTTAACAAATCACCATGATCAGATTGCCACTCGAACTACGATTAATTACAGATTCAAAACCCTAGTCACAGTCAAGGATCAATGGCATAGAATACAAAAGGTACAGAAGCCAGGTTCCAACCCAAGACCCATGAGTTAACAAACCCTAACTCAAGTTAGAGTTAGCATTAATCAGAGCCGACGAAATATTAATCCAAAGGGGTGAGTCACTGTGGGGAAGGGGCCAGCCCACATTTCCTCATTTTAAATCATTGCAAAAGACTTTCAAAGTCTAAACTATAGTCCATCTAAAACAAACAAAGCTGACCAAATTATGCCACAATGATCACCAAAAAGGTGAGATATCAAATAGTCTATTTAATCACGCAAATCCAAACTATGGTTGCCATGTAATATTAATCAAAGCCTGAATGACCAAGTATTGATTATTTTTAAACCATGGTCTAAGAAACCCTTGTCTGCCAAAGGTGCTCCCCTCATACATCAAGAACCATGTAATATAATTCCAAAGGTGGTAGATTATAGCATGGCATACATAAAGCTCACAAGGTGGTCAAATAAAATGGTCAACCCTTTGTATTTGCTAAGTCCACCAAGGTGGCCAAACCAAGTATAATGAAGGTGGTCCCCACTTTAAGGAGCAAGTAATTGGCAGTATGTCACTATTGTGACCTTTTGGAGCCAAAAGAGATGTCAGCATCAAAATATGTACACATGGCTAGGTGGCCCCACATTGGGTGTTTGTTTTGCAATATTGCAAATATTTTGATTTATTTACTCACAGGCAGAGAGTTGTATTTTTTGCATGCTTCACAAGAAGACAGAACAGAGAAGAGACAAAGTTGCATGTCATGGAGAGAGACTTGCCTAGCAAGCAATTTTATTTTTGGCAAAATTATTCACCCAGCTTTATTAAAAATAGAACAGTCAACTTCAGTTGACTGAGATGTAATCAAAGGCTATTAATGCCTCTTGTACTAGTTTGTATTATTTTATCCCTTTATTTATTATTAAATAAAGGATAAAATTAGGATGCATGGGTGAGTACAGCCTTAGTCTATTTTTAGGAAGGGTGGGAAAATTTATTTTGCTATATATTGTGTGCCTTTGCAAAGCACAGGGGGATTCTTTTGGAGGACTTTTGGATACATGAGTACTGAAGCAATTTTTGCCAGTTTTTCCCTTTGAGTTTGAAGTATTTTCTGCCTTTCCAAGTTATTTTGCAGTCTTGTGTATGTTACATTAATCTTGTGAATGCAAATTCCCTCATCAACCACTTTACCCTACTGTAAATTTCAGTCCTTTTTGCTTAATTTTTAATGTGCATGCTAACTTATTAGTACTGTTGTGATCCTCCCTCGATACAATCAAGTGTTTTTCCCTTAGATATTCTGCAGAAAAAAACTATTGGTTCGTGCATCAAGAATCCTTCACAGATCAGTTGTGCATATACTCAGTCAAATCCCTCACACAAATTTGGTGTATCACCTTAGTTTTAATCATTTTTTATAGTCATCTTTTACTCTCAAACTCCCAGAAAGTAGTTTAGGATACACCAATAAGGAACCGACCTTGATACCAGAGACTCACCTCGAAATAGGTATACCCACAGACCTGAGGTGTTTCCATTGTATCTACGAAAGAGAGAGATCATTTGTGCAAGCTTAGAAAACCTGCAGCCATCTCTCTACAGGGTGCACTTTTGAGAGATAATAGTTTTTGGCACACCCGGTGGGAAAACGAATCAGATCTGCATGTGAGTTTCAGACCTACAACAAATCTACAACAAATTAAAAGTCACTTTCGGGAGAAAACTACAGCTAATTTATTCTAAAGATTTTATGATCTTTTGGCAACTCCGTAAAGCTGATTTCAGACCAGTATTGCAGCATGTTCCATGCCTAAAGTGACTACAAGATCATCGGTAAGAGGAATTCCTTCTGATTTTGTTTCTTTACCTTTGAATTCTACTAGAAGGAGAAGAGTTGGTAATACTTTACCTTATAATAGACCTGGTTTTGGTAACCCTCCTCCTAATATTCCTTCACCACGTATCAATTTCTCTATTAATATCCCATTTTTTCAAATGGCTATCTAACCACCAAGGAATTTTGTGCCCTTTACTAATGGCAGCCCATTAGTAATTCTAGTTTATCATGATATTCCTAATGCTGCCATGAAAATTTTGCCATCATTCACGGGTGAAAATCAGGTTACACCAACTGAACATATCAAAGATGTTGTAGCCCTATGTGTAGTCCATAATATCACTCATGAAGATGTAGCTCTAAGACTTTTAGCTGCATCTTTTAAAGGGCAAGCCTTGCAATGGTATAGAAACCTAGAAATTGGAAGCATAAGAACTTGGGATGACTTAGGTGAAAAATTTCTGAAACAGTTCCAGGATAATTCAGATCATTTGTCTCTCATTGAACAGTTATCTACTATTAAAAGAGCTCCCAATGAATTTATGTCTAGTTTCAATATCCGTTTTTCCAGAACTTGGGAGAGAATTCCAGCAAGTGTCAAGCCTCAAGTTGATCATGCTTTCCTTTATTATCTTAGAGCATTAAACAGTGATATCTCAACTATGATTCAGTCAATGGGTGGAGAGACACTCCCAGCAGCTTATGATATTGCTATCCAAGCTGAAAATAGTCTTATTCAAGCTGGAAAATTGGTGCCAAGGCCATCAATGCCTTTTTTACAGATTTAGCACCTATTCCTCAGCCTATTACAATCATAGAGCCCACTGTGGTAGCTCCATCAGATGATGTATTCAAAGCTTTGCAGACTATGGGAAATAAATTGACTTCAATTGAGAACAAAATTGCATTACCTAGCAGACCCTACTAGGCTCCTTATCAGCCCTACCAACAGAATCAACAAAACAAGCAGCCCTATCAACAGAATCAAAATTATAGGTAGCCTTACCAGCAAAGGTAGTTTGACCCAAAGGCTCCTAGTTCTTCTAACGCTTTAGTTCCAGTTAATATGGCTACAGAGGAGTGGTGTCAACCTTGCAATCAACCTCATTCAGCTGCAACTTGCCCAAATGCTTTTCTGAATCTGAATCTTGTTGCACAACCTCAATCTGAAACATTGTTTATGCCTCAAATGGAGGGTGGGTAGCAAGAAACTCATGTTCAGAAAGCACCTGAATAGAATTTAGTCAGTTTTAATGAGGATTTCATTGCAGTCACTACTAGGGCTCAAGGGAGGGCTGTTGAAAATCAAAAGCAACAAAATAGGCCTATCCTACCTACTGTCACTGACAAGACAACATCTACAGCTCCAAAGTCAACTAGCAACCCTGTTGTTCCTCAAAAATCAGCAAGTGTCCCAGTTGATAAAAGTCATCAAAGACAACTACAACCTGATCCAAGAAGACTGTTTATACCTCAGATATCCAAGGCAGCTGAAGCAGAATCAGTTTTTGCTAAGGCCTACTCTTAAATAGTTGATTTTATTTCTAAGACAATTGCTTCTTTTAACATTGTTGATGTAATGAAAAAGCATAATGTTAACATCTCAATGTGGGATGCTCTAAGTATTCCTAGGCAACAAGATTTACTTTCTCATGAACTAGCTAAGCTGAATATTTCTTCAAATACAACAGAGAAGGAAGTTCAGAAAATAGACATGGTCCTTGGAACATTTGAGCAAGACCATATTAAAGAAGTTAAGTGGATGGTTCAGAAAGTTCTAAATGCTCATGACATTAAGAAACCACCACCATTTTATTTATCACTGATTATTGGAGAACATTTAGTTCATAATTGCATGGTGGATAGTGGTGCAAGTAGCACAGTTATGCCAAAAGTGATTGCAGAAAAATTAGGCTTGCAGTATGAGCCTATAGAAAGGAGTGTCTTACAGCTTGATGGAACTACAACTAATACGGTTGGTATAATAACAAAAATTTAGAGGTAACGTTACATGCTTGCCCAAATGTTTCTATTCTGTAAGATGTTACTGTTGTGGATCTACCTCCATACTTTTTCCTTGTGCTTATCTAGAGATTTCACAGTAAAAATAGGAGGTTATCTCTCTTCAGATTGGTCCTTATTTTTTACTACACGTTATGGAACTAAGGTTACTATCAATTTAGAACCATTGGCCAGATTCCATATTGAGCCTCATTCTCCAAATGCAGTAGCTAATTACTCAGCTTTAGAGCAATCTGATTTTGATGATGTAGCTCAGGTTTCAGCATTAGATGGTGTTTCTAACCTGTTTATGGATGAAAAGACAGTTGAAGAACATGCCCATGATCCTTTTAAAGAAGTTTAAGAACATATTTTTGGTGTGTATTGTATGCATGAAGAAAATACACCACTTCCCTTGTTGTCTAAAATAGAAAATTCAGCAGAAGGGATTTGGAAGCTTCATTTTGATGGAGCTAAGAATAAGAAAGGATAGGGAGCAGGTTTGATGCTCACTTCCCTGAAAAATGAAAGGTATTTCTCATCTTTGAGTCTCCAATTTACATGCACTTGTAATGTAGCTGAATACGAAGCATTAATTCATGGCTTACTTTGGGCCAGAAAGAAAGGTATCAACACATTACAAATCTTTGGTGATTCTGAGTTAGTTATCAATCAAGTAAAAAACTTCAATGTTTGTAAGAATCCACTAATGAAGTCTTACAGACATAGAGTTTCAGACTTAATGGAAGATTTTGAAGCTATTAATATTCAGTCTATTCCTAGAGCTGAAAACAAGCATGCAGATAGACTTGCAACAGTTGGTGCTAGTTTCAAAGTGCTGGAACAGATGGAAAATAGTAAAATTCAGCCTCATATTAAGCTAATTGTTAGGCCTTCTATACCTGATAATGAATCAAATTGGCAAGTTTTTGAAAGTGATGATCAAATCTATAGGTTTTTGCAGCAAGAAGCTGAATTTTCTGCAGTTAATCAAGATAAGTTACAACATTTATATGGTGATCAGATTGTTCAACTAAAGACAAATAAATTTCCTTGAGGTCTTCTCACTTTGGAATAAATCTTCAGTACTGATGATCAGTTAAGAAAAGATAAAACTAAGCTATCAATGCATGCTAATAACTATGAAGAGATTTCAATTGATGAAGGGAAAAATTTACTTCTTGGAAAGGTACGTTCCTTAATCGAAAAGCAGTCATTTATTAATCTTTACAAAGAGTTTAAGGATGTTTTTGCTTGGAAATACCAAGATCTAAAAGGATTTGATCCTAGTCTAGCACAACATACAATCGAGTTACATCCAAATGCTAAGCCTGTAAGATAGAAACAGAGGCCTGTAAATCCAAAAATAGAACCTTCTGATGAGGAAAGAATTATCTAAATTGATTGAATCAGGTATTATCTTTCCAGTTAAGCATTCAAGTTGGGTAGCCAATCTTGTTCCTGTTAGGAAAGAAGAATGGTGAAATCAGATTATGTGTAGATTTCAGAGATCTTAATAAAGCTTCATTAAAAGATCATTACCCACTCCCGAATATGGATCAGATTTTGAGAATAGTCTCAGGTTCAGATAGACTATCTCTTCTAGATGGTTACAGTGGTTATAATCAGATTTTAGTCCGAGAAGAAGATAGATACAAAACAGCTTTTACCACCAAGTGGGGTACCTATGCTTACAAAAGAATGCCTTTTGGTCTTTCAAATGCCGGTGTAACGTTTCAATGTGCAATGGACATGGATTTTTGCGTAGCTTATTAAATAAATGCATCCTTGTCTATTTAGATGATGTGACTGTATTTTCAAAAGATTCTAAAGAACATCTAATGCATTTAAGGAAGACTTTTCAGTTATGCAGGCAGTTTCGAATATCTTTGAATCCCAAGAAGTCGATATTTTCAGTACATCAAGGTAAATTACTTGGTCATATTGTTTCTAAGCAAGGTTTAGCAATTGATCCTTTCAGAATCGAAGCTATATCATAGCTATCATTTCCTCATCATAAGAAGGCATTGCAGAGTTTTCTTGGAAAAATCAACTTTGTTAGAAGATTTGTTCCAGATTTTGCAGCATTGGTTAAACCACTCACAACTATGTAAAAGAAAGAGAAAACTTTCTCTTGGACCAGTGAATTGGAGAGAAGGTTTTGAAGTAATCAAAATAGCTATCTCTTAGGCTCCTACTCTTGCAAACCCAAATTTTGATAAAGATTTTACAATGTATGCACTTGCAGGAGCTGAAACAATCTCAGCTATTTTGACTCAGGTTAATGATGAGAATATTGAGTAGCCAATTGCTTTCTTCAGACAGAGTTTGCATGATTATGAAACAAGGTACACATTTCTTGAAAAACAAGTACTTTCAGTAGTCAGAGGACTAAAGAATTTTAAGTATATGCTTTCGAACAATAAAATCCATGTTCTTATTTCTCATCCAAGTGTGAAAGCTTTCCTTTTAAATAAAGAATTGAATGAGAAAATAGTAGGTTGGATAACAAAGGTTATGGAGTATAATGTTGACATTCAGGTTGCTAAAATAGTTTGAGGTAAAGGTTTATATGAGCATCTAATTACTGATATGGAAAAACAACAAGCTATGGAACCCGAAGATTCATAACAACATGCTGAAATTGTGTATCAGCAATCAAATATCATGGTCCAACCAAGAAAATCAACAACCTGAACTTGCTCGAGAGATCCAAGAATCAAGGTGGATGACTGATTTGGTTAACTACTTACAGCATGACACCTATCCAGAAGGTATGGATAAGAATAAACGAAGATATTTCAGATTACAAGTTATTCCTTATCTTTTCGTTGATGGTGTGTTGTTCAAAAGGGATATAAATGGGATCTTGCTGCGATGTGTTGATTATGATAAAATTCAGAAAATATTATCAGAATTCCATGAAGGACCTGCAGGAGGTCACTTCTCAACACGTACTACAGCCTTAAAAATTATGAAAGTAGGTTATTATTGGCCTAGCATATTCAAAGACTATTTTGAATGGATTAGAAAGTGTAAAAAATGTGCTTTCTTTGTTGGAAAAGAACGTCTTGCTTCGTTGCCTTTGCATCCTATTTCAGCTGATCAACCTTTTATGCAGTGGGGTCTTGATTTTATTGGCATGATAAACCCACCTTCATCACAAGGACATAAGTGGATCTTAACTACTATAGATTATTTTACATGATGGACTGAAGCAATAGCCTTGAAAGATGCTAATGAAGCTTCGATACTATCCTTTTATGAAGGAATAGTTTACAGATTTGGTGTTCCAGCAACTATCATATTAGATAATGCTTTAGCATTCCTTGGTGCAAAGATAACAGATTGGGCTATCAACCATGGAATATATCTAAGTTCTTCATCTAATTATTACCCACAAGGTAATGGCTTAGCTGAAAGTACTAACAAGAATCTGTTAAGAATCATCAAAAGAACACTCAAGGATAATCAAAGAGCTTGGCATCTGATGTTGAATTCCACACTTTGGGCTCATAAAGTGACTCCTAAAAGATCAGTTGGCAATTCACCATACAAACTTGTGTATGGAAAAGAAGCAAGAATGCCTATTTCAGTTGAGTTACCCACATTAGATTTGTTGCATCAAATGGAGCTACTTGAGAATGAACCATTGCAGGTTCGTTATGCAGAGTTAATGGAATTACAAGAGCTAAGAGATCAAGCTCATTTAAATATGGAAAAGAATCAGAAACAAATCAAGAAGACTTTTGACAAGAAATCCAAATTCAGAGTCTTCAATGAAGGATATATTGTGTTAAAGTGGGATGTTGATCATGCAAAGCCAGGAAGACACTCAAAGTTTGATACACTCTGGAGTGGCCCTTACATGATTTCAGCTTACAAGGAACACAATGCTTTTCAACTTTCAAAGCTGAATGGAGAGGAACTTCCCATTCCTGTGAATGGTATGTTTCTCAAACACTGTTATTGAAAATCTTATAGTGATTATTAGCATAGGATTTCCCTTCAATAAGTGTAGTTTTTACACATTGCATCATTTTTCAATTCAATAAGTGCATTTGTGCACATGATCTAGTTTACCAGATCCTTTCCCAGCTTTAATTTTTTTTGAAAGGTTGGACTTTTCAGAAAAGGCAAATTTTTGTTGCATGTTTGGACTCCATGCCCAATGGACAAGAGCAAGGCACTGGTATATAAGCTAGCAGACAGCTTTCCCCACAGGATCGTTAGAAATGTTGACAATTTTTACACTTGTGCAAAAATGGGCAACTCAAAACTTTGTTACGATGGATAGCATTGGTGAAGTATACCTAAGCTAGGGGAGATCACATTAGATTATGTTGTTATTGGTGATTTATTTAAAAGATTACATGAAATCTGCAACTATGTGTGTTGTTACAAAATGTAACAGATCACATAGTCTGTAATTTCATGACCATCCTCAACAAAAGAACACAAGCCCCGAAGGACAGTTGTGTTGTCTTGATGAGGACATCCAATTGCAGAGTAGGTGAAGTGTAAAGTTTTGGAACAACAAACATAAGTGCAGATCACATAAAAATAAGAGTTCATTACTGAATGTAATAAGTTCTATTCAATGTTCTTTCCTTCATGATTAATACATTCAATTATGTTACTGAGTTGTTTAGTTCATTATACAATCCATACAGAAAGTAGAAATGCAGAAAGAGATATACAACTCATTTACAGAATTCAATGCTTTATTCACAAGGAGAGTCAAATGTTTCCCACACAAGCCATGGGATGTAACTGAAAAGTAAAATACAGCTACTAAAAAGAAATATACACATGCATGAAAGAGAAATTAAAGGATTATGAGTGAACCCATCATTGCCTTGTATATTCTTTGTTGTGTAGAGCATCTCTTTGCCAGCTCCTTTCATCCTCAAGGCATGGTACCTGAAAAGCAAAAATAAGGAAATCATCAATAAAGAGCTCAGGGTTAATCCATATTCCTACACTATCCTACTTCGTGCATATAAATCTTCCCCTAAGCAGGAGATGTATACTACTTGAAGGACAAACTGCATGCATGTTTTGTTCACTCGACGAGAAGAAAGTGAAAAGAAAGAAGAAAACATGGACATAAGAGAGGCCAAAAATCCTAAATATTTCCTAAGTGTGCAGGTACAGGTTGCAGCTAAAGAGCGAAATAAATAAGTCATAAGTATATGCTAAGAAGAAGGAAGAGTGCAACTCAAAGTTTAGCAAACATTCTACAAATGGAAGAAGTTAGAGCTCAGAAGAGGGAATGGAAGATAGATGTACATTTTTCAATTTGCAAAGAGGAGGGAGAATTAGATTTCAAGAAGCTGAAGCTAAACGTAAAAAGGATTATAGCTGAAATGGGAAGAGAGAGAAGATTCTGGGAAAATTTTAATAGGGCTTCACCATGTAAAATGGACATTTACAACTTTTCATCATGTTGTTTCAATTACTACATGCTTTAAAGGAACTATGAAAATCAAATAAGTGATACAGAAGGCAGAAAAACATCACATGATCAAGATAAACAGCTAACATGTTTCAAGTTTTCAATTGCTATATCAGTTTAACATGAAAATTGTTACTTTCTGTACTCTGAATCAGAACATATAACTATTATTTCTGAAAATGCATTAAAGAAAAGATTCTGAAAATTTTTTGCCAGGGATTTGCCTTATAAAATCAACATTTCATATTTTTCAGCATACATATAAGAGTTGTAATGAAAGGAAATATAGTATATAATGCAGAAAAGAATTCTTTATAACTTAAACAGCTGAAGAGAATTGAAATTCCAAGATAATCTTACAAATTTCATCTATTCTAAGTTGCACAAAAATGGGAATTGTATTTAACATAAAAAAGCTATAAGTATTAAGGATTCAAGTAAACATTATGAGTATGTTACAAGCATCATCTTCAAAATTAAAGAATGTAATAAAATGCTGAAGTTTTGGAGTTTCTAAGACCAGAAGACGGTTATACCTAGCTCTTAAAATGCCCAAACATATGGCTCAAAGCATGGAATCAAAACCACATCTCAAAAAATGACAAAGCTGAGCCTACCATTTTCCTCATAATCAAGCTCAAAACAGAGAAGAATGACGGTATGATAAACAATTACTTAGTTTGCATGAAATAGAGCTTGAGATCCATATTATGGCTAAACGAAAGCTTGAGAATACACTCACCTTCCTTAAGATGGCTTCATAATTAGAGCACTCAAACTATTTCCAAGCTTGGATACCAGAATGCAATGAAAATGTAGAGAAACATAAGGTTTTGAGGTATTAGTGCCAATAAAGCCAAACCAACTGAGATAGATCTGGCTCAAACCAATATTCAAAGTCACTTACCTTATTACAATGAGTTCAGGGTCAATAATCATGACCATGGCCGAATCCTCGAAGTTTAACAAGAAAATTCCATGCAGGTATGTATTAATAGTCGCATAGAACCAAGCTCGAAGAGAATGACTATAGTGGTCACAAGATCACAGAGAACAAAAGAACAAAGAAAATCTGAGATTCAGACTTCAAACAATGGTGGATGATTAAGAAACCAAAGTTTTCAGAGTATACAGAGCTTGAAATAATCAAGATGGCGGTCACAACTCTGCAAAGTTTCCAAAATCCAAGACCAACAAAGGAAACACAAGAATGTAAACATCACGGAGCTCAGAAGGCCAGAGTGTACAGAAGTGTCAAGCACCAAGTCATCAATAGCGGCCAACAACTCACACGGACCTGAAAATAGAAAGAAACAGAGCTTCATAACGACCATGAAGGCCATACAAAGAGTATCACAGGCCGAGCTCTAGAAGAACAACAATGGCATAAAAAAAATTACCAGGGCTTCGCCCACATACCAAAATCCAAATGAAATGATGTTTGGACCCAAGCTTCCTTTTACCTCCCAATCCCAAGTATGGGCTAAGTTCCAACTCAACCACAGTTCTATAATCAACTATCACAAATCAATGACAAATATCAAATGGTGGAGGATCATCCTCAAAATTTGAATCAAATCACCATGATCAGATTTCCATTGACTACATTAATTGCCAATTCAAAACCATAATCAGTCAAGGATCAACGACATCGAATACAAAAGGTACAGAAATAAACTACCCAAGATCACACCGGATATCAACGCAAACTCAACCTGAGTTAGGTCTCCACCGTCAAAATGCATAGAGGGGTGAGTCACCGTGGGAAGGGGCCAGGCCATGTCACCAAACAAATAATCATTTCCATCACTTTCAAAGTCTTAAACTATAGTCCATCCAAAACAAACAAAGCTAACCAAATCATACCAATAATGATCACTCAAAAGGTAGGTTTAAACCTTATTCACCAAGAATTATCCAAATTGCAAAGGCCGAAAGTTATATAATACATGTATATAACAAAGGTGGAAAACTATAGTATGTCATACACAAAGTTAAAAAGGTGGTGAAATAAAATGGTCGACCTTTGTATTTCCTAAGTCCACCAAGGTGGCCAAACCAAGGAGAATGGAGGTGGTCCACACTTCAAGGAGGTAATTGGTAGTATGTCACTATTGTGACCTTTTGGAGCCAAAGGAGATGTCAGCATCAGAATATGTAGACATGGTAGGTGGCCCCACATTAAGTTTTTTCTTTGCAAATATAGCAAATATTTTGATTTCTTTACTCACAAGCAGAGAGTTGTATTTTTTTTATGCTTCACAAGAAGACAGAACAGAGAAGAGACAAAGTTGCATGACATGGAGAGAGACTTGCCTAGCAAGCAATTTTATTTTTGGCAAAATTATTCACCTAGCTTTATTAAAAATATAACAGTAAACTTTAGTTGACTTAGATGTAATCAAAGGCTATTAATGCCTCTTCTACTAGTTTGTATTATTTTATCTCTTTATTTATTATTAAATAAAGGATAAAATTAGGATGCATGGGTGAGTACAGTCTTAGTTTATTTTTAGGAAGGGTGGGAAAATTTATTTTGCTATATATTGTGTGCCTTTACAAAGCACAAGGGGATTCTTTTGGAGGACTTTTGGATGTATGAGTACTGAAGCAAATTTTTCCAGTTTTTCCCTTTGAGTGTGAAGTATTTTCTACCTTTCCAAGTTATTTTACATTCTTGTGTATGTTATATTAATCTTGTGAATGCAAATTCCCTGATCAACCACCTTACCCTGTTTCCAATTCAGTCCTTCTGCTTAATTTTAATGTGCATGTTAACCTATTAGTACTATTGTGATTCTCCCTCAGTATAATCAAGTGTCGTGCCCTTAGATATTCTACAAAAAAACTATTGGTTCGTGCATCAAGAATCCTTCACAGATCAGTTATGCATATACTCAGTCAAATCCCTCATACAAATTTGGTGTATCACCTTAGTTTTAATCATTTTTACAGTCATATTTTACTCTCAAACTCCCAAAAAGTAGTTTAGGATACACCAATAAGGAACTGGCCTTGATACCAGAGACTCACCTCGAAATAGGTATACCCACATACCTGAGGTGTTTCCATTGTATCTACAAAAGAGAGAGATAATTTGTGCAAGCTTAGAAAACCTGCAGCCATCTCTTTACAGGGTGCACTTTCGAGAGATAACAATCCCATACCCTACTCTTGTAGTTTTTGAGCAGGTCATTTTTAACAGCATTAAGTCCTCTGACCTAATTGGAAACGAGTTCACTGTCACCGAATACTTGCAAGTTCTTAATTCCTAGCTTCCTTTCCCAATGAAGATCTTGGACTAAAGCCTCATATTCAGCAGTGTTATTTGAGTAAGTTAACTAGAATCTGAAGGCTGAATAATATCTCATACCTCTGGGGGACACAATCATGGCTCCTCCTCCAGCTCCTTGTCTACTCCTTGAGCCATCAATGAACAATTTGCATACCTCATTGTCATCTTTGTATTCTGGCTTGATTAGGTTAGGAAGAGGCTGATTCTCTTCATGTAGGAAGTAGACACCTAGCTCAGATTCCTCCATCTCATTATAGGGGTTGAAAGCATGTTTTTTGTCAGCCCACTCATCTAGGGTCAAGTCTGGGATACTTCCCACCTTGGTATTTGTTTCATTAGTGTTTAGGAGGTCTTCTTGATCAAAAGATGAGCAGTTGGCATTGATTGGGCTAGGCACATAGGATTCAATATAATAATAAATAATAGGTTTAGATCTGATTGTGGCCTTCGCTCCATACCTTGTCCTAAAGATCATATGTGACCAATCAGTAGACAGGTAGCCTCCAATTTTTGTGATGAAGTCTCTGGACAGAATATGATTGACACGTTTTACAAAATAGTCACATTAGGGCAAGAGTTAGATTCATATCCTTGATGATTCCCACAGTAGTCATTGTTGTCCCGTCTAATTAGACTACTCCTCTAGAGATGAACTCATATTGGAGACCCAACTGATCAGCTATTTGTTTGGGCATCATAGAACTACTTGCCCCAGAATCTATCATAGAATTATGCACTAATTTGTCTCCAATAATCAGTGAGACATAGAAGGGAGGAGGTCTCAGGTTTTTACCTTGTTCTCCATGTTTTCTCCCTGGCTGAACCACGTTGACAAGCACTTTCTCTTGCTAGTTAGGGGGGTGATTTGAAATTGACCAATTTGGCATGGCAGTCTGTAATAGATCCCTCTGCCCTAGAATGTCTAGTGACTCCCATAGGGAAATGTTCACACTTGTCCTTTTCATATGCTCAATAATATTGAATGTGTTGTCCTTTTGTTGCCCCTTCCCAAACACATTTTTTTCTTGTACATGGGTTGTTACAACCAATTCCTAACTAGGTTTGGAAGGTTGCTTGGATTGGTTCTGTATGTTTGGAGTTACACATAGAACACCAGGACCTTGTGGAGTGATGGAAGATTGAGGGTCACCTGAATTTAGTGGCCGACCCTCTCCAATACTTCTCTTTTTTGACCGTGTATTGGCAGCTACACTTTGAGAAGGGAACTGATTCATCCCACAGAAGTCTTTGGCCTACCAGTTGACAAGCATAGTCTCATTTGGGGGGGCTCCTTGTTGTTGATCTTCCTCTTGTCCAGGTTCTTGTGGCACCATACTGGTTTGCACCATTAAGGCCTGATTTAGAGCACCATTAAAGCATGTTGATTGGTTGTGTGGCTGAGTACATGGAAAACACCAATCATATTCATGTGCCATATTGTTCTATGTTGGGACCAATGCTCTTGACGTTGACGTTGTGTTAGGATCATATGGCTTGAAAGGTCTAGCAGCTTGGGGTTTTCCTTGGTTCTGGCTCTGGTTTATGATCTAAGGTGGTGGCCTATTCTGCTGATATTGGGGTCTAGCTTGATATTGAACCTAGGGTTGGTATGGCCTGGAACTCTGAGCTTGTTGTCTTTTGATGGTCACTAGCTCATTCCCAAAGTTTTGAAGTTGCTTCATCACTACTTCCTAAAACTCTTTAGAGGAATTAGATGATGAAGTGGAAGCCTTAGCTGAGCTTTGACTTCTGGGGGTGGGTATAGGAGATAATGTAGGCACTTGTCTAGTATTTGGGATTCCTAACTTAGGGTACATAAGCATAGATGGCCTGGGAATGATTTTTCCAGCTTGAATCAAATGGTTCTCAGCCCCTATGGAGAGGCTATAGGCTGCAGGTAATGTAGTGCCCCCCATTGACTACATCATGATAGAAATATCATAATTTAAATCCCTAAGAAAGTATAAGATGGCACCTTCATTAGTGGGCTTTACTGTTGTTGGAATCCTATCCCAGGTCTGCTAGAATCTGAGGTTGAAGTCTGTCAGCTACTCGTTTGGGGCTCTCTTGAATGTTGTTAGTTGCACCAACAAAGACAAGTTATCACCTTTTTCCCCAAACTGATTATGAAGGGTCATGCACAACTGGTTCCAGTTCTGGATAGAGCCTGCTTCAAGACTCTTGAACCATTATGAAGCTTTCCCTTTGAATGAAGAGGTGAACAACTTGACTGTAATGTCCATCTCATGGATCTCATGGATTGTATAAACATTTGCAATATCTTGGACATGGTCACCAAGAGAAGTTTGATTTTCTCCAATGAAATGTGGGATGCTCTTTAATGTTGCAATCGTAACTAGGTTTTGTGTAATCAAGGTGAGTGGACTACTGTTGGTGAAGTTGACATATGGATTTTGTTGTGCCATTCTGATTGGCCTAATAATCCTTGCAGACTGAAAGAAAGGCCTTGTAGATGGAGGTGTTGACAAGGTTCTGCTTGGTGGAGATGGAGACCTATGAATTCTTCTTCCTCTCCTTTATCTGCCTAGGGATAGATGCAAGTATTCAAATATATCTTCTTTCCTTACTCTAGACCAGGTTTTTCTCATGTATCTCCCAAGCTTGGGCTGCTTAAACCAGTAGATTTATTTCTTTTGGAGTCGCCAGATGTATAATTTTAAGGCTTCTTAAAAGCCAAAATCATAACAAGTGTACATTAATCCCTACTGTAATAAGATGGATACTTCTTAGTCCCACCTGGCATGACAAAACTGTTAACATGAAATTACAGCACCCCCAAATGAGTTCTATAGGTCTAATTTTCTAAGGCAGAGTCATTTGGCGTGATTGTGTAACATTGAACTTTCCCCAAGGTGTGGGACCTTACAAAATGAGAAAGCTCTCCAGATTAAAGGTTGGTTCCTTATTCCTCTATTCAGGTGCATACGTAGAAACTTGCAGAGGATATGTTCTTAATGCTAATCTAAACTTTACCAAGGAGACAGGGGTAGAAGGAATACATAAATTAAAACAAAGCTAAACTATGAGGTGATGCACCAAAGGAATGATGAACACTTATTTTTCTAATAGACACAAACCAACAAAATGCATATAATAAACAAGCACAGATAGCCAAATATATAATGGGAGACCAAATGAAAGTAAAAGAGACAAGAAAATATCTAAAATCAATCACAGGTGTGTTTTATTTCTCTGTAGATTGTTACAGTCCATTACAAAGTAGCCAAGAGGCAGAAACATGATGCATTTTTTGATGGAAGGCTTGAACCCCACAAATCCCTTTGCTAAAAGGATAAGGGAGCCTACAAAACAAAGAATGTCCAACCCTTTACAATGAATCATGCCCCCGCATTTATAGATTCAATTCTGAAAGAAGAAAGAGAGAGAGAGAGAGAAGCGGGAAAAGCAGGTTGAAACTCAACCACCGTTGTTAATGCCTCTGATGAAATCTCTCCTCAAATCCATATTTACTACATCAATCCTTAGTTTGGCACCTTGAAGGAAGAGGAAACAGTGAAACAGATCAAATCTAATCTAGTTGTTGAGGCAAGAAGATCCTGCATTAAAAGCGCAAAGATGTTTCCTCCATTTCTCTTTACCTAACCTTCTCAAAATTAAAGTTTCAGACCCCATGGCATGGGTGAGGCCGAGATCTTTCCAACGGCATCACATTTGCAATATTTCGAGCCCTAAGTCGAAATATATTCCCCTTCAAAATTTGTATCAGGTCCGTACAGGAGGGTGGGAAAACAACTTGAAAAATGGGTCCCCTTTTGATATGGGACACGTGGCAGCCAAAATGGAACAAAAATTGGGCCTATGGGTCCGCAGTTTATCTTTCACCCCTTTCTTCCAATTCCTGCTTTGGCTTTGACTCAGGACCAGATGCTGAGTTTTTCCTTGGGTGGATTTGCGGGCCATTTTGTAACTTTTACCCCTTTTGAGATAACAAGGGGCGAAGACCCAACCTTTTCCCTGATAGTCCTCTTTCCCTTTATACTTAGCCAATTTTGAAGCCTTTTATGTTAACCTTTTGACTTTTTTTCCTCTTATGCGGGATCGTGGTCGATCCAATATTTGGCATAAGGGAGAAATATGGATAACAAGAAGAACATGGAAGATTAAGATCCTCCAACCTTGGTTCCAGAGGGTTGTTGTGAGATGTAGGCTATTGTCCTTGGATGTTCTCCTCCATGGCAGTAGAATCATGTGCTTGGAAGGCGGATGATGGAGGAGTAAATGATGTGATCTCCTTAGGATCCTCTCCATTAAGACAATCCTCCAAGTCAGACAGATAATATGCTTCCTCATTTTCCTGCTACGTGTGTTCGACCTCCTCCATGGTGTCCTTCGGATCTATAATTTGATCACCATGGTTCCCCTCATCTTCAAACATGAAGTTTGAAATCTCAAACTCTTCTTTGACATTAGAGTTTGAAAGGGATGAAGTAGGAGGAAGAACTAAAGGTTCTTTTGTGGCTTGCTCTACACTTGTTGCCTCTGAAACTGTATGGTTCTCCTCCAGAACTGCGCCCTCTCGAGCTAACTAATTTTCATCTAGAATAGGCGTCCGTATGATTTCCTCTTCCCAATCAAAGTTTTATGAGTCATGCCATTCTTCAACTATCCTACAGTCGTTAAACATGATGACGTTAGCTAGGGAAGGCACATTAGTAGGGGTTATTCATTTATGGTAAAACTAGGTAGAGGGGACTTGGAAGAAAATGGGAGAATGGACGCAGAAGGGATGGAAGGTGTGCTAGATTTTTGAGCCTCCATTCCTTCCACCCACTCTATAATTTGGGGAAATATCTGAGTGATGAGGTGCATCTTTTGTTGGGTGCTAAACTAGCCTAGTACAGTGCCGACCCATGGCCAAGGGGCCTTGTAGCCAGCTTCAGCTGCATTATGGAGCACTTGACTTTGAGTTGCATCATGTTCACCTCCATATTTTTCACCTACCTCTCAAAATCAGCTTCAGCCAAGGAGTTTTCACCATCATCTGCATAAACTTGTTCTTCATGAACATTTTGGTTAGAAAAAAGGGGGTTGTATGCATTTTTCAGGATAATGGGGCTTATAAAACTGATTTGGAGGTAGATTTTGAAACTGTGGGGATGGAGGGAAATAGTTTTGTTGCTGCAAATGAGAATTCCATGGCAAGAAAGAAGTAATGATTGCACAACTTCATGGGATGGAAGAAGATGAAGGAGATGGAATAAATAATGGGTGTAAATCGATGGGAAGAAGGTTTGTAACTCAGAGGATGGGTTAATGACCAATGGAGTCACCAGATGTGCTTGAAAGTGCCTCCAAAGTTAGAAATATTCATGAAGAGCACATCAAACCTGATGAAGTGAAGTGGTAAGGTGCTTCAGACTTGTCCCACCAAGCGTGCCAAAATTGTTGATGCAAATCACAACACCCCCCAAATGGTCTTATATCTGTGTGGGGCATCTGATGTGACTGCACAACATGGGACCATCTCTCAAGCTGTGGGACTTGTGAACTTGAGATGGCCCTCTAGAGAAAGCTGGATTCTTCTTCCTAAACTACCTGCCATAAGCTACTATAGTGTAGGAAAACTATCTAATCCTAATCTAACCTCCCAAGGAGATAGGGAGAAAGAGAAAAATTCATGGAAATAGAGCCTACACTAAATCGGTGATACACCAGAAAAGGAAAGGGGTGGCTGGTCACAATCTCGGTTGCCTGAAATGGAGAGAGGTGAGAAAAGGAGAGGGTGGAAAAGATGCACCACAGACCAGAGATGAAGTTCACATGGAACGCCACTTCAACCCATTAAACACAGCTACCGAAACCTGTAATAGACATCAAAAGTATGCACAGTATACCCTGCAATGATGAGAGGAAAGAAGAGACAATAAAATAAGGAAGGATGAACAAGATGCATCACAAAACAACTTTTATTTCTCCAGGAGTTCACACAATACATCATTAGTGGGAAAGAGGCAAGAAAATGTCATTATAGAGCCAAGAGAGGAGGCTTAGACTCCACATTCTACCCTAAGGAAGAAAGAGAGGGGGGGGCAGGAGAGAAAATATGACCAACCTTTTGAAATATGCCCCTCCTTTACAATATATAGAAGAAAGAGAGAAGGAGAGAGGGAAGAATTCAAATCCTACTTCAACCACCCCAAGATATGCATTGAATTCACCTACTCTAACCACCCCAGAAGCATTGAAATTCACCTGCAACAATGATGGGTTCCATGATAGAGTCCATGCCTTCATGTGTTGTTCCTTGCTGGGAAAGAAGGATGTCTTTCCTTCATTATGGCGGTAGGTGAGAGACTTGACAACCTTGAAATGATGGATTGAAACATGATGGTGGTGGGTGAGAAGCCAACACCGAGATCTTTCCAAAACATCCCTTCTCACCTGAATCAGAGAACCTAGTTGAAATTTATGACCGTCTGAAGGTGCGTTCAATTTGGGGGCTATTCACACAAATCCACGTGGTGACCCCGCACATCTTAAGGTTTCAGCCCCTTCCTTTCACTCTTGGAGTTGTTCCGAACTACATGTGGTGGATTATGTGGGCCTTCTTGTTTCCTTTGTGTTCTGTCTAAATCCCTTCCATTTGGCAAGGCCATATGTCTGACCCTCGACATGTGGAGGCTTCACGCTCATTTGGGAACTGCCCCCAGATTTTTCCTTTGAAGTTACACCAAGCTGACATGTGGAGGATTCCACTAACCCTTCTATACTTAGTCAATTCAACAGTCAGCTATGCCCCTTCTTTGACTCTAACCACGTGGTGAGCCTGCGCACACTTGGAGACCCGCTCTTGATTCTTCCTTCGAATTCATTCTGAAGAGACACGTGGAGGCTCCTGCTAAAGCTTGGAATTTTCAACGGTTGACTCTGTCTCCTTTTCAAACCTAGGACACGTGGAGGGATGGCACTAGTTCAGGATCTATCTTTGGACCATGCCTTTGAAGTTGGGTCGATGAGGCATGTAGAAGCTTCACACTCATTTGGGGTCTGCTTCCAGATTTTAACTTTGAAGTTGTACCGATGAGGCACGTGTTTTGATACTACCCCTTGGGTCCTGCCCCTGAAGGTGCATCGTTGAGTCACGTGGCACCTTACGAGGTTCTACAACTTTTCAACTACTGATGAGACCCTTTCTAGACCCTAGACACATGGAGGGTTAGCGCATATTTGGAGACCACGTCTAGATTTTGCCTTTGAATTTACACGAACGAGGCACATGGAGGCTTCTGCTGACCCTATGATACTTAGATGATTAGGGCCTACTGCCTTTCTCAGACCCTAGACACGTGGAGGCTCCACGCTCTCTTAGAGACCTGATTTTGGATTTACCTTTGAAGTTGTGCTGAAGAGACACGTGGCATCTTCCGCTGGCACTCATAGTAATTAACAAAGGAAGGAACTCGAGTAAATCACTAAGTTTCATAACAGCAAACACATGTGTGCACTGAAATCTTTTCGAAGTTCGTTGGCCTCCTTCATTGACCGTTGCCCCTTCATGGTTGGATTTGGAATGATGGGATCGCAAGACTAAACTGGGGAAATACAATTATAGTACATAATGAAACCAGTACTTCAAGTTTCATCAGGTATTTTCTAGGGGGCAACATAGAGATCAACAATAACATTTCTCAAGATTAGGAGGATCCACATATACCAAGAACTCGGAAACATTACATTTTATAGAGGGGAGGGGATAAAAATATGCTAGAGAGATGCTCGACTTTCTAAACCTTAGTAAAACCTTCCAAATTTCCTCCATTAGGTAACCCCCATGCCTCATAATGGTTCATACATTTAGAGGTCCACTGCCCACGTGCAAGTTTCAAACTCTAGATATTTTCTATGGATGAGAATCCACTTATAAATCAATGGATGCCCATGAAATACTTCCAAGAGTTCAGTGGATACGATGTTAAGGAAGAAAAGAAAACAAAAGTATTACATATGTAATCAGAGATTACCTCATAAACGATTTTGGTTGGGCAACCGAGGAATACGCTAGCCTGGAAGAATTTCAGAAGGATCACAAGGCAGGGGAGGCATAAAATGGTCATCAGAGGATAAAAGAGGATGAGAGCTTCTAAGCTTTTGAAAGAGACATATAATGGCGGCCCACACTTCAACCACTTCACATAAATCCCAAAAGACTTTATAAATGATTGGAAAGTCTTTCTTATTTCGGAGAATGGAGTTCCAAAATACTCCTGAAATCCAAGCTCAAATCATAACAGGCAATAATGGCGTCTGGACAACAAAATATATCATCAAAGGGCTTCGAACCCACTTCACCCATAGATCCAAATATAATTTGCTTCCAGGGTCGAGTTCCCTGATTATCCACCTTTTTCCCAAGAGGTGGGTTTAACTTGTTTTCTTCAACCACAGATCAGGGATGTCGATTTGCTTTTTTCGTTGTTGAACTCATTAGGACACAGGATTTTCAATGTTTTTACATCCTTATAATCACTCACAACAACCAATGGCTAACACATGGTCAAGATGCCACTATCAATTTAGTCAATACGCGACTTCAAAACCCTAAGCACAGGTCATACGTAATTGGCAGCCTGTGATTTGATAGGGTACAAAGATCAACGACAAAGAACAAGGCATGAATCCTTCAAAATACCAGAGTTGATGCCACTGACCAAATCATCGCTGAGAAGGGTATAGCCCATGTGTCCATTGAATTAATCATTGGAAATGACTTTCACAGTCTTTAGAACCAAGTGCACTGCTTCAAATAATTTTAAAGGGGCAACCAAATCATATATCACGATCACCAAAAAGGTGAATATTATAATATGCCATGGCTGACATGATCTAAGGTGGCAGACTGTATAATACGACATGTGTTATGGAAATGATCTTAATTATTAAAACTATGATTATTTCTTAGTTTATGCCCAAATAAATCAAAGGGGTGGTCAAATGTATTATGATGCCTATGCCATGGCCAAAGAAGATGTCAATATCAGAACATGTGCACATAGCAGGTGGTCCCTAAAGGAGGAATTATTTTTACAAATATTATTAAGTATTGTAATTATTTTATGCTCCTATTGGATTTTGAGATATAATCCATGCAATAAAAATTATATTATACCTCGTGTAGGTATGAGATATAACATAATGAAATCCTTTGGGAATCCAAGCCCTACGTCAATAAAGTTCAATCAATGAAGGCTCAAAGATAGTATTTCCTAACTAGCTAAATGTAAGTAGGGTATTCATAAACAAATGACCCCTTTATATGCAATGTATAATCAGTGTAAGCATAAATTAAAATGTGCTGCAAAGAGGAAAACATAACCCATGTGATCATAGGAACAATTTGCTAATAATGTAAAATATACAATCAAATATGTACTAAAGTACAAGGCCCTTTATGGAAAAGACATGGTTAATGTAAATAGAAGAATAAAATACCCTTGCATAGAAATGGAATGATTTTTAAAAGTATCATAGTAGTATCCACCACTATGTGAATTCTATAATAAAGTAAATTTTTTATTTCAAAATGATTGGATTGAGTCCTCGTGTACCAATTTCTTAAAATTCCCTTAAAATGTACTCAAAGTGCAAAACAACCAAGGTACTAAGCGTGATAAAAAGGAAAGGAAAAATAAGAAGATAAATATTTAATAAACATTAATTAAATAGATAATAAATTACGTTAACCAATAGGCATTCATCACAAATATATTGTTTTATTTCTCATTATGATAAAATTCTTTAACTAGCAATTGTACATGAAGTGTACAATGGAAACACTAAAGGGGGTCAATTGAAAGATTTAAATTAGAGGGAGAAAAATAGTGGGAGCACAAGAGTGGTGAAGAAGAAGGGTTTTGAGGGTGGAGAAGTGCGAAGGTGGAAAAAATGTAATGTAGAAACAATGTGAAACTCAACCTTCCAACAACATAGTATATGTGCACAACTTTATATTATTGATCTCACTCAACTATTCACGTGAGCTTAAAATGTCCAAAATAAAAAAAATGGGGGAATTAGAATAGGTTTAAGGTTCAAAACCCAGCCATGATTCTTTCTTCTTGTAGAATATTACAACTTTCCTTTTTATTTGTGAGCTCTAGTAAATACATGAAATAATTGATGTACAAAAGACCATGAATAATAGAGCTCGTACATCAACATTTCATATGACCGACAAGTAGAATATAGATGTTTATTAAATTTGAAAATTCAAGGTTTTTGATTGTATGACATTAATTTTTATGAGATATTTGATGACAACATGAATAGAAAGTTAGAAATGAACATGTGGGAAGTAAATAATTGTGGATTCAACATGATAAAGAAAAAAACAACATAAAATAACTTTAAATAAAATTTTGAAACCCATTTGTTCATTCCCAAAATGTAACAAATAGATGATGGTTAAGATTTGTAGAAGATGTGATGGTCAAGATTCGATAAAGATTTGATGGCATGTGGCAGGGCATGTCTAGTGGCAGCAACATAGTGACTACCATAAAATTGGGGTTACAATATTTTATTTTCAGTGTCAATGGTTTCAAGTGGGAAGTGTTTAATTTGTTAGATAGAGCAAAGATATGAATTGAATTATGGAAATAAAATGGTAGGAAATAAGTACCTGCATATCCCACACTATGGCCTAGAATGTTCCTACCCAAATATTTTTAGCTATTTCTGCTCCGCTTTATTGTCTCAAACTCACTTGCATTATTCACATGAGTGAAATTTGTTTCTATAAGGGACAAAAAAAGAGGAAAATCCATTGGGAAAAAGGTACAAAACCCAACAACACCTCTTTTTCCTTGTAAACCTTTGTAAGCCCCCTCCCAGATGTATGAGAGAAATGATCTATTTTTCATACTTTATATTTTTTATTTTATTATTTTGGCTTCAAGGTTGTCAATTGGACAAAATTTAATACGGTAGATAACACGAGTATATGAATGGAAATGTGGACATTAAATGATGGAGATTACATACTTGCATGTGTCTACTTATTCCACATAATAAATTGTTCCAATGCAAAGAATATATGTTATATGCATTCCACTTTATATTATGGCTATCATTTAGGCTAATCACATGAATGCAACTTCCAAGTAGATTTCGTCTTCCAATCAAGCTTTTGTATATTTTTATTTCATGGCATCAAGGTTTAAGATTGGACATTTTTCAATTTGAAAGATAATACGCGGCCATAAATAGACTGTTGGAAATCAAAAGATATGAATTAAATAAATGCATGTCCCACATCCATTCCATGGATCATATTTTTTTCACTCAAACAATATCTACTATTTTTTCTCTATTTAAGCATTTCAATGCCACAAAGAGGGGGGAATGTGAAACTCGAAAAGTATCAGGATTTGAAATGTAATCTGAATGCTTGAGTCTTGTAGATATTAGTAGTTGTTGTATCGAGTTGAAAGCTCAAATAATTCTAGGAAAATAGGTTGTGTGTGAAAAACTGTTGATTAATGAGGCTTTTGTTAGAGTAGGTATTTACCTGAGCTCACATTCACCCAGGTACTTTATTTACCTTTATTGTATTTATCCTCACCCACTTATGTGTGTGGATATTTCTTTTATCAGATTTAGATATTAGGAGATATTATCTAGTTGTTAGGTATAGTTATTTCCTTGATCTATGGTATTGACTAGATCCTTGATGTCTACTTCTCTCCTAAATATATGGTCTTGACTAGTTCTTTGATGACTAGTTATTTCCTTGATTTATGGCTTGATCTACAACCTTGACTGGTTCTTAGATAATTATTCCTTGCCTATTCAAGGAAGGCCCATTCTCAATGTATTGCATTGAGTTCCATAATAATATATGATATTGCTACTCATTTGTTTGCAAAGGTTTTATGTAAAGCTATAAACATTAAAATCCTTAGCCCTTGGTCATATGAGGGCTTAAAGCTTGTGATTCCTACTAGTAGGTGCTTAACTTCAGCCCCCTTTAATTTTATTTGTGTGGTGAAGGAAACAACAATTTATTTTGCTTCAGTGGCAACTAAAATAAATAACAAAGCAAACTATTGAAAAGCTTGTAACTTTTGATAGCGATAACTCGGTTTTAAGTGCCATTTTTTGTGAAAGTGCTTGTTTTTACGTGCTCTTTCCATTGGAAATATTTATTTTTATACTTTCACTATAATTATAAAGTGCCAAATATGGAGGAGTGTTGTAATCAATTGTGGACGCAATTTCAGCTGAGCCTGACATCCTAAACTTCTGGGAGTTGCATTTTATATCTATCATGGATTCTGAGAATGATATGCTTTTCTCTGAAGTATGTGGACTTCAAGAATATATTGCAAAAATTTTGGAAGAAAATAGATCGCTCAAGAATTGAAAAATTCTCTTCTACAGTCACTCATTCATGATAAGGATATAATAATACACTTCCTGCAGAACAAACTTACTAGCCTACAGCATCACCATCATATTGTGGACAATCATATCTATGTTTTTGGCTTGGTACAATCTGGTTATCATTCCTTTCATGGTATCAGAGCTATTCTATGCTCCTAGTCCACTTGCAGCTATTTCTCCTGCACCCACTGACATTGATCTGTCAGTCTTTAAGTCTGTTCCTTCTCTTGATGCTCATACACCTATGAAACTTGTTACTGCATGCTCTTCCACATCTGTGCCTATTACAATACCACATGTTGTGTATCATATTTCTTGCTCAGCTACATGGCTTTTTTAAGAAGCATACTACTGCATTCAGTTCTCGCATGCTTCTGTTATATGGTTCTCACTAGCGGAGTCATTGACAGAAATTCACAGGGTATTGTTTCCTCTATTCCACATGTTAAGTGGAATTCTCATCATGACATTGGTTTTCAAGCAGATACTTCATTGGGATCACACATTGACAGAGCTCCTTTTTTTGTTCACTTGACTCTTTCTGAGGATCCTAAGAAACACATGAGTTCTACATCTTCACTCAGGCTTGAGAAACCTAATATTTTAGTTGTCAGACCATGATCAACCTGACACACATTCTGACGTTATTTTGCATGCACCCATTGTGCATTTTACACCAATTCATATGCAAGCATCTTCTTCATCCATCCATGTTGATTTGGGGTGGATATCTGATCACTCATGGAGGTGACATAGGCATTCGTTGAGAGGACTCTATAGGCATGGCTCCTCCACCATTCGGCCTCTTGCTCCACTTTCTATACCTTCTGCATTGTGATGCTTCTTGTTTTGAGCATTTTTCTTTAACAGTTGTAGTGTATCTCTCTTGTTGAGATTTTGTATCTATATTTTCGACACTTTTGGCATGTTGACAGTCTCTCTTATGGGGGAGCTATTCTGGTGGAGCCCAGTATTAGTTTGTCAGTGCTCGAGTAGTTTTTTTGACAACTCATATAGATTTGTAGCGCTACTCCACCCATTCAACAATATGCTAGGGTGTGGTGATGATCTTGCTTCTTCGGGTTTTGTGTCCTTGCCTTGTTACCTTGGCTTTTCTTGGATCGTGACACTCTAGATTTTGTGTCCTTGCCTTGTTGCTTTGGTTATTATTCTTGGATTGTGGCACACCTATTTGTAGCACTTGATCGAATTATGTTTGGTGTTTTTCTTACACTTTTGACATCACTCCGTTGACAGTCTCCTTGTATGGAGCTATTCTAGTGGAGCCCAGTGTCAGTTGTTTTTGAGTTTTGTGATCGAGCAGTGGATTCAGACCATAGTGCACACCAAACTTATTCAGCATTGTACAATTTTTTTGAGCCGAGCTTCTTGGGATGCCTTGGAGTGGGTCTTTACTCTCTTTACTTTGTTGTTACTAGTTTTGGGTACCTTGCGGTGTCCCTTTTTTCCTAGTTATTGTACATGAGTACCTCATCAGGCCTAGTTGCCGGGACTCATACTGTGGACATGCCACATCTATTTTGGCCCCGAGCTTCACTTGAGAGAGGGTGTTAGAGTAGGTTTTTACCTTAGCTCATGTTCACCTAGGTACTTTATTTACCTTTATTGTATTTATCCTCACCCACTTATGTGTGTGGATATTTCTTTTATCTTATTTAGATATTAGGAGATATTATCTAGTTGTTAGGTATAGTTATTTCCTTGATCTATGGTATAGACTAGATCCTTGATGTCTAGTTCTCTCCTAAATATATGGTCTTGACTAGTTCTTTGAAGACTAGTTATTTCCTTGATTTATGGCTTGATCTACGACCTTGACTGGTTCTTAGATTGTTATTCCTTGCCTATTTACGCAAGGCCCATTTTCAATGTATTGCATTGAGTTCCATAATAATATATGATATTGTTGCTCATTTGTTCACAAAAGGTTTTATGTAAAGCTATTCTGGTGAATTTATTTCATCTTATTGATCGTGGTGTTTGATTAGCATCTATGTTCTTGGCTTGGTACGATTTGGTTATCGTTCCTTTCAACTTTCAAGGGAGTGGATATATTAGCAAAAGGTAGATTTTATTTTTCAATCAAGCTTGTTATTTTTTGTTTCATAGTACCAAGAATTATTATTGGAAAGCATTTAATTTGATAGATAAGATGCAAACATGAAGAGAAGATTAGAAATTAAAAAGTGGGAAACAAATACTCGCATGTCATGCACCTATTTGTCAAAACATATTATTCCCAAACAAATAATATATGTTACATGTTCTCAACCTAGTCGTCTCAATGTTGTGCGCATTATTCACGCCAGTGCAATGCAAGAGTAAAGGGGGGAAACAAAAAATGGCAATAATTCAATCGGGGCCAAGTTCAAAACCCAACCACACTGCCTGCCTCTTGTAGTACTTTGCAAGCATGATTTTCAATTTTAAGCTTGAGTAAATGTAAAATAATAAGCGATGCAAGACACGATCATTGATAATTGAGCCCCATCGGGGAATGAACATTCAAACATGTGACATTGTGGTTATTAAAATTCTTTATTCGAGTGTAAACAATTGATTTACACTTAGGCGAGGATGGACCACGTGGACACTTGTGATTAAATCCGTATGTGCATGACCACCAAGGAACAATTCACTAATAATGTAAAATATACAATCAAAGATGTACTAAAGTACAATGCCCCTTATCGAAAAGACATTCTTAATATAAATAGAACAATAAAAGACCTTTGCATAGCATGCAATTATTGTTGAAAGTATCATAATAGTATCGGCACTATGGGCATTCTATAACAAAATAAAATTGTGAATTCGAAATGATTGGATTGAATCCTCGTGTACCAATTTCCTATAATACCCTTAAAATGTCCTCAAAGTGCAACATAACCAAGGTACTAAGAGTGATTAAAAAAGGAAAGGAAAAAAGATGAAGATCAATATTTTATAAGCATTAATTAAAAAGATAAGAAATTTTATTAATTAGTGATTCAATAGGTATTCATCATAAATATGTTGTTTTATTTCTCAATATGATAAAAGTCTTTAAATATCTTTATAAGTCTTTAAAAGTCTTTTCTAGCATTAAAGAAAAACATCACAATCTTATAGAGATATAATATATTTTAAGACAATATATTGATGAAGGTGCACCATTTTTAATGGGAATGGAAGGGGTTAGCGTGCAAGAATATATATACATATACGTACAAAGCATATAAAATAGACTAGGCGGGATCGATTGAATATACGTACAAAGCATAGAAAATAGACTAGGCGGGATAGATTGATTTTTACTGTTTCTTGCACGCTAACCCCTTCCCATTCCCATTAAAAATGGTGCACCATCATCAATATATTGTCTTAAAATAGATTTTATCTCTATAAGATTGTGATGTTTTTCTTTAATGCTAGAAAAGATCCGCTGCAGAGAGGAGGCGACAAATACACATCGTAGTTATTGTTATCGACATTGTTTGCTAGTGAAAGCCAGTTGTGTTAGACAGCATGGATGAGTTCACACCGTCCAATATGCATTAATGGAACATTTTTTACCATATTTGTATTTAGCTAAACTTGTAATGTGCAGGATCCTGCCTAGGAACTAGTTTCTGGTTCCAGAAAATCTAATCCAATGGCTAACAGTGACAGAATAAAATTGGAAACAGAAAGGGAAAGCATTGCATTAGATGGGTCTGTTGATCTGCAAGGGAGACCTGTTTTGAGATCGAAGACAGGAGGAGTAAAGGCATGTTCATTTATAGTGGGTATGTATTCATAAAAGTATTATTTCTTGAGCTGGAACATATTTGGATGACATTTGTTTATTTGATGAATTTGGTCATTGTTGAGAATTTACAGGGTATGAGTTTTGTGAGAGGTTGGCTTTTGGTGGGATATGGGCTAATCTGGTGGTATATCTCACAAACAGTCTGCATGAAGGCACTGTTTCTGCATCAAGGAATGTCACCATTTGGACTGGTACCATGTGGAGTATGCCTATTCTTGGGGCATATATTGCTGATACGCATTGGGGTCGATACTGGACCTTCCTGGTTTTTTCCTCTATCTATATACTGGTAAATGCTGTCCCATAATTGTTTTTGTCTAATAATTGCAAATTGGATGAATAGCTTGCTTATTCCATCTTGTTGGGGATGTGGAGCCACTTTTTTGTGAGATCTAATATCTAAATATTATATTCTTATTGATCAAAAAAATTTATACACGGATTTTTCTAGAAATATAATCTATTATTTAATATCTTGTTCAATTTTTTTTGAAGTAATATTATCTTAGATTTGTGTTAGAAATTCAAAATTGAAAAGTTGTCAAACTCTTGTGTCAATTTGTATTGTAAAGTGTATTAAAAATGATACGTAACATAAACAATCTCGCAATACATTCTCAGATATAGGAGGTATGGTAGTAAATATTAAATAAGTAGGACTAGTAATTGTGAGTTAAACATCACATATATTTACAAGTTGAATCATTAACTTACTAATGAAAAATAATAATGCTAAAAAAAAATTGTTAGATAACCCATTCTCAACATTTCAACCTTGCTAAGAATTGTGATAAATAGTATAAAATATACCTTACTAAGTTGCAGCATCCAAGGAGTGGGTTTAGTCAAAAGTGACCATTTTGGATGCTAAGGTGTGAGGTAATTATATGTGCCCATGGGCCATATTAACTTAGATATTAAGCTCTAAACATTTTTTGGTCTCGTTGTTTGGGATTTGTATCTAATATTTGTAAAAGTTTTTTGTGAGCCGAACAACTTTACCAATAGATAAAATTTTGATATTTTCAAAAAAATTGATTTGTATTAATTTTGATCATACAGGCCATGGGACTTTTAACACTATCTGTTTCTTTAACATCTTTGAGACCTCCTGCTTGCCCCTCAGGCGAAGGATGCCACAAAGCATCCACACTTCAAATTGCAGTATTTTATCTAGCTTTATATCTTCTGGCCGTTGGCTCAGGTGGAATCAAACCAACTATATCTACTTTTGGCGCAGATCAATTTGATGAGTTTGACCCAAAAGAAAAATCCCAGAAAAACCACTTCTTCAACTGGTGGTTGTTCACCATATTCTTGGGAGCTCTGTTTGGCAAAACATTTCTGATTTATATTGAAGACAATGTGAGTTTTGGCGTGAGCTATGCAATCATCACAGCAGCACTCATCCTCTCCGGCATAGTCTTCTTGATTGGAACACCATTCTACAGGCATAAAATAGTAACTGGTAGCCCTCTAAAGAGAATGGCTAAAGTCTTTATGAGGGTGGGCAAGAACTGGAAAGTGAAGACTCCTTCAGATCCTTCCAACCTCTACGAAGTGGACTCTGCAGAATATGTTGCTAAACGCAGATATCCCATTGCTCATACTTCGGCTTTGAGGTACATATATTTTTTTATACCTGTATGTATATGAAATCTAACATAAATATTATATTAAGGTAGCAACTTGAGTACAGACAGTATTATTCAAATATGGGAAAAAAAAAAAATTATAACTGGAATCTTTTGAGATCGGCTGAACCTTCTAAATAATATTGAAAAATGAAAATTCTTTTAGGGGAGAGGACCCCATAATTGTGCACCAATAATTGTACATTGATTTTCACTATTGGTTGTTGAAAAAATGACTAATAGTTGTTCACTATTTGACTAATGACACTTTTTAAGAGCCAATGACAATGTGACACATAAGGCGCTCAGTCATTGGTACCTCTTTCAAATGCTTTATATTATTTTTTTTCATTTTAAATCAATTCAAAAACTACTTTTCCCTCCAAATAAACACACGAAACGAAAATGCTGATGTGGCATGATGATACGCTATACGATGATATAATTTTTTTATGTTGACGAGATCCCTACATATATCTGCGTGCCCCTAAAATTAGGGTGCACGGTTATGGGGTCCTCTCCCCTAGCTGTACTTAAAATCTGGCAGGACTTCATGAATTAAACATTTATGACATAAAATAATAATAATAAATAACATAAACTTTCTGGATCCTAAATTGTATACAGTTGAACCGAAAAAACGGAAAAATACTAAAAATCTATAAGATTTTACAATATACTATTATTTATTATTATTGGATTCTTTCTTTGTGCAGATTTCTTGACAGAGCAGCATTTGTAAATGATTCAAACACAAGCTCAAAAATCTCCACAGTGACTGAAGTGGAAGAAACAAAACTGATGATAGGAATGCTTCCAGTTTGGTTGGCTACAATCATACCCAGCATACTTGTAACACAAGCAGGGACTCTGTTTGTAAAACAGGCAGAGACTCTTAACAGACATATGGGCTCCTCCTTCGAAATCCCTGCAGCCAGTGCCACAGCTTTTCTCAGTCTGTCCATGCTTATCACCACCCTAATCTATGATAGACTTTTAGTCCCATTTTTAAGAAGATTTACAGGAAATCCCAAAGGCATAACTGCACTGCAGAGGATGGGAGTGGGTATGGCGATCCAGGTTCTTGCAATGACGGTCGCAATGGCTGCTGAAATCAAACGGCTGGAGGTGGTAAAAGATTATGGGCTTGAAAACAAGAAGAAGTCGATTACAGTGCCCAGAAGTATTTTCACCCTGATCCCACAGTTTGCTTTGTTGGGCATTGCGGATGCATTGTTTGATATTGGGAAAATAGAATTTTTTTATGACCAGGCCCCGGAAAGCATGCAGAGCTTGGGGACTGCATTATATACGAGCTCTAATGGCGTGGGCGCGTTTCTGAGCAGCTTTATTCTTACAGCGGTGAGCAACATCACGGGACGAGGAGGCCACAGAGGATGGATTGTTAATAATACCAATGCATCGCATCTGGATTATTATTACGCATTTTTGGCTGTTCTGCTATTCCTGAACGTGGCTTATTTCTTGTTTGTTTCCTATGTGTATGTGTACAAGCGAGAAATCACGGAGGCTTTTGGGGAAGATTCGGAGAAAGCCATTGAGATTTTAGATTTAAATATACAGCATGATAGTGGTGTTGTTATTACCCACATCAAGTAACGACAAAGATATTATTAATGAAATCTCTTTCTTGTTTTCTTGTGTGACTGGAAATGTACTCCCATTTAATATGAAAGAATTAATCCTCCTCCTAAAATATGATTCTATGTAGTGAAGGGATTTTGAGATCATCAAAGTTCTTAAAAGAGAATAGGGAATGCAAAGTATGTAATGAGTAATAAATTAGAAACTATGCTTTTAAAAATTTAGATTTGAAATTTGGTTTAGAATTTCAAATGATAATTACGAAAAAAAAATTATAATTGTTATTAAATATTGAATTGATAGGTATGATTAAAAATTAATTGTAGACCCCGTTTAAGCCTACTTCCATCTTTTCAAAGTATCATTCATTTCATTTGCACCATCCTCAACTTTGATTCAAGGTCCTTTAATTGGTTACATCAATTTTTCATTTTCCATTCCAATTATAGCTACCAAAGAAACAAGATTGTATATAACCTTCCAAAAACTCTTGGAATCGTTTATTCCTTAAAAATTGCACTTGCAAGTCAATTCCATTAAGCAGTTAGTTCAAAGGGAAAAAAATCTTGTATTAATGTTTGCATTGTAACTAAATTTCTTCAACCTTTCAATCTTCTTTAACAAACCTAAAAAGACTAAATTGGGAAGATTCACATACTGCTACGAGTTTGACATCCATACAATTCTAAGTAATGGCGTTCAAGTTCCGCTTCAGTATTCTCCAACAGCTATAGCCCTTGACGGCAGTGGTCATCGGACCGTTCGCCTAAAGAGTCACACAGCAAGATGAAATTTGATAATGTTTCATCTATTTTTGAAGTGGCCTTTACAACACCTACATCCAATTGCTCTCTAAGAGCTTTATAACTCACTTACATGGAACTTTATGGACACCTATGGTGTCTTCCTATAAACCTATCCTAGACTAGATTGCGTGCTCACAAGCACATTAAGCAACCTCGCTTGGGGTTCTACTTGGCCGACAAACAACTAGCCACTCTCAACTGGCTTTTTTGCTTCCACATGTGCATTCCACAACCTCTTCTCAGCATATGATCAACAACGTGACTAGCCTACAACAACTATGCTAACAACAACTAGGCCAACCTCTCCTTCAACAACCTTCAAATGGTGGACTCTTCCTCTATAAATAGTTAAACACCTTGTTCTTTTCCTGCTTCTCTCTCCTCGTTTGAATCACCTTGGATGGGTTGGATCCTTGTAAATGCTTCCATGTTCTCCCGCTCAAATTCAAACTTGAATTCGAGCTACTTCGATGCTCTGATCTACAATGCCTTTGAACATATATGTTTATGCCATGTCAATTTATTCATTGGCTCTTTTGACCATTTCATCCTTGTCAACATCCTTTTTTAAACACCTTCTGACATCTTTTGTCACTTTTGTCAACTAACTATTATGTCGTACACCCCTTTCTTGCACTCATCTTTTGTGCCTTTGTCTTCTTCTGTTGTGCACTCATATGCTTGAGTCTCATCGTCAACTCCATTTTCCCATTGTCTCAAGGGTTATTAGCATTCTCCAAAACATCTACATGCATCTTCTGCAACCTCACTTGTTGCATAATCCTTCTTGTATACTCATGTACCTTCTGCGCATTGTCTACCACTGCACATAACTCACTAGAAATCTCTACACACCTCCATTGTATCCAGTCGAGCCAAATATCCTTTTTGCTCTAGCAAAATCCTATGCACACCACTGAGCATTATTCCTTCGGACTAGCTCTCCTTCACAATCCTTCAATACACTACTTGCACTCTTTGTCCTGTATGTAATCAATACAATGTAATCCTTCCTGATACCTGTTGCACAAAGTACTCACACTTTTGTGCAATCAAACTTTCATCCTTGTGTGCCTTATCATTCCTTATCACATACTCTTCAGCATTGCATAGAACCATCCTTCACCTAAATGGTATAGGATTGTCTTAGAACTTGGATGCTCCTGCATAATCCCCTTATCTTCAACCTATATTGAAAATGATTTATCAAAACAACGTCTTTGGAAATGTGGAAGGTTTGAAAATTTTGTGAAAATTATTCAGTGTTCATAATAGCACGTTTTTCATGTTCCACATACATGTTTTGATTATAAAACATTACTTACATTGAATTATTTTTCTTCAATGCCCACACAAGGGAGTTGAAATGTAAACTACAAGGAGAATATTTAAAATGAAAAATCGAGTTAATAGTTTCAAATATTATTGGATATATTTTATGTCATTATGTGTGATCTTGATTTACCCAATGGAAGCGACATAAAGTTTTCTACAACTAGAGAAGATCACCTATCAATAGGGTGATGTGTAATGCCCACTAAAATCTCCCACTTGAAACCCATGAACAACCTAGGTTTAGTTACAAAATTATGGAATTTTCTTTATAGTGTTAACAACCAAAGTCTCAAGGACAATTAAATTCAACTGATAACTTTTCCCATTATAATAATTACTAATTCCACATTATAAAGCAACAAGTGTAATAAGTCCATACCTAGCTCAAATCTCCTTAGGGATTAATTTAATCACTGATTACATTGACATTTTAGCTAAATATATTAAAATTTTAGGGTTAAGGGACCAAAACAATTAAATACCCAAGGTATTTAATTCCACAAGATCTAAGGCAAGAGTAAGGTTTAATTATAGTGGGGGAAAAGAATACATATTTAAAATCATCAAAGTAAATTCTTACTTACCCACTCCCAGAACTCGGTTAAAGATTCAATTTGATTTTTCCCATGATTAACATAATTAAAACTTCCTGAAAGCATTCCCATTAGATAGGGAATTTTCTCACCTTTTCGGTGATATAAAAAAGTCCTCCTAACTCCTCATATCTCTCAAGTTATGGACTGACGGAACTTGGGGTGAAATTTTTCCCAAGAGTGGGCCTGCAGACCTGGGGAGGAAAATTTTCCCCAACTCGGGCCTGCAGACTTTGGAGAGACAATTCACCTAGAGGAGAAAAGTGGACCGGCGGAGCGGGGAAGAAAAATTTTCCCAGACGCGGGCCGACAGAGCAGGGAAGGCATTTAGCGCTTTTGCCCTTTTGGGACAAAGCGAATTTTACACCCGCACCTCCGCCGACACCCAGGGAGGCCACGTGGAAACTCCTTATTGGCTGTGGGTCAGTGGGTTGGCGGGGAACATTTGGAAAATTTGACTATTCAAAAGGAAGGGCAAAGAGGTCGAAAGGAACTGTGCCTCCGTCGATGCGAGAAGATGCCACGTGTCAGCCAGCCATTAGCTACAGTTTGGTGGGCTGGCGGGGATGATTTGGAAATTTTGCACAAAAATTTTCTAAAGCATTAAGGTTTAAAAAGATCCATTCCTCTGCCGATGCCTCATGAAGCCACATGGCAGCATCTAATTACCTGTGGGCCGGCAGGATTGCGGGGAAAACTTACAAATTTTTCCAAATTTTTTTTTGAAAGTGCTTAAGGTTAAAATCGATCCGAGCCTCCGTCGACACCCAACGAAGCCACATGTTGATCAATGATTGGCTGCGGAGCAGCAGGGCCGTGGAGGAAAAATTACCAAATTAACTTTTTGGACTTAGATCATTTTTAGACAAAATGAAGGTTTGTGGATTAGCGGAGCGGTGGGAAACTTCATGACTTTGCACCTTTTGGGAAAAAAGTAAAAAAAAGGAAAGTTTTAGCCTGCGAGTCCGCCTAAGAATATTTTATTCATTTAAAATTTGACAGCTAGATTATTTTGAGCCCGAAATGAAGTAAAAACTTCAGAAGGTCATAAATTTTGATTGGGAACTTAGTTTTTGGCAAACGAGGACTTTCTGGAAAGCTCTCGATGTCCTCTTTTCATATCAACCTTAGGAATTTGATTTTGATAAATTTTAAAGGGTCAATTTTGAGAAAACGTCTTTCTGTCACTTAGAAAGTGAACTGGTATTTTTAACTTATCAATTTTGTTCAAATTTGTCGTTAATTCTTTTTCCACTTGCCAAACAGGCATGGAGGATTTTACTTGGAATATTTTAGGATATATTGCAAGGTTAAGTTTGCTTTATTGATTTGCATTCGAAATTTATCAATTTTATACAGCAAGAAGTCTGTAATTTTGTCTTTGCCCGATTTGAAAGGTTCTATAAAATTTTCATAATTATTTTGGTATGTTTGGGGTCGTTTTGACCTTACAAATAAAATTTAATATTTCATTTTGTCTTTTTGATGTTGCAGGGTCATTCTGTTCAATTTCTGATTAATAATTACCAATATGAAAGTTATCTAACAAAGCTCAAATTTGAATAAATTATTTTAATTTGCCAACTTTAAACTATGAATTCATTCCAACCCAATCTAACATACTAAGTTGACTCAAGCAAAGTATTCAAATGCCAAATTACAATTCTGATTTCTAAAACATTTATTTTTTAAAAAAACAGAGTATTATGATATTTCTCCATACGTATTCACTTTTTCATCCTTCCAACAGAATTTCAAAATACATTCAACAATAAGATTTCAATACCCAATAATTCCATTTGAGTAAAGTAATACAATCCTTTATTGATTCAAAGAGATACCTTTACAATTTCTTCTTTCATTCCTCCATTACAATATACAGAATATGATTTCTTTCACATTATTTCAAAAGTAGAAAAAAAAGTATATCTCTTTCACAATTCAATTTACAACTTTCATATTCCATACAGACCATCTTTCCATCACAAATAATATACAAGATCGTCCACTTCAAGTGGGAAAAGGTTAGATTAAGAAATGATCTCAACAAGGACTATCAAACTGTCTTCTTTCTCAATTTCAGAAAATTAGTATGAATTTCCATCATTCTCCAATTTGGTCACAACAGAACAGGGGAAAGGCAACGCTCTCCACCCAACCAAGACATCCAATGAAAAGGGAGAATCCATCCTTCTTCATTGGCCCCCGAGCCCCAACCACATTGCAATAAGAAATTTTTGTATTCAACTCATGGCAACAATAGGCTTCCACAACACAACGACAAATTTCTCATTCAAAAACAATTCCAAAAAAAACTACAGTTTATCACCACAGAACAAAACAAAAAACAACACTCAAGCTTCATCATACAAGCCAAAGGAGCAAGAAACTATGGGGGATGTTATTTATGCCTCCCAAAGGGGAAATGGGTATCACCACCTGAGAACAAACCACCAAAATATATATCTTTAAAATCCCTGACATGCCCTTATGCCTCCCCCAAGTACCCCTTATTCCTCACATTTCCTTATGCCTCCCCAACCTCTTATGGCACCCCATAACGAGTAAAGAAATGCAAGCTATTTCTTTGTAAGGTGGAACCCAAATCCCAACTCCCTCCACACTTATACCTCCCCAAAACACTTATGCCTCCAACAAAATGACCCATAGTATTCTCCTACACCATCCCTAGTCCATCTACCCAACCAGCCAACAAATAAAACAACACATTCAAACATTCAACCATTCACATAGGCATACAAATAAAAGGAGAGTATTTCCAAGAGCTAAGCTCTTACCTCTCCATGATGGAGTTTGTTCCAAGTTCAAAAGAACAAGCTCTCCAATGCAATACAAACCAAGAGATCAATAATCAACAAGTATGCAACAATCTCTAAATTTCTCCCAATTTACAAGAGCTTCAAAAACCTAAAGCAAGTCGCCAAAAATGAAGTGATAAAAGTGAAGCAAAAAAAAAACCCAAAAAACAAGCCAAGGAATTCGAATATATAGAAGAGGAAAGAGAAGAGGATGAGGTGGATCCATGTGGGATGCCACATCACACATCCTCAACTCCAACTCATAAGTCAACTTCAATCTCCAAGGCACAATAAATAAGTAGGTGAATAAATGACAGTTTTACTTACACACTCAAATCAAACCCACACCTCATAAGGATTGAAATTGAAAGCATGTAAGAAAGTGCAATAAAAGCATACAACTTGACTTCTCAAAAATGCATAATGAAGGATAGATTTAAACCCTCCAACCATAGGTAAGGTTGGCATGCAAATTTAAGAGGTATGGGACAAGTTTAACTTGTCCCATAAGCTTCCAAAATCAGCCTCCAAGGACAAATTCGAATTTCAAAAGGAGGTGGAGTGTTTCATACTCCAAAATTAATTTACACATCACTTACACATTTCTTACAACACTTTAATTTGAGGCCAACAACTCTAATAATTAGTTTCTTATGTCCCAATTTGATTAATTAATCTTAACAACATGTTTACTCACATTAATTTACCACAATTAATAAATAATGAAAGGGGTAAATGCGTCACTTAATAAATACATACAAAAATCAATAAAAAGGAACCAAATAAATAAATACACATAACCCCTTGGTCACATTTAAAGGTGATCCCTCCCTATGAGAATCCCTAACAATCAAACAAACACGCATGAACAATACAAGTTGCCATGGTGACCTTGTTGAATTCATCTAGAATTCCAATGTGGTTGGTCTCCAATCCCCCAATGTTTGTTGTGATATTTTTAACCTGCACAATAAAAATACCCCTTCGGCCTCGTGGCCATATCAGAACATCCAAATGAATATAATATAATTTCAAAATCATCAATATATATATATATATATGGATGTTGTTAGGACACGTGATATTTGGATATATTCAGTAGACCGAAAAAATTGAATTATAAAATTGATGATTATATAGTTTCTAAATGAAATTGTATCGGTCTACTCAATATATCCAAATATCACATGCCCTAACAACATCCATAAATATATATATAACTATGTCCAACAACATATCAACATCTATATAAAATGTCTCTAACAATTATCATGCATCATATATGAATCAAATTCAACAATAATCCATGATTTGACATTTAACACAATACTAAATCAAAACTATAATAATGTCCATAATATAGTTAGTAGTATCATGATCAATATCAAAAGTGTCAAAGGGAAGTGGGCACTACATGATGTTCCAGTGTGTTTGAGAGGGGTGGTTCCCTTGTATGATGGGGTTTTTTGTATTTTTGTTACTTTGAACATGAAATAACAAATGAGAAAAATGGTAAAAATAAAGAAGAAGTGAGAGGATGGAGAAAGTGAGAAATGAAAGGATATGGAAGGGAGAAATCAACAACAAACAAAACACACATGAATGTTTGGATGATGTGAGATAAACATAAAGGAGTAAACCCCTCTTTCTCATATGAGGAAAAGAATGTAGGAAATAATTGTCCAAAAGTTAAGAACCACCCAGAAGCATAAAGTCTTCAAAATTTCTAGAGTGTATGTGTATGGCACAAATTCTGCCTATGCATATATGTAATACAAATCCTAAAAACATAGTATCACCTATAATATCTAGATAGATAGAGGTATAAATGACATCACTCAACTATATACTACAAATTATGATTTCATGATTGGAAAGGAACAAAACCACAAGATGATTATTATTCCATTTTCTTACATTCTTTTATTCATGAAGAATGAAAATTGTATTTACACAAAAAGGTGTAACCAAATCTCTTCGGATTTGAGAAAGAAAAGAGATAACCGCTAAAATGGAAAATTCTACCCCTATTTATACATGTAACTCATAAATACCTCGTAACCACCTCTAGGTAACAATATGACCTTTTTAATTTCAATCAAGTCACAACTTAAACTGACTTTATGACAAAAAGAATTTTTTCCATTGGAGAAATAGAAAGGTAACTTGAATCAAGGAAGAGATGAGAATGATACATTTGATTCGTGGAGGTTCATTTCTTTATCCACTCAAGAGATTTTACCATCAACATATGTAACCTGAATCCCATAATAGGATCATATACATTCTTCTCAGTGAGGATGAAGTGCTTCCTAACAAATCCATCTAGGAGCCTGTACCATCTAAAATCATCAACACATATGAGGACTGAATTGGTTTGTTGCATTTGAAAGGTGAAATATTTTTGTTTGATATAATTCACCAAGGTGGAGTTTTTCTCTAATAGGATTTCACTTTCCTCTTGTCATTCTTGTCTTAAAGGTTTTGAAGTTCATGTGATCAAAATTTCCATCAATAATGGGGAAATTATCATGAATACACTTCAAAATGGTTGTTCCATTATAAGGAGGCTATGGAAACATTTTGAGTAAGATTGAATTTTAGATAAAATTCAAATCGTATTTCAGAGAAATTTATGGTTAAAACAATATTTTTTCCACAACTCCATCTTGTTAGTGTTTGTGTGTCTTTGATTCATAAGCACATTTTACTGACCAATTCAGAACTTGGGTGCACCTTTTTTGGGGCTTTGCAAACTCATGGAATGTGCCAAACATAGTTGGAGTATGCTTTAGGAATTTTTGGAGGATTGGGAACATGTTTGTAAGGTTATGGGAACATCTTTATAGTGAAATCACATTATTAATGCACAATAACAACCACTAAAGCTTGAGTGCAATTTTGGAAGACATTGGGAACCTTGGAAACATGTTTTGAATGAGTTTGGAATCCTTAAAATTCCCCAAGTATTTCATCAATGATCTTTTGGAACTCTTTTTTACATAAGTGCATACATATATTAGGTTTTTACTACAATAAAAGTACTCTAGGGATATCATGAAGGCACTTTTGTAACTAAGAACATGTGTTATGCACGTTTATAATGATGTTTTAGAATTGTGAAGTTATGAAGCAGATTTTGAACATGATTTGAGCACCTACCAAGTACTTAGGTGCACATGTATAGTGTGTTTTAAGTTCTTCCTTAGTGCCCAAGCACACTCATAAAGCATATTTTGAATCATAATAAACTTAAACACATTTTCCAAGTATAAACAAACTTAATTAATACTTTGAGAAGAATTTCAATGCACTTTAGCAACTAATAACATTAGGAATGCACTTCTAAAGGGATAATTACTCCATTATAGTACAAAGAACATTTTTGGAATGCATGTGAATAGATAAAAGTAGAAAAAAATTCATTCATGATAAAAAATAGACAAATTTTGTGAATGTGGAAATGATACAAATTGGTTGATGAAAATTAAATGGAAGAAAGTATAAACAACTCACACAAGGGAAGAGCATCATCAAGATAGAAAAAAATTAAAAATGAGCATGGAAACATGTCATGACAAAAATTCCAAGTAAAAGAGTAAAGAAGACTAAAACTCATATATATTATTGAGTATCAAGAAGGAGCGGTCTAAAAGGTAAACAAGTATATACCTACACAAAGTGATGGATTAGATGAATAAAAACTAGGCTCACGATCAAAATACAAGATTGAATTCATCCCTAGAGCTATATTTTTTGGGAATTCATAAGATGCACATGGACACACATCCAAATCCATTATGATTTTAAGTTGAGGGATGTACTCATGAACCAGTGATACAAGTGGATATAGTGAGAATTCGAGTTGAGTCAATCTTTCCTAAATTGTTGAAGAGACTTGAGTTTTAAAAAAATGAATTTCCTCAAAAAATAAACAATTAAATGTAAATTTTTGAAGTGTTGATCTCACTTATGATGGATTAATCATACCACAAAGTGAATAAATGGGTTCACCTCCCAAATCATGTGAAAAGAAGAAAAATGAAGATAAAGGCAATAGTGTATAAAACACATGTCCATGTGATGTAAAAATTGCAATACAAAATCAACTATGCAAGTTGAAGACTTTATTCAATCAAGAGATCACAAAATAAATGACGAGTTTATTCAAGTAAAAAATCACGTCTAATCCGAGTGGGAAAGTTATAAACCAAAGTCATCAAAGTACTAGGAAATCACGAAGCATATGACAAGGTTAAACTAGAAGACAAGTTGAGGGTCACAAATAGAGTACAAAAAATTGTTTCTTTTTTCCAATAGACCAGATGATATGGATCTAAATTAGAATTGAAATCTAGCTAATTTCTAATGGCAGATCAAATAAAGAATTTATTTAAGTAATTTGATTCATATAAATTATTTTTGAATTAGTTAAATTTATTTAAAGTGATAAAGTGAAAATAAAATAATTCATTACATATTTTAATGTGCAATTGATGACTTTACTTAAATGAACCTGACTTGATATGATTCAAGTTAGGTTTTATCTTAAGTTGAGTCAAAAAGTAGTTATTAAATACATAACGTGAGAAAATTTTATAAAACTACATTATTCTCATTCGAAAAGGGATATTTTTCTCTCGTCCCTAGAGAGGGCTTGCTACAACTTTGCATACAGTATTTTAGTTTGTTTTAATAGAATACAATAGAGCACATGATACCTTTGCTTTCTTGGTTTCTAATCTTCCTTGTTTATGGTATGTGCATTGCACTTCATATGTAGACACTCAAACTTGGTAATTTACACTTTCGCGACCCTTGATTTGAGTATAAACTCTTTCTATGAAAAATGTTACTTCTTCATGCCCTCATAGCAATTTTGGAGGTTCTTGATAAGCTTGTTTATTCTTACATATTGACATGTCAATACATCCCAAAAATTCAATGCATAAAATATATATAGATACATCCTTTTCCCATTTCTAAATTTCATTTATCACATTCCCTTCTTTTGGCTAGGATCATACAGTTTTTTCAGGATTTTACCATATGTTCCTAACCTCTTTATATGGTCTTGGACTTATATGTCTTCCAACTGCACTTTTTAATTTAATTTTTTTATTGGGTCTTATACTTCAATTGGGTCATATTTTCTTAGAAAAATCATCTATGGAACCCTATATAAATAAGTAAACACTACCTCATTTACTAACCTGGAACTCTCAAGGAAATGCACTAGAGAACTCACTTCTTACACTTCCAAAAAGCATAAAAATCTCCCTAAATCTTAGAATTACACATATACATTCATTACCGCATACCCACATTAGGATTGAAACTAAAAACCAATTTGAGGAAGCCATATATCTCATCTACAAGAATTCAAATAACCTCTCTCTAAGTGTTTTAACAAGATCCAGGTTAAAGAAAACATGTGCACAGCCATTCCCAAATATGATTGATCTATCTAGATATCACATGTTAGGTGGAGAATGACATGTGGTGTGAGGCCTCTTGAGAGTAGTGTTAATTCCAATGATGTATGGGGGTTCCCATAACCCTTATAATGTATTTTTTGTAGGGATATACATCCTTGGCTAGGGTTTGATATGATGATTAATCCATTTAGAGAGCCTCACTGAATGTACAACAAGTAGGGTTTTACAATGAGGAAGCTGAACAACACAAAAAAAATTAGAGGTAGAATCAGATTAGATCCAAGACCATACAGTACGGTACTGACTTAATGGTATGATCCTGACCAAGGTGTAGTTATAGTTCTAGTGTTGGTTGCAAAGGTTACAAAGGTTTGAATCTTCATGTTTCTCTATTGCACATTCACAAATCTCTCCAAAAATCACTAGGAATCAATAATTTATTCTATACATCTGTTGTTTTCTTTTGGTTTCATGTTAATAAAATTAGTGTGTGTAAATTCTTCCTATCTAATCTACGTTAAAAATATGAATTAGTATTTTTGTTGTATCATCTTTGTTAGATTTTAAAATCAAATCTAATCTATACTACAACTAACTAATATTTTTTAATAGATAAAGTTTAGAAAAGGCTTCAAGGGCAATATAAAAAGAGATATTACAATGACATCTCATAGCCAACAAAAAAAATTATAAAAAAACCAGCCAGGAAACTAGCTCGAGTCAAAAAGGGTTTGACTCACACAGAGCAGAAACATGACCATACAGAAACAAACCCAAACCAGAAAAAAATGCCAAAGCAGACCAAGGGATCAAACAAAAACCATAGGAACTGGTTAGCAACAAGTCCACAAATAAAAATCCTTTGAAACTTTTGGCTCGTGTCCTTGAGCTTGGGCACGCAACTGCATCCTGGCTGGCAGAGTCAAACTCCTCATCAAAACTACTAATATCCAACATCCTTTTCTTCCCTTTCTCAACTGCAACCATCTCCTAAAGTGCATCAACCCTATTACTGAGCATCTTCAACTCTGCACCCAAACATTGAGCTCCTATGATTAAACTCTTGTTTTTAACTTTCACCCGAGTAACCACATCCTCAAGAACTTCAATTTTACTGAAAAGAAATTTTATCAAGGTATTCCCCTCATTCAACCCCTGAAGTGCTCATCTCTGAATTATACCCAAATAAAAATTGAAGATCCACCTCCGCATCTTGTTCCTTCTTAGCCTTCTCCTTCAAAACATTAAGCCTACGCCTATCATCCAGAGTTAAGTGTTCTTCCCAATCTTCACCATACCTAATCCCAACACTTTTAGTTTCAGGTATTAAAGTTCCATCTTTGAATAGAAAAAGGATTAATCCTTGATGCAAAGGAACCTCTGATGGGTCTCTTAGCTTTGAAATCAATCGCCAACCCTTGAAGAAAATTGAAAAGTTAGAAAGGAATGCTCATCTTTATATTTCTTCTAAAGTGGTTTAACATCATGAAATGATGGGTATGGAGCTTTCTATATTTCCCATCAAGAGTAAAATACTTCATGATAGTAAAAAAAACCTCAGGCCAATGCTACGGGAGAGAGATGTGAGCTATATCATCTTCCATATGGATAATCTTCTCATCAATATCCAAGAAATTGAAGACTTCCTCCTGAAACCTCTTTCTATCTCTAAAAACCTTACACCCAATGCATTCCAGGTTAGTAACCTTTCCAATTAATTCCTCCAAAACTAGAAGACTCACTCCAAGCATATTCACAACCCCTTTATCCTAAACCTATGCAAACTCCTTTGATAAATTCTCAGCATAGCCCTAAACATCATAGATAATAAAATCAATCCAAATCTAATATTATTTCATGATTATCTGCAAACCTTCAATTCCTACAAAGTGTATTTCAAGCCTTTAATGGTTTACATTATACTAGGGACCTAATTTTATGATCGAAGACATTCTACACTCTCACATAATATTTTTCTCACGTTATCATTTTCATTATGTGGGTAAGATTTTGAACTTATAAAATTTTACTTGAGTTATACAAATGGTCTTCTATATTTTTTCCATTTTTCTTTTCTCCCTTATCTACCATGTATATTTCATTTCTATTTTTGTTTTATGTTTCCTTCATACTTTCTATATAAAAAATATCATATAAGAGAGAAACCCCTCTTAAATGTAGAGGAAAATCACCCATTCCATGGTGATTTCTCCAATATTGTGTGCACAATTTTGTGTAATTTTTTTTATGGAAATATAATTAAATTATTGAAGAAGCTATAGTGAAAAATAAACTTTCCGAAACTATTCAAAAACTCTAATAGGGATCAAAGTTCCTTCTGCATTCATTCCTATTTCATATAACCCTCCCTAGCATGGAGATTGCCAAATATAATGAGGTGAGTTATTTGATTGCTTTATAATTTTCATTGAAGATGGTTTAACCCAACCCCATTATCTTTCTTATAGGGTAACTACTTTGGGGATTTTGAATTAGCACAATACATTATCTTTCCTCCAAGATCGAGAAATAACTTCACAAATTTTTTAGGAGACAACTATCAAGATGTTGGTAATCATATTAGGATTCAAAGAATAAAAAATATATGTGATATTTTTCATTAAACCCTCTTCAAACCTAGTGCTAAATGGTTTCAAAAAAATTAGGATGATTGTATAAAATATTATGCCAACCTATAGACCAAGTTACTAAAAAATATTCAAGATTTTTATGGATGTGCAATTACATTATTATTCATTTTTTGTTAATTTTAGAATGAATAATAGGGGAAGATGAGATAATTTGTAGTATGATTCAAGAAGAGATACTATATGGATTCCTCATATAGGATGACCATGTTCTATAAATCAAATCTATATATTTATTGTTTCTTTACATGTAGAAGTCAATTTTATCATGAAGAGAAACAAAGTCCCTGACCTTGGAAATCTACAACAAAACATAGTTTAATTTGAAGAGGATTTAAGTCTTTATGTAAATATGGTGAAGTAGATTGTGAAATCTATATCAAATGCTTTAATCAATGAATAAGAGATGGGATTTTTTGTGAAGAAACCAAAATTCATTTTATAAATTTTGCATCGAACATGAAAGAAGTTCAAATAATAATTTCTCAAACATGTAAAATTATTTATTCAAAATAAGTAAAGAAGATACAATCTCATATCAACTATTTGAGTCGTACGCTTTTGAATGATAAAAAAAAAAATTCTTGAAAGAGAATTGATTCAAATACAAGATAGGGAATTCATTTAAATGTACTAACTATTTTTTCAATATGGTGATGATTTATTAAAAACATATATATACAATGAATACTATCATATGTTTCCCTATTCCTTTAGGAATAATAAGCATGGTGTTGAATATTCGATAATAGATATTAATTCTTCACGTGCATTAGTAAGAGAACTTATGCGAAATTTTCCTCATGAAGAAGAAGACAAATATGATGATTCACAATTATCCCTATCTTTCTGAGAAATGAATTGTTTTACAAACATTGTTTGATAGTGAATCTCTTGTTGGAAGCACAATCACTAAGAGGGAGGTGAATCAATGTCCTCAAAAACTTTTACTTCACTTACTTAACTTGTATGAACCATTCAATAAGCCATTATCATATAAGCATGTCAAAACCATCAGAGAAACATAGCAATCATCTACATGAGTATGAAACAAGAGACAACACATCAACACATCATTTATGTGGGAAACCCTCAAGAAGAAGAAAACCTAGTGATCATTTCATTACTAGAAAATAATCAAGATTTAGTGAAGCACCAAATACACAAGGAGCACTAACCCCTAATTTATCTAGCACCAACTAGACTTTAGAGAGCACCAAATTGCAAGAATGTGTTAACCCCCTAATTTATAAGGCACCAACCTAAGTTTAAAAAGCACCAACTTACAAGAAGGAACCAACTCCCCAAGGTTTTAGTGAAGCACAAACTCCACAAGGAAGACTAAGCACCAAATCATCTACCTAAGAATGTGTTTCACCTCTTCTCATTGTTATCTCAACAAATGATGGACTTATTTTCACTTATTCTCTGTTCTTCCCTTATTATTCTTTATCTACTCTCAATTTCTGATATGTCAATCACCTTAACTATTATCTAGAAGAAGTGCACCTGTGTTGAGGGGTGATAGATTTGTAACTTTAATTCTCCCTCACTTTTGCAGATACAATTGAAAGACCTCACTGGCTATGGGTTTCCCTATTGTGAGGTGAATCTCTAAGATTAATAATTTTCATTCCTATTTTGGAGTATCCCTAAACTAGATCTTTGGGGTTGAGGGTAAGAGGATGAATAATAAGCTGTAAAAATGGGATGATACACCAAAATTTTGCGAGGGCTTTCTGACTGATAAACATGAAAAATATGATGAGAATAAATGAAGATAACATGATCCAGTGAGTTGTTGTTAACCTCAAGGAAAACACTAATATGATAAGGGATTTCTCACAATAACAAGACAAAAATTACACACTAAAATTAACATAAACACCTAACTGCAGCAAGGTAAAATAGCCTAAGAAAATATTAATAAATTCAAGGAATTAACATTTACAAGAATAACTATGATCATACACAACACTGCAATTTTTTGGAAAGGTCAATCAGCTGATTCTCATATAAGGGAAAATCTGGAAAAAAATTCTCCAACTCTCTGTTACACCCAAAGTCCCCTCTTTGTGCTTTTCCAAGGCACACAATATATAGCAAGTATTCACCCAATTTCCCAAAAAATATTCTCAAAAATACTTAAGTCCAAACTCCCACTTGCATGATAATTTTAACCTTCTTGATGAATAAATTTAAATAAGGCTTAAAGTTACATGTTTTCAGATAAAGGTAAAATAGCCCTCCTTTGTTAATTTCAACCACATTCAAACTTATTTGACTACCTTATTAGCCTCTACATGAAGGTGCACGAATATTTTGCAAATAATAAGGTATTTTTGGCAAAATTGAGGTAAAGAAACTATTTTTAAATTTATTTTAAAAAGCACTCATCTGTCACATGTGCATGAAAAGGTAACTTTGTCTTATTCTCCCTTTGGACTATCTCCATCAAGCATGTAGAATGATTGGTTCTACCTTGCTAATGTATACTTATCTCTCTCCATACAATTCAATATTTCAACGTAGGAAAAGGCAATGATTAAAACTTTTCAAATTTTCAATGATCAAACTTTGTAAAAAAAATCATGTCTCACCTACACTTGGTTTTGTGGCATAATTCACCTTGACCTAAGGATAAATAATTTCAATACCCTTTTTTCCTCTCACATGCAAATAATAGAAAATTATAAACCTTACTCACATGGGCATAACATAAAGTTTGAAGAGTGAATAGCCCAATGTAACACACACAAATTGACGCTCTAAAACCACGTCAAAGAAAAATAAATAAAACTTGAGAGGGTAAAACATTAGTTACGATTGGTTAATTCCTGATATAAAATTAATTCTCGTTTATCCACTTAGGTCCCTAATAAATTAATAGTATTTGATGTGGTTTTAGAGTGTCAAAATTTTGGGTGTTATACCCAACCCAGGTTACAAAGTAATCATGATAAGAGAAATTGGAAGAATTCAAATGCTTTAGGGTAAAAACCCTATGTTTCTTTTGTTTTACTCTTGCATTTCTAAAGAGGAATTTTCCAGAAATGAGTAAAACTCTACAATTTTTACTTTGGGGTGGCCATAGTTGGCTTTTGAGATCCATTTTATGTAGATTTGGTCTCTTTTTCAAAGGATTCAAGCTCTGGGTTTTTCATTCTTGTCGATTTTACACAAGATTTGGGCATCCACCATTAAACTTATCTAGTTTTTTTGATTGGAAAGCTTCTAAAGCTAATTTTGCATCACATGGTGATATTTATTTTTGTTGTCACCTCTTGATCTACTGAAGGAGAGTGTTATATCGAAATGGTTTTGAACTTTGTTGGCTCACATCAATTTGGGTCACCAATTCTTTCATTCTGGGGTTATATTTGATTGGCCCCTTTCCATTCAAGATGGGAAAGTTCTTGTTTACTGTGAAGATGGAGTTTCGGATGCTTGTGATGCTCTTGTTCATTTTCAATGCTTTTTGAAGGTAATGCTCATTGATTTTTTTGGATGTTTTTATTTTGAAGATGTGGGGCTTTGAATATCCTTCCCAGGTTCTGAATGATTATGTCTTTTATTTATTTCAAACCTGTTTCTACTATCCCACGAGTTGAGTGTTCATTTTCTAGGTGGTTATGTATTATTGCGCATGATGTTCTCCTTTCATTGTTGGCTTCCATTTATTTGGAAGCTCTAGTTTTTTCTTTTCCAATTGCTTATACAATGTGCCAAAATTTCTTCTTTGTATTGCATTGGAAAAATTTTAGATAACTTAGTCACCATTATTGCTACTTATAGCTTGGTCTCTAGCCATTCTAGGCACGTTTTTACATTTAAAGACTTCACATTTTTGCATGGCCACCATTTGAGGTATTTTTGAGCTTGATTCTAGTAAATGTCCATTATTTTTTTATTAGACCGCCATGTATTTTACATCTATTTCTCTTTATTTGGCTACCAAGGAGCTTTGATTTTATTTTCTTTTTTAGCTCTTAAACTCTTACCTACATTTGGGGTTGAACAAGTTATTTGGGATCTCCATTATTCATGCATTCTTGGTCTTGATCGAGCTAGGGTTTTAGAATGGCTCTATCAAGCTTCAATATTTGGAGCTCATGAAGTTCCTTTGCTTTAATGGCCGCCATTAGAAGGTAGAGTTCTTGTCTAAACTGTTATTTTCTTCTATAAGTTGCAACTCTGTCTTAAATCAATGTAACATTACCTTCAGAGGTAAACCCTTTTCATCTTTCTTGATTTTGTCCATTAAGATGGGCTCAAAATTTGTATCATTGTTGTTTTTTTACACTTTATCTAAATCACGACCTTACTTCCTCTACTTCTGGATGTGGATCGATTGGTGTAATGTTTCTACATAGTTTGACCTCAAGGATCAATATTTTTCCACTTTGAGCTCATACTCTATTTTGATGTGTGGCCATGGATTGTTGTCTGATTTTGATAGAATTTTCTCATGGTTTTTTAATTCTAAAAGAGCCTTATGCTCAAACCTATGGTTTTGTTCTATTATGATCTATTTTATATCTTGCTACTTATTTTTCCCTGTTGTGAGAGAGATTGTACTTATTATGCCTTGCTTTTGTTTTGTTGTTTTCTTTTGATGGCTCGATTTGGGCTTGGCATTGCTTTGTTCCATTCCAAGGGCTCGAGTCAGCTGTGTAGATTTTTCCCTCCTTTCATTTTCTTTGCATTCAACTCTAGTACTCATTTCGAGGATCTGCATAGTTTGGTACTACTTTTTTATATGGCTAGTTTTTTATAGAATTTGTGTACATATGCCAATGTTAAGACGATTACATCCTTATTTGATTCCTCCATGCTACAGACAACAAACCTTCAAAATACTTAAACAATTAATTGTGTAAGCTCCAAAGGAAAATAATTTTTGAGGTTCTTTCATACTCAGATCAATCTACTCTGTGGTAGAAATTGGTACAATCTTGCTATGAAAATGAGGCTTTGTCTCATTGTGAGCTGTTATTATTTTAGTTGTTTACTTTACAACTCTTGACGAATGGTCCCAACATTTTATGATTACTACAACACTTTAACCTATAATTTGGTCATATCTAATTGGCATGCTAAAGTAAAATTTGCATCTTGATTCACTTTGAATAATCTTATTCTGTGGAGTAATTTTCTGATTTTGATCCTCTAACTATGAAGCTATATTGAGAATTGTACCATTGCTTTCCCATTTTATTTTACTTTATCTCAGGATTCTACTTTCCTCTTCAGTTTTAGAACTATCAAAAACATTAGGAGCACTCAAAACCATAAACATGACATGTTCTGTGCATCTTTCATTTTTCCTTGAGAAGACATACCAGGTCCATCTATGTTGTAATCATTGCAAAGTATAGAGAAAGTGTATTCCCTCATTTGGATGACCTGTATAGTCATGATAAATATAACATACTTGTATTATTCTTAACTGATTTTTGTTCTCTTTCAATGTATCCTTTCTGTAGCTAGTTTCTTGTTGTGAATATGGCTCTTAGAGGTTGTAGCTATACTATCCTTTTTGTAGCTACTTTCTTGTTGTGAATATAGATCTTACAAATTATAGCTATATTTTTAAAATTTCAAAATCCACTGCTCTTGATTCCTCAGTCTATGATTGGCATCTAAATAACTCTGGCTCTGCATTGTTTGGTAGCTAAAATCATATTTTGTATTGTTATGAACTATATTATTTTTGAAATAAATCATGTCATCTTTGATCTCCTTTGAATCTTAGATTTTGCATAGCTATTATTACACAATGCATAATTACATGTTTTGAGAATATTATACTTCCTATTATAACCTTATCTTTATTCTAAAATCTACAAACTTTTGAAAATATGTAGACATAGCTTCATGTAATTTAGGAAATTGATTTTCATGTAGACTTATTATTAATTCAAGGAAACTTGGAAATTTTAGATTTGTATAGTATCATGAAGCCTGTATAGTTGACTTTGCATTACTTCTCCTGAAAATTGAATGCATTCTTTTAAATTTTCATCTCTAGAATTGCTTAATCTTTATTGTCTTCTAAATCTTAATTGTAAAATTTTCTTGAAGTTGATCACTATATTCCAATTCAAATATTTTTTATCATTCTTGGAAACTGAAAATGCATGAAATCCTTGTTGATTTGGTCCTTAATGATGATACTCTATTGTTTAATTCTTTCTGCACTATCTAATTTTCAATTTCCTTTTAAGAAAGTCCATTTGTTTGAAGTTATGAGTATAATAGGAATTAAATTCAAATCTCTAACTATTATCTCCAAATCACAGCACCCTATGGTTTGCACAAGTGTGTGTGCTTGAGCTCACTGTGTGATTGGATAACATGGGTACTATCTCCAAGTTGTGGGACTTTCTTCTTGAGATAGACCTCTAGAGAAAGTTGGTTCTTGCTCCTAAACTACCTGCCACAATCTACTCTAATGCAGGAAAAACTATTTATCCTTGTCTAAGTTTTGAAGGGACCTTGGAGAGAGAGAGAGTACATGAAAAAAAAGCCTACACTAAAGTGGTGATACACCAGAAAAAGGAGAGTGATAATAGTCTTCCAATGTGTGAAAAGTGGAAGCAAAATACAAACTAGAAGGGGTGATAATAGTTCTTCACAATCTAGCAACTGCAGTCACAACAATATTTCATACACACACAATGATGACGGATCCCTACAACAACATAAGTTAGGCACAATATATATATGCAATGATATTGAAGGGGAAAGAGAAATGCAACAAACACAACAGGGGAAGATACATCCACAAACTTGCATCTATTGCTTCATGAGTATGCACAATCCAATCTATTATAAGATAAGGGCATGGATCACCATGCAAGGAGTCCACTATAAGGGCCTATAGCACATTGGATTCACAAAAAAAAATTGAAAATTTTTTGTTACTTAAAAACTACCTCCTTTACAATGAGCCCAACACTTAATTTATAGATTTCTGAGATGAGAGAGAGAGAGAGAGGGAAAATGAAAATCTTGAAATTTGTCCTTCAACCACTTGCAAGATGTAGTAAATGAAGTGAAATGATGTTCTGTTACTTGGAAAAGGCTCCCCATACTGTCCCATGACTTGCAGCAGTGAGAAATGTCAGCCCATGCTCCATTGAATGCATCTCAACTACCAAATAAAACATTGTTCTTAACCTGGGCACGTTTTATGCAAAATCACCATTTATTTATCACCAAATTCTAGATTTATTGATTGATATGCATCGGTCTTGGAAACATTATTCCAACGGTACCAATTTTTTGTGTTTTTGTTGAAAAATGCAAAATTTATGGCCTTCTGAGTGCGGGCAACTATTTTGGGGTTGTCATGCATTTCTGTCATTTAACGGGATATGCCACTTGATTGACTACAGATGAATATGTTTCCTTGATTTTCATAAATCTACACTCATTAAAAATAATAAATCTAGTTTTTTTGGTGTAGAGGACGTCGTGCTCGTTCCAGAAAGTCCAATTTTTTGAAAATCAGAGCTCGGGGTCAAAAGTTATGGCCGTGTGAAGTTCGGGAGCCTCCTTCCATGAAAAAAATCGGCCAAATTGGATCCTCAATGAACTCATGTCCCACATGCACCTGTTCTTGACCAGGCCATTAGGGCCATTGACCACCACTTCACTCACATCCCTTCAACCCACCTTGCAAAATCAGACAAGTCAGGTTTTCGAGTCCTAATTGTCTCGCGTGTGCTTGTGTTGCCTAGACCGCTTCGACCCAACTTTGCCACATAACAAAGGAATGTGGCCATTTCAGATTTACAGGTCCTACATGTCCCAATGTCCCATGGACCATGCGGACCAAATATACCTGACTTTTCTGATTTGAACTACCTATGGAAATTTCATGATTTCGGGTCGCGGATGTCCCACACGTACCTGTATGGCCTAGGCTCCAAAATACTGATTTTTCTGGTTTCTTTGAAAATCCACCATTTCGACCATGTGGGTCCCAATTTTCCCACATGTATTTGTGCGGTCTGGGCTCCAAGAACCCGATTTACCCACAATACACTAGCACAGGCCGATTTTTTGCAATTTTTTCAACTTCTTGGATTTTTTCCCTAGAGGGGGAAGTTAGAGAGAAACCAAAGGGACCCCTAAAATCTGATTTTTCTATCTTTAGACCAATTTTACTTGCTCAAGCCAAAAGAAATGATGCAGGTTATCCAAGATTACCTTGAGGGGTGCATTTTGGATAACACTAACATATGATTTTTCCCTCTTTTAGGTACGAAGAAGCAGATGATGGAGATGAAGAAGAGGAACAGGTGAGGAAAAATGAAATCCAACTGTGGGAAATCCATCTGAATAGGAAATGATGGATTTCATTTCTCTTTTATTCATAACTTTACATATGTGTACTTTATTTTATGTACTTGATTTCAAATTTATTCCCATGACTTGTGTGGGTCCAATGTACCTTTGATTTGTGAAATAAATGAAAACATCTTACTGTAATAAGTTGTAAATACTTATTTTTGCATTACTTTTCATTAACATTATGTTAAGTGAATTCTTTGAAACTCATGTACACTAGGAAATTTTCACTTAATCATAATTAAAGAACTCAAAATAACTTGATAAAACATAACTGTGAATAAAAGATAGGAAATAACCTACTTCAACTTTGAAATGGATTGTCCCTATGCAAGCTTTGGAATTTCCATTTTCCTCTTCATTGTATTTCCCATATGTGTCAGGGGCTTGCATTATTTCCTGAGGGGCCAATGCACAATCATGACAAAGATGTCACCTAGAAAGACACTTTACGTGGAAAGTTAACATTATGGAACCAACACAACAGTAGTTCATGAATTTTTCCCTTCAGTTAGGCCCCTTAAACCAATCCCTTTAGTCTAAGAAATGAAGTTTCGAGTTGACCTCTCGCATGGGTGCAAGAAATGTCAACATTTCTAGTGATTTTGTGGGATAAAGTTGCTTGCTAGCTTTAAGACCAGTGCCTTAAACTCATCCATTAGGCATGGAGTCAAATCCCAAAACAAATTGTTTTCCCTTTACTAAATAACTATCTTTCTGAAAACAAAAACTAAATCTGGATCAGATCTGGAAGTCCAAATCCTGTGCATGAAATGCACTTATTAATTGAAAAACAATTACAAATATGCACGAAAAATTTATTGAAATGAAAATCCTATCTACCCTACTTCAACCAGCTACAAATGAAGCTAAACAAAACCTTAAATAGGTAGCCAAAAATAGCTTCCCTTTCTAAAAAATTGAGGCCATGAATTCAGCTTGAAAAATAGGTGACAACACAAAGATGGAAATAAGAGGTGTACCTTAAATTTGTTCAAAAGATCAGTCCAAAATCTAAGAAAAACCTCTATTTTATTTGCAAGATGTTTAGAGAGATTTTGGGGATGCATCCTTAGAACATGGAACTCTTCTTTGTGCTCCAAAACAGGCACAAACTTTGGTACTACTGAAATTGGCTTTAAACCAGCCAAGTACCTAATAGGAAATGGCCTCCTAACAGCTAAAAGAATGATTATTTTGATGTTTATTGTCTCACTAATTTTATTTTCACCACTATGCACATGTTGAAGTTGATCTGAAGGTTATTTTTGCTCTACAAGTTGGTTTTTTTGCTCCACAAGTTGTGATTTTTTAGCAATGATGTCAAACTCTTTTCCTTTATTCAAATCCAACATGCAGCTCAAAAATTCAAGTTCATTCTTCATGAAAACTATGTTCCCTTGGTTTTTTGCAGTGTCTTTTGATAATCTCTGTGAACCGCAACAACTCTCTAATAATGCAGCAATCTCCAAACATGGAGCATAACTAGGATCTTCACATTCATTGGTATCATCCTGATCATTCTGGAGCTCTTCTTCCTCATTATAAATGCCAACTTCATCATTTAATATGAATTTTTTCAAGTTGAAAACATGTTTTTCATGCATTAAGACTTTTGATTCATTTTCAGATCTAATCTTCAAATAATATTCATTTGAAACTAATACTTTCTCCTCTTCAAATTCTACAAATTGGGATGAATCGATAACCTTACTGCACACTACTCTCAGAACATGAAGATTTTTGATCATCTCCCTCTTCTTCTTCCTCCTCTAAAAAATCAGATTCCACTTCTTGCATGGGTTCTTTCTCTAACTGTGGAACATGATCAAGCTGAAATTTTGAAACACATTGTTGCAAATTTTACAGGAAATCAAGTCTGCTATTTTCTTTAGTTGGCTGCCCCTCCTGGTTAATTTTCTAATCTTCACCTTCATGAATAGAATTTTTGGAGGAAGCAGGAGGGGTGGGATGGTTCTCATGATGATTTGGCTCAAAATATTGGGTAAAGGAAGGGGGCTCAAAATCTACATGTGAGGAAGTCAGATTTACACTAGCAGCAGAAAGAAAACTTGAAAACTTAAATTTGGATTCAGTATGTGATTGTGGAAAAGAAGGGGCAGAATTTGCAGTAGCCTAAAAAATTGATGACTGATAAATGGGTTGCATTGGCTAGCAAGTAAGGTGTGTTTCCATTGTATTATGATAGGGAAGGTAAGTGGGAACATCCCATTGACAGGGTTCCTCAACCTAATGCATATCATTCTCTAATGCATTCAATTTTTCAACACATTCCATGATAGTTAAATATGTCTGTTGAATTTCATTAAACTAAATTTCAAGATATTTTTGTCATGTACAATCAGCATAACCTTGATTTTGAGCAGCATAACAATCATCATACTTATAATCATATTGATTGGCAAGTTTCAGCTTATGAGGATATTCAATAGATCATAGGGGTCATATTACTGATCTGAAGAAGAATATGGGGCAAACAGATGTGGGTATGAATAATAATACTACTAAAAATAAGGATTCATGATTGCATGACATCATAAAGTATGAAAAACTTAAAAACAAATCTAATGTTTATAAAAACAACTGTATGAACAAAAAAACCATATCTATATTTTGAAAAATAACTCAAAAAGGTTGTCACCTTGGTGATGAAATTTATTCTACTGGTCTGAAATCAACTTCACATAGTTGCCATATCAATTATGCTCTGAATATTCAATCGTTTGAATTCATCAATATCCATCTCAATGCCACCGGGCGTGCCAAAAACTATTATCTAGTAGAAGTGCACCTATGTTGAGTCTGACAAATTTGTAGCTTTGCTTCTCCCTCACTTCTTTAGATACAATTGAAACACCTCATAGGCTTTTGGTTTCCATATTGTGAGGTGAATCTCCAAGATTAAGAAGGATGGTTCCTTTTTTTATAGTATCCCTAAACTAGATCTGTGGGGTTGAGCGTAAGAGGATGAATAATAAGTTGTAAAAATGGGGTGATACACCAAAAATTTGTGAGGGATTTCTAACAGAGAAACATGCATAATATGATGAGAATAAATGAGGATAACATGATCCATTGGGTGTCTGTTAACCTCAAGGAAAACACTAATATGCTAAGGTATTTCTCACAATAACAAGACAGAAAATTACACACTAAAAATGACATAAACACCTAACTGCAACAAGGTAAAATAGCCTAAGGAAAGCTTAATAAATTAAGGGAATTAACATTCACAAGAATAACTATGATCATACACACCACTGCAAATTTTTGGAAAGGTCAATCAGTTGATTCTCATATAAGGGAAAATATGGAAAAATATCTCCAACACTCTATTACATCCAAAGTCCTCTCTTTGTGTTTTTCCAAGGCACACAATATATAGCAAGTATTCACCCAATTTCCCAAAAAATAGTCTCAAAAAGACTTAAGTACAAACTCCCACTTGCATGATAATTTTAACCTTCCTAATGAATAAAATAATAATAAGGCTTAAAATTGCATGTTGTAACATAAAGGTAAAAATAGCCCTCCTTTGCTAAATTCAACTCACAGTTAAACAGATTTGACCCCCTTATTAGCCTTTACATGAAGGTGTATGGATATTTTGCAAATAATAAGGTATTTTTGGCAAAACTGAGGTAAAGGGACTATTTTTAACTTTCTTTCAAAAATCACTCCTCTGTCACATGTGCATGAAAAGGTAACTTTGTCTTATTCTCCCTTTTGAATATCTCCACTAAGTATGCAGAATGATTTTTTCTACCTTGCTAAGGTATACTTAGCTCTCTCCATATAATTCAATATTTCAACATAGGAAAAGGCAATGATTAAAAAATTTCAAATTTTAAATGATCAAACTTTGTAAAAATAAATATGCCTCCCCTCCACGTGATTTTGTGGCATAATTCAACTTGACCTGAGGATAAATAATTTCAATACCCTTTTTTCCTCTCACATGCAAATAATCAAAAATTATAAACCTTACTCACCCAACCTAACCCAGGTTATAAAGTAACCGTGATAAGAGAACTTGGAAAAATTCAAATGGTTAAGGTAAAAACCCTAAGTTTCTTTCATTTTACTCTTGCATTTTGAAAGAGGAAGTTTCCAAAAATGAGGATAAATCTATAACTTTTGCCTTGGGGCAGCCAAAGTTGGGTTTTGAGCTCCATTTTCTATAGATTTGATCTCTATTTCGAAGGATTCAAGCTCTTGATTTTTCATTCTCGTGGATTTTACACAAGATTTGGGTGGCCACCATTAAACTTCTCTAGTTTTTCTGATTTGAAAGATTCTGAAGCTAATTTTACATGACTAGGTGCTATTGATTTTTTTGTGACATCTTGATCTACTGAAGGAGAGTGTTATTTGAAAGTGTTTCGAACTCTGTTGGCTCACATCAATTTGGGTCTCAATTACTTTCATTCTGGGTTTGTATTTTATTGGCCACTTTCCATTCGAGCTAGGAAAGTTCTTGTTTACTTTGAAGATGGAGCTTCTGATGCTCTAATTTATTTTCAATGCTTTTTGAAGCAAGGCTCATCGATTTCTTTGAATGTTGTTATTTTCAAGATGTGGGGCTTTGAATATCTTGCTCGAGTTTTAAATATTGTTTCTTTTATTTATTTCAAACCTACTTTTACTATCCCATGAGTTGAGTGTTCATTTTCTAGGTGGCTATGTATGATTGTGCCTAATGTTCTTCTTTCATTGTTGGGTGCCATTGATTTTGAATCTCTAGTTTTATCTTTTCCAGTTGTTTATACGGTGTGCCACTATGCATTGGAAAATTGTTAGATAACTCATCTGTCATTATTGTTGCTTGTAGCTTGGTAACTGGACATTCTGAGCTCGTTTTTTCATTGAAATACTTTGTGTTTTTACAATGGCCACCATTTGAGGTATTTTTGAGCTAGATTCTTGTAAATAGCCACTATTATTTTTATTATACCACCATGGATTTTACATCTTTTTCTCTGTACTTGTCCGTCAAGGATCTCTACTTTAATTTTTTTTAGCTCTTAAGCTCCTGCCAGCATTTGGGGTTGAACACGTTATTTGGGAGCTAGATTATTCATGATTCAAGGTCTTATCTGAGCTATGGTTTTATAATGGCTCTATCAAGCTTTAATCTTTGGATCTCATGAAGGTCACATGCTTTAATGGCCACCATTAGAAGGTAAAGTTCTTGTCTGAACTGGTATTTTCTTTTATGAGCTACAACTCTGTATTAAATCAATGTAACATTGCCTTCAGAGATAATTCCTTTCATCTTTCTTGATTTCTGCCATTAAGATGCGCTCAAACTCTGTATCATTTCTCTTTCTTTACACTTTTGCTAAATCACTGCATTACTTCCTCTGCTTCTAGATGTGGGTCAATTGATGTAAAAATTTTACATAGTTCAACCTTAAGGAACATTTTTCTTTCCAATTTGAGCTCATACACTGTTTTAATGCATGGTCATGGATTTTCATGTGATTTTGATAGAATTTTCTCATGATTTTTTGCTTCTGAAATAGCCTTGTGCTCAAACTTATGGCTTTCTTCTACTATGATCTATGTTACATCTTGCTACTTATTTTTCTCTGCTATGAGAGAGATGTTTCTCATTATGCCTTCCTTCTGTTTTGTTGTTTTCTTTTGATGGCTTGATTTGGGCTTGTCATTTCTTTGTTTCATTCCAAGTTCTTGGGTCAACTGTGTAGCTTGTGACCTCCTTTCATTTTCTTTGGGTTCAACTCTAGTGCTCGTTTAGATTCTTTACATAGTTTATTATTACCTTGTTGTATGGATTTTTTTATGGAATCTATGTGCACATTCCAATGTCAAGACGAATGCATCTATATTTGATTGCTCCATGTTGCAGATAACAAACCTTAAATATACTTAAATAGTGAACAGTGTAAGTTCTAAAGGAAAATAAGCTTTGATGTTCTTGCATAGTAATATGAATCTACTCTGTGGTGGAAATTAGTACAATCTTGCTATAAAAATGAGGCTTTGTCTTGTTGTGAACTGCAATTAATTTTACTTTTTTACTTTGCAACACTTAACGAATGGTCCCATCCTTTGATGATCACTACAACACTTTAACTTGGATTTTGGTCATATCTACTTAGCATGCTAAATTAAAATATGTAGCTTGATTCACGCTGAATAATATTCTTCTTTGAAATATTTTTTTGGTTCTAATCCAGTAGCTATGAAACTATATTGATAATTGTACCATTGTTTTCCCATTTTATTGTGCTTTATCTCATGGATTCTACTTTCCTTTTCGGTTGTAGAACTATCGGAAACATTAGGAGCACTCAAAACCATAAGCATGACATGTTGTGTGCATATTTCATTTTTTCCTTGAGAAGACATACCAGATCCACCTATGTTGTGATCATTGCAAATCATAGAGAAATTTTATTCCCTCATTTAGATGACCTATATAGTTGTGATTACTATAACATATGTGTAGTATTCTTAATAGATTTGTGTTCTTATTAAATTTATCATTTCTTTAGATACTTTCTTACTGTGAATATGGCTCTTACATATTTTAGCTATACTTTTAAAAGTTCAAAATCCACTGCTCTTGATTCCTCAGTCTATGATTGGTATCTACAGAACTCCGACTCTACATTGTTTGGTAGATGGAAGCATATTTTGTGCTGTTGTGAACCATATTTTTCCAAAATAACTCACGTTGTCTTTGTTCTCCTTTAAATCTTGGAATTTGCATAGATGTTATTAGACAATGCATAGCTACATGTTCTAAGAATATTATACTTCATGCCATAACCTTATCTTTATTCTGAAATCTAAAAACTTTTGAAAATCTATCGACATTGCTTCATGCATTCTATGCAATTGATTTTCATGTAGAGTTGTGATTGATTCAAGGAACCTTGGAAATTTCAAATTTGTATACTATCATGAAGCCTGTACAATTGACTTTGCATTACTTATCCTGAAAATTGAATGCATTCTTTAAACTTTTCATTTCTGCAACTACTTAATCTTTATTGTCTTCTAAATCTTAATTGTATACTTTTCTTGAAGTTGATCACTATATTCCATTTCAAGTGCTTTTGATCATTCTTGGAAACTTAAAGTGCATGAAAGCCTTGCTGATTGTATCGTGAATGATGATACTCTACTCTTTAACTATTTATGCACAATCTGATTTTCAAGTTCCTTTAAGAAATTCCATTTGTTTGAAGTAGTGGGTACAATAGGAATGAAATCTGGAGCTCTAACATCTAGTTTTTCTCTTTTTCAAGTATGAGGTAGAAGATGATAGATATGAAGAAGAGGAACAGGAAAGGACAATTGAAAGCCAACTATGGGAAATCCATCTAAATAGGCAATGATGGATTTCCTTTCTCTTTTATTCATAACTTTACATACATGTACGTTCTTTTATGTACTTCATTTCAAAGTTATTCCCATGGCTTATGTGGGTCCAATGTACCTTTAATTTTTGAAATAAATGAAAACATCTTACTGTAATGAGTTCTAAATACTTATTTTTGCATTATTTTTCATTAACATTATGTTAAGTGAATTATTTGCAACTCATGTACACTAGAAAATTTTCACTTAATCATAATTAAAGAACTCAAAGTAACATGATAAAATCAAACTGTGAATAAAAGATAGGAAACAACCTACTTCAAATCTGAAATGGATTGTCCCTATCCAAGCTTTGGAATGTTTGTTTTCCTCTTCATTATATTTCCCATCTATGTCAGGGTTTTGCATTGGTTCCTGAGGGGCTGATGCATGATCATGACAGAGATATCAACTAGAAAGACAATTTAGGTGGAAAGTTGACTTCTGAAACAAAAATAGTGGAAGTTCATGCATTTTTACCTTCAATTACACCCCTTAACCAATCCCTTTAATCTGAGAAATGAAATTTCAAGTTGACCTCTCACATAGGTGCAAGAAATGTCAACATTTCTGGCAATTCTACTAGATAAATTTCCCTACTATCTTTAACACCAGTTTCTTAAACTCATCCATTTGGCATGGATTCGAATCCCAAAACATTTTTTTTTCCCTTTACTAAAAAACTTCCTTTTTGAAAAAAAACTAAAGTTGGAACAGATCTGGAAAACTATATCCTATGCATGAAATGCACTTATTAAATTAAAAAATAGTTGGAAGTGTGCATGACCACTTTATTGAAATTAAAATCCTACATACCCTACTCTAACCAGCTAGAAATGAAGTTAAACAAAACTGTAAAAATGTATCAAAATATAGCTTCCCTTTCTAAAAAACTGAGGCCATGAATTCATCTTGAAAAACAGGTGACGTGACAAAGCTTGAAACAAGAGGTGTACCTTAAATTTTTTCAAAAGATTTGTCCAAAATATGAGGAAAACCCCTATCTGATATGGAAGTTGTTTCGAGAGGTTTTGGGGTTGGATCCTTAGAACACAAAACTCTTCTTTGTGCTCCAAAATAGGCACAAACTGTGGTACTGCTGAAATTGGCTTTAAACTAGCAAAGTACCTAATAGGACATGACCTCCTAACAGTAAGAAGACTAGTTATTTTGTTGTGTGTTGTCTCGCTGATTTTATTTTCACAACTAAGAACATTTTAAATTTTATTTGAAGGTTATTTTTTCTCTACAAGCTGTTGTTTTTGCTGCACAAGTTGTTGTGATTTTTCAGCAGTGATTTCAAACTCTTTTCCTTTATCCAGATCCACCATGTAGCTCAAAAATTCAAGTTCATCCTTCATGAAAGATTATTTCCCTTGGTTGTTTGCATTTTCTTTTGATAATCTTTGTGAACCACTACAACTCTCTAATAATGTAGCGATCTCCAAACATGGAGCACAACTAGGATCTTCACATTCATTGGTATCATCCTGATCATTTTGGAGATCTTCTTCCTCATTATAAATGTCAGCTTCATCATTTAGTAAGAAGTTTTTTCAATCTGAAATCATGTTGTTCATGTATTAAAATTGTTGATTCATTATCAAATATGATATGCAAATCATCTTCATTTCAAATTGATACTTTCTCCTAATCATATTCTGTAAAATGGGATGAATCGATATCCTGTATGAGTATGGTTCCTTCATACACACTACACTTAGAACATGAATATTTTTTATCATCTCACTCTTTTGCTTCCTCCTCTAAAAAATCAGATTCCACTTTTTGCATGGGTTCTTTCTCTAACTGTGGAACATAATCAAACAGAAATTTAGAAACCCATTGCTAAAAATTTTGCAGGAAATCGATCCTTCTATTTTCTTCAATTGGCTTCCCCTCCTAGTTAATTTTCTGATCTTCACCTTCATGAATAGATGTTTTGGATGAAGGAGGAGAGGTGGGTTGGTTCTCAAGCTGATTGGGCTCAAAATTAAAGGAAGGGGGCTCAAAATATGAATGTGAGGAAGTGGTATTTGGACCAACAGTAGAAAAAAAAGGTGAATCTCAAATAATAAGAAGGTTCGTTCCTTTTTTGGAGTATCCCTAAACTAGATCTGTGGGGTTGAGGGTAAGAGGATGAATAATAAGTTGCAAAACTGGGGTGATACACCAAAATTTTGTGAGGGCTTTTTGACAGAAAAACATGGACAATATGATGAGAATAAATGAGGCTAACATGATCCACTAAGTTTCTATTAACCTCAAGGCAAGCACTAATATGCTAAAAGATTTCTCACAATAACAAGATAGATATTGCACACTAAAAATAACATAAACACCTAACTGAAACAAGGTAAAATAGCCTAAGCAAAGCTTAATAAATTAAGGTAATTAACATTCACAAGAATAATTATGATCATAGACACCACTACAAATTTTTGAAAAGGTCAATCAATTGATTCTCATATAAGGGAAAATCTAGAAAAAATTCTCCAGCACTCTATTACATCCAAAGTCCTCTCTTTGTGCTTTGCCAAGGAACACAATATATATCAAGTATGCACCAAATTTCCCAAAAAATAGTCTCAAAATGACTTAATTCCAAACTCCCACTTCTATGATAATTCTAACCTTTCTAATGAATAAAATATTAATAAGGCTTAAAATGACATGTTGTCACATACAAATAAATATAACCCTCATTTGCTAATTTCAACTCACATTCAAATGGATTTGACTCACTTATTAGCCTCTGCATGAAGATGTATGGCTCTTTTTGTAAAAAATAAGGTTTTTTGGGCAAAATTGTGGTAAAGAGACTATTTTTAACTTTCTTTCAAAAAGCACTCCTCTATCACATGTGCATGAAAAGGTAACTTTGTCTTATTCTCCCTTGTGACTATCTCCACTAAGTATGTATAATGATTTGTTCTACCTTGCTAAGGTATACTTAGCTCTCTCCATACAATTCAATATTTCAACGTAGCAAAGGAAATGATTAAAAAAATTCAAATTTTCGATGATGAAACTTTATAAACAAATCATACCTCCCCTCCACATGGTTTTTTGGCATAATTCACCTTGACATAAGTATAAATAATTTCAATACCCTTTTTTCCTCTCACATGCAAATAATAGCAAATTATAAACCCTACTCACGTGGTTATAGCATAAACTTTAAAGATTGACTGACCCAACCCATTTTACAAAGTAACTATGATAAGAGAACTTGGTAAAAGTCAGATGGTTAGGGTAAAAACCCTAAGTTTATTTTGTTTTACTCTTGTATTTCGAAAGAGGAAGTTTCAAAAAATGAGGAGAATTCTACAATTTTTTCTTTGGGGCGGCCTTAGTTGGGTTTTGAGCTCCATTTTCTGTAGATTTGGTCTCTTTTTCAAAGGATTCAAGCTCTATATTTTGAATTCTCATGTCTTTTGTACAAGATTTGGTTGGTCACCTTTAAACTTCTCTGGTTTTTCTGATTTGAAAGCTTTTAAAGATAATTTTGCATCATTGAGTGTTATTTCTTTTTGTTGTGACCTCTTGATCTGCTAAAGGAGAGTATTATTACAAAGGGTTTCAAAATTTTTTGGCTCACATCAATTTGGGTCATCATTTCTTTCATTCTGGGTCTGTATTTGATTAGCTCATTTTCATTCAAGTCAGGAAAGTTCTTGATTACTGTGAAGATGGAGCTTCTAGTGCTTGTGATGCTCTTGTTAATTTTCAATGCTTGTTGAAGGTAAGGCTCATCGATTTATTTGAATGTTGTTATTTTGAAGATGTGTGGCTTTGAATTTCCTGCCGAGGTTCTGAAAAATGTTTTCTTTTTTTAATTTCAAACCTTCTTCTACTATCCCACGAGCTGAGTGTTCATTTTCTGAGTGGCTATGTATTATTTTTCTTTATGTTCTTTCTTTATTTTTCGCTACCATTGATTTGGAATCTCTTGTTTTATCTATTCCAGTTGCTTATACGTTGTGCTGACATTTCTTCTTTGTATTGCATTGCCAAAATTTTCAGATAACTCAACCACCATTATTACTACTTATAGCTTGGTCTCTAGCCATTCTGGGCACATTTTTTCATTAAAAGACTTTGTGTTTTTACAATGTCTGTCATTTGAGGTATTTTTGAGATATATTATGGTAAATAGTCGTTGGTTTTTTATTAGACTGCCATGTATTTTGCATCTCTTTTCTCTGTATTTTTCCATCAAGGATCTCTTCTTTTTTATCTCTTAAGCTCTTGCCTACATTTGGGGTTGAACATGTAATTTGGGAGCTAGATTATTCATGCATTCTAGGTCTTATTCAAGCTAGGGTTTCATAATGGATCTATCGAGATTCAATCTTTGGAGTTCATGAAGGTGCCCTTCTTTAATGGCTTCCAAGAGAAGGTAAATTTCTTGTTGAACTTGTATTTTATTTTATGAGCTGCAACTCTGTATTAAATTAGTGTAACATTACCTTCAAAGGTAAACCCTTTTCATCTTTCTTGATTTCTTCCATTAAGATGGGCTCAAACTCTGTATCATTGGTATATTTTTACACTTTTTATAAATCACGTCCTTACTTCCTCTATTTCTTTATGTGGTTCGATTGGTGTAATTTTTCTACATAGTTCAACCTCAACAATCATTTTTCTTTCCACTTTGAGCTCATACTCTATTTTGATGCGTGGCCATGGATTGTTGTCTTATTTTGATAGAATTTACTCATGGTTTGTTGCTTCTGAAAGAGCCTTGTTCTCAAACATGTAGCTTTTTTCTACTATGATCTACTTTAGATCTCGCTACTTATTTTTCCCTACTGTGAGAGAGATTATGCTTAGTGTGCCTTGCTTCTATTTTATTGTTTTATTTTCATACCTCAATTTGGGATTTTCATTGCTCTATTTCATTCCAAGAGCATGGGTCAGTTGTGTAGCTCGTGGCCTCATTTCATTTTCTTTGGATTTAACTCTAGTGCTCATTTAGAGGCTTTACATATTTTCTTACTTCATTTTTGTATGGTTGTTTTTTATAGAATTTGTGTGCACATGCAAATGTCAAGACGAATGCATCCATATTTGATTGCTCTGTGTTGTAGACAACAAACCTTAAAAATACTTAAACAATGAACATTGTAATCACCAAAGGAAAATAAGCTTTGATGTTCTTGCATGCTCAGATGAATCTACTCTCTGGTGGAAATTTGTACAATCTTTCTATAAAAATGAGGCTTTGTCTCGTTGTGAGCTGCCATTAATTTTTTTTGTTTACTATGTAACTCTTGATGAATGGTCCCAACCTTTGATGATTACTACAGCACTTGAAGTTACATATTCACTTTTAATAATCATGTTCTTTGAAGTAATTTTATTATTATGATCCAATAGCTATGAAGCTATATTGAGAATTGTACCATTGTTTTCCCTTTTTATTTTGTTTTATCTCGTGGATTCTACTTTCCTTTTCAGTTGTAGAACTATCGGAAACATTGGGAGCACTCAAAACCATAAGCATAACATGATTTGTGCATCTTTCATTTTTTCCTTGAGAAGACATACCAGATCCACCTATGTTGTGATCATTGCAAAGCATAGAGAAATTGCATTCTCTCATTTGGATGACATGTACAGTCATGATAACTATAACATACTTTTAGTATTCTTAACAGATTTTTCTTCTCTTTCAATGTATCCTTTCTATATCTACTTTCTTGCTGTGAATATGGCTCTTACAGATTTTAGCTATACTTTTAAAATTTCAAAACCCACTGCTCCTGATTCCTCAGTCCATGATTGGTATGTAAAGAACTTTGGCTTTGCATTTTTTGGTAACAAAAAGCATATTTTGTACTATTATGAACTATATTATTTTTGAAATAACTCACGTTGTCTTTGATATCCTTTGAATCTTGGAGTTTGCATAACTGTTATTAGACAATGCATAGTTACATGTTCTAAGAATATTATACTTCCTATTATAACCTTATCTTTATTCTGAAATATACAAACTTTTGAAAATCTGTAGACATTGCTTCATGCATTCTAGGAAATTGATTTTCATGTATACTTGTGATTGATTCAAGGAACCTTGTAAATTTTATATTTGTATAGTATCATGAAGCCTGTACAGTTGAATCTACATTACTTCTGAAAATTGAATGCATTCTTTAAACTTTTCATTTCATCAACTACTCAATCTTAATTGTCTTCTAAATCTGAATTCTGCACTTTTCTTGAAGTTGATGACTATATTCCAATTCAAATGTTTTGATCTTTCTTGGAAACTAAAATTGCATAAAATACTTGTTGATTTGATCCTGAATTAGAATACTCTACTCTTTAATTCTTTCTGAATTGTCTGCTTTTCAAGTTCCTTTTAAGAAAGTCCATTTGTTTGAAGTTGTGAGTATAATAGGAATGAAATTCAGAGCTCTAACATCTTATTTTTCTCTCTTTCAGATACGAGGCAAAATATTATGGAGATGAAGAAGACGGGTGAGGAAAAAATAAATCCAACTGCAGGAAATCCATTTGAACGGGAAATTATGGATTTTATTTCTCTTTTATTCATAACTTTACATACATGTGCTTTATTTTATGTACTTGATTTAAGAGGTGTTCCCACATATTGTGTGGGTCCAATGTACCTTTAATTTCTGAAATAAATGAAAACATCTTACTATAATGAGCTTTAAATACTTATTTTTGCATTATTTTTCACTAACATGATGTTAAGTGAATTATTTGCAACTCATGTACACTAGGAAATTTTCACTTAATCATAATTAAAGAACTCAAAGTAACTTGATAAAACTTAACTTTTATTAAAAGATAGGTAACAAACTACTTCAACTCTGAAATGGACTGTCCCTATGAAAGCTTTGGATTTTCCATTTTCCTCTTCATTTTCTTTCCCATCTGTGTCAGGGTCTTGCATTGGTTCCTGAGGGGATGATGCATAATCATGACGGAGATGTCAACTAGAAAGACATTTTAGGTGGAAATTTAACATTATGAAACCAACAAAGTGGTAGTTCATGCATTTTTCCCTTCAGTTAGGCCTCTTAATCCAATCCCTTTAATCTGAGAAATCAAGTTTCGAGTTGACCTCTCACATGGGTGCGAGAAATGTCAACATTAACATGCTCCCAAGATTCTAGAACACACTATGATCCTCAAACATCATCTTCCCTTCATACCTTTTATTTTTTTCTCTTGAACACTCTCAAAATGTCATTACATGCATATTCAGTCTTCCTCCTTCACCTTCTCATAGGTATGTACAAACTTCCATTCATAGCAAGATGCCTTCATATTATCAATAAGAACACAGTATTCATAGTATTTATGACCTCATACAATTATCTCTAGCCCTTATAGATCACTCATACTATCACACATACCTCTTCTTATGGTCTATAATACCCTATTCTACCCTTACATGCAACATTTTGCTCACTATTTTGTTCTTGTCACACAAGCTTCTCAAATAAGCCTTTATATACATGTCTTAAGATCAAGAAATAACTAGGTCAGTCACATACACCTAAGACCAATTAGGTTGGCCATAAAAAACCTCAAGGAACATCTAAAAAACATAGGATAATCACACCATATGATTATTCTAAACTGTCATGACCAAATTGTGGCATTGCAATCTCCATATGCTTGAGTTTTCTTTTTATCTTATTCTTAGTAGTTCACACTTTACTCTTTACATATCTATTTGAATCGAGGTCATCTAGCCAATAAAACATATAGAACATTTTAGTACCAAAAACAGATATTGTCGGCCAACAACAAGAAAATCACAAATCTACTTTAAAATCTTTTGAAGGTCAGCGAAACATTATCACTGAAAATGATCTACACAATTCAAAAATTCTTGCAATAGTCAACCCAAACCATTGGTCCCGTATCAAAGAAAACCATAGACTTTGGAAAAACTCTAAAACTTTCAATTTATACTATGAAGAAAATAGACCAGACTTCAGAAAAAAACTGAAGTGATCTAGTGAGACTCCAAAGGATGCATCACAACTATCGGCCAAAATTATTAGTCCTATATAAAGACAAACCACAAATTTTAGACAAAATATGAAGTAATCGAACATAATTTGTAAAAAATATAAATCATTTTGTATGAGACTCCGAAGTGAAAAATAACACTCTCCTCTGTTAGATTCATCTTGCTTGGTCTTCATGTTAGGAACAGAAATGCATACCTTTGTCTATGTACTCCATCATGTGGACCTTGACATCATCATTAGGCATCATTTGAAATAATTTTTCATCAATGAAAACTCATAAAAAACTCTCCACATCACTCTCTTCTATCAACAAGGCATAATCTATAATTTGACATCAACCATGTATAACACTATAAATCTGATATCAATGACAACACTCCAAACTCACCTTGATGAACTTAACATCAATGAAAAATTATCAACAATCTCCCCCTTGGTCATTGATGTAAAAAACACTGATGGAAAACATACTACGAACTGAAAACACTTCAAAATGATGCTTACTTTGTATTTTCTCATTCTTCCTTTATGGTACTTACATGTGCCATATATTCATTCTCCCCCTTTTGACATGAATGAAAAAGGCTATTCAACACACTAGGGCCTTACACAAGCTTCCATCTAACTAAAAACCATTTTACTGATACCAATAGCAACAAAAAATCACCTTATGTTCACTTTCACAACATAGAGCTACATGATACCAACTATATGAAACAAAATATGCTCCCCTTGAGCTAAAGATTCTCCTCTAGCACAAAAATAACTCACTATGCATGGAAAAAATTGTTGGAAAGATCAACCAAAATTGGAAGAACAAATAAACATGACAATTTCCCCTTACTTAATGCATACCTTCTTCAAATGAACTTAAGAGCACATAACCACTCACCTTGACTCAAACCAATGCAGTTTCTCATCTCATACTCAACATACGTCTTATACAAATGTATCAACTCATCTACCAAATATTAGAAACAAAAACCACATTTCTCACCTTCATCACTATGTCCACATCCCCAATCTTTCTTCATTGCATTCTTGACTACTAATTTTCTCATAGAACTAATAGACTACCTATTTTATCTCCCCTTTGGTCTTGACACCTAGAACGATACCAATTGTTGAACCTTCACTAACTTACCCTTGACACAGAAAATACAGACCTTTTCAAACCAAACCTAGGGATCCTTTGATTTCATGGGATGTGCTTACCAATGTGTCTTAAAACTTAAATCCATTTTCATAAATCATCTTAAAAATAGATAACGAGCACTTTCATAGACCTTATGCAAAAATAATGAAACAAGAAATATTTGCATACCTTAAACACACAAAGCCAATGAGCCCCACTAAGACCATACTCACTTCTTTTGATTTCTCAAAGGATAAAAACACCTCAAGAAACACAAGCACACCACATACTTTTTATCCATTCTCAATGAGCCAGCAAACTCCCAATGTAATAACAAGCACATTCTAGTCTTTATCATGAATCCTAACTCAGCTAGATCATTAAACAACCATCATATTGTTCCAAGAGAACAATATAGACCTCCATGTCAAAGAAATGATCAATCATGCATATTTTAGTCTATATCAGGCCTCAAATGAGATCAAACTACCTCCTTCATATCTTCATAAGCCACCAAACCTCATTATATTGTCTACTAGGTCCTCTATCAGCAACACATGTTTCTGACCTGTTAGATTGTGGAGCTTGTTTTCATGTGTGGAGTGTTGAAGACTGTACACTTAAATTATTGTACATTTTCCATAGTTGTCTCAGGAATTTTTTGGCCTTGAAAAATGTGCCTAATATTTTAGTAAACATTCTCTTCTCATATGGGTGGGATTTTTGACTCATAGGTTTATGCAACAATTTTTTCAAATGGTTTTGATACCCATGGTATTGTAAAACTGTTTACGAAATTATTTACTTATGTGGTTTTATGCATAGGGTTCATGTAACATTACAAATGTGTGTGAGTCCAAGTTTGAATTCTGTAGAGTTTGTTGAGCATAGCTACAAATAGATTTAGGTATTTTATTGAGAGATAATTGGCTTGTAATAGAATCAGAGCAAGTGATTCTTGGTGGACGTAGCCCAAACTAGTTGAACCATGTAAAATATTGTCTCTTTGTGTTATGTTTTTTTATTCTACACTTTTATAGATCGATCGGTTGATAAGATCTAGAAGATAGAGAGAAAGGGGCCCCTCGCCATATATATTTATAGGGCCATATCTATATTGATAGGGGCACCCTAATGGGGGAGAGAGGATGACCTTGACTAGGATGGGACATTATACTTCAGGTGACCCTCATAGTCTAGAGGCCCTAGAGTCGACTCTACCTCAACCTTCGCCAGATCCCCCGGACCCAACTCCCCCCTCTAACCCATAGAGAGGGGGGCCTCTCTCTATAGATGTATATGGGGTGGGTGGTCACCCCAAGGCCCCCATAGTATCATTTTCTAATCTATAATATTTTTTACGTATTAGTTTCTATTATTACAATTCTATGTGGGATTGTTCCACATATTTTATCCCTTATTTCCTAACAATTGGTATCAGATCCTGGTGAAGTTTGTAGAAGTGTTGAATCACAGGGAAGGTTATAGCTTGAGTGGAAGCTATGATAGATGATGGAAGATCAAGGGTTGATAAATTCAAAGGGCAGAATTTTATTCTTTGGAAGATGTAGATGGAAGATTACCTTTATCGAAAGGATATTTATATTTTTTTGTCTGAGAAAGGGAACAAACCCTCAAGCATGACATATGTGGAGTGGGATTTTTCATATAGGAAGGCACTTAGGACAATCCAGCTATTTCTTGCATCTTCATTATTATTTAATGTTTCAAAGGAAAACACTACAAAAGAATTGATGGATGCATTATAGAAGATGTATGAAAAACCCTCTCCCTATAACAAGATATTTTTAATGAAAAAATTATTTATTATGAATATTTCTGAGAATGGTTCAGTAGTAGATCATTTAAATAATTTTAATATGGTTGTAAATATGCTAGCTTTGATTACAATAGAATTTTATGAAGAAGTTAGGGCTTTATTTATTATGTGCTCTTTACCTAAGAGTTGGAATAGCTTGGTAATGGAGATAAGTAACTTGGTTCCAGATAACTTGAAGTTGAAGTTTGAGGATGTTGTAGGGGTGATTCTAAGCAAGGAAATGCAAAGAAAAATCTCTAGGGAATATTCTAATTCAAGGAATGATTTGACAATGAAAACTAGAGGGAGACAAAAGAATAGAGGAAGCCATAGAAAATCAAAATATTTGGCAAGGTCAAAATCTAAAAGCAAGATAGTATGCTAGCACTGTGGAAAGTCTGGGCATGTAAATAAGGATTATTTGGAGCTTCGGGACAAGAAGAAACAATAGGAAGAAAACAAGGAGGAAAATGTGGCAATGGGTAATGTATGTTAGGATGTTTTGATTATTTCTTTGCACAATATTGTTGAATCTTGGGTTTTAGATTTGGGGGCTTCTTTCCATGCTACTCCACATAGGCATTATTTTTTTGATTATGTTCAAGGGGATTTTGGGCATGTTTTTCTTGGTGATGATGAGCCTTGCAACATAGTTGGAAAAGGTTTTGTTTAGGTTAAGATGCAGAATGGGAATACATGGCTATTGAAGGATTTCAAACATGTGCCTACTTTAAGATGAAATTTGATATCGATGGGGCAGTTTGGAAGTGATGGTTATAAAGTGATATTTACAGTGGACTTTTGGAAGGTTACCAAGGGTTATCTTTTGGTGGTAAGAGGTAAGAATGTTGGAACCTTGTATTTAACCACTGATAGCACTAATGTTTGTAATCTTGTGGCTTCAGAAGAAAATACAACATTGTGGCACTATAGGCTCGGTCATATGAGCCATAAGGGCATTGAGATCATAAAGAAGGATTTTCATGGATATACAGAAATAGGTTTGGATTTTTGTGAGGACTGCATATATGGGAAATAGAAGCAAGTAAGTTTTCTCAAGGTTGGACCTACAAAGAAAGAGAGTAAGTTGGAGCTGGTACATTTTGATGTGCGGGGGGTAGCTTAGGTATCATCTCTTAGGAGTTCAAGTTATTATGTTACTTTTATTGATGATGCAACAAGGAAAGTTTGGGTATATTGTATTAGACACAAATCTGAGGTATTTAACACTTTTGTTAAATGGAAATCCTTGGTAGAGAATGAAACGGGTCTTAAGTTAAAATGTCTCAGGTCAGATAATGGAGGGGAGTATTGTAGCAATGAGTTTGATGATTATTGTTCTAAGAAAGGAATCCACAAGAAAATTATTGTTCTAGAAAATCCACAGTAGAATAGGGTGTTAGAAAGGCTGAACTGAATAATAATGGAATGTGCTAGGAGCATGAGGTTACATATAGGACTGCCTCTTTCTTTTTGGGCAGAAGCAGTGAGCATAACTATGTACTTGATAAAAAAATGACCCTCAAGTGCCTTGGATGGAGGCATACCTGAGGAGGCTTGGTATGGTAAGAAATTTAATTACTCATTTCTTAGAGTCTTTAGATGTGAGGTATTTGTTCATAAAGACAAGGATGATAGGAACAAACTAGAGGCTAAATTAGAAAAATTCACTTTCATTGGTTATGGTGGTGATGACTTTGGATATAAATGTTGGAGTATTAAGGACAATAAAATCATTCAATCTAGGGATGTGGTATTTAATGATAAATTTATGTATAAGCAACAATTGCAAGAAAATGGGGAAGAATCCAAGAAAGAATATTTAGTGGTAGAGGATATTCCGAATGGGAAAGTGACACATGAATCAGTTCAGGAAGCTACTCAACAGGAACCCCAAACTCGTATATTGAGGATGTCTTCTAGGGTAAGAGAATAACCTAAACATTTTTCTTCTTCTCTTTATTATTTAATTCTCACTGATAGTGGAGAGCCAGAGATCTTTAATGAAGCAAAGCATTTAGATGTCAATAAGAAGTGGGAGAAAGCCATGGATGAGGAGCATCAGGCTCTTATGGAGAACCAAACATGGGATTTGGTGAAGCTACCCAAACACAAAATATCATTGCAGAACAAGTGGTTATACAGAGTTAAAGAGGAAGGAGGAAAGAAAAGATACAAGGCCTAGTTGGTGGTCAAGGGGTTTACACAGAAAAAAGGTATAGATTTAGATGATATTTGTTCTCCTATAGTTAAAATGAATTTTATTAGAACTGTTCTTGGAATAGTGGCAGTAGAAGACTTGCACTTACAGAAACTAGATGTAACGACTGCATTTCTCCATGGTGATTTGGAGGAGGATCTATATATGCAGTAGCTAGAGGGTTATGAGGTCAAAGGTAAAGAGAAGATGGTGTGAAAACTAAAGAAGAGCTTGTATGGCCTAAAACAAGCTCCACGTCAATGGTATAAGAATTTTTATACCTTCATGGTGGAGTAATATTACATTAGATATCATTCTTACCATTGTGTGTATACAAAGAAATTTAAAGATGGAAGTTATTTTATTTTTTTGTTTGTATGTGGATGACATGTTGTTTGCAGGAAAAAAACATGTAGGAAATAAAGGTACTCAATAAACAATTAAGTGACTCCTTTTCTATAAAGGATTTAGGGGGAGCCAAAAAAATCCTTAGTATGAGGATATCTTAGGATAAGAAGCAACAGAAACTGACTTTATCTCAGGAAGAGTACATTAAGAAGTTCTTGGAGAGGTTTAATATGTAGGATGCTAAACTGATTGGGACTCCTTTAGCAAGCCATTTCAAGTTATCAAAGGAGATGTGTCTCAAGACAGGGCAGGAGAGAAAGTAGATGTCTAAGGTACCTTACTCATTAGCAATTGATAGTTTGATGTATGTCATGGTGTGCACTAGGCCTGATATTATGCATGCAGTGGGAGTAGTGAGTAGATTTATGAGTGATTCAGGTAAAGATCACTAATAGGCAGTAAAGTGGATCCTTTAGTACTTGAGAGGGACCATGGGGACTGTTTTGTGCTACAGTGGTTTAGACACCACTTTTGTGGTTATGTAGATTCAGATATGGCTGGAGATGTAGACAAAAAAATTAGCAGAATAGGTTATATTTTCACTGTAGGTGGGACATCAGTGAGTTGGATTTCATGACTATAGAAGTTTGTGGCTCTGTCAACCACAAAGGCTGAGTATGTTGTTTCCACATAAGCAAGCAAAGAGATGATTTGGGGCATAAACATGAGGAATGGAAGTTGCATAGTGATAGTCAGAGTGTTATACACTTAACTAAGAACTCTTCTTTCCACTCTAGGACAAAGTATATATATCTTAGATACCATTTCATCAAGAAAACTTTGGACGAAGAGAAGTTGAAACTAGAGAAGATTCATACCAGTCAGAATCCTAAAAACATGATGACGAAGGTGGTCAAAAGGGAGAAACTAAATCTGTGTTCATCTTTGGTTAGTCTTCATGGATGATAGTGAAGGGTTAAGAATATTTCTCAAAAGAAAAATAGTCTCCAAGTGGGAGATTGTTAAGTTGTGGAGCATGTTTTCATATGTGGAAGTGTTGAATACTGTACACTAAAAGTATTGTACACTTTCCATAATTTTCTCGTTGGGGTTTGAAAAATGTGCCTGATATTTTAGGAAATGTGCTCTTCTCATATGGGTGGGATTTTTCACCTATAGGTTTATGAGATGGTTTTTTCCCATGGTTTTGATACCCACAGTATTATAAAACTACTTAAGTAATTGTCTACTTATGTGGTTTTGTGCATATGGTAGGATTCATGTAACATTACAGATGTGTGTGATTTCAAGTGTGAATTTTGTAGAGTTTGTTGAGCATAGCTCCAAATAGATTTTGGTATTGTATTTAGAGAGAGGTGGCTTATAATAAAATTTGAGCAAGTGATTCTTGGTGGACGTAGCCCAAATTGGGTGAACCACGTTAAATATTGTCTCTTTATGTTGTGTCCTTTTTATTATGTACTTTATTTCAGATCTGTAATATTTTCTACATATTAGTTTATGTTGTTACAATTCTATGAGGGATTGTTCCACATATTTTATCCCTTATTTCCTAATAGGAAAAATGTTCAAATAATACTCAACACTTTTTTAAATACCTTTAATGAAAAACTCATGTAAACTTATAAGATTTCATTATACTCTACCCAAATTTGACCATCAAGCTTAGAGCACTCTATAACTTCATCAAGAAATGCATATTGAAGAAAAATAACACATGCCTTGGACAAAAATGCATAATAAATACTCACTTCTTCATGATATAACCTTCAATTTAGCAACTCTGCAATATTTTTCTTTTCTACTTTCATGATTTCACGATGCAGACCCAAAATCATTGTCAACTTGCATGCCCAAATTTGACTATGACCAATTATACTTACTTTTATGACTGACTATATCACTCCAATGGATTCCTTTAGGTCTTAAAGTCCTTTATAACATAATAGGATATAGTCTCAAGAACATATTTGTCTTTATAGATAAATCATCATATCTTCAAGTGTCAATACACACTCCTTCAACCTGTCAGGACTCAAAACATAGACCTAGGTACAAACATGGGTACCTTTTTCTTCCAATATGTTTTCTTTCCTTATGAGTATTCACAAGCTTGATATAAGGTCATATAGCCCTTGATACTTCATGAAATTTCTTCAATAAATATATCTTCATACACATGCCCCTAGAACTTGATTATACTTCCTTTTTATGAATGTTTGTTTATCATACTAACCTCAAAAGGATTCTCCTATGATTAAAAATGTATGCCACATTCTTCAAGCCTTCTCAACTTTTCTTGAAGCCTATCTCAATGCAAGATAATCTTCATGATTGTAACTAAGAAGATCAAGAACTTATATAAACACACCTCTTAGTGCAACACAACATCATAAATATTATTGGTCTGATCAAGTCATCAACTTTGTAATCAAGTCGTCAACTTTGTGATCAATTCATCATATTTGTAATCATAAGTCTTCATACTTGTTTTAATACTCTTCTCCTTTTCAACACAATTTCATGACTGGAACTTTGTAATTGAATTTCATGTGGTGGATGTTTCCATGTCATATTAAAAATATGGTTACACTTTATATGTCCCTCATCTAATTGGCTCCACACATATTCATGATAGGGAAGTCTTACGCTACCAAGAAACCCTTCACACCAAAATTACTCAATATGTGAATGTTATCTTAGTACAAAAAGAACCTCCAAATGAAATTTATGACTCTTCCCCACTTGTTCTTGAGCCTCCTATTTCTCAACCGGTCACACTCTCACATACCAACATCAATAGAGCCATCCCATTCTCCTTGATAGAAGATCATGTTTTCAATTTTTACTAAAAAGATGATGATCTAGTGTAAGGGTTCTAGTTAGATTTCAAAGTGTTCACCTCAATAACTACTTACCTTTGATTTTGTAAGAATATTTCTATACACATGACCAATATTTGGAAGGTTACTCACCATCATTCCTTTCTTGAGGATATTTTCTAATACTCCATAACACCAATATTATGCTCCAACAACCTCTTTATATGTTACTTCTTCAAGAACATGTATTAGAACTAGTACTTTAACATGAAATTATATGAAAGAGATATACCTCTTGTACCTTTGTCTCTTGGTTAAGGATCCATTGTTGCAATAGTCTCCATTCCTCTCTTGACACCATCTCTACATACCCTTCATAGACATTTTATTCCCCGATTCATCAAAATATCTGCAAACATGCATTTCCTCTATCTTTGCATGCAAGGGTCTAGATGGGATTCTTAGTATCTAGTTTCTCAAACCGACATATAGGTTTCTTAGCCTCCCTCAACTCTTCTAATACAATTTTCTAACTTATTACAAGGTGTCTAGACTAGTATTTTGGTCATACACTTGCATTAAAACCTAGTTCTCTTTCTTAGGCCATTTGGCCTTGTAGCCTTCTTAACACTCAAATGCCCATATATCTCACTTTCTTCCAAAACAACTCCAAAATCCAAATGATGTTCCTGAGACCATTTATCTAGACCTAGTTAATGCTAAAAAAAATCACTATAAGTTCCTTTGTAAGAAATTTCACTTCCTTTGTTAGATCACTCCTCAAATTAGGCTTGTTTTGCCCCTAAAACATGATAGTGCCTCCTTATTGTTATAATCTCACCTAAAGAATTATAGATCCACTTCAAGGATATCAAGGGAATAGTGTATATAAATTTTAGGAGCTTGAAACTACCATTTCAATCTTCATGCACCCTAATTCCTCCATTGTGACTGTACATGTACAACTGCACTATAGAACTTGGTGTAGATTTTTCCCACATGTGAGTTACCCCACGAAACTTCATAGTACTTTAGTATTCCCCAAGACATAATTTATCAAAAACATTCATTGGTTTTTTATGGCTAGAAATTTATTTATAGCTTTCCCTAGTTAGGGTCCGAGAGTAAAAACCAAGGTCTAGAAGGAAAATATTTCATTGTTAAGAGATATAAAAAATTAACACTTCTCTCCTTACCTTCCCTGAGCTAATCATGCCTTCACATAGATTCAAACACTCTCATAAAGTGAATTCCCTTCTTTCTCCTCTCGGTCTGGAATAGGGAGTTTAGTTGGATTCACATGAACAATAATACAAACACAAAAACAGGAATTCCATGACCTGTAATATCAATAGATACATTTTATTATCCAACTCAAACCTTACATTTCTCTTGAATCCTCTCCCATGATTCAATCTCATCGAATAGATTTGTATATCTTTACTAGAATAGCTAAATTATAGATTTAGCTCCCAAAGAGAGCTCAACAACATAACCAAACTTGGTATTTTATCAAAACCAACTCACTTTATCTCTCCTACTCATTCTTATCCCTATCATAACTCTATGACACACAAAAATATGCCTTATTAGCATTGAAAATAACAAATTCCGCCTTCTTTCCTTTACCTATGCACCTAAAATTACATTTTCACAACATGTTCAATTTTGACATTTACTTACTCAAGTAAGATCACCCACACAACTAGTCACTCATTTTGAAATGGTTTTATATGACCTTATTACATTTATCCCATGATGCTCCTACATCAGTTTACCTAACAAGGAGAAATTGACCTCATGTTGATTGCAATATTGTAATTTCTTCCTTCTTGCTTTCTTGTCCTTCCTTGTCTTTGGCAATGGTGTAATTTGACTGATTTTTATCTTTTTTCTTGTTTGTACTCTCTTCATGAATTTTATCCTTTTGAGTGTCTTGACCTTCAACATGTCTTTCCCACTTTGTTTGGCTTATATGTTCTCCTTATGGTTTCTTTCAACAACATCCTTTTCCATGGTTGTCCTTGATTCATCTTGGCCTACTCCATTTCCTTGCAACTGTTTGCTTCTCTTCTTATTTGTATAGTATGACATCTATTGTCAACTTACACAAAATGGGGTTTAATGGGTTTTTAAACTTGCTCAAGTAGTTGTTTTTGTTCCTCCTCATTCCTAGCTTCCTTGTAGGCTTGTCTTATCTTCTTTTCCATGTTGAAATCTTCAAATGAAATGGATTCAAACTAATTGTCTACTTGTAACTTCTTTGTAGGGTTAGTTTCTTGAAGTTTCTTGATGTTCTTATGCATTTTAACTAACTGAATTATTTCTTGGTTATAGGCAAATACCACTCCAACTCTAAGAATTCTTGTACCACTGCCTTTGACCTAATTGATGTTACACTCCTCATATTTCATGATGGATTCAAATATCCTTTCTTCTATATCTACTTCATTCATACTTGCATAGATAGTTATGATATGTGCATCCTTGTTCTTCCAAAGAGACCTTTTAAGTTGACTATCACCTTGTGTTTGTACACTCTATTGTATATGGTTTGTCATCATGTCCATTAAAATGTCAACTTCACAATATTTCCTTGTTTCCCTTATAAAGAGGTTTCCTTACTTTACCAAACTATTAACAGTATGTAGAATCTCTCTACATTTGTCAATAAAACAATAATATTTAGGTCATACCTCATTCACATGGTTTTTCATCACCACTTTTTCCTTTTGAATGGATTTGTCTTGAATAACACTCCTTGCATAACTTTGAGCTTAAATTATTGCAATCCATCTAAACTCCATCAAAAGGTATTGTATGAGGCTTACCTTATTTTTCAAACTTTTGTTCTCTGTCATTTCATTCTCAGTACTCTTGTCAAGTTTCTTGATGTCTCTGGCTGGTCTCATTCCAATTTCTTAGATTTTTACCTTTCCTTCATCAGTCTGGTTTGTTCCCATGCCTTCCTTTCTTTCATTCACACCTCTTTTATACAATAACTCATTCCAATACATTATTAGAACACCATTAACCTTAATTTCATCTCCAATCATACTTAAGTCAGGATCATGCATATCTTGATCATATTTTAGGCTTCTTGTCTTCATATTTATATTCTTGATATTTTTTATATTGGTCACATATTTGAATTGTTTTATATCAATCGTCATGCTTCCTTTATACAAATGTTCATAGCTTTGTACTGAAATTTTAGTATTCTTCTTAAGATTTTTCTATTTATCTCCTTTGTCTTTATGCATACTTGAAGTGACATCTTGATCATTTTTTATTCCTGTGATTTCCTTCTTCTGGTGCCTCCTGAAATACTTCATGATTTTATCTTCTTTCCATGTACTTTTGTAATCTCCTCTATTCTTCCTTAAACCTTCTTGATCTTCCTCATGCCCTATATAATCCAAGTCTTCTTTCAACACTCAACATGCTTCCTTATTATGCCACTTGTCCCATTTTGCTTTGGCACTTCCCCTGTTTACTTGGTTTCTTGACTTCATGCCTCTTGGACTAGCCTCTTGTTATTCTTTACTTGGTTTAGTCTCTTTTGGAGGAAATTCATCCTCACAATATGCTTCCAACATAATTATTTAGTCTTCCACATCAAATAATTCACTTTCTTTTTCATACTTATTCACTCCCTTTGGAGTTAATCTTCCTAAACCTACATGCACACATGGAAAAATCTGATTAGTTTGAAAATATAGAGGTTCTTTGTCCTCTATATCTTCTCCAGGTACTCCTTTTCTTTGTTTTCCACTTGAACTCCTTCTTGGGTTAACTTGGGAACTTCCTTTGTTCATTGTCCCTTACTGTACTTCTTCATTTATGAACTCCACATCATGACATAGTTCAATCCTTCTATTAGCTTCCTCTTTATTCCTTAGTCCATCCTCTTGGACTTGTGGTACTGGTTCATGATCCTTTCCCTCTTAATCTTTCTTCCCATGACCTTTCATAACGCTTTCTAAAATCCCATTCCATGTTTCTTCTTCTTCAATGCTACTCTGCTTCTCCTTGTTCTTATCACTCTTCCTTTCGTGACTAAACTTAAGTTCTTGGTCTTCTTATTTCTTCAAGAACTCCATGCTCTTTCTCAGCCTCATTTGGGCTTGTTCATCAGCCTTGACTTGTGTTTCTTGGTCCACTGCATTAGAATCTAACTTTTGCACTCTTCCATTAACCTTGTCTTCATCTTCCATGAAGGCTAAGACCTGATTCTTGGTCTTCTTGAAAATTTATTTAATTCCAAACACCATATTTCTCCTTTCCATACCTGCATGTTGATCCATTAAAGGTACTAAAACATGTTCTATGTCATCCTTTATTAGAAAACATTTATTCAACCTACCATTATAAATTACCTTCTTTCATTTTGTCATGACCTTCCTAGGAGTAGATTGCATACATCCATAGGCCTGATATCACATAACACCTCATCATGCAAACTCCCACTCTTAAAAGTTACTCTACATTACTCATTTACAAGAATTTGATTGTTCTTCTAAAGCCATGCAACTTTTTAATGTGTTGGATGTACTAGCATTTTCAACCCCAATTTACTACCCATTTCCTCAGACACAATATTATCAATGTTTCCATGATCAATAATTACTGGACATACCTTTCCTCTTGTTGTACATCTAGTCCTGAATAGGCTTCTCCTGCAAAATGGCTCCTGAGCTATGGCTTGTTATTGTAGTAGAAGTACTCTTCTTACCAACAATGACTCTGCATGCCTAAGATCACCACCTTTATCAGTTGTCCTTTCCATGTCTAAATATATTGCTTCTAGCCTTATTATCCTTGTGCCTAGATCATTGATTTCATGCTTCAGATCCATTATTCCATTCATCATGTCATTCATTCTACCCATGACTCCTTCCTGGATCAATTTCATGATTGCCTACAATGATGGCTTATCAATATTTTTCATGTTATCAACAATCACTTGCACACTCTCAATTATTTAAAATACTATAAATATATACAATTTATCTTATTATAACAAAGCAACCAGCTTTAATATGAGAATGGTGCAAGGGTTCTAGTTAGCTTTCAAAGTGTTCACCTCAATAACTACTTATCATTGATTTTGTAAGAATATTTCTCAACACATGACCACTATTGGGCAAGGTACTCACCACCATCCCTTTCTTTAGGATCTTATTTGATACTCCATAACACCAATCTTATGCTCCAACAACCTCTTTATATGTTACTTCTTCAAGAACGTGTATTAGAACTAGTACTTTAACATAAAATTATATTAAAGAGATATACCTCTTGTATCTTTGTCTCTTGGTTAAAGCTCTATTTTTTTGATAGTCTCCATTCCTCTCTTGACACCATCTCTACATACCCTTCATAGACATTTTATTCCCCGATTCATCAAAATATCTTCAAATGTGCATTTCCTCTATCTCTCCATGCAAGGGTCTAGATGGGATTCAAACCAACATATAGGTTTCTTAACCTCCCTCAACTCTTCAAAGAAAATTTTCTAACTCATTACAAGGTTTCTAGACTAGTAGTTTGGTCATACACTTGCATTAATACCTAGTTCTCTTTCTTAGGCCATTTGGCCTTGTAGCCTTCTTAACACCAAAATGCCCATATATCTCACTTTCTTCTAAAACAAATCCAAAATCCAAATGATGTTCCTGAGACCCTTTATCTAAACCTTTTTCATGCCAAACAAATTCACTATAAGTTACTTTGTAAGAAATTGCACTTCCTTTGTTAGATCACTCCTCAAATTAGGCTTGTTTTGCCCCTAAAACATGACAGTGCCACCTTCTTGTTATAATATCACCTAAGGAATTATAGATCCACATAAAATATATCAAGGGCATAGTGTATATAAATTTTAGGAGCTTGAAAGCACTATTTCAATCTTCATGCACCCTAATTCCTCCACTGTGACTATACATGTATTGCTGCACTGTAGAAGTTGGTGTAGATTTCACCCACATGCGAGTTACCCCACAAAACTTCACAGTCCTTTAGTATTCCCCAAGACATAAGTTATCAAAAAAATTAATTGGTTTTTGATGGCTAGAGATTTATTTATAACTTTCCCTAGTTAGGGTCCGAGAGTAAAAATCAGGGTCTACAGGGAAAAATTTTCATTGTCAAGAGATATAAAAAATTAACACTTCTCTCCTTACCTTTCCTAATCTAATCATGCCTTCACAGAGATTCAAAAAATCTCCTAAATTTTCTTCCATTATTTCTCCGCTCGGTCTGGAATAGGGAGTTTAGTTGGATTCACATGAACAACAATACAAACTCAAAAATAGGAATTTTATGACCTGCAATATCAAAAGATATATTTTATTATCCAGTACAAACCTTACATTTATCTTGAATCATCTCCCATGATTCAATCTCATCAAATAGATTTGTATATCTTTAATAGAATATATAAATTCTAGCTTTAGCTCCTAAAAAGAGCTTAACAACATAACCAAACTTGGTATTTTATCAAAACCAACTCACGTTCTCTCTCCTACTTGTTCTTATCCCTATCATAACTCTATATAACACAAAAATATGCCCTATTGGGATTTAAAACAACAAATTCCACCTTCTTGCCTTTACTTATGCACCTAAACTTACATTTTCACATCATATTCAATTTTGGCATTTACTTACTCAAGTAAAATCACTCACATAACTAGTCACTCATGTTGAAATGGTCTTATATGACCTTATTACATTTATCCCATGATGCTCATGTATCATAATCTCATGTGTGATGATCCTATTCATTTTGATTCAATGATTGGGTAACACACTCTTCCATTGGTGCCATCCTCACCCATCACATTAGTGCCTTCTCTACCTCTCATTAATACTTCACATCCTTCCCGACCTCATGCTCTTATGGTTCCTCAGTATTCTAGGACTGAGCCATATTATACATGGCAAGAGGCTATGGGGCATGATGTTTTTTATTAAAGATACTATCGATGCCACATGACTAAGGTTGAACCCAAGGTCAAACCTGACAAAACTAAAAAGGCTACATATCCTTCCACTTCAACTTGTTTCTTTTGTTCTCATCATAGGTATTACATGCGTACTGGTGATAACTATCAAGTTTTGCATAGTAAATATCTCATCCCCAAAACCCCTTTACGAACACAAAAGTGTGGAGCCTATCCCTCTCATAACCTCCCACCTTGCCCTTAACCTCCTAAACCACACCATACTTATGGGCCTCCACCTCACCTTAATCCCCACCTCACTCTCAATGACATTTGGCATAGTGTCCTCCCTCAATTGAAGGATTGGATTGATAGCACCTTATTTTCCATGAGGTTTGAATTCCATTGACAGGTATCCATTACGCAACATGCCATCAAGGATCTTATGGTCCGTTCTAGGAGAGACATATTAAACCATTTTTACGACATCATTACTGAAACACTGTCATCTTTTGTCCCTCATGGCTAATCACTTATTATGCATTGATCTCATTATTATATGGCCTAGTCCCTCAATTTCACTTGGGCTCAGCCCCTAAACCCACAAATACCATTACATAAATATCCATTTTTGCCCTCAATTGAGATCTTAATCTCCCTTGGGTTTATCATTTTATCTCCAATATCTTGTCACATCTTTTCTTTGGTTGTTCAGTCCACTCAGATTCATCACCATTCGCTCCTTGATATCCTATAGTTGGATATTTCGGCCTTATTCTACCTCTTTCCTTCTTCACATCACTTGAGTTGGGATATCTTCGTGATCCCCTTCTCTAGGGCTTTACCTATCTATCATATTATCATTATTCCTAATTAGTATGGTATTATCACATACATACATGTGAAAATCTAGAAAATGATAATTCAAACATCTAAACATCACCAAATACTATCGAAAATCATCATCATCATCATCATCATCATCATCATCATATATATATATATATATATATATAATATATATATATATATATATATATATATATATATATATATATATCGAAACAAAGTTTTATACATAAAAAAATCATACAAAATGGCTATGAAAAATCTATAATATGACTCAAGCACCCTCGCTCATCACCCTCTTTGAGGGGTCTCTAGATTCATTGGAATGATGGGTATGTTTTATCTTCTCTCTCTATGCAAGATAGGGATGTCTCCCTAAATTGGGCTTTGGAGACCTCTCCTTATTCTTTTTCCAGCTATGTCTCTAGTGACATAATTTACACTGCATATATTTGGGCATCTACTAGGTGATTTTCCTACTCCTATACCATGGCTTCCTATATATGAAATAGACTCTACAGCATCACATCTATCCTATCGGTAACCACCTGCAAATCTACATTTCTATATTGTTGGAGTGTCCCGGATGTCTCTCCAACTAAACAAAATGGTCAAAATGAATCCTTGGCTGACAGTGTAGCTACATCCACCATCACTAAAGTATCCTTGACATCTAACATGGAATCCAAGATTTCATGGTGAGTGTTCTCAATCAGCGAGTACCACTTCTTTGTCATCCTCTTTGTGAAACCAAAAAGCATCACATGTCACTAATAATATCACATACATCTATCAATAATCATCTACATGAACTCATATCATCCATACTTGTATGTTAAGATCTATCCACGATGGTCTCGCCATATCCACAAGCCACTCAATGCATCCTCCACCTCTTCCTAGTCATCACGACAAGGTATGGCTCCCACATTTTGTGCCCACCTATCTTAAGGAACCAATATCATATCTCCTCACCTCTATGTTATAGTCCTCTATCTCATATACATATCCATCAATAACCCAATCGATGTCAAGTATCATATGTCAAGCCATTGCATCTTGTGTACTTTTAGCCATGTTGCTAGCTTCCCCACTCCTCCCTTGGTACTCATACCTTCTTCACCTTTACCCCTAACCTGTGAGCCTTTATCATCAAATACCTACTCTGAATTGCTATTCATTATGATATGTGGTGTTCCCTGAGTATCCCCACCATGTTTGCATTGTCACCACCCTAGTGCACCTATTACCCATACCCTATGAGGTCATAATGTTGGAACTTGGACCCTTTCTCATGTAGCCTCTCTAACATAACAATTTTTGTAGGGTGGCAATGGTGGTATCAATTCTGGTGTTGGTCATACAAAATGTCTTCTACTTTATCTACTATGTGCCTCTTCACCCAATAGATGTAATGGCACATCACCTCTACCATGGCTTCTATATGCTCTACTCTAGGCCAGTTGGGACACTAATCCACATCCCCTCTATAGGCTTTACATGTCACATCATCTTGACCCACTGTCACTAATGGTCGGTATGCTTGAAGCACTCTCACTGTTGGCCCATGTTCCCACTGAAGTACTATGAAGGCATTCTCCACTACTACCTGTTGTGTCCTTGCAGGCCTTGAGAAGTTTCACTTGAGGTATTCGAGGAATGATATGGTCTAATCATGAGAGGAAGTCATTATTACAACTAATAAAATAATAAGTGGTCCTAGAAAAAGAATCATACAATAATATGGAAAAGATCAATTCTAAGGTAAATAGAGTTGATGCAGAGTTCAAGTCATAGCTTGGTTCACCAAAATGTTTACACCCTTATTATATATATATATATAGACACACACACACACACACACAGAGATGTTTAGTGAGTTAATTACTATAATACGATGTAAAGGAGAGCTATAGGAGGTTATTTTGACTAATTAACTTCCAACATTAATTATTTAATATAATAAAAACACATTGATTCTTGCAGATAATGTACAGAACATGATGTGAACTTGAAAAACACAAGAGGTTGAGTGCACTTACTTGATTGTAGATGGATATGGAAATTTATGGGTGTGTAGAGTGTTGGAATTGGGATATCGGAATGTAATAATGATTTTTCCTAGACCTGTGACTATAAAATTACCTTGTGTGGGATTGTATAAATCCATCAATACCATTTGTGTAGTCTTGGCGCTACTATACGGTTTTTGAACTGATTTGAATTTTTTTATGTAAACTTCTAGAAGTGGTGTATGCCTATAAATGTTTGTCACTACAAAACCTTAGGTGTCACTCATGCTACATAACTCTTTGAAAATTCAGAGTAAGGTCTCGAATCCTAGCCATGGGTGGCAAACCCTACAAAACAAACATTGGAGAATTAATAAACAAAAAATGTTTGCAAAATTGTAAAATTTAGGGGGAGTTAAGGAAATATATTTTATTAAACCTTCATTATTATCATAACCTTGTATTTTTCATAATTTGGAGAACAACACACTGTGTATAAAGAAGCGTAGTTGTAAAGAAAATGTAAATCATATTTCTTAGCCCTAATAAGTTTTAATGGAATATTCAATGCAACATTTAATTGATAGATTACCATATAAAAATGCTTAAAAATTTCTTTGGGTATGAGAATTATCTCAGGATAGATAGTTTCCCTACTCTTCCAAATTCAATGATTGTGTTTGATATTTTACTTTTATTCCTTAAGTAAAGTAATGCACTTATGTATTTATAGATTTTTTTTTTCAAATAACAACCATATTAGATAACATGAGGAAGAATATATAAAGGTAAAATATAATAGTGAAGGACCAAACACTTATTTATGTTAATAAGGGATGATAGAAAAGAAGAACATACAATTTTATTTAACTAGAACATAAAGTCTAAATTCCTAATGCAAAGTAGATTTAAAAGTAGAAAAATGAGGGAAGAGAGAAAAAGCTAAAGAGAAGAAATGAAACTTCATTACAAAGTAGTAACATCGTCTATATGCACTTGAGGGAGGTTGATAGGCATAAACTAATGGTGCAAATTAATAAAATAAAAATAAAAATTTATTAAATTTAAATTTTAACCCAAAAAAAATTAATTTTATACCATATTATTACTCAAATAACAACCTCGCAAAATTAAAAAAAAAATTTATATTATGTAATTTAAATTTATCCAAAGAAAAACTTAAGAATAAAAAATGAAAACAATATAGTATTATAAGACTAATTTCTCCCATTCGTTATCTTTGAAAGTTTCATTCCCATTTTCAATCTCCTTGGGAACAGGGTACATTATCTTTGAGTTGGGTTGAAGTGCAATCCTTACATACTCTAAAGATGCCTCAAACCACATTTCATTCTCAACCTAGCATGTGATATCTAAATGAATGCAACTAGATTTGGCAATATAGAACTCCTTGATAATGTTTGAGTTGAGTTTGGATCTTGCTAATGCTTTAAATGGGGATGTTTAGATGCTATAAAATGATATAATTTTATTCATTAACCTTGTATGATGCTTTAAACCTGTAGTGATTTTTCCCTAGTGAATGTGTATAACCTTTGGAAGGATTTAGGAATCCTTGGTTGCATTTTGTGAGTGTTAAATAGAGTTTGTTAATGTAGTTCCATACAATTTCTAGGTTGGTAAACGAGGTGAGTTTAAGTTGCTTATATAGTGTTCTAGAGGTGAATTATCTAGGAAAGGCAGATCTAGGAGAAGTAAATGATCCAAAGAAGAATCTGAAATTGAAATCAAATATGTAGGATATGTCGGTTCAAAATTATACAAGTGTGTCAGGACCGGATATCACAAGTCAACTAAAGTGGACATTTTTACACAAAAATGAGAAATGTGTAAATTGATCATTTCATCCTATCAAGTGGATTTTGTAAATGGATTTCATGCATTTAGTTCTCATAAATTATCAGCATATCAGTCTACATGTCTAACAAAGTTAGACAAGAGACCTTGAGATGTACTGCATGTGGATTAAAAGAGTGTGTTATTTTTAGCAAGAGTGCATTGTCAAAACTAGTATGTCATAGAGTATATTATCAAATTTGAGAGTCTATATAAGGTTTTAATGAATAAGAGGAACAATTTGATCTAAGAAATATAATTTCATATATCTAGACACAAAAATTAATAGAGAAGACATACAAATCCACACAGAATAGAGTGGTTGAGTGAAAATATGAATAGGACATGTATGTAGAACAAAATTTGGTTCAATGATAGTATTTTTTGGTCCCCGTGAACTTATCCAAATTTATTGTATACCATTTGATATTTTTTAGAAACTTGATGACAGTTTGATCCACATCAATGCACATTGTTGCCTCTTTGTCATGCCTTTTGAACATAAATATGGGTTGTTCTCTTCAACCATAGTCATTCACTTTCACATTATAATTAGCATAAGGTCAATTATCAAACATTCATAATAATTTGGGACATTTTAGGACTATTTATGACTACTAATTTATAGAAGTGTCATATTAGTAATAGGCTAGTTTAGATGAAATCCTAACTTCCCTATCACATTTTTATAAACACGATCCTTATTTTTAAACCCATATAATGTTGGGTTTCATTCTTCACCCTTATAATTTTATATATTAAATATGATTATTTTATCATTATAGGATTTTTAAAACCTTTCTCACTAAAAACATAATAAAATGCGATTAAAGCATGTTCTCAACCAACCTAAAGATGACCTAAATGATCTAATGGCTAACATTAGCGAACAATATTCTTGTTATATTGTTAATATATGCCTAAGGTTTTACTTCACTTATTTAAACCAATTGATAATGTTAATTGGATAATAGTTTGAAACTTCAAGTCATTTCATTCAAGCCATCACGGTTCAAATCCATTTCTAAACCTTCCACTTTGACATCATCATCAACCACGACACTGTCAGAGTGTATTGTGCATTTTACAACCAAGTGAAACCTTCTAACAAAATGGCTTTATTATTAGTAATTGGATTAATAAAATTCAAATCATTATTCATTTCCTTCATGTATAGATATTAACTTAAAGTGGAAATTTTTGAATTCTTCATCTCTGCTAGGGTTTTATGCATACACTCATGATATCCCACTATATACACAATGCCCATTTATCTTGTCCAAGGTTTTTCCTACGGTTATATCATAGTGTTAGTCAGTTATTTTCCCATCGTTAAGGTAGTGAGTTGCCTATAAATGGCTAAGTCTCCATCCATTGTAATGAATGTTACAACTGGTAGTGAAAATGGCTCCTAAACGTGCTCTTAATTTTGTGTTGAAGGTCTATGAAAAGGCATGGATTATGAATCATCCTCAGATGTTGTTATTTTTGATGAAATTTTAGATCATGTGGTCAAATGGAATCATAACAATTTCCTTATTGTGTATTTCTATGGCCGTATCCTATCAGAATATTACATGCAAAACTAAATAAAGAACCATTAGGATTCTAAAAATATCTTGGTTTTAGGTTTTCGTAACCTCGCCAAGGGATTTTATCTGTTTTATTTTCATGATCCTTCTCAGGTCCAAGCCCTCCTGCTTAAGGTGGTGTGTTGGTATTTAAGTAATACCCTTCTAGTGCTTTCTCAATGGACTCTTGAATTTATCCCCACAAGCCACGTTTTGTTAAAAATCCCTATTTCAATCGAGCTTCCTGGACTATTCATCCATCTATGGTAAATATTTCCAAATATAGTTAAACCCATTGACATGGTGATATGCCATGAGTAAGATTTTTTATCATGTCAATCACAACAAACAGGTTTGTGTCGAAGTTGAACTTACGAAAGATTTGTGAGACCACCTAGATATTCAAGTTGGATCTATGTGTATCTCTCCAAAGGTGGTGTATTTCAACCTCCCCAACTCGTGCTTTCCCTATCAAGCCCTAGACCATCGCATTCACAATTGTCCTCTTATAGTTCGTTCCAAGCCAGTGGTGATATAACCCTTGGTACCTAAGCCTAAAGTTGATCAACCAATTGATGGTTAGACTACAGTCAGGAATAAGAAGGGTGAAGGTTTTAAATTCATTCCTGTGGCACCTCTTGCGCCTTCTCCTTCCCCTTTTCCTTCCAATGATAATTCAGGGTCAACTCCACCCCCTCGTCAGTTTTCATTCCTTCCAATCCTTCACAAGGATAACTCTGGGAACTTAGCTTAAACATATCTTCCTCTGTGTCACTCACGCATTCCACCTCGGAAGGTGTCCCACAGAGCACGATGAGATAATAGGGTCAAACACCACTCCATGCATGTTGATATTTCAAATTCAGAACAAATCCTACTTGCTAATAATTTTTTGATTCTTAGCTTGGAGGATGACATTCTAGATGGGAAGGGGGATTTTCAAATGTCTAATTTTTCATGAATTTCATCTCTTGGAATGACATGAGCCTTACAGAATCCTCTCACATATATTATGTTTGTTTATCCTGTCATTTTTTAGTTACCTTTGATATTATTTATTTACATGAAATTAAAATTTCTATTTTTTTGCTTTAGAATACTCTAACCTATATTGCTCATGCTTTTTCACATTTAATTGCTCAGCATATTGATGGAAAATGTGGTACTAATATTTCCATTTCCCCAAAATTTTGGGCCTTAATCACCTCCTCGGGCTACGATCCTTCAAATCGGGCCATGTGGGTGATTATGGCAATTAATGATCTTTTTTGTATTTTATATTTTTACACTCCTAATGATGGCTCTGAAAGAACAAAATTATGGAGATGGTTAGGTGATAACTTTCCTTTAGCTTATTTTCATGTGTGTGGTGACTTTAATATGATAGAACATCCTGATGACAAACTCAATGCCCTCCCCATGTGTTTGTGTGTCGATAAGCGTGTGGCTAGGTATTTCTTTAAAAGTTGTTGGGGGATTTTTGATCCTTTGATCAAGTGATGGAAGGAATTTAAGTCTCAATCCTAGTATACTTTGACCAAATTTTGAGAAGGATTCAATCAAGTGTTTAAAAGTCTTGATCATGTACTCCTCTCACAAGAGCCTATTTTTGATTTTTTACACACAAGGCCTATCCCCTGTCATGGTGTGGTCAGTTGTATTTTTTTCAAATCATCTTCCAATCTATTTCAATATTTTTTGGAGTGGGGCCCTATTCAAAGTGACATATAATCAATTCCTTCTTAATGTTTCCTTACTAAGTTATCAGGCGGTATACCCTCTTATTGCTAAAATTTGGAACATTGTGCCATGTCCACTTGTTACTGCTAGCTGGAATGAGTGGTGGGAAGAAGTGATTTAGCGCACTGCCAGATTACTCCATAATTTTGGAAAGCAGGTTGATCGAGTGCGTAAAAGGGTAGAATCATCTCTGCATAAATAATTCCAAAGGATATATGTTCTTCTCGACTCCAATCCTCTCAACACCCCTTTTCAGTTAAAGGCTGAGTATATTCGACACAAGATTAAGCTTATGGAATATCATTCAGATTGTGGTGTGTAGATCTGATCGAGGATACATTGGCTCAACGTAGGAGATAAATCATCTAAGTAATTTTTCAGATCCCTCTGGGCCAAACATGTTTTTCAACTGGTCAAATCTATTCAAGTTACTCAGCAGCATCTCACGGATTCACTTGAGATCACAAACACCTTTGTGGAACATTATTAGTTATTCTTCCAACCTTAATAGGTTACCAATGAGTGATCTTCCACCTTGCAAAAATGTAACGAGGTGATTCCAGTAAAATTTTCTCCTAATGATCATCCTCGATGTAATGCTTCTCTTTATTTAGATGAGCTTTATACAGCTATGTTATGCCTTACTGATGATAAATCTTTGGCAATGGATGGATCTCATTTTGAATTCTAAAAATCCACTTGGTATTTTGTTGGTCCATACCTGCTTCATATTTACAATGAATTTATCCAATACAATTCTTTAAGTAGTTTCATTAATCAAGGCAACATTAACTTCATTCGTAAAGTTGGGGATCTGAAGTTGATTACTAGTTAGAGACATATCACCTTGTTGAATGTTTCTTACAAAATTCTTGGAAAAACCCTGGCTCTTCACATTGTCGATCTTTAACCCAATATTGTTTGACATAAGAAAACGGGATTTTTCAAAGGCCAACACATTCTGGATAAACTTATAGCAGTCTGGGAAGGAATAGAATGGGATCGGTTGTCTCTGCAATGACCCTTGTTTCTCAAAATTGACTTTGAAAATTCCTATGATCGTATTGAATGGACTTTAATTCTAGCAATGCTCACAGCCTTAGGATTCTGAGAATTTTGTACCTCATCTATTCAAAATTTGTTCTCCAATGCTTCTACTTGCCTCATTATCAATGGGCATCAATCCTCCTCTATTGGGCTCTTTTGATCTATCAGAAAGGGGTTCCCTCTTACACCTTATCTTTTTTTCTTAGTCTTCAATTCTCTTAGATATCTTATTACTCAATGTGTTGATTAGGGCCAAATTTTGGGAATTTTTAATGATCACTTTGTTGATGATTCCTTTCTTACCCTTGCTAAAAATGAGCAGAATTTGGTTATTATTTTATAATGTTTTGATATCTTTTGTCTTTCTTTAAGATCCAACATTCAGATGGCTAAAAAATTGGGCTATCGGAAAACTTGTTTTCTTATGCCTAACTGGCTGAAATCTTAACCCTAGAAGTGTATTGGGTGCGAAGAAAAATTTAAATTTTTGGGCATACCTTTTTCCTTTGATAGTGATTATGCTACTCTGTGGTAGTATGTGATTGATAGAGTTGAACATAAAGTCTCTCAGTGGTCTTCCAAATCCCTTTCATTGTACGATAAATTTCAGGTGTGTAACAAGATTCTTATAGCCACTCATGTTTACTATTCTTCTTGTTATGGCCCATCCCAGGCTTCCTTTGCCAAGCTTTCCAAGATACCTTGGGATTACCTTTGGTCTAAACGATTTGGTTCATCTGGATTTCATTAGGTGACCTGGGAATTTTTTTGTTTACCATATGATCAAGGTAACATGGGAATTATTGATGCTTACAGGAAAAGCATGGCTTTATTTTCTAAATGGGTTGTGAGTTGTCTTTTGGGCATTCAAGCCTAGAAAATTCTATTGCAACATTGCATTCCTTCAAGTGCACCTTAAGATAAAAAATGTTGGAACAATATAGGGTTGCATATATTAATCATCACCAAGGCTCCTACCAATAGTTTTGGCACTTTTATCGCCAAAATCATATAGAAGGCCTTTAAAGATGTGAAACCTCTACTACATTAGATTGGAAAGGGATTTTACACTGAGATTTATTTTAATTCCTAGAATGTCTAGTGGTCTCCTATTATCACAGAAGATAGTGTTTTTCTTGCAGAAAGTTTGGGCATCAAATCTCTCCATTTATATGGCAAAGGGATTCACACCATTCAGGATTTGGTTTCTCAAAGAGACTAGATTTTGTAGTGCCCATGCTTTTATAGCTCAGTAACTTATTGTTTCTTTTATCATAGACATGTTTTGACAGAGATTTGTATATCTTGGACATTATATTAGAGATTTGATCTTATTAGACATGTGTGGACATTTAGGCGTATAGCGCCAATTTAGCTTAATTTCTATGTTGTCGCCTTTTCATATGATGTTGTTTTTGGAACATAATTATATTGATGGATACTTAGTTGTTGCATGTTGGGATTCTATGGTTATATGTCACTCTATCATCTTGTCTAACTTCTGGAGAATTGAGTATAATTGTGCACATTGTCGCATTTTTATTTCAGTAGGATGTTAGGCTAGTTTAGAACTCATTGATTTATATTTTATTGGACAGGTGCAGTTAATGTGTGCAATGAGTGTGCAGGTGATAGGTTTACAGGAGAACGTGGGATTCAGGCCAGCTACACAATCTTGCACAAGCAGCCCACGCATTAAGCCCTAGCCATGTTCATTGTTTGAGGCCTTAGCATTAGACTTATCGTTTTGGACACCATGGGTGATCCTCTTTTGTAATGTAATATGTCTTGTAATTATTAATCTTGCTTAGGGTAATTGGTTGTGTTGTAAACTTGTTTTTGGGAATTAATGATCCCACTTTCATTAAGTTTTGATTTTTGTTTAATGATGTACTTAATTTTGGGGGTTTAGGGTCGTATGTGAACCCTTAGGGTGGTCCCCACACCCTCTAACCATGTGCCTAATTTTTCCAAACCCGAAATTGGGTTATTTTGGGAATTTTTAGGGACCCCCTTTTTGTTTGGGAGTTCCCTTAACATAAAAATGAGCCCTTGGACCCTACCTAATGGGTGGGGGGGCTTATTTCCAAGACTAGAGGGAGTTTTCCCTCCCTTTTTGCCTCTCATTTGGTCACATCCATGTAAGGGGTGTGGATTGGAGTGCTTGTTAAAAGTTGCACTGGTTTTGTCTTGTTAACATTTAGAGTAATTTGGGAGAAGAGGGCTAAAAGGCATTTTACCCTTTCTCTCTTTTGTTTTGGCATCTTTGACCTTGAAGGAGGAGAGGGGTGACACATGTCACCCCCTCATTTGTGTGGATTTTTTCTTGCTCCTCTTCAAATTCCCCTTCATGGAAAAAGAAGATAACCTTTTTTTTGGAGCTTTTTGCTTGGATGCTTAGGTGATTTGGAGCTAGAATTTTCTTGGGTCAAGGAGTGGAGAAGTTGGAAGTTGGAAAGCTTTTTGGAGAGCTTTCTTTGAGGTAGGCTCTTAAGCTAAATTATATGTGTTGAATTTTTGTTAGTTGTAGATTTGTTTATATGGAAATGTGGTTGTTGTATGTGAATTCTTATTTATGGTTAATTGTTTTTGCTCCCTCCATCATATGGTATGATGGATTTTTGGAGTTTGTGGGGGAAGAGAGGGATTTTTCCCTCTCAATCCTCAAGGCTTGATGGACAAGCCTTGTAGGCTCTTAGTATTTCCTCTCAATTAGTTGAGGTGGGGAAGTTGATTCATTTGGCTTGAATCTCCTTCCCCATTCTTGGTAAGGAAACCCCTTTGGGGTTTGAAAATCCTTCCAAGAAGGACTTGGAGAAAGGGTGGAGGAATAAGGAGGGTTTAAATGATATAGGAGCAATAAGGAGGGTATGGAGGTCTTATTATTATGCTTATAATCTTGGTAACAACTTTTGGATAACTCCTCTACTGTCTTCCCCTTTGGTTTTAGAGGTAGAACTTGTTTTCTCCTCTTTTTCACCTTGTAAAGTTTGGGGTCTTGTTTTATTCTTGTTTGTTTTCATGTGAATGTGTCTTTGCTTGTTCACCCTTACTCTTGTGAAAGTTGTGATTATTTTTCCTCTTTCCCATGGGCTTGGGGGAGGCTAGCATGCATCCTAACCTTGGGAGAGGCATGTAATGATGCCTATGGTTGGGTGACAAACAAGCTCTTTCTCCTTGTTGGTTTTCTTGAAGGCATGAAGGTTGGAGCTCAAAGTTGGAAGTTGGAGATATTGAGAGTTTTTTTCTTTTCCTTCTCTAATCTTTGTGAAACATTTCTTGTATTGTAAACACTTGAGTATGGCTTGTGGAAGACTTGTACTCCTTGTAAAATTTATATTTTGTAACGTGCATTCTTGAAAATCTTGAGCCATTTTTTGAGCTAAGTAATCTACCTCAAAGTCTTGTAAAAATCTTGTGATAAATCTTCTTGGGTGGATATGTATTTGTGTATGTTGGTATATGTGAACTTCAAATCTTGAAAAGGAGATATTGTATTTGTTGTTTTTCTTAAATATTAAAATTTGATATGTAATCTCCCTCTTTGAAAGAAAATGTATAGATTTGAAAATGTCTTTCTCGTGAATATATATATACACTGCATGTTGAATATTTCTCCTTGTTTATAAATCTGAAATGTTTATTTTGTTATTGCATTTGAAAAGGAATACTAATACCTTGTTGAAAGTCTCATTTGTATAAAAATCTGAATAAATCAATTAGCACTACTTGGAAAAGAAAGTATCACTTCTTATTCTTTTTGTAACAATGTTGAATAGGATGAGAGTAGTTGAAAATGTTAAGTTCCTTGTGCATCAAGATAATAAAATTAAAATTTTTCATTTTATAAGTTGGATCCCCATTATTTGGCATTGTGTACCAAAAAAAAAAAATCTTATTTAGAATTAAAAAAATAAACTATAGTCTTAGCTAATTGTTTTTACTAATGTAGTTTTTTTTTAAATTGCAAATTTCTTTATATAATGGAATATTTCCTTTTGGAAATATTGTGTTTTTGTATATATATATATATATGTATGTATGTATGTCTGTGTGTGTGTGTGTGTGTGTGTGTGTGTGTGTGTGTGTGTGTGTGTGTGTGTGTGTGTATGCGTGTATGTATGTATGTATGTATGTATATATATATATTTATATATATATATATATATATATATATATATATATATAATGTGTGTGTAACCATATAAATAAATAAATACGTATTGAATTTTATAAACAAAAATTTACAAGACAAAAAAAAAAAAAAACTAACAAAAAATGTGAGGGGGAGGGGCCAAGCCCTCCCCCCCCCCCACGCTATCTCCACCGGGCCGCTCCCCCACCTGCACCCATGCCACCACTACCACAACAGCCTCCCCACACCCCCCCCCAACCTCTAGCGCCACACCGGCCCCTGCTGCGTATCCCCCATGCCAGGCACCCTTCTCCCTTCACGTGACCTGCCCCACCCCCCTCCGGTCTGTCCACGCCTCCCCTCAGCCTGTCCCCTATCGCCAAGAATCCCACCGCCGCCTCCAGATCCGAGGCCAAAAACCCTTCTCTCCTATAAATCCGCCCCTCACTACAAAAAAAAACCATAATAATAACAAATATATATATATATATATATATATATATATATATATATATATATATCATAACAAAGAATAATACAAGTGTTTAAAAAAAAAAGAAGTAGCTCCATAGTTCCTTCCTTGCAACCTTCACAAAACAAAAATGAGAAAAAAATGAAAAGAAGGAGAGAGGAAATAAGAAAGAAATTCAAATGAAAATAAAGGAAGAGATAAAGAAGTTAGGGCAAACCTTAGGGCTTTTTCTAAACCAAGGGGCAAGATTGATTTAATCCTAGGGTCCATATTCAACCCTACACACATTCAATCATGGATAATTTTGTGGGAAATGAAATTTGTTTAATAATTAGTAGTTATTGTTCTTGTGGCAAATTTTAATTAAAAGAGAGAGACATTAAATGTGTGTAAATTTAAAAGATAAGTAAATAACTAAAGACGGGTTTAGGCTAGTAATTATTTAAACTAGGTAAATTAAGTTAGAATTAAATTAGTTGTTATCGAGAATGGGTTAAGTGATGGATTAGTACTAATTCAACACTTCAAAAAAAATATACCATGAAATTTTAGTCGCACTTGGTGTGTTTTTCGGTGTCCCAGGAGGGGCATCACAATTGGTATTAGAGTGAGGTTCGCACACGCGGACACTCTGGGTAACTAATTAAGATAGTTAATGGTAATGTTTATAACATTAAATTTAATAAATGGATAAAAATAATTAGTTAAAAATCATCCGCAACCATTAAATTTTAAATTAATAACTTCTTCGCTCACCTCGTGCATAGGATGGCACCCAAGAGGGGACGATTAGCTAGAGGTTTGGGGCATAGTGCACCTACACGGGAGCCACCGGCACCCGAATTTGGGCCTCAGATATTAGAGGTCCTATAGCAGCTGATAGGCATTATAAAGCAGCGTCTTCCACCACCAAAGGAGGCGAGAGAGGAGATACCTTTAGGAGACGAGGAGCCAATAGGCGAGGATGCACATTCAGAGCTGTCAGAGCACGATACACCCAGGTGGGAGAGATCACATAGCCCTTCCATTCATCACGCTCGAGGGTAGACTCGTTCCATCGTAGCCGCTCACACAGTCTCGAGGGACCATTTGGGGATAGAGGACCCCCTTCACATGTTGGACTACATTGCCAAGATCAAGATACAGGTAGTGTGATTAGGGATCTTCTTCACTTGCATCCACCCACTTACACTTGCTCTACAGATGGCTTTGGGGCTGAGTCATGGCTCCTTAGCTTGGATAGTTACTTTGGCTTGCACTCTTACGAGAGAAACATCAAGGTAAGGTTCGTTATACACCTCCTTCGAGACGCAGCAGACATTTGGTGGAGGAATGAGGATCGTAAGCTCCATCTGAATCGAGAGACAATGACCTGGGAGATGTTTAAGGAGCGTTTCAAGGCTTGCTACATGTCAGAGTATTTTGTGCAGAAGAGGATTGATGAGTTTCATGACTTACGACATGGATCTGGCACAGTGGCGCAGTATGAGAGAAGATTCCTGGATCTTCTGCAGTATGTGGATTACCTACAAGATGAGAAATTGTAGGTTAACAGGTTTATTCAAGGCCTTAATGCAGATATAGCAGGAGCAATTAGGATGTTATCTCCTCCTACACTTGAGAAGGTAATTGAGAAGGCCTACTTAGCTGAGGAGAACAGGACCAAGGCACAGGAGCACCGAGATAGAAAAAAGAGCAAGTTTCAGGAGAGGATATAGGATTTTCAGAGTCATATGTCATGGGGTACTGCATCACCCCCTAGAGGAGGATTTTGGCCTCCGCCAGCAGCCATGAGGGTTCCACCACACCCGCAGCAACAAACACAACAGCAGGGCCACCCGTAGCATGGGACTAGACAGACATAGGGATTCTAGAGAGGTGGTTCTAGAGGTGGTTTTGGTGGAGCCAGGGATAGGAGGCAAGGTACTCAGCGGGTACAGCTGGCTCACATGCAGTAGTCTGCTAGGGTTGGACCGGCAGGATTAGTACACCAGAGTACAAGAGGGACCCCATCTCAGCGGGGTACATGAGGATGTTTTATTTATGGATCCCCTAATCACTATGTGCGCATGTGACCACACAAACCCAATACCAGGGATGAACAGAGAGCTGTTAGATCCGAGCAGATGGTGGGTGATGTAGGATGCACTCATCGTGTATATGCAGTGGTTGACAACCACCAAGCCGAGCACCAGGCCACAGTCATTAAGATGATAGGTATTATCAAGGGTATTTCTATCTCAGTAGTTTTGATTCAGGTGCTTCAGATTCTTTTATATCACCATCTATTGTGGACCAGTGTGGGCTAGTGGTGGCTAGGCAACCAGATAGTTGGAAGGTTGAATTAGCCTCTGGGGCCAAACTCATCATGGACTTGTATGTGGAGAGTTGTGCACTTGATTTAGGAGCCTTCTCCACTACTCTTAACCTCCGAGTTATCCCTCTAGGTTCCTATTAGGTAGTGTTGGGTATGGATTGGCTCGAGGCTCATCGAGCTAAGGTGGATTGTAGAAATAAGGTCATTGAGTGTCAGGATGATCTTGGGAGTGCAGTTGTGATATCAGGGATGTAGAGACCTATCTCCTTGCGCATGATTTCGGCTAAGGAACTCAAGCGAAGCATGCGTAAGGGTTTTTAATTGTTTGTTATCACCATCAATGATCGATCAGAGAGCACTCCAGAGCACTAACCCTTAGATGACCATGCAGTTTTGAGGGAGTATGCAGATGTGTTTCTAGGTGAGCTTCCAGGGTTACCACCCCGCAAAGAGGTAGATTTCACCATTGATTTACTACCTGGATCTACACCAGTTTCTAGGGCACCTTATCGGATGATGACTCCAAAGCTTCATGAGCTCAAGATTCAGTTAGAGGAGTTGTTAGATAAGGGTCTCATTCACCCTAGTGTATCTCCTTGGGGAGCACCAATCATATTTGTGAAGAAGAAGGACGGTTCTCTCAAACTTTGTGTAGACTTCAGACAACTCAATAAGGTCACAATAAAGAACCGTTATCCACTCCCTAGGATTGATGACTTGTTCGATCAGATGTGGGGAGTGAGAGTGTTCTCCAAAATCGATCTCAAGTCAGGGTACTATCAGTTGCGCATATCAGATGCAGACATTCATAAGACAACATTTCGCACATGTTACGGGCATTATGAGTTCATAGTTGTTCTATTTGGTTTGACCAATGCCCCAACTGTCTTCATGAGCCTCATGAATGGAGTATTCAAGACATTTTTGGATTGCTTTGTCTTCATATTCCTTAATGACATATTGATTTATTCTCGTTCTGAGGAGGAACACGAGGATCATTTGAGATAGGTACTTTAGGTTTTGAGAGAGCAGAAGTTGTATGGGAACTTGGAAAAATGTAGCTTCTTTCAGACAAAGATTCAGTAGTTGGGTCATATCATATCAGGCGAGGGTATCTCCATAGATCCCTCTAAGATACATGCTATCATGGACTGGCCAACACCCACATCAGTTACAAAGGTAAGGAGTTTCATGGGTTTAGCAGGGTATTACTGTAGGTTTGTATAGGACTTTTCTAGGATTGCTCACCCTATCACTTCTCTTCAGAGGAAAGGGAAGAAGTTTGATTGGTCAGAAAAGTGTGAGCAAGCCTTTCAGTTGCTTAAGAAAAGGTTAACCACGGTGCCCATCTTAACAGTTCCGGACCCCACAGAGGATTTTGTTGTTTGCACTAATGCATCACTAAAGGGTTTGGGAGCAGTTCTTATGCAGGAGCGTTGGGTTATTACCTTTGAGTCTCGTAAGCTCAAGGACTACGAGCTTAAGTATACTACTCATGACTTGGAGCTTGCAGCAGTTGTTCATGCTCTGGTACGTTGGTGACATTTCCTTTTGGGTAGACCTTTCATTTTGAGGACAGATCATCAGAGTTTGCATCATATCTTCTCATATCCGAACCTCAACACTCGTCAACGACATTGGATGGAGTTCTTATGTGAGTATGACATGGAGGTTTAGTATATCAGAGGGAAGGAAAATGTTGTTGCAGATGCACTTAGTAGACGACGACATGTGCTTGCTTCTTTAACACTTCAGTCAGATTTGAGAGGTAGGATTCTTGAGCACCTTCCAGAGGACAGATTTTATGAGGGAGCCAAATAGATGTTGGAGTCATAGGGTTCATTAGAGGGCATATATTCTGGGTGTGTTTTAGAGGTAGATGGTTTGCTTTGATTCCACCGGCACATCTACGTGCCTAAGTCAGGTGATCTATGTAGCTTCATCCTCATAGAGGCTCATTGAGCCCCATATGCGGCACATCCAGGAGTGAAGAAAATGCATGCTGATCTGAGAGAGTTATATTATTGGTCAGGTCTTCGACGGGACATAGCATATTTTTTTGCATGTTGCCTTGAGTGCTAAAGGGTCAAGGTAGAGCATTCTCATCCCGCATGACTTTTACATCCTCACGGTATTCCCGAGTGGAAATGGGATGTGATTTCCATGGATTTCATAGTTAGACTCCCTATGTCTTCTTATCATCATGATGCCATTACGGTCACCATGGATAAGTTGACCAAGGTTGCACATTTTCACCAACCAATGTCACCTATAATGCTCAGGCCATCGCCAAAGTATTTATGGAGGATATTGTTAGGCTGCATGGGATTCCGAAGACCATCATCAATGATAGGGACACCATCTACACTTCAGTTTTCTGGACTTCTTTTCAGACCGCTCTGGGTACTCAGATTAATTTCAGCTCAGCATATCATCCAGAGATAGATGGACAAACAGAGAGAGTTAATCAGGTGCTGGAGGAATTGTTGAGGATGTATGTGATGGACCAGCAGAAGAATTGGGAGGATTACCTTCATTTAGTTGATTTTACCTACAACAATAGCTATCATAGTTCCATTGGTATGGCTCCTTACCAAGCTTTGTATGGACGACCTTGCAGGACACCTTTGAGTTGGGACAGACTAGATGATAGGATTATTCTGGGACCATCTTACCTATAGGATTTAGAGCAGAAGGTTGTGCTAATTAGACAGTGTCTTGAGAAGGCCCAAGCATGCCAGAAGGCGTATGCAGACACCAAGAGGATTGATCGTCACTTCTCAGTGGGTGAAAAAGTCTTCTTAAGAGTTCACCCGCATAAGATTCCAATCTGTTATGGAAAGGGTTCTAAGCTATCACCTCGTTTTGTGGGGCCTTTTGATATTGTAGAGGTCATCGATCCAGTTTCCTATTGCCTAGCTCTGCCACCATGCCTTGCACGGGCCCACGATGTATTTCATGTTTTTGTAATACGTAGATATGTACCAGATGTTTCTCATGTTTTGGATTGGTCGGCATTACAGGTAGAGGATGGAGGATAGTGGAGACTGGAGCCCGTGTGCATTCTAGAGCACCGGAGGTTGGCCCTTCGGGATTGAGACTTGGACCAGGTTAGAGTATAGTGGGACTGATACGATGAAACAACAACTACCTGGGAGGATGGGACACCTTTGAGGGCTAGATATCCCTATCTCTTTCAGTGACTTCCAGGAGGAAGTCTAATTTTAGTAGAGGGGAATGTAGTGCCCACGCTTTTATAGCTCAATAACTTGTTGTTTATTTTATCATATACATTTTTTGACAGAGATTTGTATATCTTGGACATTATATTAGAGATTTGATCTTATTAGACATGTGTGGACATTTAGGCGTATAGCGCCAATTTAGCTTAATTTCTATGTTGTCACATTTTCATATGATGTTGTTTTTGGAACATAATTATATTGATGGATACTTAGTTGTTGCATGTTGGGATTCTATGGTTATATGTCACTCTATCATCTTGTCTAACTTCAGGAGAATTGAGTATAATTGTGCACGTTATCGCATTTTTATTTCAGTAGGATGTTAGGCTAGTTTAGAACTCATTGATATCTTACTAAGTCATTGATTTATATTTTATTGGACAGGTGCGGTTAATGTGTACAATGAGTGTGCAGGTGACAGGTTTACAGGAGAACGTGGGATTCAGGCCAGCTACATAATCTTGCACAAGCAGCCCACGTGTTAAGCCCTAGCCATGTTCATTGCTTGAGGCCTTAGCGTTAGACTTATCATTTTCGACACCATGGGTGATCCTCTTTTGTAATGTAATATGTCTTGTAATTATTAATCTTGCTTAGGGTAATTGGTTGTGTTGTAAACTTGTTTTTGGGAGTTAATGATCCCAATTTCATTAAGTTTTGATTTTTGTTTAATGATGTACTTAATTTTGGGGTTTTAGGGTCACATGTGAACCCTTGGGGTGGTCCCCACACCCTCTAACCATGTGCCTAATTTTTCCAAACCCGAAATTGGGTTATTTTGGGAATTTTTAGGAACCCCTTTTTTGTTTGGGAGTTCCCTTAACATAAAAATGAGCCCTTGGACCCTACCTAATGGGTGGGGGGGCTTATTTCCAAGGCTAGAGGGAGTTTTCCCTCCCTTTTTGCCTCTCATTTGGTCACATCCATGTAAGGGGTGTGGATTGGAGTGCTTGTTAAAAGTTGCACTAGTTTTGTCTTGTTAACATTTAGAGTAATTTGGGAGAAGAGGGCTAAAAGGCATTTTACCCTTTCTCTCTTTTTTTTTGGCATCTTTGACCTTGAAGGAGGAGAGGGGTGACACATGTCACCCCCTCATTTGTGTGGATTTTTTCTTGCTCCTCTTCAAATTCCCCTTCATGGGAAAAGAAGAGAACCTTTTTTTTTGAGCTTTTTGCTTGGATGCTTGGGTGATTTGGAGCTAGAAGTTGCTTAGGTCAAGGAGTGGAGAAGTTGGAAGTTGGAAAGCTTTTTGGAGAGCTTTCTTTGAGGTAGGCTCTTAAGCTAAATTGTATGTGTTGAATTTTTATTAGTTGTAGATTTTTTTATATGGAAATGTGGTTGTTGTATGTGGATTTTTATTTATGGTTAATTGTTTTTGCTCCCTCCATTATATGGTATGATGGATTTTTGGATTTTTTGGGGGAAGAGAGAGGGATTTTTCCCTCTCAATCCTCAAGGCTTGATGGACAGGCCTTGTAGGCTCTTAGTATTTCCCCTCAATTAGTTGAGGTGGGGAAGTTGATTCATTTGGATTGAATCTCCTTCCCCATTCTTGGTAAGGAAACCCCTTTGAGGTTTGAAAATCCTTCCAAGAAGGACTTGGAGAAAGGGTGGAGAAATAAGGAGGGTTTAAATGATATAGGAGCAATAAGGAGGGTATGGAGGTCTTGTTATTATGCTTATAATCTTGGTAACAAATTTTGGAGAACTCCTCTCCTCTCTTCCCCTTTAGTTTTAGAGGTAGAACTTTTTTTCTCCTCTTTTTCACCTTGTAAAGTTTGGGGTCTTGTTTTATTCTTGTTTGTTTTCATGTGAATGTGTCTTTGCTTGTTCACCCTTACTCTTGTGCAAGTTGTGATTAGTTGTCCTCTTTCCCATGGGCTTGGGGGAGGCTAGCATGCATCCTAACCTTGGGAGAGGCATGTAATGATGCCTATGGTTGGGTGGCAAACAAGCTCTTTCTCCTTGTTGGTTTTCTTGAAGGCATGAAAGTTGGAGCTCAAAGTTGGAAGTTGGAGATATTGAGAGTTTTTTTATTTGCCTTCTCTAATCTTTGTGAAACATTTCTTGTATTGTAACCACTTGAGTATGGCTTGTGGAAGACTTGTACTCATTATAAAATTTCTATTTTGTAACGTGCATTCTTGAAAATCTTGAGCCATTTTTGAGCTAAGTAATCTACCTCAAAGTCTTGTAAAAATATTGTGATAAATCTTCTTGGGTGGATATGTATTTGTGTATGTTGGTATATGTGAACTACAAATCTTGAAAAGGAGATATTGTATTTTTTGTTTTTCTTAAATATGAAAATTTAATATGTAATCTCCCTCTTTGAAAGAAAATGTATAGATTTGAAAATATGTCTTTCTTGTGAACATATATATACACTTCATGTTGAATATTTCTCCTTGTTTATAAATCTGAAATGTTTATTTAGTTATTGCATTTGAAAAGGAATACTAATACCTTGTTGAAAGTCTCATTTGTATAAAAATCTAAATAAATCAATTAGCACTACTTGAAAAAAAAGTATCATGCTTATTATTCTTTTTGTAACAATGTTGAATAGGATGAGAGTAGTTGAAAATGTTAAGTTCCTTGTGCATCAAGATAATAAAATTAAAATTTGTCATTTTATAAGCTAGATCCCCATTATTTGACATTGTGTACAAAACAAAAAATCTTATTCAGAATTTTAAAAAATAAACTATGGTCTTAGCTAATTGTTTTTACTAATGTAGTTTTTTTTTAAATTGTAGATTTCTTTATATAATGAAATATTTCCTTTTGGAAATATTGTGTTTTGTGTGTGTGTGTGTGTGTGTGTGTGTGTGTGTGTGTGTGTGTGTGTGTGTGTGTGTGTGTGTGTGTGTGTGTATTATATGTATATATGTTTGTGTGTGTGTGTGTGTGTATATATATATATTTATATAACCATATAAAAAATAAAAAATAAAAATACATATTGAATTTTATAAACAAAAATTTATAAGACAAAAAAAAAAACTAACAAAAAACGTGAGGGGGAGGGGTCGAGCCCTCCCCCCCCCCCATGATGTTTCCACCGGTGCGTTGCCCCCCCTCCCCCCACACCACCACTACCACGGCAGCCCCCCCCCCCCCCCCCCCCCCCGACCTCCAGCGCCACACCTGCCCTTGCTGTGTATCCCCCACGTCGGCCGCCCTTCTCCCTTCACGCGACCTGCCCCCACCCTCCTCCGGTCTGTCCACACCTCCCCTCACCTTGTCCCCTGTTGCCAAACATGCCGCCGCCGCCTCCAAATCCACGGCCAAAAACCCTTCTCTCCTGCAAATCTGCCCCTCACTACAAAAAGAAAACCATAATAATAACAAATATAAATAAATATACATATATATATATATATATATATATATATATATATATATATATATGTATGTATGTATGTATGTATGTATGTATGTATGTATGTATGTATGTATGTATGTATGTATCATAACAAAGAATAATACAACAAGGGTTTAAAAGAAAAAGAATTAGCTCCATAGTTGCTTCCTTGCAACCTGCACAAAACAAAAATGAGAAAAAAATGAAAAGAAGGAGAGGGGAAATAAGAAAGAAATTCAAATGAAAAGAAAGGAAGAGATAAAGGAGTTAGGGCAAACCTTAGGGCTTTTTCTAAACCAAGGGGCAAGATTGATTTAATCCTAGGGTCCATATTCAACCCTACACACATTAAATCATGGATAATTTTGTGGGAAATGAAATTTGTTTAATAATGAGTAGTTATTGTTCTTATGGAAAATTTTAATTAAAAGAGAGAGACATTAAAAATGTGTAAATTTAAAAGATAAGTAAATAATTAAAGACAGGTTTAGGCTAGTAATTATTTAAACTAGGTAAATTAAATTAGAATAGAATTAGTTGTTATCGAGAATGGGTTAAGTGATAGATTAGTATTAATTCAACACTTCAAAAAAAAATTACCCTAAAATTTTAGTCACATTTGGTGTGTTTTTCGGTGTCCCAGGAGGGGCATCACAGATTTCATGTCTCGAGCTTGAGATTAAATTCAATCTTACCGATTCCGACTTTCCATTTATTTGTAGAATTCAAGAGTTGATGCCATATGTCATGCTCCATAAACTTGGGCCTAATCCTCTAGAATCCAGATGCATAGTGGTGTAATTATAGGTGGAATCATGATATTATCTTTTTTCACTACAATTTCGGCACCATATACCAACTATTAAGTTATGCCTCACCTATCATAGTTAAGTTCAATTCCCATTGGAGCCTACAATTTTCCTAATCTACTTGGCTTCGTCGACTTTCCTATTCTTGGAACCCCTTGCTTGAGCCTAAAGTTAACCATTTTTTTTGGTGCCTTATCTATCAGGGCCTTCCTATTGGTGGGCGGCTTAGTCACATTGGAATTCCCAATCCAACATGCATTTTCTACTCTTGATCAAAATAATTAAATGGATTTTTTTGGTCTTGGATCCATGCGTTATTTTGACCCTACCACCCTAAATATTTCATTAGTGTATGGCTTTGTTTGGATATTTCATTCTTTGGCCTATTTATATTGATACTCTATGGCATTTGTTTATAGCTTGTATTCTCTTCATATTTGGAAATATCGTGATATTTTGATATTCCAGAATGATCAAAATGTTTCTTTATTCTTCACTAATGATAAAGTGGCTATTTTATCTATTGTGCACATATAAATTCAAGCTCAAGCTGAACAGGTTGCCATGGTATTTTCTCATTTGCAGGAATTTCTCACACACTGAAGGTGTGCTCCTTACAGGATGAGCTGGGCTCCTCTTGACCCTTTGTTGCCACTACATCGACAATCTCTGCCTCACCAGCCATCTCCATAAGGACCGCGTCATAGAATCTGCTCTCGTAGTCACCGCTCTACCTATCCCTGGGGTTTTCCTAAACATTTTTCCTCTTCCATTCTGGGTTGGAGTCCTCCTCCATGGGGAAATTTTGTGGCAAGATCTCCGCGTTAGGCCTCTCCGTCTCCTGGAGTTCAAATGTTTGTTGACTCTCCACCCCCTGGTAGGGGAATTGTGGTGCCTTTGCAGATGTAAATGCCAGATCAGGATGGTTGGTAGGTGGATCCTCCTCCTAATCCATCAAGTGGATCTTTCATCCCCCCTCGGGATGATCCTCCTCCTCTCACAGTGGTGGCATGTCCTTAGTGCTCTCTGGTTTTTTGTACTTATCTTATTTTCCCTCGTGGTGTTCTTTGTTTTCCCTTTGGGTGTTTTGTGGTGCTTACATGGCTCTTTTGTGGGATCATGAGTTTTCCAGTTGCCCTGGTCTTATAACTCTCATATATTTTTAATTAATATACTAGGAAATTCCAATAGTAAAGTGGGCATATTTTAAGAGTATCAAATTATGCTAAATGCACACATGGGTGAGTCGTGAGAGAAATGATAAGAAAAATTTTATCAAAATTTCAAATCTTCTTTTCAAGAAAAATATTATGAAGAACAAAGTAGAGGATGATTCATTGATGTTTTTCTTAATCGTGGAATGAGGATGTTTAGAATTGTAGAATTTACAAATTTAATACGTAATAATAAGACATATATGATTTGAGTAGTAAGATATATATTTTTCATGTCCACATGAGTATTACCGCTTCCTTTGTATTAGTAATCCATTTTCCCACTTTCATATTTAACCCTTGACATGTTCGAGAAAGTAAATATCATTTTTTATTACAAAATAATTATGAGTGTGTGTGTGTGTGTGTGTGTGTGTGTGTGTGTGTGTGTGTGTGTGTGTGTGTGTGTGTGTGTGTGTGTGTGTGTGTGTGTGTGTGTGTGTGTGTGTGTGTGTGAATATAATATATAATTATAGTCTCTAATAATATGTTTCTCCTTCTTTCCCTTTATAAATAGGTGGATTCAACCTCTTTTTATCAATGATAAAATCATATCAAACAATGTTAAATACAATAAAATATGATTAGTTGAAATAAATGTAGTCCATATTTCCATGCACTTAAATAAACTAGATAAACTATTCAACCTTTTAAATACATGATTAATACTGAAAAATACATTATATTTATTTACAAACATTAAGATATTTGTTGATGAAAAAAAATTATATACATTTTTAATATATAATAATTAATTATATATGCTTTTAATTCCATATTTGGTAGGAGAATGTTTTAATCTAATATTAAAATTAAATAATGTTCCACCCAAAGTTTAATGAGTGGGTAGAAACTTTGTGCCAAATGGATAATCCAGTGCATTGAAGGTCAAGAAGCTTGGAAATTCCTTCTATGCCATGACATTGAGGAGTGTTTAGGTTTTTCCAATCTCCTCATTTCTCTGATGCCTATCAAAGTTGCTAGAACTTTCATGCTTAAAATCATTTGGAAAGCATGGGAATGAATCAAACCATGGCTTCAATAAAAAGGCAATGGATTTCGTAATGGCCTTTCCATCAACCAGCAAGCTTTGTGGTGGTCACCTGTCATTCAAGTCCAGGATTGATGTCTTGCAAAGATCCCTGGAATTCCTATGCTAATATTTTCAATCATGGAATTCGTTCCATTCAATATCTTTATTGCAAGCACACACAATCTTGGTGTTTTGAAATGAGCTAAAAGATTGATAAAAACTTACCACTTCAGATCATACTAGTATTACTGAAATAATTGATTCAGTTCCTGATCATATGTTGCATCAGATTTTTGTGTGTCCCTCCCATCCTTGGTGGACATACTGGAAGTGGTTTGTGGATACCCCTTTCTAGATTACTCGGCCTCTAAAGGATATCGTTGGCTCTCACCACATTTTCCCATTGTTGAAAAACTCAACACTCAGTGGGGGCTTCATTCTTCTCCTTCTTGTTGGAGAAGGATGTTCAACACAGTCTGGTCAGCCAATGTGGAGCCTAAAATTGTGCAATTTTTGTGGTGTATTTTATATCAACGTCTCCCGATTGGCATCCAACTGGTTCAACTTGGTGTTTTGACTCCCAAATTTCCTTTCTGTGTCTACTTGGAAACCTTACCACACCTATTCTAGTTTTTCTCCAAATCCCAATGGGCTTTGAATTATATTCATTCATTCTTTTCCCCCTCCTTCCAAAGTGTTTCACCTGGAAACATATTCTTGTAGGAGATAGCCCCAAATTACCCCACATGTTTTCCCAGATTTGGCATTCTTTCAAAGGGTAAAAAAAATTGGTTATGGAAAGAAATAATTTTTTTTATTTGCTAATACTGAAGTTGATAAAAAATCTCCGTGTATAATAAATTGGTGGTTATCTCTAATGTGTTGTTGTAGATTCAAGTGAAAGCTAACAAGGTGGCCCTTGAGGTAGAGCATCTTTAGAATATCCTATGACTTTGGGGTGATGCTCCCTGTAATGTTTCTTGGGAGCCACCTTCTCCTTCTCGATGTTCTCTGCCCCCATGGCGTTTGTCCCCAAGGAGATCATCAGAGCTGCTCCCAATGGCACTCTTTCAGCCATGCTTGTCGGTCTCCACCCAATCAACCGTGGAGAAGCATATCTCCACCCTCTTTCCATCGAGGATAGGGCTCTCCCCACATTCTCTTCAGATCAATTAGGGCACACATGTGGCTCCCACACCACACACCTATGATGGGTAGAGCTTGCGACCTTTGCCTCCACCACCATCGGATAAGTTCCCCCGGATGGCTCTTGTCATTTCTCCCATGCGGGTTATTGTTAACAATGAAGAAGAAGACCCCCCGAGCTCTGGTTGGGATGTTTCGGACACTGACAAATACCTCCCTAGTCCTAGCTAGCCAAATGATCATGACCCCCCTCCTCTCTATTGGTTTTTTTCTGCAGTTGCTTGACTTCAGTGCCTCTTAATTTGTTTTTGTTGTATTCCTAGACATGGCCTAATTTTCTTGTGGATTTTGGGTGTGATCTCATACCGCCCAGTTTTTTGTTATAAATATCTTATATCGTGTTTCTTTTAATATAATATCACATCTTTTTCATCCAAAAAAAGTTTAATGAGTGAATCACGTAAACAAAAAAAATGTCTATGATTAAGTATTCATATCTTTCACATGTCATTTAATGTAATTAAAAGTAATAAATAATTTGGAGACGATTTTGTTTTAATTATTTATCCATATTAGAGTAGTTTCGAGATGTTTTTTTTTCGAATTCCAAAGCAAATGTACATATTAAATTCAAGAAAATATTTTATTGCTTTCGTATAATTATACACGTCATGGTAAGCAATATTTTCTTTGAGTTAGAGGTATGGGTTCTTTATCACGATTAATATTTGACATTTGCTTTGATCTTTCTGAGTATTTTAAATGTAATTGATGTCATAAATTAATGTTTATCCTCATTTATTAATATGTATTTATTTTTATAAAACATCAGTTTTATATATATATATATATATATATATATATATATATATTATCGAGGTGACATAATTGAATATTTTTTATTGAAGACAAATGTTCAACAAATGGTTTCGAAGTGTGATAATGCCTTTGGAATAACTACATTGAAATTTGATGGATCTTAAATTATTGTTTATCCATCATATATTGACATGTGTTTATATTTGTAAAACATAAATTATAAGTTATATATATGGAGTTTATGTTTTACAAAGATAAATGCATGTCAATAGATAATGGATAAACATTAATTTAAGACGGCGACCACATTTAAAATACTCTCTCTCTCTCTCTCTCTCTCTCTCTCTCTCTCTCTCTCTCTCTCTCTCTCTCTCTCTCTCTCTCTCTCTCTCTCTCTCTCTCTCTCTCTCTCACACACACACACACACACACATCATTCATCTATTTATCTTTTACCATCATTTTTTAATGTAGTCATGTTGGAGGCGTTATTAAACTATGAGACCATTTGTTGAACAGTTGACATCAATGGCAAAAATCCACTCATGTCACTTAGATGACCATCAAAATTATTTAATCCATTGAATCGAATATTAATGTGTGTCATTGATTTTGTCATTACAAAATTTTTTCGTTGATTTCATAGGTGGATGAATGTAAATGGAGATAGGTCATGCAATTAACTGACATTTTTTCTCCTAGCAACAACTATGACGTAGTTATAAAAATATGCTTTATGTTTTAACTAGCCATGTACAACATATTTTACATAGCAATATATCCATTATTTGTCAACAAATCAATATTGGTTTAAAATTATGAACTAAACAATCTAGAAAAAAATGTTGAAATCACTATGACTTTGATAGTTTATGAGATATTACAAAAATTATACTAACCAGGTTTCCAACCTGATTGGTTCACCTTTACTAGTATATATGTGGTAGTCTTAGGTGCACTGGGATATATGTATGCAAAATATGGAAGCATACATAAGGCATGTGAACATTCAACTAAATGAATGGAAGAAATGTGGTCTCATTGGCTGCAATGATTGTATTATATGCCAAAAAAAAATTGTTGAAAATGCCTTGGAACATTTCAAGCAAATGTAATTGGCATATTTTATCGGTATAACTTTTTTTAGTATAAATTATTTTTTGAATGTATTGAAAATGTTCATATCTCTAGCTATGACATAAATACAATAGTACAAACATAATCCATTCAATCATTCAATTAAATGAGTAAATGAAACACATCTACAAACAAGGCCATGATATGGCAAATACTACCAAAGGAGGTGAATTGAAGGCCAGAAAGAAGAAAATTGTAGGAAGAAATGTAAATGTAAATGGTATCGTACAAATTTTGGTGTTGTAGTGCATTCTATAAAATGGTTATATTCATGGGCAGGTTAACATGTGTTATGTTTTTTAACCATAAGTAAATGTCATTTTATATGTTGTGTATTGGAAGAGGGCAAGGAGGAGACAGTGCATAATTTTGTGTCAAATTTTTTTTGACATGAAATAAATTGAAAATTGCAACACCCATCAACATTTTGTATATAAAATGTGCCATATTGGATCAATGTATTTCCCTCCATCTAGCCACACATCGAAGGCATGCCTTTAGTATGTAATCATGGACTTGAAGGTGCAATTAAATGCAAAGTGCAGGGTCACTTATAATTGTCCCAAATATTTTCATATTATTATTTAGGTACTTGGGGACCCTGATACTTTGCCACATGAATGGAGGCCACCATCACGCTAGAGCTGCCAAAAGCCTTTGGGAGAAGGGCTACATCCAACCCATCGTCCTATGACTCCTCCTGCATCACTATCTTCACCCCCCTTTTCTCCTTTCCCCCCATGGAATACTCAACATAAAACATTGATTGTTCTATATTTTGAAGGCACCTTTCTCTGAGCAAGAGGACTAATCCTAGGAGATCGTAATTGGATAGAGATGCATTCACATCAGCCACCTGTCATAGTTATTCACATCACCTAGTTGTCAGTGGCATTAAGAGGCATGGGCTGCTATTAGGAGATAAGTTCAACAAGCTACCCAAATAATAAATGACAGAATATACTTCAATAAAGAGTAGAGGTATATTCTCTTCAAAACATTAGAGAATTTGAAAATTAAAAATTAAATTTGTCATGTGGCACAAATTGATTGGTTGGAGTGGAAATGTTAATTGTATTGGTGAAGCCAATATACTTGCCTTCGGCAGTATAATAACTGTACATTAGCGTTGTTAAATTCAAGCCAGATTTTATTTTACCTACATTCAACTTTGTAATCAATGCATTCAACTCTAATATCTAGCACCCACTACTAATGAATCCCATGCACCCTTTTAAAGAAAATTGATGTTATTATGTTTCCTTCTGTATTGGATGAAACTACCATTACAAGTAATGAAGTAATTCTTATGTGGGAGAGCATGCGCTGACAATCCATCCAAATAAATTATCTGATGTCGGAATGTTGTAAGTTGGAATTTTTTCGGATGCCACGTCAACACAATCACCAAACCTTCTCTCCCTCCCCCGCATGGTAAATTTGGAAATTATTTATACATTTTTCATGTTTTCAAAACAATAGTTTCGTGTGGAAATGTAATCTTTATTCCTATGTTTTTTATACTGCCTAAGGCAAGTTTATTGGTTTCACCAATACAATTAACATTTTTATTCCAGCCAATCACTTTGTGTCACGTAGCAAATTTAATTTTTACTTTTCAAATTGTCTAATGTTTTTAAGAGAATATACCTCTACTTTTTATTGGAGTATATTATGTCATTTATTTGTTTTTCTGTATCAATTACCGCTGTCTCCTGTTTGTGCTATTTTGTCTTTTTGGAAAGAAATGATATTTCTAATCCCCCTAGCCTATGTCTTTGGGCAGATTTATGAGTTAATGTGAGCACTGTGCTCAGCGGGATGTGTATTCAATGCAAATAGTCTGGGGGGCGGTGATTTTGATTTTGTGGCGTGACAGACATGGCTGGGGACAACTGGACTTGAACACACTTTTTAATGACAGGTCGTATTTCACTGCCCGCCGGTGAAGGCCTGCGGTGCCAATATTCTTAAAAGCCACCTGCTGGACTTGCACAAGAACCTATGGTTCAACGAATATTGTGCGGATTGAAAACAACCTTATTTTGCTGTGTGAAGGAGTGTCCCGGTTGCTTCGGAGAAGAGGTCAGATTTCAGGGTATCTTTCTGTTCGCGATTTATACTTAATCTGATTTGTAAGGTGTTGCATTTGTTGTTGCCTGGTATTTCGGATGCTTTTTGGCTGTGTAAATATTTATAAATGGATATGAATCAACTGCCCTGTTGGAGTCCTGTTTGTTGGCACTTTTGTTGTACCCTCTGTTTTTTCCCACCAGTTGCAACCTCCTTTGCTTTACCAGGCTTCTAACCTTTGCTCCAATAAACAGACTTGTGTTTGGCATCTGTAAAGCCGTTCAATTTGTAACTAAACATATTAACAAAGTTATTTGTGGGGTACAAGGATATAGTATTACTATGAGCATTCGAATGAACTAATGTATAAGATATGTTCTTGATTTAAGGTAAAAGTTGTTAATGCCAATTAGAGTTGTCATGCGACTATGAGGAGTGCACTCGTCTCTGCCTACGCAAAATGTGGGTTCACAGAAGATGCATGCCAAGTGTTTGATAAAAGTACTTGCACAATATGACTTTGGGTTTGTTTACTTTAAATAAAAAATGGCGCTGCCTGACCACAGTAGGAGCATTATTATCAAATAATCGCTGTCACACCATTTTCCAATATTTTCTCAAAGTAGGATGTAGTTAGAAGCCCTGCAATTTCAATTTGATCATGGTTAATGCAAAATTTCGTGGCTGTTAGCTCTTTTAGGCAGCTGTAAATTATAAAAAATGTTTTGTATAAAATTACAAAAATAAAGCACCGTAACTTGTTAGTAGAAATAATATTGGTAATGCTGTTGGACAAATTAAACACATCTAGGTTGGTTGGAAATTACACCCTGCTTTTTAAATGGAAAGTGCATTAAGGGAAACAAATCACAAGAGAAGATTGGGAGATAAATTAAGAAATTGCATTTGGGTGTAGATAAATCTCCACCTTTTGCAGACAACAGAAGATCTAGCTGCTTCTTTTATTCATATTTCAGCAAAGAGACGTGGAGAAGAAACTAGAAGATTATAGTTTCAGGAGAACCAACGGATTCCTTTGATATCCAATCTCCTTAAAACTTGGATTATATTTACTCCCAAATGTCCATTCTTACTCTCTCTGCCTCCACAGGGATTTATTCCCCAGAGCTACTTTCCATTGCACGAGTAGAAAGTATAATTTCCAGAATTTTTCTTTTTATATCACCCAAATTGGATGCTTTTCATCTCTCCATTAACACTCCTTGCATTATCTCTATTAAAAAACCATGCATATTTATAAGACGAGTATGCAAATGTGCGAACCCTGTAGCTTCGTGTAAAAGTAATAAACCGTCTATCCTCTTTTTATGTGCTCATCTCATTACTCGGTTTCTGCAACTACATCCTGATTGATATACAAACTATTTTACATCGATTCAACCAAATTCTACTTGTGGCCAATGTGAAAGATGACTCTCCATCCATTTTATTGCTCATTGCTTGATTCTTTACGAATTAATAGTCAAATGTAGTGGTCTGAAAAAAGTTGTAAACTGCTCCTCCACTGTGGGGACCAAGAGGTGAACTTTCTCCACCTAAAATACGTCTTTAATAACTTCCTGCTTTGCATCTTACTTTAGTTTCACTTAACTCGAGCGGTGTTTTCCCAACCCGTACTAACTTTTCTTAATTCTTTGTTGCAGATGCCGAAACTAAGAAAAAAAAAAAAAAACAAAACAAAAAGGACAAGCCAAAAAGAAACAAATAACCTTCCCGTGGTTCGGGTTGAACCTCATGTGCAGCTAGGTTCTAGTTCGTTCAAGGCTATTGTCACGAAAATATGAGAAAATATGTCTCTTGAATGCCCTTCAGTGGTAAGAGATTCCCTCTTGGATGTGGGAGGTATGCAATGAAGCTTGGCATCCCCCTGAAAGATTACATTGCAAACATCATACGCAGGAAAGACCCTGATGAGGCTGACACAGACGATGAAGCAGGGCCTTATGAAACACAAGTTGGTGAAGGGAAGACAAACAATGAGGCTGCCTACCTTCCCGTCGACGGCGACAACCTGACTTCTAAATAGGTTTGTTGTACATCTACTACACCTTTCCCTTTACCGTTTTCCCTTCTCATAAAAAAACCATATTGTCTGATTTCCTATTCATTTCTAAGAAAACATTCTAACTTCGGTTGTACACCTTTGTTTTGCAGGCCTATGCTGCTAACAAAATATCGCTTGTGTACATACTCTATAGTTTTGTACATCTGCTTTTGAAGTGTTCGATTGATAGCTTTTAAGCGCATACTTCCTTTGTGCGTTGAAATCTTACAGCGCACTATTCCCTTATTAAAAAAATTGTCAGCTCTTTCTTGATGGTTGTTAAAATACTTGGACTTTAGCCATGCTATTAACAACACACATAATATGATCTCTACAAACTTCCATTATGCGTGTTTCTAGCACAGTTTTTTTGATCTGTTTCACAAAAATATATGAAACCACAATATATAGTTGTTTGTTGTGTGGCTATTTACAACTATTGCGCTTCATTACATTCTTTACATTTTATGTTATTGTGTTGGGATATGAACATGTACAAATAGGTGATTTTGTAATCCTTTCTTGTCTTAACTTCTTCTGGTTATCTTCCCTTGCTTTTTCCAATTAACTGCTGCACTTTTCTCGCTTCAAAAAACACCTATACACATAGGTACATATGCCAAGACATCCAAACGAATGAAAGACAGATCAATATAAACTTTCTCTCTCTATCAAACCATTGAAATTTGTAGTAGAATGATGTGGAATATAACATCTAATAACAATGTATTAAAGAAAATAATCTTATTCACGTCTTTCAATGGGTCTATTTGTAGATCTCTTTCTAAGGTCTTCACCGTCCTAGTCATTTTAATCATGGATTTGTATTTGTTGTCTGATTGTAAGGAAATCACTAAAATTTTTTTAAAAATATAATTTCAACCCTTACCTTGTTGTAGAAGAAATATGGACTTCTCAAGACTAGTCGTTCCATGAGGTGTATCCAGATTTCATTTTTAGATCTAACTTTTATGCTCAACTGTAATGATAAGTATTCCCTCTAACCAAAAAACACCACCTTCCGCAGTATTTGTCATATCATGACCTTGTTTTGTAGGTCTCTTGTTTCATAAATATTAATGCCCTAAGGTAACATAAAAGACCTACTTAGTTTCATTTAATGCAGAAGGTGTGTATTACTCAATAACAATGATTATAATTTCACATATTTTTGTATGGTTTTTCAGTTTCCTTATTTTCATCTTTTGGTATTTTTTTTGTGCCTCATGCAATTACTAATATAGTGCTTATACAATTATAATCACAATTAATAAGTGACAATCATTTCAAAATGGTAATTGTTATTTAAAAAGAAGATATTAATAAGTGGGGGAGACTCAAATCTCATCTTTAGATTTTATTTATGAAAACGTATTATCAACTAATTTAATAAAATATATCAAAAGTTTTGCACTCTAATGGTCAAGATGATGGCTTGTTAAACTATTCACAACGGTATAAATTCTTTTAGACATTTGATACAAAGAGTCAAATGAGTAAGACCATGATAACTCTCTAGATGGTTTTGATATATTGGATACCCACTGAATGTAAGTACTTAATGAAAGGAAGGCTTCAATATAAATATAGGCTTATTCAACAAATATAATTTACTATATATTCCATTAAAATATAAATTATACACTAGAGATGGTGAAATCTATATACAATTGTCCATTTCTAAAATTAATAAAAAAAAATTGGAAAGAAGACTCGGCTCTGCTTGGCTTCCTATGCTTTTTCCTGTCGTATTTTGTTGCGCTAAATGTATGTCATTAGCCCTTCTAATGGTCTCCCCTCAGTCCTATCATAGTGAGTTTTGGTCCGTGCTCACCGCTTAGGTAATGTTCGCACTTATAAATGGCCACCACCTCCCCCAGATCAACAACTATTTATTCTAGCGACCATGGCTCCCAAGCGCGCACGGAAGTTTGTCCTGAAAGTCTACGATGAGGTATGGACTCTAAACCCACCCCAGATGTGGTTATTGCTCATGAGTTTTTGGATCCTGTAGTAACTTGGTATCATAACCACTATTGTGTTACGTATTTCTATGGTCGCATCCCGTCTGAATCATATTTACCAAATTGGATGAAAAACCATTGGGAGTCTTTTGGCATCCAAGTTTCTGGTGTCCGCAATCTCACCAAAGTTTTTTATCTATTTACCTTTCGTGAACCCTCATAGGTCCAAGACCCTTATGACTAAGGCAACTTGTTGGTACTTAGGCAATACCCTTCTTGTGTTATCCTCTTGGACTCCGGATTTTAGCCCTACTAGCCAGGTTTCACTCAAAATCCTTGTTTGGATTGAGCTCCCCGATCTTCCTATTCATCTCTAGTCTTTTCTGGATGAGATAGTCAAACCCATTGGCAGGGTGTTATGCCATGAGCAGGAGCATTTTTTTATGCCCAGCCTAATAAGCGTGTGTGTGTCGAAGTGGACCTGTCAAAATATTTGTGGGACCATCTGAATATTCAGGTGGGGTCCCTAAAAATCTCTCAAAAGGTCATGTATTTTAACCTCCCGAACACGTGTTTTCATTGTCAGGCCCCGAACCATCGTATTAGGGATTGTCCCCTTTTAGCTCGCTCTAAACCCACTCTCGTGTCGTCTGTGACCCCGAAAACTGTGGTTACTCCTCAGGCTGATGGTTGGAAGGTGGTTGGTTCAAAAAAGAACTCGGGGGTGTGGCCTTTTGTAGAAGTTTCCGCCCCATCTTCTACTTCACCCCCACCCAAGGATGAACCTCTAGTGGAGCAACCTAGTCCTTTGGTTTCCATTGCAGCCACTGCCTCGCAGAGCCAAGAGATGCAGATGACTGTTAATAATTATGGGAATTTGGCTTCTACTTCTCTACCATTGTGGCATTCACGTAGCCCACCTCGTGAGGTGGAGCATGGCGCGCAAGGAGTTAATGGGGCATAAGTGCGCTCCATTCAAGTTGAGCCTTCTCATTCAGACCAGATTCTGCTTGCCAATAATTTTGCCATTCTCGGATCCGAGGACGGTTTTCCAGATGGGCAAGGGAGTGTTTGATATGTCTGATTTTTCATGAATTTTCTGTCATGGAATGTGCAGGGGCTGACAGAGCCCTCACATAAATTCTTTGTCCATTTAGCTTGCCAGTTAATTAGTGGTTTAGATGTTCTTTGCTTACAGGAAATCAAGATTTCTAGTTTTTTTCTTCAGACTTCATTGACGTGTATTGCCCCTGATTTTGTGCACTTTCACACTCATCACATTGATGGTCAAGGTGGTGCTAGCATTTCCATCATTGAAGTTTTCAGCGTTAATTATTTCCTCGGGCCATGACCCAAGCCATCGGTGGTGTGGGTTATTTTGAATATTAATGATATGTCATTTGGTATTCTAAATGTTTATGCTCCTAATGATGCTTCCGAAATAACTTTATTATGGTGGTGGTTAGGTGACAACTTGCCTTTTGCTTATTGGTTGGTTTGTGGCGACTTTAATATGGTGGATCATCTTGATGATAAATGTGGTGCACTCCCGATACACTGGTGCCTTAGAGAATGGGTTGCTTGGTATTATTTTAAAATTGTTGGGGCCTCTCCAATCCGATTCTCAACCGGGTGGCAGAAATTTTCTGGATTCCACTTGGTTTACTTGGACCAACCTCCTGAGAAGGATATGATGTGTATTAAAACATCTTGATCATGCTCTTCTTACTCAGCAGGCCTATTTTAATTTTAACACGCATGGCTCCACCTGTTATCAAGGTTTGGTCCGATGTGATTTTGTCAGACCATCATCCAATCACATTTAAGGTTATTTGGCAAGGGGGCCCTCCCAAGGTGCCAAGTACACAATTTTTTCTCAATGTCTTGTTGCTTCGTCACCCTAGAGTTATCTAGCTCATCTCCAAAATTTAGAACATGGTGCCACATCCCCCTTTTGCTTCCAATTGGCGTTCTTGGTGGGAAGCGGCGATCTAGCGCACCTCCAAATTTCTCCTCCGGTTTGGCAAACAGGTTGCTCAGATTCGAAGATGGACTAATTCTTCTTTGTATACAAAATTCTGACAGGTATCCTTGCTCCTAGAATCCAATCCCTTTGATCTTCAGGTTCAATCTCAGGTTGCATCTCTTTGGCATAAGCTCAAGATCAGTGAATCCTACGCTTCTCGGGGTGCTCAGATCCACTCGAGGCTCCACTAGCTAAAGGTGGGAGATAAAGCTTCTAAGAGCTTCTTCAAATCCCTCCATGCCAAGCATGCTCATCAACATATCAAGGCTATTTACGACTCCCACCAGCGGCTTATCGAGCTACCAAAAATCTCTTTTGCTTTTGTCAAGCATTATCATCTGGTGTTTCAAGCTCAGGAGGATTCTCTTGAATGAGCTTCTGCTTTACAGAAATTTCTTGATGTGGTGCCTTCGCAACTCACTTCTTGGGATTTGGCTTGTTTGTGATGCTCCTCTTTCTTTAGAAGAACCTCATGCTGCATTACTTTGTTTAGTTGATGATAAATCTCCTAGTTTGGATGGCTTTCCCAGTGAGTTCTATAAAGCCACTTGGTCGATTATTGGGAGTGATCTGCTCAACATTTATCTTGAGGCACTTCAATCTCGCTCTTTAGGAAATTTCATCAATATAGGAAACATCAAGTTCATTCTGAAAGCAAGCAATCCAGAGCTTATTAACAACTAGAGGCCAATCACTTTGTTGAATGTCTTTATGAACAAAATTCTTGCTAAAGCTCTAGCTCTGCGGATTGCTAATCGTATTTTCTGCCGAAGATTGTGTGGCTTGAGCTAATAGACCGAACAGATTGACTTTGTCAAAGGCCGTTATATTATGGATAATCTTCTTGCGGTGTGGGAAGGAATGGAATGGGCTCGTATTTCCTGTCAGAAGCCTCTTTTTCTAAAAATTGATTTTGAAAAAGCTTATGATCGTATTAAATGGCCCTTTATTCTGGCTACACTCAAGGCATTAGGGTTTGGTGCTTTCTTTTGTTTTATTGTTTCTATGTTGTTCTCTAATGCTTCTACTCGACTCACTATTAATGGTCATCAGTCTCAAGCCATTGGACTCTACCACTCCATCAGACAAGGTTGCCCTCTTGCTCTGGCTTTGTTTGTTCTTGCGGCAGATGCTCTGGGTTACTTAATTTCTCATCAAGCTGCCCAGGGTCGAATTCGAGGCATTACTTTACCAGACCACCACACACAATTGATTAATGGACATTTTGTAGATGATTCCTTCCTTACGGTTGTTGAGTTTGAGCAAAATGTTATTTTTTATTATTTATCTATTTTTTGTTTAGCCTCTAGTTCTAGCATTCAGATGGCCAAAACTCTTGGTTTTTGCCAAAGCTATTTGTCAATGCCTGATTAGCTTCGGGCTTACCCCTGGACTTGAATTGGTCGCAGTGAGCAATTTCGCTTCCTGGGCATCCCTTTTGCCTTTGAGAGTGATTCGGCAACTCTCCAGACTTATGTGGTTAACAGAGTGGAGCAAAAAATCACAAACTGGTCCTCTAAACCGCTATCCTTGGCAAGAAAATTTCAGGTGTGTACCAAAATACTTGCTACCACCCATGTTACTACTTTTTTTGTTGGTGCCCTTCTCACGCTTCATTCAATGACCTGGCTAAACTTCTGTAGGATTTTCTTTGGTGTAAAAGTTTTGGTTTAACTAGCTTTCACCGTGTAGCCTAGGATGTTTGCTGCCTCCCTCGCGAGCAAGGTGGTATGGGCATACTTGATATTTACAGGAAAAGTGTGGCTCTATGTGCTAAGTGGATTATTCATGGTCTTTCTGAGGATCGATGTTGGCAAATTTTGTTGCGACATTGTATTGACTCTGGTGCTCTGTATGCTAAGCGGAGCTGGAATGGTATTGGTTTACATACTCTTATTATTACATCTACTCTAGTTAAAATTCAAGGTACCTTTCCAACTAAGAGCATTTGGAAAGCCTTCGAGTAGGTTAAGCCTTTTTTACGGTGGGTTGGCGATGGATTTCGCACTAGCCTTTCGTTTAATGCTCAGAACATCTAGTGGTCACCAATTCTTTTTGAGGGCACGCTTCTGTTAGCTGAACTCCCCAACATCAAAGCCATTCGGCTTTTTCGCAAAGGCATTCACACTATACAGGATCTGGTGCACCACAAAGATTGGATCACTTGGCCTGAACTTAAAGCCAAATTCCATTTGCATAATTATGATCTTCCTTCGATTTGTAAGATTCAGGAGCTTCTTCCAGATGTGATGCTTCATAAACTTGGCCTCTGTCCACCGGCTACCTAGTGGCGCGACTGGCGATGGAATCATGATATAGATTTTTACGATACAATACTCACACAGTCTATCAACTTCTCTATGTTCTATCACCCAAAATTGCAAAGTTAAATGCTCACTGAGGACTCCAGTCACTTCCCTCTACCTGGCTTCGCAGGCTTGCTCATGCTTGTAACCCTCTTCTTGAACCTAAAGTTAACCATATTTTTATGGTGCTTGATTTATCAAGGTCTACCTTTAGGTGAATGACTTTGGCATATTGGAATTTCTCCCTTGACCTGCCCCTTTTGTTCCAGACTGGAGTCTTTTTTACATTTATTTTGGTTTTGCCCATGTGCGCAGGCTATTTGGCATTGGATTCATTCCTTGTTTCTTCCCTATCACCCCAAGTTTTTCTCCTAGCGTCTGGCTTTATTTGGGGACTTTATTCCATGGCCTCATTATATAGCTAATATGTGGCATCTTTTCCGTGCATGTATTTTATTTCATATCTAGAAAGCTTACAATGCCTTTATTTTCAAAAATGATCTTACAGTTATCAGCTTTTCTACTAATGACAAGGTGATTATTTTGTCTACTATGTGATCACAGATTCAAGCTCAGGTTACAAAGGTTGCTTTGGAATTTACGCACCTATAGGAGTTACTGGATCACTGGGGGAGTGTGCCATGTACCATGAGCCAGGTTCCACCTGATCCGTCGTTGTCGCCACCTCGGCTCTCGCCACCCTGGCGGCCACCGCCTGTGAATACATGTCGAAGGAGCCACTCTCGTAGCCACCACTCTGCCTCCCCTCGGGCTCGCTCCACCCCATCCTCTGTTGGACCTAGCTGGAGTCCGCCCCCGAGGGGGAAAGGCATTGCTAGCACTCCCCGGTGGGGCTCGCCACCACCAACAATGAACACTCTTGCAGGATCGCCACCCCCTGGGTGGGGAATTATGGTGCCTCTTCAGATGTGGTTTCCAGAGCAGGAGGGTTGGGAAGTGGATCTGTCATCTGTTGAGCCTACTAGTGGAGCTCTCATCCCTCCCTGGGATGATCCTCCCCCTCCTCCTAGTGCGGTGGTGACGTGTGCCTGATGGTTCTATGGTGTTTGTCTTTTGTAGATGATATCTGATTTCCCTTTGGGCGTGCTCTTGTAAGCCTTTGTGGCATTTTGTGTTTGCCCTTGTGGCGTGCTTTTGTTGCCCTCATGGCGTTTTGTGGGACCGTGAGTTATCTAGTCACCTTGCTATGTAACTCTCCTTTACATTTCGACAAAACACTTCACCTGAAAATTATGTCGTTGATATCGAGTGTTGATCGTCGACTCTAAGTCCACATGCTTTTAGTTTTCAACGCTTAAAAATGCTCTCTACATTTATAATCCGAGGCGATTTATGAGTGCAGCCAGACCACATTTTTTAAAGCATTTTGTCAAACAGTTCTCCTGCGTTGTGTATGTTTCCACATTTTGCATACACTATGTTTTGATAAATGTCTATTATTTGTTGAAAGGTTATTGTGAGGCTTGGATTAACACCTGCCAATCGTATCTACCTGAACGTTTCCAAAAATCTTTTCAATAAAACTATTTTGTGCATATTTTAGAATCATCAGAGTCCATGGGACTACATTTTTTAAAGCATTGCATGTCTATGAAACCACATTGTTTTTAAAGATATTTTGTCAAAACATATCTATTAGTCCATTCGCAATTACTAAATCTCATAAAACCACTTTTCATTATATTTTGAAATATGTCCATAACCTGCTCTAAACTTCTCATTTTGTCACAGGTGTGAGTATACTGACAAAGGTTGTGGAGTCTAGTTTTACGCCTTCCAATTACATTTACTTAAAAATTTCCAAGAGCTTTTCAACAAACCCATTTTTTTTTGCATATCCTACCATTATAGCATTCCGGAAGATGGCATTTCTATAACCCATTTTGTCAAGACAGTTATTGTGCCTTGTGTATGTTTCCACATTTTACATACATATCTCTACCTGGGCATTCCCAACCATATTATACTTCAGAAATCCCCTTTCCCTAATTATTTGATGGATTTCATTGTGGAGTTTCCCATTACACCTGCCAAATGTATTTGCTTAAAAATTTCCTAAGGCCTTTTAAACAACCCCATTTATGAATATCCTGGAATCATTGCATTCCATGAAATGACATCTCTCCTGGGCATTTTGTCAAACAGCTCACATGCATGGTAAACACTCCCACATTTTTCATATATATCAACCAGGGCACTTGTAAATATAACAGCTAACCAAAAATCCCACTCTCTATTATGCTTTGATGGATGCCCATATGCTGTTCCAAAGCTCTTATTTTGTCACAGACAGGGAATATGGTGGCAAAGATGTTTCCTTATCATGATATCTACTGTTGGTTTTGCAGAGCGGCGAAGATCATATGTTGGTTTAGGACGTAGGTGTCTACTGTGTTGGCGGTGCAGGCAAACCAATCATTTCCTCTTTTAGTGCTAACCAGTTTGATAATTTTAACCCGGAGGAAAAGTCCTACCAAAAACACTTCTTCGATTGGTGGATGTTCAGCATATTTTTGGGGATTTTGCTTGACAAAACATTTCTGATTTACATAGAAGAAAATGTCGGCTGGGGTATAAACTATGGAATCATCACAGGATCAATTATCACCTCGTTCATTATCTTCTCTAATGGAACTCCCTCTACAGGCATAAAATCAGAACCGGGGTCCCTATAAATCGAATGGCTAAGGTGATTGTGAGGGTGAACTGCAACTGGAAAGTGAAGAATCCTTCAGATCGTTCTCAACTCTACCAAATGGATTCCACAAAATACGTTGCTACTGGTAGATATCCCATTGTTCATACTCCACTATTTGTTCAAAACCCAATCCTCATGCATCACGTCTTTTTTTTAAAAAAAATTGAGAATGTCTCTATTAATAGCAAACAAATACCGAAGTTAAAGTATTGTTGCAATAAGAGATGCGAGCAAACAGAAACTAGGTATCCTATGAATTAAAAAACAAAATACAAATAAACTAAGAACCAATGCATATGATTAAACTAGACCAGTGTCATTATTTCGCATAAGATTTCGAAGGCAGTCAGGCTGTATCTTCACAAGTGCAGCATGAAACTATCTTTTAATAATGCAAGGAACGAAAACACCCCATCTATGTGGAATAACAACAAAAACAAGAGTTCACATTGTAAACGCCTTGAAACAATTCATTTTGAATCTCATGTGTTGTCGCCAATATAATGTTTAATGATGTTTTTTTGGAGGGGTAATCCAGAGGCATCAGCAAATACTCCGCGACTTAGAGTTTGGAAGAGTAAATCTCTAATACAAGGCAAGCGCCACCAATCAACCTCATTTCGATCAGCATACACTGAGCCCTAAACTCATGCTGCAGGTAAATCTTAGGAGTTCGAACTCATAGCTTGAGCCACTTAAAACAGTGGTCGAGGCCAAGTGAGCCAACCCTGGGGTCTATGCTTAGTAACAAATTCATCCACACTTTTTTTCTTGACAACGATAATAACATCCCCAAGTAGTGTCTGGACATGATTTTCTTTTTGATGTATCCTCTCTTATGTAACTTTTGACTTCTTAGTCTTCTTTTACTCTTTTTCATTTTAACAATTATGCCTCATTTTCTACTTTTAACACAATATTTTCCTTTATGTTTTTCCCCTTTCTTAGATATCGTCATGTATCATATGTTTTTATCACTGCCCTATAAGTTTGGATTCTTTACAACCCCCTTTAATCTTAAGTGTCAATTTTTATTATCCTTTTTATCATTTTGGGTCTTGTTCTTCATTTTATCTCCTTGTTTTTAGACCACTTGGTATGTTGTACATCCCCTTCACTTTCTCTTTTCAATTCAATCAAAGTTACCAAGGATAAGTTATTGCAATCTTTAGTTTTCACGGTTATAACTTTATACTTACTAATTCTTTTGTGACTCCGATCAAACTATACCTAATAAACCCTTACATATACAAACCAATTTACACTTAAATGACTCTAAGTCATTCATCCCTTACCTCAAAACCTACCTCCCAATGGACTTTTGACATCATTCTAGCATCCCTATAAACCTTTTGAAAACTCTTTAAATACCTAATTTTTTGTTTTCAAGTGGCGCTTGACTTGAAATGTTGGGTTTTTTATAATGGTTTATTTATAAAGTGTCACTTACGTTAAACCAAACCAAATGCACTCACCTATCACTTTGGAAAACCGTGAGTGGCCATCTAGATATGGAAAACTACCTCTAATGCTTTAGCTAAAGCATCATTGTTTGTTTAACATGCATAGTAATATTTACCCCATGTAGACACTCAAATTTGATAATTTACACTTTTATAAAACTTGATTTGAGAATGTACTCGTGTTATGATAAATAACATCTCTTTGTTCCCGCTTAGCACTTTTTGAGGTCTCTTGTTTAGCTTGTTTATCCTTACACAATGACATGTCAGCAAATTCTTATAGCTTAATGCATAAAATCCATTATAAGACAACAAACAACAAGTTCCAAATTTCATTTGACATATTCTCAACCCCAGGGTGGGGTCGTATAGTTTAGTCAATATTTTATATCTGGTCCTAGCCAACTTGTACGGTTTTGGACAGTCATGTCTTCCAACTTTTCTTTCAAATGCATATCTTTTATTGGGTCTTCTACTTCATCTAGGTCGGTTTGTATTAGATAAATTATCTATGGAGCCCTATATAAGAAAGTAAATACTATCTCATTCGCTAACCTGGAAATCCTATGGCAATGCACCAATACACTCACTTCCTACACTTGCAAAAGACATCAAATCTCCCTAAATCTCGCAATAACACATCTGCAGTTAATAGGGTGGCACCCATATCAAGTCTAAAGTTTTTTACCAGGCCAAGACAACATTCTCTCTCATTTACAAGCACTCAGACATCCGTCCTCCAAGTATTTTTAGCAAGATTCAAAGTCAAAGAAAGCATGTTCAAAGAAGTTGCTAAACTTTGTTGATCTATCTAAATATCACATGTTAGGTGGAGAACAACATGTGGCTTGAGGTATGTTCGGAGTAGTACCAACATCGATGATACATGGGGGTGTCCACAACCCAACTAATGTTTGTTTTGCAAGACTCTTCGTCCATGGCTAGGGTTTGAGATAATGTTCAGTATATTCAGAGAGCCTTTATGCAAGATCAAAAACTATGGTATGAAAGCGATAGACAGACCTAGGTAGGAAACCACCACATAAAGTTACAAAATAAGAAACAAAGAAGATCCAAGACCATAAATAAGGTTCAAGACCATATGGTACACTCCTAAAAATTGGTATGGTCCTACCCCAAGATAGTTTATAGTTGCAGTCGTAGTTCTAAAGCGCTTTCAAGATTAGGTCTCCTTCTTCCAGCATCAATCCCAGAAGTTCCTAGAATCATATGTAACAAGTTAAGTGCATTCATTCCCTTGTATTTTCTAGGTCATATCTTGTATTACATACTTCAAAACGTTATTTTGATATTGTATAATTAATGTTGGAAGTTAATTGATTTGATATAAATTGAATTAAATCTTTATTTCATAGTAACTACTGTAATAGATGATATTCAGTTAATAAAGTACAGTAACGCGTAAGAAAATAAGCATTGATTAATGTAAAAACTTAATCAAGTGAGAGAGGAAGAGGACTTAGTTGATTTTGCGCTGCCTAGAGATGATAGTTATTGTTTGAGTGCTAGAACATGCTAGAAATAGTGTCTTTAAGGCTTGATGAGGGTTCAGAAACTCAGGAATGTACATGATAGGAGCGCCCGTGGGAGGACAGGAGAACCCCAAGCACTAGTGACTAAAATGGGTGTGTGTGTCCACTCAAATGCTCAAGTTCTTGTCTTTTTAGGCTGGAGGAGCTTCATTGTTGATCTTATTTTTTCATTCCGGTTTTTTCCAAGTCATCGGTTGTACCTGTAACCTACAAAATAGTTGATTACATACACATGTCCACAAACCACATCAAATCTAATAAAAAATATGAATAATGTAGAATCATACCAAACCCAATGTGTTGGGGTTAATCACACCAGTTGTATAGATATATTATTTAGATCTAAGCATACAAGCAATAGATACGGAAATAAACTAGAAGAAACAATACACAAGATATAATGTGGTTCACCTAGTGTGGGATATGTCCACCAAGAAACAACCAATATATTATTCAAAGCTTCACAGAGAATATACAATTGAAGATATGCAATCTTCCACACCTCTCCCGGATGTACAATACTTTCTTCCTCACAAGCTTTTCTTTTTCTCTCTCCAATAATTCCTTCTTACAAGTCTCCCAATAATTTATTCTAACCCTAGATTTTTAGCTTATATATGCATATAAAAACTTAGGGCACTTTAGCTATGCAATTACAATCATTAGATCAACTTTATAAAAAATGTTAGATCTGATTCCCGTGAGTTAAATAAAACAATCATGCATAGGAAATCGATGTCGGTTACCCCAACCGATACCGATTCTTACTTCTTTTGACTAAAACCGGTCACCAGATGACCGAGAATTCGGTTACTGTGTATTCCAGAAAGTTAATAAAGCATGCTAATGTGAAGCAATTAAGCTCCAGGTGTAACTCAACAAACTCCCACTTGGAGATAAATTGAAAAAATTGCACTAGTGTTTCATAGAGCTCAAATTCTTAGATCCTTTCCTAGGAGAACTATGTTTACACCTCTTCAAGTCTCAAACTTGAATAGACCAACAGAAGTGGAGTGTAGCTCCAACTTCTCCTTTGATCCAATGGCTTTGTTAGCATGGTGTCAAAAGGTTCTTATTTGTATACAATTTACTCTAATTTTAGAAGGCCCATTATCCAACACCTGTCGTATGAAGTGATATCTCAACTGAATTTGTTTCATTCTTGAATAAAACATTGATTTCTTTTCCAGATGAATCACACTTTCACTATCACTGTACAATCTACAATCCTCTTACTCCTTTCCCAACTCTTCCATGAAGGTTGATCATCCATATCATCTCTTTGCTAGCCTCTGTAGAATGCAACAGTATTTGGCCTCTATAGTAGAAAAGGCCACAACCTTCTATAAAAATCTGGGAAATCCAGCTAACTGTCTAGTTCCCACCTACTGTGAATACATATCTAGGTGGTTGCTTCTCCTACCATCCAAATCACCATACCATATTTGAATCAACATAGCCACATAAACAAGTATGGTGAAACCTCGGTGATAGTAGAACAACATGTTGGATGACCCTCTCAAATACTTGATAATCCATTAGACTTCTTTCCAATGTTCTTTACCTAGGTTGGCCATAAATCTGCTCACAACTCCCACTGTCTAGTCTGGTACAAACCATAACATACATAAGACTTCCAACTGCTGAAGCATATGAAACTCATGCCATGTACTCAACCTCCTCATGTGATGTAGGACACTGATTTTTGCTTAATTTAAAGTGTCCAGCCATAGGTGTTCTTTGCAGGTTTTGAATTTTGCATATTAAACCTTTCCAACACCTTATTGATGTAGTTCTCCTAAGATAAATACAATTTCATGTTCTTCATGTCTCTAAGAATTTGCATGCCAAGGATTTTCTTTGCAGCTCCCAAATCCTTCATTGCAAATGTATGAGCTAAATTTTCTTTAAGCTCACCAATGTCCTGCATACTAGATCCTGTAATAAGCATATCATCCACATACAGTAAAAAAATAATATAGCTTCCATTTTCAATCTTCTTAAAATAAACACAATGGTCAAATTCACATCTCATATAACCATGCTCATGCATAAAACTATCAAACCTCATATACCATTGCCTTGGGGCTTGTTTGAGCCCATACAAGCTCTTTTTCAACCTGCACACAAGTTTCTCCTTACCCTTGACTTCATAACCAAGCGATTGTTGCATATATATATCTTCCTCCAAATCACCATGAAGGAAATCCATCTTGACATCAAGTTGCTCTAAATGAAAATATTCTATTGCAACTAAACTCAATACAATATGAATAGAAGTCATTTTTACTATAGGAGAAAATATCTCACCAAAATCAATACCTACTTTCTGTGTAAATCCTTTTACCACAAGCCTTGCCTTGTATCTTTTCTGTCCACCCTCTTCTTCCTTGATCCTATAAACCCATTTTTTCTACAATGTTCTTTTACCTACTGGAAACTTAACCAAATCCCATGTCTAGTTCTATTTCAAGGAGTCCATCTCCTCATCCATGCCATGCTCCCACTACTTGTGGGTTTCATCCTACATTACTTCTTCAAAAATTTCTGGTTCACCACTATCAGTCAATAATAAATAAGATAACCTGAAGGTGTAAATATTTCTGGAATTCTACTTACCCTTTGTGACCTTCTCATTGAGATCTGGGGTGTCGGTAGCTCAGTATGTTCATTCTGTAAATTTGTATCAATCTCAGACAGTGACTGATATCGGTCACCTCTTGCCAACGTCGTTTGGCTAACTACACTGGTCTCCTCTATGTCAGTTCAGGCAACCGACTCGGTCTGGTTGATAACGTCAGGGGTCAACCAACACTGGTTACTGTGTAAACATGTAGGTGTCAATTTTAAATATAACAATACATTTTCATCCATAAACTCTTCTATCGGTTCATCTTTGGGTACCGAAACATGATCCCTGTACATTCTCTTTTCATTCCATTCAATGTCAGAATAGAATGAAAAGAATCCGAAATCACAAGAGCCATAACCAATGAAAGTACATCTCTTGGATTTAGCATCTAACTTCTTTCTATTATCTATATAAGCATGCAAAAAATATTTTGAACCAAATACTCTAAGAAAATAAAGATCTACCTCTTTTCCAATCCAAGCTTCTTCTGGTATTCCACCATCCAATGCACTTGAAGGCCCATAATTAATTAAATAAACCATCGTGTCTACTGGTTCTGCCCAAAAATGTAAGGGTAATCCAGCATGTACCCTCATGCTTCTTGCACGTTCCATGATTCTCCTATTCATTCTTTTAGCAAGACTATTCTCATGTGGTGTTCTAGGAACCATTTTTTCTCTGTGTATTCCATTCAATGAATAATAATCATTGAAAACCTTGCTACAATATTCACCACCATTGTCATATCTAAGACATTTTAACTTTGAATTTGATTCATTTTCCACAAGGGATTTCCATATTTTAAAAGTCTCAAAAAAATCAGATTTATGTTTAATACAATAAACCCATACCTTTCTTATGGCATCATCAATGAAAGTCACATAATATTGGGATCCTCCATGAGAAGCTACCTGGGCTGGTCCCCACACATCTGAGTGCACAAGCTCCAATTTTTTCTCCTTCTTTGTTGCCCCAACTTTGAGAAATTTCACTCTCTTTGTCTTTCTAAATATACAATACTCAAAGAAATCAAGATCTACATATTTCACATATGATAAACCCTTAGCCTTTAAGAGCTGCATTTATTTTTGACTCATATGGCCTAGCCAATTATGCCACATGTTTGCATTTGAATCTAAAGTAGATAGCATAGAAAAGGAATCAGTAATACAGGTAGACAAATACAATGTTCCTACCTTATTGCCTCTTTCTACAATAAGATATCCCTTGGTAACCTTCCAAGAGTTGGCTGTGAATGTAACCATGCAACCAGATTCACCTAGTTGTCCTGCAGAAATTAGATTTCTCCTGAGGCTTGGCACATGCCTCACATCTTTCAATATCCATGTATTTCCATTCTACAAATTTAGATGAACTTCTCCTTTACCAATAATATTGCATGGTTCATCATCTCCTAAATAAACATGCCCAAAATTACCCTGGACATAATTTTTGAAATAACCCTTATTAGGGGTAACATGGAAAGAAGATCCTGAATCTAAAACCCATGATTCAATTTTATTATCTAAGGAGAGAATAAGGGCATCTTGCATTACCTCAGAAGATGTAACATTTTCCTCTTTACCTTTCTCTGGTACATTCTCTTTGTTTTCCTTGAACCAACAATCCTTCTTTGCATGTCCTTTCTTTCCACAATTCCAACAGGTTATTCATTTACCTTTGGATTTAGATCTTCTATTCTTAGACTTTGATTTCCCATTATTCTTGCTCTTGGATCTCTCTCCTATGCCTTTCCCCTACTTTCTACATTCAAAGCATTACCAGATGATAATTATCCTATACTTTTCCTATGTATTTCTTCATTCAGGATTATATTAACCACTTCATCAAAATTTAAAATATTAGTAGCAGACGTTGTATTATTAACAACCATTACCAAGTTATCTCAACTATATAGGAAAGAGCATAGAAATAAAATTGCTTTTAGTTCTTCATCAAACGGAATATTCACTGATTTTAATTGATTTACAATAGATAGGAAATCATTCAAATGACTTGATGCAGATTCACCTTCTTGCATCTTAGAATTAAATAATTTTTTCATCAAATAAACTTTATTTGAAGCACTAGGTTTTTCATATAAATTAGCTAAATATTTCATCAACTATATTGTGGTTGTTTCTTCGGCAATATTTGAAGCCACATATGTTGTCAGGCTCAATCTTATAGATCTTAGAACCTTTCTGTCAAGAATTTTCCATTCTTCATCAATCATCTTTGTAGGTTTTTCCTTCTCATCCAACAATAAGTATAGATATTTTTGATACAAATAATATTCCACTTGCATATTCCATAATTGATAATTATGACCATCAAATTTTTCAACTCTGTATTTTCCATCTTCTTTCATTGTTGTAGCTCCCACTCAATCATAAATCACTCTGTGAGTTAATCTGTCAACACACAAAACAATCAAACAAAAAATCTCTGATACTAGTTTTTGGGGTTAATCACACCAGTAATATAGATATATTATTCAGATCTAAGCACACAAACAATAAATACGGAAATAAACTAGAAAAAACAATACACATGATATAACATGGTTCACCCAGTGTGGGCTACATCCACCAAGAAACAGCTAATATATTATTCAAATATTCACATAGGATATACAATTAAAGATCTACAATCTTCCACACCTGTCCCAGATGTACAATACTTTCTTCCTCACAAGCTCCTCTTTTTCTCTCTCTAAGAATTCCTTCTTACAATTCTCCCAATTATTTATAACCCTAGATTTTTAACTTATATATGCATATACAAACTAAGGGCACTTTAGCAATGCAATCACAATAATTAGATCAAATTTATAACAAAGGTTATATCTAATTCTAGAGAGTTAAATTAAAAAATCACGCATAGGAAACCAATGTCGGTTACCCTAACTGATATCGGTTCCTACTTGCTTTGACCAATATCAGTCACCAGGTGACCGATGTCGGTCTTCCGACCAATGTTGGTTATTGTGTATTTCAGCAAGTTAATAAAACATGTTAATGTGAAGCAATTAAGCTCCACAACGATCACGAGAAGAGTGAACTTACAACCAAGCGTTGCACTATATCTCAGACTCCATGTAGTTCTTTGTGTGTGTGTGTTTTGTGCCCTAGGTTTCCCTTGTGTAATTTTGCACAATGATAGAGGGCTATATATAGATTGTTCCAACTATGTAGAATGTGTGTGATGGAATAGAATGGACTCCCCTTCTATGGTGTGTATACAGATCAATGCAACACTTGTCCCTTATATGAATGTGCTAGATGTATGCTTTGAATTGATCTTGTGCCTTTTTGTAAGCTTATGTTCTGATATATAATGATTATAGTGTTTGGCCTTTGATTTAGAAGAAGTAACTAAATATATATGTGATTCCCTTGTTTGAATTTCATAATTGACAACTGAATGGCTGACCAAAAGTGTTAAAAGGTGACTAAGAAGTAAAAGAGACCCAAAAGAGTAAGAATAATAAAGAGAAGGATGGGGGTGCTCAGAAGGGACTTGAGTGCCTAGGTACTTCTGTCCTAATTGGGTGCTAGTGTCTGAGGACATAAAAGATAAATAAGTCAAGTGATGACAGATTTGTAAGACGTGTAAGACTAGTAAGGATGCAATAGATAAAGCAAAAGGGCCAAAAGGAGTTTTCAACCACTACTTTTCTTGCTTAGGAATCATGTATAAATTAGTATGCTTTAGGACCTAGAAATGTGTCTAAGTACATAGATTTTTTTTCTACATTTTCCCCCACTTTATGTTGTTAAGTGAATACTTTATAACATAAAGTAGATGTGTAGTCACAAAATCACACACTTACTACTATAATTATACTGCCAGGTATGTTGTTTTATATATGGATCTTGCATAAGGAAAGTATTCATTAATGACCCATCCCCTAGCCCCGTCCTCAGTCTAGTTTTTATTTTTTATTATGTGCCTTACATAGTCATCCCTTATTTATACAGTTCTGGTCATCTCTGGATGAGTCTTAGTTGTCGTTATTTACTCATTTGTCGTCTCTAGTCTTCGACTAGGACGTTTGGGAATGGATTAGGCCACCTTGGGCTCCATGGTCCTCATTTCTGGGTACTCTGGTCCCGATCGCACTTAGTTTTAATTTAGAATATCAAGGTCGGTCTTTATGGTTTGTTCTCCCATTCCTTTAGATACTAGTCGACATGTCATGTTATTAGTGTCAAAATTTGAGCAAGAGATCCATATATAAACACAACATACACACTATCTTAAGGGAAGACTATTCTACTAAGGATTATCTATCTACATAAGGAAAAGGACTACATTTGGGCACTATTCTACATCACACATTGCATAGGAAGGGTTGTATTCATTCTATTCTAACCACCATTTACATCTTACATCTAGCTATTGCCTACTACTTTAGTGTCATTAGCGCTAGGGAACCCTAGGCACATCATTACACATACAAGCACATAGAACTACATTAGGTTTAAGATGTAGTGTAACGCTCAGTCATAAGTCCATCCATTTGACAACTACGGACAATCTGACATATTCATTTGCATCTTTTTTTAGGGTTTGATGCTTTTGTGTGGGATTTTATAGGAGATTATTCATTGGAGATCTACAACGACATCAGCAAATCAAGTGCGACACCAACCTGATCAAAGGTGAAGCATTATGAAGGTTTAGCGACCTTATCAGATTTAGTTTCTAAGCCATTCTGCAGACTAGGGTGCCTATATTCTAGACCAAGGTGCCCACAAGCACCCCTGTACTTCTCCAGGCATCCCATTCTGGATAGATCTTCCACTTCTGTAATTTTTTGAGGTTATTCATCATATTCAGTTCTGCCATAACATCACTCTGATTATTGTGAGGTAAGTTATATTTTAGGTTATTACCCTTTCCCTCCTATTTCATTTATTTCATTTCATTTAGAATATCAAATAAATTATATAGTGTCTATATTTCAGTTTATTCATGTTATTACATTGATCTACTTCTTATATTAACCTATACAATCCAAATTTTAGCTAGTCATATAGAATATGTATACCTTGTAAATCTTGTAGAAAAGACTGTAGTCGATAGCATGATGAGTGGAAAAGTGAAGCGTGAAGTGATTGTAATGTGAAGCATGGAAACTAAGAAAGGGAGGTAGACCCTAGGGGTGAATCGTATGTGTAATAGTGTGATATTAGAGATTTTTCTTGCTGATGTGAGTTGTTTCTTATTGCTTGTAAGGAAAGATCTACAAAATAAGAGCAGGAAAGTAATCAAAGTCCAATTTATGAAAAATCATAGTAACATGTGTATAACTAAGTAGAAAGTGTGTAAACGAAAGAGTGCGCCTAATGTGTGAGAGAGTGTAGGATAAAAAAAATTCCTGCTTGTCTTGGAGATGTTTTTTTATTTGATTGTCTTGTTGCCAAGGGTGTGGTTTTTGGGTGATCTCACAACAAGTGCAAGTTTTTGGGTGATCTCACGACAAGAGCGAGTTTTTCGGGCGATCTCACATCAAGGAAGAGTTTTTTTGGGCGATCTCACATCAAGGAATATTTTTTGGGTGATCTCATTCCAAGAGAAGAGTTTTTGGGAGAGAGGTATGTTTTTCTCTCCTTCCATGAAACTCCTCAAATATGTGCCACTGCAGATTAGCATGTTCTGATTTGTAACTATATTATAACTGAATTATAGCCAATTGACCGAGTTTTGTAACTGGAGACAAGTGTCAAAATTTAGAAACTATGAAATAATGAAGAGTTGCACTTTCCCTCAAAAGAAAAGTCATTTTCCAAAGACTTTTTGGTAACCATCCTCATTGTGAAGTTGAACTATAAATAAATTTAGAGTCTTTGGTCTAGTTAAATAATATTCACCAAAGAATTCCACTGACTTCAATCATAAGCCATTAAATTAATATCTTGCAGCATTATATCTAAGAAATGTAGATAACTCATTTACCTCCTCTGATTCATCAAATAAATAAATAATAATCAACTTATTCATATACCATCCTCCAACATTTTTATTTGACACTTAACCCCTTCAAAAAGAAACTAATATATATATATATATATATATATACACTATTATGTCACATTTTAAAGCAATGGACCCTTGTTTAAAGGAGAGGAAAATGTTGGTATTCCCAAAAATGAAGTTGATGTTTAGAAGGCAAGACAATTAAGTACGAGTGGCCACCTTGTCAAAGTTTGATACTTTTGTAAACTACAATTATTTATGCCACCATTTGATTTCCACATGTTTGTGGATCCCAATCAAATTTATGTGCTAAATGTTCATTTCCATTAAAAAACATTATGCAAAATTTATAACCATGTATAACATAATACAACCATTGAAATGAGAAAGCAACTTGTAGGACACAATGTGCACTTGGTTTTGTGAAATAATCCTAGTGTCAAGCCTTATAAACAAACTAAGAACCATTTGGAATTGAATTATCACTCTCCAAGACATGGAAAAATCCTTCAAATTCATGGCCAGAGTACATTTGGATCAAAAAGGACAATTCTAGGAGTTCCAATTTGCCTCCTAGTTCCAATGGATGGCCTAGAATAGGTCACACTCTCAGATGGTATATAAGTGTATCAGGCTCACACCCTCCATCATTTTTTGAAAACTCTGTGAAAAGGTTGGATATAATTCAAATGGAGTGAAGAATTTCAGATTTAGCATTTCATGTTCTCAACTCTTTCTAATGTAGGGCACTTTCATATGTGTCTTGAATTTTGCAGGTATGGAAAGATCTTCTCCCGTAGGTTTTTTGGAAGGCCTACTATCATGTCTATAGATCCAATCTTCAATAGATATATCTTACAAAATGAAAGCAAGTTGTTCAGGGCAGGCTATCCACAATCTTTTAGATACTTGGTAGGGAAGAAAGGTTTGATTTCCATTCATGGAAACCTTCACAGGAAACTTCATGATATTGTTGTAAATATAATGACTTTAGAGAAAGTGAAAAACAATTTCATCACAGATATTTAGATCATTCTAGAAAAGACAATGAGTACATGGAAAGATAGGCATATGCTCTTTGAGGATGAGTGTAGAAAGGCAAGAATACTACATTTAATTTTCCTTCTTTCTATTTTATGGACATCAGAATAGGAAGGGAATCATAATAAATTTACAATCTAGAGTTTTAGAGCTGAAACAATTCCTTTCTGTATTTGTAATTTTGTTAGATTGGTTGTTGACACTAATCATGTACACACCATGTAGGTAGCAATTAGCTTGATGGAAAATCAACTTCTGGGTATGTTAATAGAAGATGAAACAAATGAAATGGCTCCTATATTCTGTGATTTCATTGGAGGAATTATATCCTTACCGATAAAAATACCAGGGTTTGCATATTTCAAAGTGATGAAGGTTATAACTCTTCTCACATTCTTCTAATTGAACTCTTATCACCTATTTTATTTAACTAATATTGTGTTTGCTTACTAGATTATTAGGCAAGGAGAGATTTGATAGGAAAGATATGTGAAATAATTAACAAGAGGAGATGCAGTCCTGATGGAGTAAAACATAATGGTTTGCTGGAAAGGTTTGTTGATGAAGACACTCATTCAAAATAAATTGTTTCTGATTTCATTATTTCTCTATTGTTTGCTGGTCATGAAACTACAGCCAAGACCATGTCTTTTGCCATATAATTCTTACACAATTTACTAAAGTTGTGGAGCAGTTGAGGGTAAGCAAGCAATTTTCCTTTACATACATTCGAATATGCTTCTCAAAGAAGTTAGTCAAATCACTATAAATGATATACAACCAAAACTTGCACTCGGAAATTTAGAACAATTAAGACAATTCCTTGTCAAAATATTAGTAAGTTCACCTCTCCTTACAAATTGAGATATATCAAGATGATCCTAGTTCCCACTAGGAGAAGGTATATACTCTTTCACACAGCTTCTTAGTGTCGAAGATTGAAGGGTATTCATGTTTCATCTTCTTGGTGTCTTTTATATTAGTAAGAATTAATTTATAGTGGTGTGTCTATGAACCAAACCATTTCACCAATAAATTATGGCCACTTGATTTCAACATTCCGTTTAAATACATACACCTAAATGACAATTTGGAAGTTAACTCGAAGTATAAATTGAAGGTGAAAGTTTACTCACTAAAAACAAAACTAGTTAACTCACAATTGAAATCATGACAACCATACCCTACCCAAAAATTTTTACCTGAAGGTCATTTTGAGTCCTCCTTCATATCACCCTAATCCCCGAGTCAGTCTTATTTCAACCATTTGAGTTTTCTAAGCCCCTTTCACAAGTTTAAGCCCCTGGGGGTTCAATTTACATGCTCTCAACTCCAACCAACCACGCAGTGCCAAGTAGACCAATAGGGAAGGGGTGTAATTTTGTGCACCAACTATCCCAAACCCTTGGGATAGTTGGGACAAAAAAATGTGCCCCTACCCCCCCACTATGAGAATGAAATGCTGAAAAAAAATGTGCCCCTCTCCCCGTTAAGCCTATGGACCTCAATATGACCCTAGTTAAGCCCCTTTCACAAGTTTAAGCCCCTGGGGGTTCAATTTTTTCTATCTCCCATTGCTCTGCCCCTGCCCCCCCCCTTCATGTACACGCAAGCACAAAAATGCTATCGGAAAAGTTACAAAACTTACTTCCACCCCATTTTTCTTTCATGGCCCCATGAATGCTTCTACAAAACTTCCATTAAACTTGAAAATTCTTCGAATCAGCACCACCATGATGCTAAATTTGTTTCGAGACATCTTTGGCTACAAAAATGATGTTTTCTCACTGCCAGTGAACACATAAAGTGATCATCCCAAGGGTTTGAGCTAATTCTGCTCACTTGCAACCACCTATGTGATATTTGAAGCTTGATGAATCCATTAATGGTTTCCATTACACAACAAAAAATAAGGTAGTGAGCTACCTTTCCACTTCTGATGGTTATAGTGGGCGAAATTGTACAAAAATCGGTGTAAATGATCCTTGAAAAATCTAGTTTCGCATGAACTAGTTTTCACAACATGAAGTCCTTATTTTTTAGGTATATGGAAAGATGTTTTTACTATCAGCATTCTTCCCTCTTCAAATAAATTCTCAAATTCCTGAAGATCCGGCAAGCGAAATCATCCAAAATTTGGGGGGGGAGGGTTTCCCAAAAATCCAATTTCATTTGAACTAGTTTTCGCGTGACGAAGTTGTGAATTTCTTAAGATACAGAGGAATGAATTTTTATCAATATTATACCCCCATCGATGAAAATCCCATTTTCCTGCTTGTTTAGACGAAGGAATCACCTAAAATTAGGAGTGTGGAACCCTGGGATAAAACCTAGAATTTCAAGGCCTCTTTCATTGAAATTTGAAACCCTCAATGCACTTACTAAAAATAGCATACGAGGCATGGCTAAAAATATTAAGTGGTTGAATGATGTGATTTCATGACATTCATGGTTCTCTAGACATGAAAGGAGCATCAAAACATGAAAACAAGGTTGCAAGATGATCCTAGAACTCAATCAGAGAAGTTAAACTTCCATCCAAGTTTCAAAAGCATCTTCTTGATCTTAGTTGGGGTGATCCGGTGAGCTATGCGAGCCAGATAGCTAGGTGGTTTGAAATGAGTTAGTTGGATTAATCTCAATGAGCTACAGAAGTTGGTCAACCAAGTATCAAAGAGGGTAATCGTGAGCAATGCATGTGGTCACTATGAGCTCACATCAAGGAATCTTTCAACAGTGTTTCTAAACACTTATTTAGCAGTCTGAGGTATCTATGCATCATGTTGAAGAAGGAGGTTGTGATCATCATCGACAAGTTCTTCATCAAAAGTGAAGGGATCCCCATTCATGCTACGGAGCATTCTTCTCCTCTCTCTTCATTCTTCCTCTACTTCTCCCCCCCCCCCCCTTTTTCTAATTCTTCGTTGTGAGCAATCATTCACTTTTGTCTTATTCATTAATGTGAATATAGTCTAAAAATGTAATAAGTCACCCTTATTTTATAAAAGGGGACTTAATGGAATGCCTAGAGTCACAAGTGGAAAAGGCAAGTGAAAAGACACGTGGGGGTAGATGAAGAGTCATTTCTTGTTCTATATAATGTAATGACACCCTCATTCTTAGGGGTTGTCAATTTTGTACACTCAAGAGATATTTTTTGAGCTAAGCAAGATAAATAGCAATTCTTTTACTTTCCTTCACTTTTTTCCCTCTACTTCCAGCATTGTATAACTTGATGAAGAATGTCAATAAAGAAAGGGATTTTTTATTTTCATGATTCATGAATGTGTGCAACTTTGTGTGCATGGTTTCCTTTGGTCGTTGACACTCTGAACTTCTTGTTTCTTTCTCATAAATTGTGGATGTGAGCTTTCTAATTAACATTGGTGAGAATTTGATTTCCTACTCGTATAACTAATTCCCCTTGTCTAATTTCTCACTCCCCTTCTCCCATCTTCCAGCAAATTCCTCCCTTATAATTTATTGTAAGCATTTGCCACAGGTACAATGGAGTGTGCTCGTTGGATTCCCGACTACTTGGCCAACAACGAATTTTAATTTTTGTTCATTCGCAATAAAGTGGAGTTGCACCACCCAAGCAGAGGGACCTAGAGCCCTGGAGACGTTGGTTAGATAACCATCAATTTGTCCACTCAACAATTTTTCTCGCCAACAAGGACTATACTAAGGGATTCCTTGTATGTTTAAGAAGTATAAGTTATAATAATAATTAAGGGTTGTGGTGGATTCTAATGTTCATGAGATGTTAACAATTAATGGAATATCTTAGATTTTATATCTATTTGACAATTAAAGGGAATCTTTAAATTTTAAATTTGATGTTCATTTGAACGTCATATATATGTAATTTTCCTTTTTTTTGAAAAATTCAGAAAAAAAATAAATCATTACATCTTAAAAACACAATAAAATTTAGAAATTGTTTTTTAAGATGACAACGAGTTTTTCAATTCCATAATATTAATGGATCTACATTGAAATCATCCGTCACCAATCAACATTTCAAAAATTAATATTTTTTAACATTTAAAAAATATATATTCAAAATATTTGCATTAATTTTAAAAACCTTATATGTGGCCATGGCCATCTTGTCAAATACGTTTAGTCCAATATCAATAGATGAATGACCAAGCAAGATGATCTATAAACTTATGTTATTGATTAATAACCAAGTCAAACCCCTTATTTTAGAGTTTCTGCTTATTATTCCGTCAATTAAATGGTTAAACTATAGTATGGGGTTACGTACCTCTTATGAAAGCATAAGTGATACTTCTTTCAATATGTTTTTCCTTGGATATTATGAGTCCACGTTTCCTTATTACCACTTGTCCATAGTGGGATAAGAAGCCCCTCTCTTACTTAAAGTGGAAGCTTTTATTAAATAATATTTTCTATTGCAAGGAATACCAAGCCTACAAGGGATAGTCATAGAGGTCATGATCAAGTTTTGGGAATATGAAACATTACTTGCAACCCCATCTTCTTGTCCATTACCTAGGTTAGATCATTTTAATTTGGGACTATAAAGTATTAAATACAATCTCATCGTCTACAATCATGGTTTATTATGGAGCTTAGATTATTTTAATTATATTAGAGAAAGAAACAAAAGTGGTTAAGTGTCGAGTAAAGGAAAATTGATTAGTGTTTATTTTTGGTAAATAGTTAAGTCAATCAAAATAAATTATTCGATTTTCATTCGGTATTATTAGAATTTTCTTTTTACCTTTTTTATTATATTGATAATTTGAAAAATATTTGTGGATTAATTGATTAATCAACTCATCTCAAAGAAGCACCACATCAAACTTGTCTTTTTTCCCTTCTTTTTTTATCAGAGTCTAACCCCCACGACAAGGACCAACAACAACTACTTTAAAGGTTAGAATTAAGTATTTCAATTGAGAATTGATCCAAGTGTCAATCGGAACGTTTATATTCATGGCTCTCTTCATTCGTCCTACTAGAACAATACTAACAACTAGCTCTCACAAGCAGAGATCCCCTACTTACATCTTTCGAAATCTTCGATGTAGGATCGATATCTTCCTTCCTGACTTTTGAGGCCTTCATCTTTCTCTTTCTCCGCCTTTGAAGTGTGTAAATCTTCAATATTATTGAGCTTAGCTTTTGATAAAAGAGGCTCATACAACTAACTTTTAGATTTGAAATGATACCCCTTAATTGTTTAGGATATCCTCAAGCTTGAGGACAAGATTTATGATGATAACCTTTTTGATGACAAAACCGACACCTAAATGTCATATTTTCATAATCTAAAATATAAATCCATTGAAAATTACACTATTTTAGAATCATCCTATCTAGAAGACATTTGCTAAAGTCAATCTCCAATAGATTTTTAAGACAATAGATTTTTATTTGCTAATGTCAATCATCCTATTTATATGACATTAAAAATCTTCCCAAAAAAATTCCAATATTATGAATAATAAAAAGACACTAAAAAAGAAGTAAATTTGGTAGGCAAAATTTGAAATTATGGAATAATGAAGGGCGGTGCTCTTCCTCAAAACCAAGACCAAGATATTTTTCCAACTACTTTTTGGTAACCATCCTCATTGTGGAGTTGACCTATTAAAAAACCCTTAAAACATAAAACAACGTCAGTCTTTGGTTCAATTAAATGACATTCAACGAAAGAATTCCACCAACTTCAGTCATAACTCATTAAATTGATCAAATGTAGCATTAAATTTAAGAGAGGCAGAAAACTCATTTACCTCCTCTAATTTATCAAATATATTATCAACCAAATAAATAATAATCAACCTATACATATACCATCCTGCAACATTTTTACTTGACACCCCTTCATAAAGAAAATAAAATATATATAAATTATTATGTCACATTTTAAAGCAATGGACCCTAGTTTTTAGGAGAGGAAAACGTTTTGATGTTTACAAGGCAAGACAATTAAGTATCCATTCTAGGCATTTTTAATAATAAAAACTAGTGAGTGGCCACCTTGTCAAAGTTTGATACTTCTGGAAACTACAATTATTTATGCACACGTTTGTGGATCCCGGTCAAATTTATGTGCTAGCTGTGCATTTCCAAGGTTTGGGTGTCTGGCATTAAAAACATTCTGCAAAATTTATAACCATGTTTGACTTAATGCAATCATTAAAGTGAGCAAGCAATTTGCATGACACAATGTGCAGTTGGTTTTGTGAAATGATGCTAATGTCAAGCCTTATAAACAAACTAAGAACCATTTGGAATTGAATTGTCACTCTGCAAGACATGGAAGAATCCTTCAAATTCATGGAGGGATTCCCATATGCAGTAGTTGTATCTTTGCTAATAATTTCATGGCCTGTGTACATTTGGATCAAAAGGGACAATTCTAGGAGCTCCAATTTGCCTCCTGGTTCCAAGGGATGGCCTATAATAGGTCACACTCTCAGATGGTATATAAGTGTATCAGGCTCACACCCTCCATCATTCGTTGAAGACTCTGTGAAAAGGTTGGATATAATTCAAAATGGAATGAGGAGTTTCAGATTTAGCAATTCATGTTCTCAACTCTTTCTAATGTTGGGCACTTTCATATTTGTCTTGAATTTTGCAGGTATGGAAAGATCTTCTCTTGCAGGCTGTTTGGAAGGCCTACTATCATGTCTGCAGATCCAAGCTTCAATAGATATATTTTACAAAATGAAGGAAGGCTGTTCAGAGCAGGCTATCCACAATCTTTTAGAGACTTGGTAGGGAAAAAAGGTTTGATTGCCATTCATGGAGACCTTCACAGGAAACTTCATGGTATTGCTGTAAATCTAATGACTTCAGAGAAGGTGAAAAACAATTTCATCACAGATATTCAGATCATTCTACAAAAGACAATGAGTACATGGAAAGATAGGCAGATGTTCTTTGAGGATGAGTGTAGAAAGGCAAGAATACTAAATTGAATTTTCCTTCTTTCTATTTTATGGACATAAGCATAGGAAGGGAATCATAATAACTTTCTAGAGTTTTAGAGCTGCAACAAGTCCTTTCTGTATTTGTAATTTTGTTCCATTGGTGGTTGGCACTAATCATGAACACACCATGCAGCTAGCAATCAGCTTGATGGCAAATCAACTTCTGGGTATTTCAACAGAAGATGAAATAAATGAAATGGCTCCTATATTCTGTGATTTCGTTGGAGGAATTATATCCTTACCAATAAAAATACCAGGGTTTGCATATTTCAAAGCAATGAAGGTTATAACTTTTCTCACATTCTTCTAATTGAACTCGAAGGCCTCTATTATAGAATTCACTATCATCTATTCTTTAACTAATATTGTGTTTGCTTACTGGATTATTAGGCAAGGAGGGCTTTGATAGGCAAGATACGTGAAATAATTGATAAGAGGAGATGCAGTCCTGATGGTGTAAAACATAATGGTTTGCTGGAAAGGCTTCTTGATGAAGACAATCTTTCACAAGAAATTGTTGCCGATTTCATTATTTCTCTACTGTTTGCTGGTCATGAAACTACAGCCAAGACCATGTCTTTTGCCATATACTTTCTTACACAATGTCCTGAAGCTGTGGAGCAGTTGAGGGTAAGCAAGCAATTTTCCTTTACATACATTCGAATATGCTTCTCAGAGTAGTCAGTCAAATCACTACAAATGATAAACAACCAAATCCTGCACTAGGCAATTTAGAGCAATGAAGACAATTCCTTGTCAAATGGAGATACATCAAGATGATCTTAGTTCCTACCAGGAGAAGGTATGTACTCTTTGAGTCCGCTTCTTATCGGAGGATAAACATCCTCCTATTTCAGGCTAGTGTCGAAGACTGAAGGGTATTCAGGTTTCATCTCTTTTGGGTTTTTATATTAGTAAGAAATAATTTATAACTTGGTATGTATGTGAACCAACCCACTTCACCGATAAATTATGGCCACTTGATTTCAACATTCCTTTTTAAGTACACGCACCTAAACCAAAAACAAAACTAATTATTACAAGTATTAGAGGGTATTAGGAATACATCTTAGTTTGAATTTGAGAACTAATTCTAAATATACACAATTTATAGACTATAGAAAAGTATGCTGATTAAAGGGTATAACAATGAAAAAAACAGCTCTAAACTTATATGAGTATATAAAAACTTTATGATAAGCTGCTACAACTACAACTTAGTGTAGATTTAAGGGATTGTGGATACTTGGTCAAGCAAATAAAAATGAGTACCAGTCCTAATGGCCTTTCATACAGTGCTTAGAATTTTTTTGTATTGTATTAGAGTGAGCATTAAGATGAAATAACTTTTTAATGAATTATTGAAATGATTAACTATTCTCTATGTTTTTATGAAAGATCGCATACATTCATACTTTGGACAGTCCGTTGATCCCACAGTCAAAAATTACTATTTCACATTATATTGCATTGTTACCTATATGGTAACCTTCCACAGTAGGATCAATGGTCTCTCCGTTCTTATTGTATGGTCAGCAATCTCTTTTTGGGTGTTTGAGGTTGTTGAGCTTCCAGTTTAGAAGGCACTAGGATTTTATGTTTTGTCTGTCTCCTCTTCTCCTCTACCAACATCACTATTGTTTGAATTTGAATTTTTTCTTTTATGACATGAATTTTATAGGTGGAGAATGATTCAGTGAGAAGAAAAAGAAACAAGGAAATACTGACATGGGATGATTATAGATCAATGAAATTCACCAGATGTGTATGTATAAACTCTGGTTACCAAGATTAATACATTTACAAAATTTCAAACGGCTTAATAAATTTTTGTATGTTTGAAATCATTAAGCCCCAATGTTTGTTTCTGGCATTTCACTCAGGTTTTAGAAGAAACACTTCGCTTAGGAGGCATAGCTATATCTGTCTTCCGTGAAACAATAGAAGAGATCAAATATAAGGGCAAGTTCAAATCCAAAGCTGCAATGTTTTAATGCTACTCCATCCTACACCCTCTGCTATTTTATTGAGTGAAAAATTCACTAAACATAAAATTCTTGAATCATCTTTTGTGCTTTTTAACTTGTGTAGATCATGTTATTCCCAAAGGGTGGTCTGTAGTGCCATTTTTTTCTGCAGTTCATCTCAATGAAGATTTCTACAAGGATTCTCTCAAATTCAATCCATGGCGTTGGCAAGAGATTGATCAAGTAAGTTGAGAGTCTGCTATCTATTTCCCAAACAGGGTTATTTATATTTTAAGGGGTGCTGTTGCTCCCACAATCTTGTATCTAATTTTAATGATGAGAACTCTTTCACATATATAGGAAAGCAAAATGTGGAGAACCAGTGACTTGTTTATGCCATTCGGAGCAGGACCTAGATTCTGTCCGGGTGCAGAATTGGCTAGACTTCAGATTACTCTATTTCTTCATTATTTTGTCACCAATTACAGGTATTCAAAACATCCTTTGTAACCAACTACAGGTATTTAAAACATCATTTATGTTTTTTTAATTCAAATTTATCGATAGATCAATATACACAAAATAATTGAATTTACAATAAGTTAAAACAAAAAGCGGTAAAAATGCACCGCCCAAAAAACAAGAAACCACCAGAGCACCTACCTATGTTTTAGATTGCAACTACCTCATAATGAAAATATCCTAATTAAATTTACAGATTAATGACTAACTGTATAGATCCATATGCAACATACCCATTTGATGAATAGTGGTAAGAACTAATCTCTTATAAGTTTAAATGGTCTAATTGATTAAGAGGTGAGAATGAAATTATTTGTGAGTTCCTCTCAATTTTTATTCATTACAAAGTGTTCAATATATACAGATGGGAGCAGACGAAGGAAGACAGGACCTCTTTCTTTCCATCTGCAAGAATAGTTGGTGGATTTCCAGTGCATATTCGAGGGAGAGAAAACTGAATAAACTTATTCTATATTTGAGATGATTGCTTTGGGGAAAAAAATGTGTATTTAATTTTTTAATCAATACTTAAGGTCGCCTTTGAATTATTCTATTACCTTTTTTTTTTTGGTTTAGGTCATTCAGAATGTAAACAATACTATTCAATGAAGACTATATTATCAAATGTTATCATGTGCATATGGGTGTCATTTACAATGATAATTAAGGAATGGTGATGATGCGTAAATAATGGATCTAAAATTTGATGTTTATTTAATTTTTATTGGGTAATTTTTCTTTTTAATTAAAAAAATGATTGAAAATTGTTATATCTTATATATAAATATTTTTATTTTTGATAATAGGTTAAAAGATAAGTTTAGAAAGGGTCTCATTCCCTTTTACATAAAAATACTAAATATAACATTAAGATACCAAATTAAAGACTTAAAGTCAAAAATAGGGCAACGCATACAACCAAAACACTCTAAAGGTCAACATACAAAGAGAGCTATTCAAAGCCACCCTAGAAACAAAGTTCTAAACCAATAGCAAAAAATCAGCGAAAAAGCATATACTCGTTCAATAATTGTATTTAGCCAAGTTTTTGGAGCTAGCAACCACTCGTTGTTACCATAACACTTGGTTGATCCTTATTCTTAGATTTGACTTTTCTATGTGATACCAAATTATATCTTTCTAAGATGATATCATCATCCTCTACATCTTCTTGGAGAGGCATTGTCTCAAATATACCCTACACCGTCTTTCTTACATACTCCTTATACATAGAACCCTCCCAATAAGCAAGAACCTGCAACTTCCTCTCACCTTTTTCAATAGCCCGATCTTGAATTTCAGCTTGTATCTCTAGATGATCTCCATCAAGGAGTCTAGTCTTTTCTTCTAGTTGATCCTTATCTTAGTTTTGGCCTAGAACTATCATTTGCTTCCTATCTCCAATCTCTCTTTCCTCCATATCTATAGTTGCTTCCAAAATAGGGCCTTCCTCTCCATTATCCACCACCTTGCTCATCAACCTCTTCTTGCTCCTTATTGCTTCCTTGCATTGTTTACCTCAAGTCAGGGCTTTGTTGTTCGTCATGTGGCAAAACCTCCATGATCATTCAACTTTCTTTTTCTTTAAAATACTTCGATATATATATATATATATATATATATATATATATATATATATATATATATATATATATATATATATATATATATATATATATATATATATATATATATATCTGTGTGTGTGTGTATGTATATCTTTGTAATTTTAATTCTCATATTTATTTCTACAAGATAAAATGGGTCTTCAATCTACCTTAGACCTATATACAGTTAAGATATCTATTTATTCTTAGCTATATATTATTAATCATATAATGTTTATTCTTGTTAAAAATAATTTTATGTTAAACAATTAAAATGGTTGAACTTAAATTTGATGTCTATTTAATTGTTATGGGACAATTTTTCTTCATAATTAAAAAAGGGATTCTAAAATTTGTGATATCAAAAATATAAATGTATTTAAGATATATGTATTAATTAATCTCGTCTTATTTATTTTTATTAAAAATAATTTAATGCTACACTTTTTCTTTTTTTATGTTTCAGTCTATCCTAGTGCTATTCATAATTTACTCATAACAAAGAAAATGAAACTTCAATCTACCTTAAACACACACACACACACACACACACACACACACACACACACACACACACACACACTTCAAGACCACTCTCTTAATAATTAAGTTTAGGGGAGAGGGGCTAGTAGTGGTACACCCTAAATTAACGGGTCCACAAAATCAATTGTTTATCATATGGGATTGTGATTTTTCACCAATATGTAGTTCACATTTGTGTTAGCTCTTTGGAATGTTCAATTGGAGGGAAAGCCATATTTTGAATTGATTTAAAATAATAAATTTGAGTTACTCTTTTTTAAACTTGTATATGGGTGAGAGGTCTTACATGTCATATGTGATTGGCTACTCTACGTAATTATTATGTCGAAAATAAATAACTACTACATAGTACTATGACAACTATTGTGTATTGTGTGATCAATAGTCACGTCAATTATTAGACCATGTTCACCTATTGACCCCCTCTCCCCTAGGTGGAAGATTCAATTCTCATAACTTTACGTGGCAAGGACCCTCGACCTCAAAATTGTGGAGAGTTTAAACAACTCGAATATACCGAACTGACCTCGATTCCTCTTAAAATTGTGTATTTACTATATCATGATGGGTAGCTTGGTAAGCTATCAATATGTTAGATTGGCGGCCACATAAAAAATGTGTGCATTTAATAAGTGGACAAGGAGTCTGACCTTCCCATATAAAGAAGGAATCTAATAAACCAAAACGACAGCCAAATTTAGCTTTGAAATGCTCAATTCGTTTATAAAAAATGCAATTTTTTAAGAACAAAAAGTTCATTCCCAGGTCTGTTGCATTAATTTTGTGTTAATTTCTCCCCTACACATAGTTTGCTTTATCATTTAATAAATGTTTGAGAGCGACTTTCAATGGGCTCATCCAAAATAAATAAGACTGATATAAATGGGTGAAGTAAAAAAGTCAGCTTTGGACTACAAAGGTGTAAGATATGTTCGAATGGATTACTACAAAATTGCAAGTGATTTAGAAACCAATTCATTGCTTTTAACTAGAGTATAATTAACTAATTTTAAAACTATAGAAGAGTATTAAATGTAAGGTTTAGAGGTGTATTTAATTTATGGCGAGATCGATATGTGTGATAATGTTTTCACTAATAAATTTAGTAATGAATAAAATATTATGTACAAATCATTAATCTCATTTTTTATTGTCTAAAGTGGTAATCCTATTTCGATGTCAAAAGTGTAGACAATGTCATTGATGAATTGTAAAGAAAATAACATACATTTTGAGGATTATGTTAAACTAGAGAATAGTAAAAATATCATGATATTTGCCAAGCCCTCAAACAATAACAATATAAAAAAAACAACAAACCTCATAAATGGAATAATTCTAATAACAACATGAACTCTAACGTTGTGTGGAATGAGTCCTTCACTAGTTTCCCTAAAATTAACTCGTGTGCTTTAATAACAAATGCTCTATCAAATGATTGGTTTCTCCTACATGTTTGCAAGTACTCAATAGATTCCTATGAATAACAAGTGCATTCCTTGTATGTCTTGGATCCAAACAAATTATACAATGCACGTGTATTTAAATAGAGAAACTTATTTCAAAAATAGGACCCTAATAGCACCCAAATCAACATCAATCATTCAAAAAATTGAAAAAAATGGAAAAAAGGTCATGTCCTTATGAGTGGGAAGGACCTAAGAACATTAATGACACCATGGATATGGAGCCAAAGGTGGGTCTAAATGGGTAGGAGAGAGAAATGAGCATCTAAAGTGGTTAGGAGAATATATTAGGACCATTGGATGTCAATAATTATGCGAATATGCCTAGTGTGAACAAATAACCGACACAGACACAAATATCCCAAAATCATGAATTGTAATGACAAATAAATGCCTAGGAGCCTTTTAAAGTGTCTGTAGAAACTCAAATGTAGAAATTCACTCTTTAACACTACTAGTTCTAATAATGCACTCTTGTTAAGATAAATATAACTTTCTCATTCCTACTTAGTACATTTTGAGGTTACATGTTTAGCTTGTTTATCCTTGCATAGACATGTCATCAAATTATGAGCACACAATGCATAAAATCTATAGACAAACATCAATCAACATGTTCCAAACTTCAAATGACATGTTTTCCTTCCTTAGGCAGGGTCGTAGATATTGGTCAGGATAGTATATTCAGTCTTGGCTAGACTTGTACGGTCTTAGACTGACATGTTCCTCCGACTTTACTTTTAAATTCATATTTTTCTTGATGTCTTCTAATCTCTCTAGTTCATCCTTTCATCTGATAAATCATCTACAAAACCTTGCATATAAGCAAGTAAACACTACCTCATTTGACTAACCTAGAAATCATTATGGAAATACCATTGATACACTCACTTCCTACACTTGTAAAAGGCACCCAAGGCTCCTTAAATCTCACAATAACATATCTAGGGTCATTAGGGCAATGATCTCTACAGGTTTGAAGTGCCTTACCAGGTCAAGAAAACAATCTCTATCATCTATAAACAATCAAAGATCCCTTTCCTAAGTATCTTAACAAGAGCAAACTCAATTCAAGGATTGTCAAAGATACTTGTCAAACTTATTTGCATTCATTCATATATCACATATGACTAGGTGGAGTAAATGACTTGTGGTTTGAGGCCTCTTTAGTTAGTGCCAATGTCAGTCAATGCATGGGGGTACCCACAACCAAACTAATGCTTGTTTTAGAAGACTTCTCATACACATATAGGGTTTGATACAATCATTAGAGTGTATAGATAGATTTGCAGCATGATTGAAAACTAGGGTTTGACAAGCCGGACAAGAGATTCCATGTAAACCACAATATGCACAGAAAGTTACAAGAGCCAAAAATCTATAGCATAGGTCTAAGACCATATAGAAGGGTCAATGCCATATAGTACGGTATGGCTCTGAGATATTGGTACAGTCCTGAACCCGAGATCTATTTTCTAGATTACAGTCTCCAAAATGAAGCACTGTCTCAGTTTAGATCTCCCTTTTCCAGCATTACATCCTCCCAAAACATTCCTATAATCATTTATAATCAACTGAATTGCACTCATACCTTTGTATATTTTCAAGTTACATATCTTGTATTGCATATCAGTTACAAGTATATAAGTGTTATTTGATTGTAGCAATTAATGTTGGAAGTTAATTAATCAAAATAATCCACTTGTTACTAACATCTTACATCCATTTTGTGTATTTAACCTCACTAAAATCAATTAGGTTTCATGTTAAATTTAATTAGGGTGTAAACATTTTGGTGAACCCTCATTATGATCAAACCCTTCCTACCTTTGTTTCCTACTTGGTTTTATATCGTTCAAATTTTCTAGGGTTTGTATTCATAATTTATATCATATTTTCTGACCCTCAAACTAATTTTCAAATTTTTTCCTAGGGTCTCATGGTTGGTTCTACCCTTTGGGTCTCTTTTTAGGGCTTCTAATTTACCAATTCACCTTTCATTGCATATCTCAAGCATAATGACTCTATTTTCAAATTATCTTTGAGTTTATTCTTAATTTTATATATTTAACAAAAACCTCTTTTGTTTTCCCTAATTTTTAGCACACTTGTCAGAAAATCCAAAATTACTATTTTTAGTAATTATGGCATAATAAAAAATATACACTTTTGGAAAACTTCCTTGGAGGTTTTCCTTCCATATATTTAGATTAGAAAATACCTTTGACACTTTCATCAAATTCAATTTCTATTTTCATATATGGTCATTTTATTAATTTGATGATGGTCACTTTTTTCTCAACATCACTTTTGGGTCTTATCTCCTATGATATTTTCATTGTCGATCCTCCACACATTGATTTTTATTATTTACTACCTAATTGGAGTTTTTAATATCATTTTTCTGCCATCATGACCCATGTTAAAATTCCTCAAGTCTCCTTATATGATTTGCTACAATGTCATTAAGCACATAAAGATAATCTCACAAATTTTATGCAAGAAACGATTATCCCTAATAATACGAAACCTTCCCATGTTAATTCAATTTTGAGTCGTATTTCATCTCCTTCTATTAGTAGCAATGATACCTTTTGTAATTCTATCTTATAATCTCTTCAAGATATACATCATTATTTTCAAGATTAACTTCAAGCTATGAATATTAATATCACATCTCTCAATTGTGTGATATATCATCTCAAAGATTCTTCCAATGCCCATGTCCATCATATCTCTACACATCATGATCAATCTACTTCTAATCTCACTGATAAGCAAATGTGATACTCACACATTATGCATATACATGTGCCCATACAAGTGAAGTGAAAATCCTAGATAGAGGCACCAGTGACCAATCTCAATTACTAAGGAAAGCTATCAACAGACTTGTTTAATTACCTCTTCAGTTTGAAAATAATGCTAGCCAATATGATATTTTCAATTATATGTGGAGTTATTCAACAATCAGCTTAATCAATTTGTTACCTACTCATTACTACCCCTAGTATTGGCTTATAAACATTAAATGTCAACACTTTTGCAATTATCTTGGAATTAACATACATTGTGATGATGAATCCTATTCTCTACATAGCCGAATTCAACAAATTGAGTGTAAGGACTTTACTCTTTTCATACACGAAATTCTCCTCTACCATCATCTCAAGTTCCCAAACCTAAATGGGTATTAAAAGCTATATCACCTATACCCAATGAGCATACTATAATAATATATAATCCACCTTTGGACATACAACAAGATCCATCTAATCACAAAGAGGTTACAAATGCAATACCTCCTTCTTATGATGACAATTATGATTAATAACTTGATATCCTAAGTGATCCTTTTGTAGTTGTCTACCCTTCTTCACAACATACACAATGGAAATTTATGTGTCTCCCTTGTGCTCCATATATTATTCTTCCAAATTACTTGAGTGTAACCTCTTGTCCCTCCCTCCACTACTTGAGTTTGATATGAAAAACTCTCATAGTAAGAGTTTGATTCTACTTCTTATTGTGACTATCATCGTTGCATTGTTCACTTCATTGATCAATGTATCATGCTTCACTACATCATCCAAGATCTCATATACTCCAATGAAATTGAATGGGATGAGCCCATTGAGTTTTGGTCATGCTCCAATTCCAAATATCAACACTAACAAGTCTACTTTTGAAGTACCCAATGTTCATCATGTTATATCACATCAATCTAATTACAATCACTATTGCAAAAAATAAAATAAAATCAATATAAATTAATTACAATCTTTTCAAGGCATGATATTCTAATAAAAAGTCTCAATTCAAAATATTATACTTCACACACTCCTCATTTATCTCCTTCGTCTCCCATGACTTCATTGGCACACATCACTACTACAGTACCACTAGCACTTGAGTCACATTCTTTGGCACAATAGAGGCCCACACCTCTATCCTCTTCGACGGTTGATTCAAATTTTCATGAGGTTCTCCCTGGGTACCTATTGTGCTATCCAATTTCTTTTACATAGTTAAACACTTTAAAAATATAAAAAAACATTCATATATTTACAAAATTACACAATCAAGACTTGTACACTTCACTTGATTCGTTAGCACTTTACATTATAGATGTTATTTATCACTTTAGCTTGATTGGTAGGATGCTTCTTTAATATTTACAAACGTGTTCACGAGGTATTTTGAGCATGATGCAAGACATACACAAAGTAGTACATGATGATAGGTGTAGGTCCTCTCTTCACCCAGACTTCATGTACATATGGGGGCATCTATTTTTATACTACATCTAGGTGTTATTGTTCCTTTTCATTTCCTTGTTATGCTTGATTACATTTATTCTGTATATGTTATATTTTTTATGTAATAAGACTAACACATATGTCTTATGTAGATCTAACATCTCTTGTATCACATACTTTCACTTGTGTCGGCTATTCTATCATGATATCATGTTTTGACTCTCTTGTTTCATGCATACTTTCATTTGTTTGTATTACTCATTTGCTTGTTTTCATTTCTTATAGACCTATGTGCCTTGATTGTCTTGAGACACCGTGGGTGTCCCATGTTTTTAGCATCATGTCTATCTTGTTTCTTATTGCTTTCTCTTGTTTCTAGGCCTAAGCTACTTGATTGTCTTGAGAAACTGTGGGTGTCCCATGTTTGTGGCTTCATGCCTTTTACATGACATATTTTTCATAATTATTTCATCTTATTGCATTATTCATGTATTTACATGCATTTAGAATATTGTTGTTATCAACTATGTGGTTTCTATGTATTGATATCATTATTTTTCTTGTGTACCATGGTTTCCACAATGTGTAAACACATTCCTTTTTACAAGTACAAGTTATTTAAGGTGGCCTCCTCTCCAACCTTCTAAAATCCTCTCCAACTTCTTAGAAATCTTGTGCATGGGCACATATGTATTTCTTTTGAATCAAGCTCTCAGCATGGTTTTCACACATGCTTGAAAAGAGGGGACATTTTTCAACGTATATTCTACACTTATATCAAACACATGAAGAATTATGTGATATTATATAGGTACAAACAGGGTATGTGTACTCAAAAATCTATAAAAAAACATAGAAATTCATATAAAATTACACATGTTTAGAACCATACATGTTGGTCATACTATACTGTATGGTCCTGACCCTACCACACATTTTTCCTAGGGGCAGAAACATCAACTCCCTCATAATTTCTATGTTTCCATCAACATTCTCAGGGTTTTGTCTCAATTTTAGGCTCATTTCACTCAATTTAGACTAGTACATGGGGCATGAAGTATTTGACTCCTTTTTCACCATGGCATTCAGTTTATACTATAGTTTCAAATATCTTGGGGGAATGAGTCTCCTTTCTTTGTCAGTATTTCAATACATTTCATTTTCTATTCATTTGTGTGGCACATGAGTCTCCTTTCTTTATCCATCCTTTTTTATATTGTGTGTCCTAATTTACAAATTTGGGCTTAGATCTCTTTGCAAATGTGTGGTTTGTGGGGTTATGGAAAGTATCAAAGTGACTAAGTTCTATAGACACCCCAAAATCACTCACTTATTCTCAGTATTGTCCTAGTACATCCAAGTATTCACCCAATTGTGATTAATTGATTAAATTGATAAATTCATACACATTGCACCCTTGGATTAATTAAGTTAATCCCTAGTACCCATTTTGTTAATTTAATTATCATTTAATAATTAAGTGGTTAATTAATTAAGTGTGCACATTCAACAACCACTTTGGACCCATATGGACTTAACTTGGACTCCACATCCTCATCTTAGTCGACTCCACCTGGACTCCACTTCACTAGTCTAGTCAGCTGCACTTCTAGATTCCTAAAAAGGTAGGGAAATTAAAATTGCAAGTACAACCACCTTTTTGGATGAAACTTTTGAAATTAATTCATTTACTACCCCTAAATGACCTGGAACTACTGTAATCTCCTCCAATGTTATTTTTAGCATGTGCATTCAACCCATTTCAACTAACTTCTAGCCACTTCTGCCTCTATAAAATGTAGGTGTACACTCTATCAAACCCTCTTGGATTCACATTACATTAACTCTATCAAATTTCCAATCCAAATCATTATGTTTGTAGAATTTGTACACATGTTTGGAGGCCATTCAAGATCACCCAAAATTCCACAAGGTTACACAGCTTCTAAGCTCTCACAACCTACTTGAGGTTTGCATTGAAAATTTTTAGGGTGGTTTGCAAGTTTGTTTACTTTCCCTTTATTGTTACTTTTCATAGCTTACATTTTGACATGCTGGTGGGAGTTGCACCCCATCTTCTTTCATTTTTTTGTTTCCATTTCCCTTTTCACTTTTTCATGCAAATTTAATCTTTTCTAACATCTGTACGAGGGTTTTTATTGATTAAATTTCTTCTTAGAGTGTTTCTATTTTTTTTTTTTGTAGGCTGTGGGAGCATTTAGAATGACAACCATAGTTTTCCATATTAAAACAAACAAAAAAAATAAATTTTTTGTTGTATTTATAATTTTTTGTTGATTTACGATCTTCTTTTTTGCAAATTATAAGTACAAAAATTGGTTTGCAGGTGTCCTTTTGTTTGCAGGTTCCCATTTTTAGTACATTTGGCATTGGTTTTCAATCCATGATTATTATTTTTTTTTGCTCATCCTGTTGTAATACCTGCACAAAAAAATAAAGCAAAGATTAGATTTTATTAGAAACATTTAAAAACAAAAAAAAAATTATTGAAAAAACATGTATATATACGAATCAGATTTTATTTATAGACAGATTTAGAAATTAAAACAAAAAATTACAAAAGCAATAATCCTAAAACTGCATTTACTCAACTACCCTACCATACCCATTTCCCACCCACCCCGACTAGCTTGTCCATCTCAGAGAACTAACCATCCTTAACCCCCCTTCCTAAAAACCTACACTACCTCGGACCTAATTTACCCACCTCGAATCTCACACATGTTTTCCCTTGACTCGGGATCCTACCTCGTCCCTGGATCCCACCATGAACCCCCCATCCCCAAAAAACCTGACACTCGACACCCTCCTCCCTAGCTCACTACCGAGCCATGACCTAATGGACCTGACCCATATTTGACCATGGGCTTACTTTAGTTGTTTCTAATTTTTAGTTTACTCCTTTTGTCCGCATATTTTTTAGGTTCGTGGTATCTTTTTTTAGTTAATTCCTTTGTTTCATTAATTAAAGTAGGTGCTTCACACCTTGCATCGATTTTTCAAGTCGTTAATAAATTTGTTTATTTCCCTTAATTCATTAAAAAAGGGGTATTTTTAACCTTCATTAGGCATCTTTCGTCTCTCTTTTTTCTGTTGTTATACATCCACTAAACTAATTGTAAATCTTTGTTTTGCAAGGCTATTAGATCTTTCTTCTTCACACTTTCGAGACATTTTATCAACCTACACTCGCTTTTAGACCCATTTTGTGCTCACTTTTTCATCACTTGTACCCATTTCGCCTAATCGTGAAAGTTTCTCATATAGGGTTATTGGAAGTTTTGGTTCACCTTTTTCCCACTTTTTTTTGCCATTTTGTACACATTTTATCATTTTATAACTAGAACTAACACTTTGTAATGTGGTTTTTTTGTCGTCTTTTATAAGCGATCTTGGGAATCAGAAACATGATCATTTCTCATTTTTTTTATTTTGGGGAAATTAACATTTTTTATTTTTTTAATCAAAGTTTGTTCGCACGTATGCTCTTTCCTTATGCTTTCTAAGCAGTCTGGGAAATCAAAAACGCTAACTTGCTTCTATCATCTTGGCCTCTACCTACCTCATGAGAACAATCTAATCTTTTCTTGTAGGGCTTACTCTCATGAAGGTTGATTAAACACTTAAAAAATACTAACTGGAGGTTTCCTTTTCTTGTGCGCTTCAAAACTAATCATACTTTGTGTGCAGGAAATTGTTGATAAATAAGATAAAATTAACATTTTTTCTACACACTGTATTTGTAGGTTCGGATAAGGGTAAAAACACATCCACATAACTGTGGGAAGTGCCTTGGCATAAGCCATAAAAATATTTTGAGGATTACCACAGGAACCCAAAAGTAGTCAGCACATTGAGGGAACTGGCTAACGAAAAGGGCACATTTTATCCCAACTGACTAGTGAGTTAAAGTCACGGATATTCAGTAGTGGCAACCCTAGTGCAATTCATTCTAAGAAAAATATTTTCTTAGGGTTTCAAATGGGGTAAAGTAAATCTTCCAGCTAGCAATAACAACATGCTTGCTCAGGTATACTGCTGACATCTAGTTGAACGAACCACCTAGGGAGCCACGCCTTGTCCAAGACAATCTAGAGTAGAGGCCAAAACTTTCACAAACATCCATTTTTCAATTTTCTTGTGTGTTACACACTTCTGTTTCACTTTCATTATTCATGTTTTCTCTCCCATCCACATTGTCACATTGTAAACGTGTCTAAGTCTCAGGTTATGGACATCCATATCCACACTAGAGAACTTTCATTCTTCTTCACTAAGTTTTATCATTTTGATACTTGCTTTATCATATTCAAGAACCCTCTTGATCACATTGATATTTCATTATCGTAAGTCTTAAGTTTAACGTTATTTGTTAAACTCTAAGCATTCCACATTTTTACATTGTCACATTTCACATTCACTTTGTTGAATTGATCGAAAATTATCTTTATCCCGCTTCCATCACTCTTACATCGTCACATTTCACATCCACTTTGTTGAATTGGCGAATACTTTTCATATCTCTCCCCAATCATCTTATGTTGTCATACTTCACAATCACTTTGTTGCATTGTCAACATCCTTATTATCTCATTCACTTCTCTCTTTAAAGAATTCACTTGGATTTAATTTGAGTTCATTAATCCACCACTTTCCCCTTGTATCTTACCTCCATTTTTGCGAGATTCAAACCTTTTCATTGTCATTACCTCACTTCTTGGGACAAAATTTACTTTTTCATTCTTTTTGTGATCCCGTTTATTTGTTGTGTCTCCTCTATTCAGTGTACTTTCGTTAAGAATAGACATCTTTTATCATCTTCTTAAGTCTCCACTTTTAATATTTTCTTGTTAAAAGTCCAGACATTTTTTCATCATTCTTATTAAGTCTTTTCATTTTAACACACTTTTTGTTAAGAGTTCACATTATTCATCGTCTTCTTAAGTCTCCCTATTTAACTATCTATCTTGTTAAAACATCAAGAAAATTAATCACTTTATTTCCTAAGTCTCTTCCCTTAACACATTTTTGTTAAGAGTTGAGCATCATCATCGTGTTTTTAGTCTCCTCTTGTCGCATTCACTTTGTTTGAGCATACTAACTTATTTCTTTCACCTCTTATCTTTCACACCTTATAAATGGTTTTTCAAAGTCCTTCATCTTTCTTAGCACTTATTTTTTAAGAGTATTCTAAACTAATCCATGTTCCACCTTTCATCCATTCATTTTGTTTAAAGTGTTGTTCCCTCATTTTATCATTCACTTTGCTAAAGTTGTTTGTCTTCACCTTGTTAAGTCTTGTCTCCCTTCACATTCATTTTGTTAAGTGTCGTGAAGTCATTTCACATCTTCGTATTTTCTTAACACTCATTTTGTTAATAATAATCTAAACTAACATTTCAATCCATCTTCCACCTTAACATCATTCATTTTGTTAAGTGTTGCGAAGTTCACCCTCTTTTTGTCACTCTTATTACTCATTTTTGTTAAGATTTGATTGCATTCGCTTTGTTAAATCTTTTCCACTTTAACATTACTCATTTTGTTAAGTGTTGTGAAGCCTCCCACTTCTTCATTTCTCTTAACACTTATCATTTTTTTGCATCTTGTCGTCACTCTTATCACCTTTTAGAGTTGATCATTCACACTTCAATCTCTCTTATCATCCTTCATTTTGATTAAGATTTGAGTTCCCCCCTTTTTTGTTTCTCTTAACACTCATAGTGTTAGGAGTTAACCTTTTCACATATTGTCGTCTCTTATCCTCTTAACACCTCATTTTTGTTAACATTCATGTTAACGAGTAGAGCACATCTAACCTCATTTTCAGTCCCTTTGCTCTTCAACTCTCATTTTGATTAAGAGTCGGGAAATCAACTAACCATTTTTCACTTCTTCCCTCTTAACACTCATTTTGCTAGGGTTGAGCTTTTTCATCTTCTTCCCTCTTCCATATTAGCATTCACTTTGCTAAGGGTTGAGTTTTCTATCACACCTCTTCTTGTTCCTCCCCTCTTTCAACAATGGTGGGAACATGACATCATGATTATAGTCATTTTTGATGGGAGGAAAGAAATCCTTTCCATATCAGCTCAGATGAAGAGGACAAGACCAACATAAAAATATTTCCATTGATGCCACTTTACGAAAAAACAAGGACCAATTCCTTCTTCATCTCCTCGCAATGGGAGAAATATTTCCCTTAGACTTTGATGAGGATGAATTGAAATCCTTAAAATCATGACCTAAATCCCCCAAGGGTCCACCATTTGAGTAAAAAAAACATGACAACGAAGGACCAAGTAAAACAAATTCCAATGATAAAGGAAAATCTAATGCTTTGTCCTCTAATCCCAACCAAGCCTTGCTTGATCAAATCAATGCAATGGAAAAAAAATTGGCTCATCTATCCTCTACAGTCACTAACAATGATACTAAAGGTATCAAACACATGAAGAAAAGTGACAACACATTCAAAAATCATTATGAGACCAATAACGAGAACAATAATCATACGAATGATAAATCACCATTCATTTGACAAACCAATTCACCATTTTCTCAAGAGTGGAAAATGATGAAGGAAACTATTTCAGGCATGCAAAAAACAACACAAAAAATTCAATTTTGATGAATTATGTCCATACCCTTTCGACATGGACATCTTATGCATACCCTTCCCACGCTCTTTCGAGATGCCCAAATTTGAAAATATAAGGGAAAAACTAATCCTTTAGAGCATGTCAAGGAATTTTTCATGGCATGCCAAGAGGTGGCTTATAATGACATCTTTCTCTTACCCCTCTTTCCTAAGAGTCTAGGTGGACAAGCTTTGGATTGGTTCTTACACCTTCCAAAGGGATCTATCTCTACCTTTGCATAACCTTTCTGAGAAGTTCATCAAACACTTCTCTTTCAACCTTGAATCTAAAATAACCATGATGGATTTGTGCAATGCAAAACAACTGAAAAAATGAGAGCTTTGCACAATTTTTACAACGATTTCGAGGAATCACCATGGTCAATTCCCATGTTCATTCCCTGAAAAAGAAATGGTTAGCATATCTTCATCCCTAACCTTAATGACGAGTTATCCTTTCACATGCAGATGCACTGCCTCAACAACTTTGAGGAAGTTATTGAAAAGGGAACTCAAATTGAAAAATCCCTCATTTCTAAAGGCTTGATCAAGCCTCATTATAAAGATAATGGGCACAATCATAATCATAACAACAAATAACAATAACCCTAGCACTTCTCACGATAAACCTAGGTACATCAATTGCAACTGTAATGGTGTCAATTATGGTGTCATAGATAATCACAACATGTTCAAAACTTACCAAATAATCAATTAAAACAGATTAAGTCTAAACCATCTGTCACAATTCCACAAAGAGAAACTTTCCTCATCCTTGTGATTACAATTGAAGACAATATATGTCTTTGGGGGAATCTCTTTCAAGCATCTTAAAATAACTGGTAAGTGCCAATATGGTCACTTATCCTATCACAAAACCCTTCCCTGAAGGTGAACCTAATCCAGGTTGGTATAGAACTAACAAAAATTGTGATTTTCATCGCATAGATGGTCATCAAAAAATGCAAACAAATTTGTAATTACATCCAAGACCTCATTGAAAATGGAGACATAGTGGCTGGAGACCTACCACCTAACCATGATACAAAGGGAAAATCTCATGAACATGGTGAATCCTCGAACAACGTTGATTATAAATCCATCATATCCTGTATTGACGACACTACTCCATGCACCGTTGAATGCCAATTTACACCTCTCGGAGAGAGTCTATCTAGTGCCTTTCAACAATTAGTAAAGGCTAACATGATTGAATATCCACCTATGAAACCCTTTTCTAATGGGGAACCCAATCCTACATCGTACAATGCATCAAAATATTATGAATACCATCGCATGTATGGTCATTCTACTAATAATTGTACACCTCTTCGTCATTATGTCCAAGACTTAATTGACGACAAAACCATCTCCATAGAGCTCGACGAAGAAGCTCTCGCAACTGATGACACGTCAATTTCCACTTCTAATGAAGAGTTGAATGTTGTCCCCACTTCTTTACATACTGACATTCAACGAGATCATAATGAAGGTCAAGTATCTCCCCCTTCAAACCAATCTATTTCTTCTCCAGATTTTCTTCCTTTAGTCCCAAACAGACATTGAACCTGTTTCAGACAACAATCTTCTAACACCTAACGAGAGCTTGAATTTTCTCCAAGACTCTCTTTCAACCCTTGACACTACAGAAGAGGGTCCATCATCAAGCACCATTGAGCTTGATTCCATCCTTTTTTGTTCTAGCTCCTATGCCTACCATCTCTAGTCTTGTTGTTGAAATACAACCACAACAAGCTTGGACACTTGTAACTACGTAACCTTCCATGTCCATTATACCTCAAACAAGAAATCTTTCAAGAATCTCATTAACGATGATTCCTACCTATCAAGACATCTACATGAGTACATTCTTCGAGGTGTGTATACCTAGGAATATCCTTATACAACATTTTCAAGATTTAATTTCAAAATTTTTATCCAATCAACTAATTCACAACCTAGAAGGAGAAACATTGAATATCTCCTCTCTATGACATATAAGGAACCCTGGGTATACATCTAGAGATCCATCCTTCTTTCCTCACACTCTTTCACTCATAGGTGAATATGAATCTCAACATATTCCCCACATCGAAAATCTTCTTCTAACATCACATAGGTCTTCGATCTCATCGAAGACTTATCTAATCACACATCCTTTGACTTGGATCCTTTCTGCCCAAGTCTAGTATTATAGGACTTATCAAATCTTTAGATTCACTCCTTTGACTTGGAACCTATCCATCCAAGACTCTTATTGCAGGACTTATCAAATCTTCGGATTTCCTCCTTTGACTTGGACCTTGTTCACTCAAGTCTCATATTTTCAGACTTATCAAATCTTTCGATTCCCCCTCTTGACTTGGATTTCCATCCGCACAAGTTTCTTATCTTTCAGGACCCTTCAAATTTAATAAACATGGACCTCTTTCTTGACGAGTCCATTTTGAATCCTCATCCTCAAACATTCAGAAAACTTAAAAAACATAAAAAGAGAATCAAACTATGTAGTAGAGCACTATTTGAAAATCGAAAATGGTAAAGTGCATCCAAATAATGTTAAGCATTCCATATATTGGCATATATCATAATCATACCATTATCATATATTCACCTTCTTCACCTATTACGACACATGTTAACCTTGTTCCTATTGGGCATTGTGTGTCTCATCTTTGTTATGGTTTCTACCATTTCAGATTTTTTTACCTATGGTTTTGTCTTGAAGCTTACTGATGGAAACTCCTCCTTTCAAATAAGATATCTCTTTAACATAAAGCACTAAACTTCTTTACCCGGTCCTTTTTGACCGCCCATCTCAATCTATGGTGTTGAACCCTTGTGTCTTACTAGTTGCATGAGGCTAAGACTTGGGGGCAGAATGTTCCTTCCCAACAAGCACATTATTGACATACAAGGAAAATTAAATCAATCCAAAAATACAAAAATTATAAAATCATTACACCTTTTGTCCTTCACAGTCTTCGGTGATAAGCCCATACTTCTTACTGATAGTATGAGACTGTGAACGGAGAAATCCCTTACTCGCCTATATTTTTTCTTCGGTGTTGAGCCCTTGCCTTTTATTGATGACATGGGGCAACATGTAGGGGGTCCTTTACAAAAATAAAAAACAATTAATCAATAAAGCCTTTATGAAATCTTAATCAAAGTGCTTAATCAAAAAATCCCATAGAAGTAATTTAGTTGCTCATGTTAAAGAGAAGACAATAATTCCTTCAACCAGATTTTTTCCAATCTGTAGGCCATCTACGGATCTAATTCGAGTCAAAACCTATAAAGTGGAATCATCTTGGAATCAGTCAGATAATCTTGACTAGAGATGAGTTACATTTTTCTTCATATGGATCATTGTTACACCTTTTGTCGTCACATCCTTTTTCTTCACCTTTCATATCACTATTCATCTCATTTTCATGTCCTTTTTTAGATCTCGGTGATGAGCCCTCACATCTTCCTAGTTGCGTGGAGTCACGAGTAGAGTGAAACACCCTATCATTTTATCATCTACATTTTTGCCAATGGAATGGAATGCTTCTAATTATTTGCACATTGCTTTCAAGTAGTATGCACCTTTTTATCCAAGTTGTATAATACCAAAAACATTCAAAAATGTTCCACAAAACTTCAAAAATAATATAAAATATGTTCAAAAAACACAAAAACAATACAAAATTGTTCCAAAATTCAAAAAAATAGTTTAAAACTATCACAATCAAAATATTCGGATAATGTTTGACCAACCTTTAACAACTAGATAACATAATTCAAAAATTTCACCATTTGACAATGCTCTTCATGATCGTTTCAGATCATCTTTAATTCTTGTGGTGTATATCTATACCAGAGGAAATCATTTACCCTTTTTTCAATATAGCTTTTCTTGGGGAACATTTGGATTTTACATTTTAATCCAATACAGATCAAACTTTAATGGGATCCATCAAGAGTATCTTTTGGAGTATCTAAGTATCACTCTGCTCTTTGGCCTGATCCAATCCTCTTGCGTTCTAAGTTATCACTTGGGGGCATTCAAATATATCTAGTTCTTCAATGTGGAACACATTCAGAGTGTCATTAGACGTCGTTTTTGCTTGTGTTGTATTGTTGTAGTTTGTCAACATTGTGACAATGTTTTTGCTTCTTTTATTTTGTTATTTTATTGTACTTTGTTTACCTTTATTGTAGACCAATTGTAGGAAATTTATTTGCATCTTAATTCACATATAACTTTGGTGTGGATCCTTCTTGTTCATATTGGGTTTGTTTGCAATGTTTGTTTCGTGTTTTCTTTTCGCTTGCACATGTTGTGTTTTCCTCCTGGTTTATTTAAGCCATGGAATGTTTTCCTTTTTTTGGTGTATTCATGTTATTGCATTTTTTTTTCAAATATTTCAAAGTAAAAAAATCAAATATTTCGAAAATCCAAAAAAAAAATTCAAAAATAAAAAAAAAATTACAAATTTTTTGAACAAACATTCACTTATCACATAAATCCTACAATTGGAAAACCCTTGAAGTGAATTTTTCAACATCTCAATACAATCTTGATAAATGTCATACCTTTATCTATTACCCTAGTGATTGTTCCAATCTTACAACTATCACTTTCTTCCCTTTGCATGATATGCTAACTCTACTTGGGGCAAGTCACAAAATTATTTTTCCTTCGCGATATAACTTCTCCTGGGGAAAACTTCAATCATTTTCACAATGGATCCAACAAGAATTTCATATGGATTTCCTTTAAATCCGCTCTTCTATTCTGATCATATTCTCACTTGGGATCATTTGCATCTACTTAATCATCATTGTGGCACGCATTAGGGGCATAGCTGATTGTCTTCTTTTTTGACTTTGTGTTGCATTGTTGATGTTTACTTTTTGGACCACTTGCAAGTAGTGTGATTACATCTTGGTTCTTTTATAACCCTGATGCTTGCACCTACTCTATAGATTGGGTTTGTTTTCCTTTTTTATCTTTTCTTTGTTGTGTGTGTTTGTTTACGCACATTTGGGTTAACCATCTTGATTATTTCATAATCATGGTGATAACTCTATTGTGCAACAAAAAAATAAGGTTGCTCTAAAATTATTCTCCAAATAATGCTCATGCTACGAGCACAATCCTTCCCATCCTTGTTCCAATCTCTTGTCTTCTTCCTATCAAGCGGTTGTCCACCACCTTGCTACGTCATCCACCTTGCTTGAGGGGCATTCCTCTACCATTTCTACTTATTGGGGCATCCTAAATGCTTCAGCGCTTCCTAATGCTCATCGTTGGGGCATCCAAATGCTTCATAACTTTTCGCTCACTAATCTGCATGCGTCTACTATATTTAAAAATTTATTACTTTGCAATAACACTTTAAAGAGGGGAAAAATGTAGACACCCCAAAATCACTCACCTATTCCTAGTATTGTCCCAGTTTACTTCCTAATTCACTTCCCATTTGTTATTAATTTATTAAATTAATTAATTCATGCACATTGCACCCTTTAGATTAATTAAATTAATCCCTAAAACCAATTTTTCCAAGTTAATTATCATTTATTAATCAAATGGTTAATATATTAAATGTGCACATTCAACAACCACTTTCAACCCAAATTGACTCCTCTTAGACTCCACATCCTCATCTCTGTCAACTCCACCTGGACTCCACTTTACCAGTCCAGTCAATTGCACTTCTAGAATCCTAGAAAGGTGGGGGCAATTAAAATTACATGTACAACCACCTTTCCGGATGGAACTTCTGTAATTAATTCATTTACTGCCCCTAAATGACCCAGAACTGCTGCAACCTCCTCCAATGCTATTTTTAGCATGTGCATTCAACCCATTTTAACCAACTTCCAACCACTTCTGCCTCTATAAAATGCAGGCTTACTCTCTATCAAATCCTCTTGGATTCACAATACAATAACTCTACTAAATTTCCAAGCCAAATCATTGTGTTCATAGCAATTACACCCACGTTTGGAATCCATTCAAGAGCACCCAAAATTCCATAAGATTACATAGCTTCTAAACTCTCACAACCTACTTGAGGTTTGCATTGGAAGGTTTACAAATTTTTTTACTTTCCCTTTACCATTACTTTTCATAGCTTACAAGTTCTTTGTATTTATACTTTCTTTTCCTCCTGTAATCAAAAGGGAAGTTATCAGAGTTGCTGAATAAGTTTGATGCATGGTATTTTTCTTTAGCAAGGTGTTTCAACACTTCATTATTCTTCTTCTCTCTTTGGATTTCCATGTTGATTAACATACACCTAACACTCTAGTTTTTCCTCTACACAATTGTGGACTGGTTACCCCCAATCCTTCAACAAAGTTAAACAAAATTAGTAATGCAAAATATTCAAGCACAAGCAAAGCATGGTATTTTCTCCCTTCATAAATAAACATGTGTATTCCTTCCTTGTTTACATCTATCTCATTTCCTTCTTATTTAAATGAAAATTATCATGTTATACTTTATATTTGAGTTAAATTTTAATTTTTTATCATGCACATTGACTACACTTCAAGTTGGTCCTTTCATCATGGAGCATGCCAACACAAGCACAATGGGATTCTACAAAAAAAAACATTCGAATGAAGAGAAAGTGTGTCTAAACATTTAGGTATCTTTTCCTTTAAGCGTGTAATTTCATTTCATACTTAAAGGCGGGGAAATGTAGACAAACAAGTTTAGAAATTCACTCTTTAACATTGCTAGTTTTGACAAAGCACTCTTGTTAAGATAAATATAACTTTCTCATTCATACTTAGTATATTATGAGGTCTCCTATTTATCTTTTTTTATCCTTTCACACTAACAAGTTGTCAAATTATGAGCACACAATGCATAAGATATATATACAAATATTAAGCAATAGGTTCCAAACTTCAGGTGTCCTATTTTCCTTCCCTAGTCAAGGTCATACAAATTGATATGGATAGTACATTTCGTCTTGACCAACTTGTGTAGTCTTGGAATGACATATACTCTAACTTTACTTTCAAATTCATATATTTTATTTGTTCTTATAATCTCTTTAGGTCGTCCTTTTATAAAAAAAATCACATATGTAACCGTATATAAGCAAGTGAACACTGCATCATTTACTAAGATGGAAATCATATGGAGCTACATTGATACACTCACTTCTTACACTTAAAAAAGGCACACAAGGTTCCCTAAATATTAAAATAGCACAACTACAATGATTAGGGTAGAAATATCTATGGGCGTGAAGCTCCTTACTAGTTCAAGGCAACAATTCGTCTCATTTGTAAGCACTCAAAGATCCATTTTTCAAGTATCTTAGCAAGAGCAAAATTAATTCAAGAATTTTCAAATATGGATGTTAAGCTTAGTTACATTCATTCAGATATCACATGCTAGTTGGAGAATGACAAGCAGTTTGATGCCTCTTCGTAGTAATGCCAACGTTGGTGGTGTACGGGGTTTCCCACAACCCAACTATTTTTTATTTTATAGGAATTCTCATCCACATATAAGGTTTGAGATGGTGATCAAATTATTCACAGATCTTTGTATGATGATCGAAAACTAGGGTTTGACGACAACAAAGAGTTTTAGAAAATCAACATTGTCTGACAGTTATAAATCCCATATCTAAGCAGGTATATGACCATATAGAAAGTTTAATACCATATGGTATGTCCCTATAATATTGGTGCATTCCTGCCCTAGTACATTTTCTAGTGATGGTATCCAAAACAAAGCTTGTTTCAATCCATATCTTCCTATCTAGCAGCTCATCTTCCCATTACCTTCCAAAATCATTTTTAATTAGTTAAATACACCCATATTTGCATTTTTATATTTATATCTTGTTTAGCATATCATTTACAACTATAAAATCATTATTCTAATTGTATTAATTAATGTTGGAAGTTAATTGATCAAAATATCTACATGTTTCTAACACTTACATCCTCAAGTGTACTAAATCAATAAAACTAATTAGGGTGTAAATAGTGTCTAAATTTTTTCCCACTTTAATGTTTGTGTACATATAAAAATAAAAAAGAGGAAGCAGTGGAAAAAACTAGTCTTCTAAGTGATAAGGGAGTTGAAGAAGAACCTACTTCTGATGTAGAAGCTAGAATTTCCATAAAGATTGATTGTCCTAATATAGGGGACCAAGAAGGTAATTTTGAGGAATCAAGGAAAGGTTTGATTCCTATATAAGTTTAGTAGTATATCCACCAATGATTTAATCAAACCCTTTACTTACATATTTAGGGAAGATCAATTTCTCCCCATGTGATCTCTTTTGCAGACTCTAAGAAGATTTTTTAGATCCTAATTAATTTGTCAAGCCTAAATATATAATGGTATTCTTGTCAAGTTATTTAAGGGTATGAATTCAAAGTTATAAAAATAATCAAAAGTCATCATGATCGAGAGGTTAAAGATGAATGTTTTATGGGTCCTAATAAAGAAAAAATGGACATGTTCACACTCATTGTTGGTAAATGTGTTGAGAAGAAATATGTAATAAGTAAAAAATACAAGGAAAGGGATTGTTCTAATACTTTTTTTGTTATATTTATTTGGTTGTGTAGACACTCAAATTTAGTAATTTTTTCTTTAACGTTGCTGATTTAAAAAAAACACTCTTGCTAAGATAAAAAAAACCTTTCCATTACCACTTAGCACATTATGAGGTCTCTTTTCTAGATTTTGTATCCTTACATATAGACATGTCATCAAATTATAATATTACAATGCATAAAATGCATATAAAAACATCAATTGACAAGTTACAAATTGTAGATTGCATGTATTCCATCATTAGGAAAGACCATATAGTTTGGTTACGATGTTATATATGGTTTTGGCCAAATTGTATGGTATTGCACCAACACGTTCTCCAACTTTTCTTTCAATTTCATAACTTTTTTTGGGTCTTTTAATCCCTCTGGGTCGGCCATTTTTCGATAAATCACCCGCCAAAACCTTATGTAAGAAAGTAAAAATCACCTCATTTGCTAACATGGAAATTCTATGGCACTACATTGATGCACACACTTCTTACACTTACAAAAGGCACCAAAGGCTCCCTAAATGTCAAAAAATCACATATTAAGTCATTAGGGAAGCAATCACAACAAGTTTGAATCTTCTTACCATGTCAAGGAGTCATCCCATCTCATCTACAAGTACTCAAACATTTATTCTCCAAGTATTTTAACTAGATCCAAACTCAACTCAAGCACCATCAAAGATGGTTTCCAAATCTAGTTGATTTCATTCATATATCACATGATAAGTGGAGAATGACTTGTTGTTTGAGGCCTCTTTGGATAAGTTCTAACGTAGGTAATGCATGAGGCTTACCACAACTCAAGTAACATTTTTTTTATAGGGTATCCTACCCATGGTTAGGGATTGAGACCTCATTCAGGATTTTTAGAGAGCTTTGCTACATGATCACAAATTAGGGTTTGATAATGATAAACAATTCTATTTAGGAAACCATCTCAGGAAGTTTTTGATCCATAACCCAATCAAGTTCAAGATTGTACAAAAGGGGCAAGAATGTATGGTATGACCCTGGAAGAAGTATATGGTCCCACACCAAGTTAGTTTCCAAAAACAGTTCTAAAAATTAAGTATCATCATTCTTAGATCTCACTATTTGATAGTTCTACACATCCATAACTTCCCAAATCCATTTATAATTAGCTGAGTGCACTCATCCTCTTGTATTTTCAAGTTTATATCTTGTTCAGTACATTAATTATAACTATTAATGTGTTGTTCAGATATTGGTAATTAATGTTAGAATTTAATTAATCACAATAACATCTTGTAGCTAACCCTTACATAATTTAGTGTACTCATTTCACTAATTTATATTTCATGTAAGCTAACTACAGTGTAAATTTTTTGGTGAGTGCGACTCATGATTCAATCTTAGCATCCACCTTAGTTGCCCTAGGTCCTTCTTACGATTTTCCTCTTCACTTTTGATGTTACATGTATCTTTATAATTTACCTAACCTTTTCATTTCCTCATATTGTATATGATATTCAAATTAATAATAAGGATTCACACTTTTATTCTATCACTTACTACTATCCCTCTAACCAGGTCCATGCCTCTACTTAACATATGGTTGAGCTCCCTCCTATTAATCTTACATGTCACACAGCTGATACGACCCCTACTTATATGGACATCTAATATGAAGTCACTCCATTCACTATGTAATTTCCACCACACTTTTTATCTTCCCTAGTGGTTCCCACAATTAACGATGTTACCACAAGATGTAATAATCAATCGCTCATGGGAAACCCAAATTTTCCTCCTAACCTAAAAATATTATGGACAAGGATAATTCACTCTATAAGAGGTATTATGTATTAAAATAACTTAATAACACCCATGCTAATATATCTCTCTGAGATTTACTTTATAAATTCTTTGTTTACAAGGACATTTTACAAGATATCTTGTGTTATCCTACTCTAGTTAAAGATACTCAATCAATCAATTTCGCTTCCCTCATGGATATCTTTAAAACACTTGATTATACTATCATTTTCATTATTAATGATCTCTCACATGCCTCTACTCCTAAAACATACCCACCCCTTTTCATCACTACAAGTATCTAAATATTTCTCATCAAATGGGTTTTGACTTATGATGGTTCTATCCTAGATATATGTTCCAAGTCCCTCCTCACCCAAATGTGTATTTTCCCAAATGAAATAAATAATACTACTATTGTGCATGAATTTTATAACATCACATGATTGTAGACACTAAATCATGCACTTGACTGCATTTATAGGTCCTAATCACATACCAATATTCATATGATTCCTAAGTGAGAAAACTAGTACTTGACATATATCTTTGGCTTCTTTGATTTGTTTATTTTTTACTTTGTGGTCTTGCACACCTCGGTGTCTAGTCTGAATTTCACTTATTTATATTTCTTACCTCTAGACACTAGCGCCCAGGTGCCCTCGTCCCCTCTGGGTGCCCCCAACCTCTTTGTATCTTGCTCGACCCTTTTGGGCCTCTTTTATCTTTTAGGAATATTGTTTTATTATGGGTCATTCTTTTAGATGTTAATTACGAAATTCAAAAATGGAATAAAAATATACGTGACTAAAATAAATGACCAATATCTAAGCATCTATTACTATCACCTCAGGTTGCATCCAAAGGAATTTTTAAGAGCATCAAAGCATCCATCTAGCTTCATTTAAGGGACAAGGAACTGCATTCTTCTACATACACTTCATAGAAGGGGAAGTTCATTTTGACATCCACATATCTATTTAAATTGTTACATCTAGCTATTGTTTGTTATTCAGTGCATCTTGCACAAGAGCCACCTAAGGCATGATTCTTCACACACAAACAGAACTACATGGATTCTGAGATATAGTGCCATGCTTGGTCATAATTTCACTCTGTCAAGTGACCTTCGGGGTCAGTATGACTCCTCATTAGCATATTTTTTATTTTTAGGATTTGATGTGTTTTGGGGTTTGTAGGAGATCATTTGTTTTGTAGGTTAGAGGAGAATTATGTGGACATCCAACAATATACAATCGATCGACAGTAAAGGCTAGAGACACTTGTGCGACACAACAAAGATCATTTTCTGAGGTTCTACAATCATAGGTGCCTATAGGAGGTCTCTAATGCCGAAGTGCCCCTGACCCATCCTAGGAACCCCAGTCCCAACATATCTAACACTTCTCTAATTTTCTAGGCTCAGTTGTAACAGTTTGTCTTCCTATTCCATCATCTTTTTAGCTCAGTACATCCTTGGGATTATTGCAAAATAAACCAAGTCTCTTATTCCATCTCTTACACTTAGGGTTTTAATTTCCATTTTCTTATTTCTTAGGTCATATTTGTACTTTAGTGTTCTATCTATTGTATGTGACTCTGAAATATCTAGGGTTTTTATAAATTCCTAATCTTTGTTAAATCATTTGGTGAAATTTTTATTCGAACACTTGCGGATATTTCTTCTTTCATATTCTAATATTATTTCTTTCCTTGTGGATATCTCCATTCATTATTTCTTGCAAGCTAATCCTAATTGTGTGAATAAAATCATATCTTATTTGGCTAATACTCACATTCATCCTCATACTTCGCCTGAATATGTCTATCATAATTTTACTTCAACTCTGTCTCTTAATGAAGACCACATTACTTTGACATCAGATGATTTTCCTTCTCAATCCATATTAGATAATGATTTCCCCCTTTATATTCAAATTTTTATCAATAACATCAGGGTTAAACAAGCTTTAGTCGATAATGGATTCGGGCTTAACATTTGCAATCTCACATTCCTTAAGCAAATTGGCCTCTATGAATCCTCTTTAACTCCATCATCTATTTACATTCACATATTTGATAATGTGTCTAAGAAAGTTCTAGGTACAATCACACTTCCCATTATTGTCAAGTCATGCACCTTGCCTGACCCATTCCATGCCATGCCTAACAATATTAATTAAAATCTTCTTCATGGATGACCTTGGATCCATGTCATACATGTGGTTCCTTCCACCCTTCATAAAAAACTTAAATTCCTTTATCAAGGAGTTGTGTATGATTTTCTAGTAAATTCTATTGAGCATTCCGCAAAAACCCCTATCTCTTTTGAATCTAATTAGCATTTCTTGAACTATGGCCTCAGATATAAGTACTGGATTAGGAAAACATGCAAAGGGATTCAAAGAACATATTTCCATTCCCATACAATACACTAGACTAAGCCTCATATATCACCCTAAGATCATGTTGTTATATGTTTTTGTAAAGGAAAAATTAACTTGAAAATAGGAAAACCATACCCTAGTGTCAAAAAAATTACTATTGTATACCTTTCCAGACACCCCCAGGTCAGCGTATTCCTTGTATCATTCCTAACATGTCCTCTCAATGGTTCATATGTATGTGTCACCCTTCCCCATATGTGATTTAGGGAAATCAAAATTATAGAAGCACTTCTAAGGTAGTATCTCTCAAGGAGGATTCTCAAGGGTGATGGGAGAAGATAAAACGTGGGACTACTAGGATTTGATGACACTTTTTATACTCACAATCATTGAAGGAAAGTAGAAGAATGATTATGGAAATCTCATCAGTGATAACCTGCACCGCCAGCTGCTCTAGGTCCCGTTCTTGAGGAAGTTCTCCATGAATTATTATTTAGTATATGTTCTAGTGATCTCAATACCTTTCAAAGAGTTAGAAATTACACAACATATCTTCCAAAGCCCCCAACATTCAAGAGATATCTGTAATTGGTATTGAAAGAGAGAAATCAAAACTTCATAAGGGTAAATGATGCTTTCAATATGCTCATCATCAGGTCACTGGAGGGAAATATTCACTCAAGGATGTCACCACAAGTAGTAACTTTGATCTAGAGATACGACTCATTCTTCATCTAAGTTTCTAATTTTTTCATATATCTAAGTTTCTGTTTATGACCACGCCCCTTCTAAGACTACCTTAGTACCTTAGTGATAAGATAACATTGTTTGAGCTATGTAGACAACTTGTGCATGGTGCACAATAAGCTCAAAAATTGTAAAAATAAGACTATCTCTTTTCCTCATCTCACTAGGAATCTTCACCTAAAAAATTATCAATGATGCATCGTACTTGGAAGTAGCCTTTGCACCCTTGAGCTTACATTTGTATACTCTGAGGGAAAATTTTGACCTCCAAGTAGGATTCCTCATTAGCATATTTTATTTTTAGGCTTTGATGTGTTGGGGTTTGTAGGAGATCATTGTTTTGGAGGTTAAGGAGAATTGATTGGACATCAACAAATATCAATCGATCGACAGTAAAGGCTTAGAGACACTTGTTGCGACACCACAACAAAGATCATTTTCGAGGTTCTACAATCATAGGTGCTATAGGAGGTCTCTAAGCCGAAGTGCCCGTCTGACCCATCCTAGGGAACCCCAGTCCAACATATCTAAAAACATTTCTAATTTTCTAGGACAGTTGTAACAAGTGGTACTTCCTTATTCATATCTTTTTAGCTCAGTACATCCTTGGATTATTGCAAAATAACACCAAGTCTCTTATTCATCTTTACACTTAGGGTTTTAATTCCATTTCTTATTCTATAGGCATATTTGTACTTTAGTGTTCTATCTGTGTATGTGACTTGAATATCTAGGGTTTTTATAAATCTAATCTTTGTTGATTCATTTGGGTGAATTGTTTTTCTTATACAATCTATGTGTGTTGATGATGCAGGAGAATCAATAAGGGGCATTCAAGTATCAATTTTCCTATCTATAAGGACATGTGAAGTTATGGGAAAGAGAGAGTCAAGAATGAGAAAATTTGAACTTCAAATGGGAATCTTCCCTCCAAAATATGTAATGCAATTATGAGGGAATGTCAAATAATGTTAAGTGTTTTTTTAGGTGTTTTGAGTGTATTATAAGAGTAAGGGGTGTGTATTAAGTCCTTTGTGTGCTAGTGCATCATTAAGATGCTTGCAATAATGTATATAATGACAATTATGAGTCTAGAAGGTGAATGGAAGTTGAAGAGTCATAAAGTGAAAGTCATAGAGTTGGTACAAGCATGAGTGTGAGTTCGAATATAGGAGGGAGTCAATTTTGAGAGAATATTCCTTGTGTAGGAGGAGGAAGGAGAAAAAAATGGAAGCATAACATTTTGTAAAAAACATAGTGAGCATGAATACGAAGTTTGATATATGTGTGTAAATTTTCCTTTTTGAGAATTTTGTGAGTTTGAATTGTGAATTATGACTCCTCTTCTCAATGCATGTGTTTCCCATATGTGAGAGTGTTCATGAATCCTTGTTTGTGTTTATTTCTAGTGCATATGAAAGCTTCAATCCCCTATTATGATGATATCATAAGAAGGAATTTGATAGGAACCTTACAAGAATGTGAAATCATCACCCAATGTGTTGTTATGTAACTTAATAAGGGAGTTAAATACCTCAAAAACTTGTGCTAGAGGTAAGGGAATATCCATTTCATGTAATAGGATCATTCTTATTTATGATGTTCTATGATAATTTGTTCAATGGTCATCTATGTACTGTAGTTTTGTGTTCTTAATGAATAGTTTGAAAATAGTGTGACAAGTAAAGTGTGTGCATGCATTTAGAACAATTTTTTAGGTAATCATGGATGAAGGATTGACAGAGTAAGAGTTAAATGCAAGGATAAATTGTGAAATGTAAATTGTGTGTACAAATAGTGAAATGCAAGGCTAAATTGTGCATAAACACAAGGGCATGGTAAAGAGTGATTCATGGGTTTGAGGAGTAGGAGTAAGGTTACCTTGATGCATTAAGGATTTCGTTCCATGTGAAGATATTATTAGAAGCATCCATTCTAGCCTTATGTAAACTAGGTGCATCTACAATAAGATGGCAGAAATACTGAGAAAATGGACGTTCACGTGTTTTTCCAAGAGCCACTAGTAAGCTTAAAATTTTGGTAACATCAAAATAGACCTTGTACAAAAATATTAGGATTGGAATTGAATTTTTAAATAAGGTGTACCAAAATAACCTCTCTCAGGTTGACGAGGATGGTCTGATTAGAACAGAGCTAGGGATTTTGTGTTGAGGCCCTTAATCACCATTGTTTTCTCTATAACTTTCAATATATTATGGAAAGGATCCATTTTTGGATATTTTGAAAGAATTTTACACTTTTGAGAGTGGCATTTAGAGCTAGGCTTGATAGTTCGAAGAAATACAATTACCACAATTTAGAGGCCTTATTTGGAGGATTAATTTACATAGGAAGTCATACTTACCCTTTGAATTAAGACTTGAGCTTTCACATATTTCAAGAACTTCATAATGGGTGGTCATAATGAATGAGGTTGAGTCTTGGAGTGGTTTTCAAAGAAATTTAAAGCTATCAAAATATTGTCTCTGACCTAAATGAGGGTTTGAGAGCAAAGAGAAGGAATTTAGGATGGAGAGAGTAATACAAAATATAGGATCCTGAAATATTGGGTACACCTTGAGCATAAATAAGAGGCTTGGGAAAATTTGAAGGAATTTTGTGGGTGGTTATAGATACCTCTATGCATGATTGATCCAAACAACCTTATCTTAAGGGTATAGGAAGTCCGTTTGACAAGTTTAGAAATAAGTTGAGCTTTGGAGGTTTTTGCATTATTTTAGTGGAAGATCTAATAGTGACTTTAGTGTATAAACAGGGGAGAATGGTTGGTGAGGAGGAAATAAGCTAAATTTCTTGAATTTTCCAAGAACTGACAAGAAAAGACTTAGAGAAAATTGAGGGAAGGTTAGTGAAATAATTCCTTGTATGGATGACGAGCTATTTGATGACTGAGTTAGAAGTGAATGAAGAGTTACTAGCATGAAACAAGAATTTTATGCAGGGTATAATCAAGTACATTCTTGGTAAAGGTCATTTTAGTGATATTTTTCAAATTATAAAAGGTTTGAGAAAGTTAAGAAAGTGTTTAGCCATTATAGGCTTATATTGGATCCTCTTATGCAGAGACTGGGTAAAGTTATTATTTGTAATCTCTTGAAAATATGAATATATGCATGACTGTAATTTTTCTTTGCATCAGTTGAAGTGTTCTTGTTAATGATTGTAGGTATCTGATTTTCTACCTACAATAATAATCCTCCCCCTCTTTTTTTCACACCCTTTCCCACTCTCTTAGAAAATTCCTCTCTTACAAGCAATTACAAAAATTTTCCGCAGGGTCAGTGGAGTGTCCCCGTTGGATCCCCGGTCGTAAGGCCACAAAAAATTTTAATATCACATGCATATGATAATATGGATATGCACCATTCAATTATAGTAACTTATATTCCTTGAGCATTGGTGGATATCCATCAATTTTTCCACCTGAATTTTTTTCTCACTAACAGTTTTTGACACCTAGCGTGGGGTAGACTTGGCGGAAATCTACCTCCAAAATATGATCACAAGAAAATACAAAAAAATCAAATATCTAAAAATAAAAAATTGGAAGTTGAAGAGTCATAAGAGCCCTATGTCTCATATCCATGGCTATTCCCAGAAACCCTCTTAACCAAAGGCATGAATTATTATTCCATATTCATGAAGACATTGTATCCAACTTGAGAGAAGTTTTCTAGCACAACAGAGAAATTTTTTCTCATTAATTCATTTCTACTAGAGTATTATACACCAAAGAACAACATGTTGAATAAAAAGAGAGATCAAGACAAATTCGAGCACCAAAAATAAGATCCTAAATCTCTAAGCTGGTGGATAGAAGACATACTAGGTCACAAAGGCAGGGAAGAAATACAAACCCTATATTTGAAGAACTTCAGTGAAGGTAAGAGCTAATCATAAATTCAAGGCCTCCCCCTTGTCCACAAATTTCTCTCATTGGCGGTCCAAGTGGTTCTATCCCATTAGACATCGAATTTCCATATCTAATTGAATATTTTGAAAAATTTATAGATATGGAGACCAAAGAAGAAGCTCGAGAAAGCGTAGAAGATGAAGCAAGAGTTGAATCTGAAGTAAGGGATGAAATTGAATAAATATAAAGAGCTCAAGAAAGAGAAGAAGAAACAGTCGCACCCAGGGTGGAAGCAAGGACAAGAATCAAAGAAGAGGCTAAAGATGTAATGGAAGATGAAGAAATACCTCAACCAATAGTAACATGTCGGAGGAACATTAGCCCACTTACACTGCCATAACCTCTCCATGAATTGCCATGAGGATCAAGAAATAGATTTTTATAATTTAGGGGATATGGTTCACAACTTTATGAGGAACATGTAGCGGCCTTCATCACTTCCTGTGGCATGTTGGGTGTTGAACATGAAGATGTATCTGTCAGATTTTTTATATTATTTGCAAGATAAGTTTTCTTAATGGTTCTACCTTCTATCGGAAAGGTCAATCATTTGTTGGGATGATATAAGAAGCTTCTTTGAAGATAGGTTTAATTCTATAGAGGAATATCAAGATCTCTTAGTTCAAATGGTGCATATGAAAAAAGAATCAAACAAAGGCATGATGGATTTCATAGTAAGGTACAATAGAGTACTTAAAAGGATACCTCTTGAAGCCATGCCCTCGTACATCAATTTGAAAAGATTATTTATAAGTGTTCAACTACCTAAATTTGGGTTTATTCTCATAAGGTATCAACCTAGAATTTTGAAAGAAGCCCATGAATATGCCATCAAGACAGAAGATAATCTAATCTTGTTTGGCAAGGTGAAAAATCCCAATGGCAAATAGAAGGGTCAAAGTTCCAACTCTACTCCCACATATCCAATGATTCAAAAAATGGCCAATGATATGATTGTTATACAAAATCAACTCTCCTAGATCACCATGAGAAATGTACCAAAGAATACCAATCCCCCAAACAAGATGATAATAACTCCACCTCTTCATCAGCGTGCTCTCAAGGCACCACCGATCAATACAACATACAACACTAAAGAACTAGATAAGGAAGTAGAGGTGGAAGAGTCAAAAGAGGAAGAAGAAAATGATGATGGAAATGTTCTCAAAATTGAAGAGGTTAATGGTGATGCCCATAATGGTCTCATTTAATATCATTTAGCAAGTGAAGATGACGATGATGAGGAAACTCCAAGATTCGTGTGCACCATGTTCACTCGTTCCTAGTTGAAAAAGGGAACTCCCTCCCTGATAGTTGTGGTAAATAAAAAGGAGGGTCCTCCTGTTGAATTTCTAGATAAAAAAATCATTAGCAGAGGATCTCCACTACCACCATCAATTGATTTAGCCAAGGCAAAACCAGACCCGATATCGAGAAAGAATCCTACTGTCATGGAAAGCAAGTCCTCGGGTGACTCCCCTAGTTTAAAATCTACTTATAAAGCCAATCCTTCACCTAATGTTAGCCCTTCCAAATTCCATAAGGTTCAAGAAACATCTACCACTCTCTCTCCTTCTAAACCTGCTACCTCATCCACCAAAGATGATCAATCTCCTAAGGTAGTGATTAAATAAAATTATCTAAAATGTGTAATAATAGTAGTTAATTTAATCTAGAACAATATATAAATACAATAAATAAATGTAATAAACAGTTATGGAAAATGACCCAAACAACTAAGCTAATGGAAATAGATACCCTAATATGCAAGAAGAGTAAGGAAGTGACTCAACTGATTAGAGGAGCTTGTTGGGATGCATCACAGAATAAAAATAATAATCTAGAAGTAGGAACGAATTTGTAGAGGTCCTAAAAGAATAGATATGGACTGATACTTTGGACTAGGGTGCCTGGAGAGGGACTAGGGCACCTATGGGTGCCCTGGTATGTAATATGGGTGCTTGTACATCTTGGTTACACATACTCTTGTTTGCTTATACTAGTTACATGTACACTTTGCTTACTATGTTAGATGGATATCCAGTATGGCATTATCTTCTCTATATACACATGCATGTTCACTTGCTCTTTAGTTGTGGATGCAGTCTTTCTACAGATATTTGCACGCAGCAATGATGTTTGGCATTGTACCTCTTACCAGTCCCACTAAGGTTCCTGGGGCATCTACATTTCTAATCTTACACACTACATGCGTTATTGTTTCATTTTATACTACTTCCTATTATTACTAGAACAATATTGATCTATACACGCTTTGACATACTCTTTATCTTTCTAACATGCTAACAGGTGCTTCATGTGCAACATTTTCTTTACAGGACCTATTTTCCACCATGGTTGTCTGATACTTTACTTCCTAGTGTTTTCCATTGTTAGTCATTGTATACTATTGTTTGCGGTCTATGCCCTTTGTCTTATGTGCACACTGTATGCTTTTTACCACTTCGTCCCTGATTGTCTTGTGACATTGTGAGCAATGTCCCATATATAAAACCCACTTTTCGCGGTCTCTCTTTTGTCTGCGCACTTTCTTGTTACATTGTTTTTATATTACTTGTTTTCTACTTTTCTACTAACACTGCGCATCTAGTCACTTTTTTTTCATGTGCCTTGGTTTCTACCATGCAAATCCCCTCCCCCTGTAGGGAATCAGTTTCAGATAAGCATATGGTTCTCTCCTTTGGGCCACATTCTCCTTGCAACATTGTGTACACCCCAAATGAGGAGGCATACATTGGGTGAATCAGTCACCCCATGCAACAATACATCATAGTTCAGTACATAATCAACACAGTATATAGTTATATGAATTGCCTAGAATCTGACTTAGGTCCTTAGTTTAATATAGATGCTAGTTCCCAGCTACAGATACTAGTGTTTGAATACTCCTGACTTTTCCTAGGCGCATAAGACCAGGGGTAGTTATAATTACTTTTTCATATCAGCACAATTTTTGGAAGTTCACATAGCATTTTTCACAGTACAAGTACAATCATTTAACAATTAGGATGAATTATTTCTCCATTTTCTACATGGATCAATACAGAACAAAACACATGACATACCATCTGTAGTGGTTCTTATTCGGGAAGTAGTTATGGAAGGAGAATAACATTAGACCTTTCTCCCCAACACTCTTCTGTCATGACATAAGATCACCCAAAAAACTCGCACTTGGAGTGAGATCACTTGAAAAACTCATTCTTTTCATGAGATTTCCCAAATTTCTTAGGGTGAGATTTCCCAAAAATATCACTCTTCTACAACAGTTCAAGACAATTTCTATCCCTTTTCACTCTTCATGGACAAGGTGCACACTTTCCTTTTTCTACTTTTTACACATATTTACATACTTGTACATAATTTTACAAGAGATTTCATAATACATGACCATGATTATTCTTTTTCTCTTCTTTTTGCAGGTCCATCCTCACAAGAAGCAGTAGCCATAAGTACAACAAATAAGCTACAACAATAGGTATAACATGATACACTGTCACCCCTAAGGTTAATTCTTCTTTCTTAGCTTCCACGCTTCATTTTTATCACTTCATGCTTTCACTTGTCTCCTCGGCATGCTTTCACCATGAATTTACAAGGAACAAAGGTATGTGAATTCAAAACTACTTTATGTTATCGAGTATTCAGTCAACAACATAAAGTGGGGGAAAATGTAGACATAAAATCATGCACTTGGGTTCACTTCTAGGTCCTAACCACATATTACTATTCATATAATTCCTAAGTGAGAAAACTAGCAATTGACATATATCTTTGGCCTTTTTCTTTGTTTCTTATTTTCTATTTGGTCTTTTACACCCTACAACCCAGTTGGTATTTCACTTATTTATCTTTTATGACTCTATACACCAGTGTCCAGGTGCCCCCATCCTTTTAGGCACCCCGACCCTTTTGTAAGTTTCTCACTTATTTTTGGTCTCTGTTATATTTTGGGTATCTTATTTTCTTATGGGTCGGCCTTCCAAATATCAATTACAAAATTCAACCAAGGGAATCATATAAATACAAACTTATGTGACCAAAATAAAGGACCAACCACTAAGCATCTATTATCATCACCTAAGGTTGCATCCAAAGGAATTCTAAGAGCATTAAAGGCATCCATCTAACATTCACTCAAGGGACTGCATTTTCTACATACATGCATAGGAAGGAAATTTCATTTTTCTTACATTGGTATATCTAGTTATCACCCGTTATCACATGAACTTGCAAAATGGCCTCCTAGGGAACAATTCTATCACACATGCACAATAATTATATGGAGTCTAAAATGTAGTGCAATGCTCAGTTATAAGCTCACTCAGTTGGGTGACTGTCGAGGTCAATCTAACTCCTCATTTTGCATCTTTTATTTTTTGGATTTGATGTAGTTTGAGGGTCTTATAGGTATTATATCTTTGTAGGTTTCAGGTGCATTCGGTGATCATCCAATGACATATAGGTGACAAAAATTGATAATTAGTGACCCTTGTGTGACACCAGAAAAACCAAGTTTTGAGCTCCTAAATAGTTACAGGTGCCCAGCAAAGGTCTCCAGCACCTAGGCACCTCTGACCTAGTCTAGTCGCCTTGGTCCAAGCTTATCTAGAAGATATAGAATTTATTGTGCATGGTTGCAATAGTCTACCTTTATTTTTATCATTTTCTCTAGTCTGTGACATTCGGCATAAATTAGCTAAGTCCTTCACTCTGTCTCTTGCACCTAGGGTTTCATATTTATTAGCTTACTTTCTTGTGTCAAAATTTTTACTTAACATTTATTTATCTTACGTTACTCAACAATATTAGGGTTTAGCTTTTTTTTTTTCAATAAATTATAATATACTTTTAGGATGCCCTTGGATTTATAATATACAACCTGTTCCATTTACTTTCCATCATTGTGTCAAATTCTTCTACAATGGAACTGAACATATTGTTCCTGCTAACCCTGAGACTTTCTAGTAATGTAAAATAGATATTTCTAATCTTAAAATATATTTTAAAACTCCCCCATTGTAACCAATTCCTCTAGAAAAATTAAACACATATGTTGTTGGTGAAACCAACCATCACTCTAAACCCATTACCTCCTCATTTATTAAACCACCTCTAGATGCCTACACATCAGATCCTCCATCTATCGTTGTTATCATGTAGCCAACAGTTTCCCCTAACCCTTTGGATGTTGTTATTTAACAACCCAGTGTTCTTGATTACTCTACTAATAGTGGCATGTATTCCATTGAACTTATCAATGATAACTTGTATCAACTCAAATTCAATTAAATTAATGAGGATGAGTCCATGTTCCATAGTTTCTTTTTCTCCACTCACCCTAGGCATTATCGTCTTAAGATAGATCAATTTGATATTATCACCAATAGGGATTTTTATCACAAAAAAGTAGCACCCTGAGATTTGGCAATGTAGATCTCTAATTTTTACTAACATTGGGTTACCTCTCAAGCTGTGGGACTTGCGGGCTTGAGATAATCCTCCAGAGAAAGTTGGTTATTGCTCCTAAACTACCTACCACAATCTAATCCTAATTCAGGAAAAACTATCTAATCATATCCTAATATTCCAAGGGACAAGGGAGAGAGATTGCACAAAAATAAATCTATACTAAAAGTGGTGATACACTAGAAAAGGAGGTGAGAGACAATCTAGTGAGAGAGAAATAGAAATAAATGAAGAAGGGAAAGGCCAGACATAAGTAACACATACCCAAGCTTCATTTACTATCTATTCTCACATGAAACAAAACATAATGAACTTACAAGGATAAATACATGCATAACACAATGCAATAAGCAAAAGAGAGGCAAGGTTGTAGCTAAAACGAGCAAGGAAAAACAAATGTGTCACAGAAAAGGCTTTATTGCAATAAAAGTATGCACATACCATTACAATTGCAAAGGAAGGCACAAGAACACATTTCCAAGCCCAAAATGGAGGTTTGACAGCTCACGTCTTTTTTGGAACAAATTTTATAGAGTTTCATTACATTTTTTGAATGTCTTTCTTTCAAAAATGAAATATTTTTCAATATATAGCTCAAATGAAAGAGAAAGAAGAAGGAGAGGAGAGAAAAGAAAGGGGATGGATTTTCAGTCTTCAACCACCAATAATCTATCTTAAATACCTTTGAAAATGATATGGGCACTTTATAGAGCCATTACTATGTCAATTCTGTCATGTAGAAGCAAATAGACCCATGCTTCATCAAGTCTGGTAGTTGGGCTGTTTGATTTGACCATTTGCGTGAAAAAATAGTCTTCTCCTAACCCTGAAAGTTTTATTTTCATTTTTAACCCACCAAAATCATATTTTTATGATGGTAAATTTAAGATCTTGATGAGAGCTTTCCAACGGTATAATTTTTTTTTGATTTGGAGCTTGGGATCAAAAGCTATGGCCATTTAAATATTTACCAGTTAGGGGGCACAGGAATTTGACACGTGGAATCCTTTGATTGGTTCGAGGATTGACCTCTACCACATTTGATTACTTATCCTTTTTCCAAGTGTTGATCTCCCACTGGTTCACAATATCGGGCTTTACTTCTCAAATTGCCATCTGTCCTTGATTTTTACCTTTTGCGGGTTGCCTTTATGAAAATACAAGCCAATAAATCTCTTCCACGTTCCTTTAGGTTTTGGATTATCCTTTTCCTTTTTCAGTCTTTGTGACACATGGACCAATGAAAAGGCTCCATTCTCTTTCAGATTTCAGATTCTGTCAGACCCTTAGAAATGCGAGCCAATAAGAAATGACCACGTTTCTTCGCAATTCACCTCTCAAATGACAAATGTGAAATGTGAGCCAATGGGAAGGCTACATGCACTTTGCATGTCATTCCATTAAATTTCCAACCTCTGACATCCGTGAAATATTATCCAATGAGGAAACTCCACACCTTAATGGGTTTTCATACTTTGAATAGTCTCCTCTGACAGACGCAAAGTGCGAGCCAATAGGAAAGCTCCACGCTTTGACGTTATCAGTCTTGTCAATATTTTGCTTCGTGTTTGGATATGATTGGAGGATCCTTCACAATCATTAGATTTTTGAAAGGTGAGATAATTAAATGGTTCAATGTAGCTCTTTTCTTTCTTTTGTATCGCAGAATTCCAATGCCCCACGGGTTTAAGAAAAACCCGCTTAAGTCTTCGATCGAGCCCTTTGTCTTTGACCGATCTCCTTCATTTTGTGGATTTTAAAACTTAAACCCACCAATGTTTTAAACTTGAGTATCCCACGGGTTTTCAAATTCCAACAATTGGTACATTTGGGAAGTGTAATTTGATGACCATTTGACTGTCACAAACCTGTAAAAATGGCTAAGTCCATTTTTAAAGCTTGTTAAAGCCAAAATAACTGGGGGTAATTTTGGATAACAGTGTTCACATTCATTCTAATAGTAGTAGCCCTGATCCAATGCAATATAAAGTTAATACATTGTATATTATTCCACCTAGTAATTCTATTGTGATCCCTTCTCATTTCGATTCACTATCATCACTCCTTCCTATCTTAATCAATCATGGTTTCCTTTCCTTGCGTCATTTATTTATAAAAAAATATTTCTTAATAAACTAGTAAACATTTTTATAGCTATTATTATGTTTCATTCCATTACAAAAACCATTGTCGAGTCTTAACCAACATATTTAGTAATCTCAAAACCCAAGGATATGTCACTATCTTGCATGCGACATTCTCATCTATTGACAAATCACCTTTTGACAATAGTATTTAATCAAGTCCACCCTTAAGATTTGACACTTTCATTTACACTATTTATATCCATGGTCACTTTTGGAAACATATCCCACTGAATATATATACACACAAATACATTTGTACTCATGAGGCTTTGCATACCTTCAGGTTAATACCCTCATATATCACACCTCTTTCTAATCTCGATACTTTCCAATGTCACATTATGCTCATGATTGTTTTTGACCTCTACCTTATTACCAAAAAAATTTATATCACTCTTGATCCTCAATCGACACTATTATCTCTTGGACGATCTTGGTTATGATATATATCTAGTACTCTCATTCCACACAACACTAGTATCATCTTTCCCCTTCTCGCTAGTACAATTACTATTCGTAATGACAATTTATCTTATTACCAAACTAATATGAAACATTAGAATCATACTATGAGGATGCATGACACTCCCCACACTGGTGAAGAATACATTAGGGACTTGTATCATTTTTTCAATAATGGATTGTTTACCGATCCTTTCTTTCATAGGATTCACCACATGTTTGAACCCAACCCCATCAATTTTGATCCCAACACTGATGATCGTCTCGATACCACTTGGTAACATTAATGCTTCCCCTCTATCTTCTACATAGCTAAGCACTTTTAAAGTATAAAAAAACATTAACATAGTTTTCAAATTTAAAAACATTCAAATATTTGCATAAATACGAAATCAGGACCTATACACTTCATGTGAGTTGTTATCAATTTACATTGTGTGTGTTGTTTGTCAATTTATTTTGATAAATACTACACTTCTTTGATATTTACACACATGCATTCACATGCTATTTTGAGCTTGATGTGGGACATACACAAAGTGGTATATGATGATAGGTATTGGTTGACCCTTTACCTAGACTTCTGATACATCTGAGGGCGTCTATTTTACAGTACATCTAGGTGTTATTGTTTAGTCATAGTTCCTTTCTAATTTCTCATTACACTTTATTATGTATAATGTGTATATGTTATATTTTGAGCTTATAGGATTAACATAAGTGTTTTGTGAATCATTGATATCTTTTGTCTCACATATCTTCACCTATATTGACTACTATATCATAGCATCATGTTCTAATAATCTTATTTTTCATGCATAATTTCTTATGTCTGTGTTATTAATTTCTTGTTTCATTACTTTTGGCCTATGTGCATTGGTTATCTTGCAACATTGTGGATGTCGTATGTTTGTGCCTCTGCACCTATCTTGTTTTCTCTTTCTTTCTCTTGTTTGCAAGTCTACAAGCCTCAATTTTCTTGTGACATTATGGGTGTCCCATTTTTTTGGATCTACACCTTTTATGTGACCTTATTTATATACTTATTACATCTTAATTCACTATTTTTTTACTTGTCTTCTCGTACATGTATTTTTACTATTTTTGTTATCATATCTACTGCTTCTATAAATTATTATCATTAGTTTTTTTGCATGCCATGGTTGTCACCATGTGAAAAACCTTCCTTTTTGGAGGCATAGGTTCTTCATGGTGGTCACTTCTTCAACATCCTTCAATCTACTGCAACACTTTAGACATCTAGTGCATGGGCACACATCTATTATTTTGAGCCAAGTACTTAACATGGATATTCAAACATGCCTCAAAAGAGGAGGCATTCATTTAGGTATATTCTACACCTACAATAGAATCAAGTAAAACTATGTGGTAACATATAGGTACAACCATGGTATAGGTAATCATAAATATGAAAAGCACATAAATCTAGAAAAATATGAACAAGTTAAAAATATTTAGTTGAGTCAGGACCATATCGTACCCCTTTCACAAGGTTTTTCCTAAGGGAAATTATACCAATTTTTGTAGTAGTCTTAGAATTTATCTTAAGTACAATTTTTTAGCATAGTTTCAAATCCAATTCACTCATTCTAGATTAGTTATAAGGGGCATGAAGTACTTCACACATTCCTCACTATGGAATTCAATTTCTAATACAATTTTGGGAATCTCGGGGGTATGGGCCTCCTTCATTAATCTATATTTCAATACATTATAGTTTATATTCAGTTTTATGGAATTAGGAAATGGCATGGGAGAAAGCATTATCTTCTCTATTGTGTGTCCTTATTTATAGAATTAGGCCTAGATCCGTCTGTAGTGGTGTGGTCCATGGGGTTATGGAAGCTATCGAAGTGGCTACGTTCTTTGTAGGAATTATTTCCTTTCCTCTTACATCTAAAGGGTAAGATATCAGAGTTGTTGAATGAATTTGATACATTGTCTCCTTCCTTAACAAGGTGTTTCAACACTTAATTATTCAGCTTCTCTCTTCATGTTGGGTTGCATAAATCTAACACTCTAGTTTCTCCTCGACATAATTGGCGATTGATCACCCCCATTCCTTTAGCAATATTATTGGTGTAAATTTTTTAATTACACACAAAGAAATGGAAACTCTCCCTCTGCAAAACAAACAGGTGTATTCTTTCCATGTTTTACATCTCTTTCCAATTTCTTTATGAAAATGGAAATCTTCTATATTACATTTTACATTTGAGTTAATGTTCAATTCTTTACTAAGGATATTGATTATGCTCTTTGTTTTAGGTTTCATTGTGAAGCAAGCCAAATCCAAGCACAACAAGACTCTTCAAAATAAACTTTGAGAAAATTCAAAGTGTGTCTACACACTCACATCTTTTCCTTTAAGCATGTAATTTTCATTTAATACTTAAAGGGGAGAATGATTTAACAAAAATATAATATTGTTAAACCGTAGATATTGTTAAGCTAATAAAAATTGGAACCCTAAGTGTAATAAAGAGGATAAAATATTTAGTTGATTTTGTAATAGATTCTGAACTATTCTGGACCATAAAATTGATGAACAAGAGGAGGACACTATCGCAACTGCACCTAGTTTATTGTGCAATTGTAGAATAAGCCTAAACCATGGTTCATGGATGGGTTCATGGGTTTTTGGGTGCTAAAGACCTCTGTTGGGTGCTCGTGACTGTGAAAATGAACAAAAAATAATTCTTCTTGTGTCGCAAGGTGGTTAGTAACCTTCACATTTGGTCACATGTGTGTTGTTTGATGATCTATGTATTCACCTGTTGTTTGATGATCTATGTATTCACCTATAACCTACAAAGAGAGAGAGATAACCTGCAAAACCCCAAAACACATCAAATCCTAAAAAAAAAAGATGTAAATGGGGAGTTGAACTAACCTCAGAAGCCACTCGACTAAGTGAACTTACGAATGAGTGCTATACTACATTTCAAACTCCGTGTAGTTATTATGCGTGTGTGTAGAAATCATACCCTAATAAGCTCTTATGCAAGATGCACTTGATAGCAAGCGATAGCTAGATGTAGCAATGTAAATATATGTGTGGATGTTAGAATGAACTTCCCCTCTTTTGTGTGTATGCTGAAAATGCAGTCCCTTGTGCCTTGAGTGAGTGCTAGATGGATGTTTTGATGCTCTTAGAATACCTTTGGATACAACCTTAGGTGATGATAGTAGATGCTTAGAGCTTGTTCCTTTATTATGATCACATAAATTTATATTTATATGATTCCCTTGTTTGAATTTTTCAATTGACAACTAAAATCATGACCCAGAAGAAATCAAGATTCCCAAAAGATAAAGAGCCCCAAAAGAGGCGAGTAAGAGACATATAGGTTGGAGGTGCCCAGAGGGTACGAGGGAACCTGAGTGCTGGCGTCTTGGCTTGGCGTCAGTGTCCAAAGTCCAAAAAGATAATGAAATGCATATCAGAATTGGTTATGGGGTGTGTAAGAATAATTAGGAAACCAAATAGATATAAAAGAGGCCAAAGATAGATGTCAATTACTAATTTTCTCGCTTAATAATTATATGAATATTAGTATGTGATTAGGACATAGAAATTTACCCAAGTGCATGATTTTATGTCTACATTTACCCCCACATTATGTTGTTGAGTGAATACTAGATAACATAAAGTAGATAAGATATGTGTACCTGATAAATATGTAGATCAATGGTGAAAGCGTGCCGAGGAGATAAGAAAAAGTGTGGGGTGATAAAAATGAAGTGTGGAAGCTAAGGAAGAGGACGTGACCATAGAGGTAAATTGTATGTGTTGTACCATGTTTGTACCCATTGTCATTGTTGTGTTTCACTGATGTGGTGTTTCTTCTTGTTGTGTATTAAGGATGGACCTACAAAACAAGATCGAAAGAGTATTCAAATTCATGTATATGTGAAAAATTCAATGCAAGTATGTAAAAATGTGTAAAATCATGTAATAAGCAGTAAAAGGAAAGTTTGCACCTGATTTGTGACAAGTGAAAAGACTAGAAAAGGTCCTAAAAATGTTGTAGAAGAATGATTTTTTTATGTGATATCACGCAAAGAACAAGATTTTTGGGCGATCTCATGCCAAGAGTGATTTTTTTGGGTGTTATCACACCACAGAAGAATATTTTTGGGGAGAAAGGTCTAGTTTTATTCTCCATCCTTGACTGCTTCAAGAATTTATACACCATTGCAGATAGTTTGATCTTTTTTTGTTCCATGTTTGATTTAGTTTGATCCAAGAAGAAAAAGAAGATAGAATGCATTCTGATTGCTAAAGGATTGTACCTGTGCTATGCAAACTACTTTGTAAACTTTTGAAAATTGTTTAAATATTAGAAAGTAAATGTAACTGCCCCTAGTCATAGGTGCCCAGGAAAGGTTAGGGGCACCTAGGTGCTCATGTTTTTGGAACATAATGATTAAGTGGTTTGGTCAACCCTTAATGTATATGGGTCCATCACTACTATATAGGTTAATATTTAATACTATGAAATATTTATATTTCTATTATTAAATATGCTAACCTAGGTATATACTTTAGGTTAAATATTTAATATCATGAAATGATTATATTTCTAATATTAAATATTATAAACATAGGTGTATGTGTTAACCATTTTATGTTGAAAAGGTGGGTCGAGAGACATACCCGATCACCTTATATAAAAAGGACTTTAGGTCTTCATTTGGTATATTCGGGAAATATATCAAAGTTGTGCAAATCAAGTGATTTGGTTTTACCCCTGGTAAATACAATTTCAAAGGAGGAGGTGATCTTACTGGATGTAAAATAAGTTCTCTGAAGTAAAAGGTTATTTTCAAAGTGTTTTTTACCCTATTAGGGTTTTCCACTATAAATATTGTGTCACCTGTGTTATTTATTTCATGTAAGTATTTCTTTATTTACTTATGTTATGATGTAATCTTTATTTAAATATTTATTGTAACATTATGTAATATGTAAGTTGATTAAATCCATATTTATTAGAATCCTCAAATTCTAACACGTCTGTATCTGGGTGCTAGTGTCTATGCTAAACTAAGGACCCAAGTCAAAATCCGAGTAGTTCTGTGTCTATATATGTGTGTTTTTCTTATGTTGTGCATGCTTCTACTAAATATCTAATCCATTTATGGGGTTACTGATTCACCCAATGTTTGCCCCCCCTCGTTTGGGGTGCATGCAAAGTCATTAGGAGGATATAGCCTAAAGGAGAGGACTAAACAATGATCTGAAACTAATACCCTATAAGGGGGAGGGAATGTGCTTGGTAGAAAGCAATGCACATATAAAAAAATGTGGCTAGAAACATGTGTTAGTAGAAAAAGTGAAAAACATGCTACATAAGACAATGTAAACAAGCAATAGTGCAGACAAAGTAGACCGCTAAAAATGGGTTTCAAAAATGGGACATTTCTCACAATGTCATAAGATAATTATGGCCTAAGTTCCCAAAATCATACAAGCAATGAACAAGCAAGACATGGGGCATAGCCCACAAACAATGGTATACAATAGAAGAAAAGAGAAAACAAAGTATCAAACAACCATGGTGGCAAATAGTTCCTGCAAAGAAAATGCTCCACATGAAACACCCGTTAGCATGTTAGAAAGATAAAAAGTATGTCAAGACATGTATATATTGATAAATTAGTGTGCTAATAAGAATAGGAAGTAGTATAAAAAATAATAACACCTGTGATGTGTAAGTGTAGAAACGTATATGCCCTTAGGAGCCTCGGTAGGACTGATAAGAGGTACATTTCCAAGCATTTTTGTTGTGTATAAATATTTGTAGAAAGTATGCATTCACCACTAAAGTATAAGTGAATGTACATGTGTATATAAAAGAGATAATGACATACTAAGTATCTATAGAACATGAAAACAAAGTGTACATGTAACTAGTATAAGCAAGCAAGAGTATGTGTAACCAAGATATGCAGTATACTGAGTATGAATGGAATGGAATACGAAGTGAGCATGATAGGAGAAGTGTGCCCCCCAAGCAGATGTGTATGAGTATGAGAGGAGGTTCATTTATTAAAGACCCCTCAATAGTCAAGAATGAAACATATAACAAGAGTGTATCATTGATAAATGGTTTTAAAATGTGTGCAAGGAAGATAGATCCATGATGCATAAAGCATAAAGAGTGTGAATGAGGTGAGTTTCATTTATAAAATACCCCTCAACAATCAAGCATGAACCATAGAGCAAGAGTTCATCATTGATAAATGATTTGAACTGTGTGACCTAGAAAGATAGATCGATGAAGCATAGAGCATAGAGAATACAAGATGAGGTGAGGTTCATTTCAGATTTAGACCCTCAAAAATTGAGTATGAATTGGTGAACTAGACTGCATCATAGGGTAGTGTGATGTGTGAGAATATGATGTCACATAGATGTGTCGTGAATGCAAAAAGTGTGAAATGTGTTTTGTGTATTATGTGAGGTCCATGGATGTAGTGTTCCCTCAACAATCAAGTGTGAACTGTAGCACAAGATTGTATCATAGGGTAATGAGGTGATCATACGGAAATAACCTACCAAAGATGGAGAGGCCTATGAGACATGGTGGAAGCATGTGAAGCGGTAGTAGCATAAGTGTAAGAGCCAAACTAAATGTCAGATGAAATGGTGATAATGATAGGATATGTAGTGGTAGGAATCACATATACAGATGGCTTAGGTAGCCAATGAGATGTAGTATCATTATGAGGTGGATGAGATGATGTGGTGATATATGCACCAGGTGGAGGATGCGAATGAATCATGATTTTAGGAAATAGAAAAATAACAACCTTATAAGCAGGTGGAGGTGATAAGTTAACAACAGTGGAAGCATGCCTATGTAGAATGGGGGAAATATACCACTCATGAGAGTGAGAGCTGAAGGCAATGACACCTTTATCTTCTAATTGTTTCAACTTTTCATGAAGGGCACAATAGTCATTATCGTGGTTGCCATTGATGCGGTGGAAATTGCAATAAGGGTGATTGCATTGGCGATGCAAGTGATGAAGATGAGGATGTTGATTATAAGGTAAGCAATAAGCGCTTATCAAGCAAAGCACATAAAACATCATGAGGCTTAGCAACATGCAAGAAATGTAATGGCTCCCAAGTAGGATATGGAGAAGTATTAAGTGGATACCGACGCAGTGGAGGAGATAGAGGACACTTAAGGGATGAAGAGAGTGGAACTTTCTAGTGACGTGAAGGTGATGGAGACCTTGGAGGACACTTAATAGATGGCAGAGGAGAATAATAAGAAGATGATGAATTATTAGAAAAAATAGAAGGGGTTCTATAACATGTACAATGATTAAATCAAGTTTTAAATCAATGATTTTATAGCATAAAATCACAAACAATTCACATGTATCATATTGTAATTTTTCTTTCAATGCAGGAATCAAGCCACGAAAAAAGATAGATTTATTTTATAGATCTATAGTCTGAAACAATAATTGATTCATGAAAGAATTAAAGTGTAAATAGTAATCTAAAATAGGTTATTTCTTTCCATGATGCAAGCTAGGTAAGCGATCATGTGTGAATCTAGGACCATTGTTAAGCATAAATTGTCTAAGAAAACATCTTCCATTTCACAATATGTACTAATAGATCCATAAGGAAAATGAGTATACCATTGAAGGGCATCATCAAAAAGACTATGAAAAAATGATTTTAGTAACAATCGATCATTATAATAAGAATCCATAGCTAAACTATAATTCTTAAGATGTAAATATTGATTGTCAGTGTCATTAAAACATGAAAAGGTAGGCATGATGAAATCCTTAGGAAAAGATATATTTTTTTGTGGAATAGGATTGTCATGAAGAGAATTATTGTCAATAGAAGCATAGTAGGATTTTATTTTTATTTTAAGAGATTTAACTTGAGATTCAAAATAGACAACAACATGCATGAGTGATAAAATATCATATGAAGGAATCATAGAAGAAGTGAGTGGCACATGAAGAGGTTAAATTTTTCCATTGCGGGTGATCATAGGGAATGTAAGGCTCTATGGGAATGCTATATGTAGATGCAAAATAAATAATAGGATGTATACTAGTAGGAATAGAAGCATCAACATGAATATCATCTAGAGAAGAAGAAGAGGAAAGAGGAGGAGAAGAACATGGAATATCGACAAAAATGATAAGTAGAATCAGAACATACAATAAGAGGTGAACTAGTAGAGGTGGTAGAATCATCATGAATGACATTGGAAACAACCTCAAAATTATAAGAAATTGAATTGGAAAATTCACATTCAGTAGTCTTAAGAGAAGTAACATCCTCACTAACATGTTCATGATCATAAATATAATCAACATCACTATCAAACAAAGTTTCACATGCAAGTATTTCATCAAGAGAATCATCAGCATAAAGATAAGTAGGAGTACAACTATCATAAGATATATTTTTACAAGAATTGGAAATATTTTCATAAGTAGAAGTAACATGAGATAAAACTTTACATTCATCTTGACTAGTATAAGAAACATCATCATGCACATGTGCATTTTCAACATTGAAAGTAACATCATTTTTATCTACATTGTCACATGCAAGACCTAACATATAATTTATAATAGCGCTATCTAGTTCTATAATATGTTGAGAAGAAGGTAGAGTAGCACAAGTGCCTATGGAAGAACATGGAGAGAACTTAGTGAAGTTTTGGTTAGGTGAAACAATGCTCATGCTAGAGGTGTAAAAAGTAGTAGGAATGTTATTTTCATGAGCAATAAGATGTCGTTGAACTTCATCATCAAATAAATCATTTTGATAAAGGGAATTAATTTCAGCCTCAACAAAATCATCAAGGATAGGATTTGAGGTAAAAGTTAGGGTTGAGGGGACCCTACCCCCTTACAAAGAGTTACAACATACTTACATATTGGCCAATGGATTTACCTTTAAAGGCCATTCATGTTCCAAAAGTTCAAAAACAAAGACTACAGTATAAGATATCCGTTAGATAGGACTTACAATATATAACAGTCCAAAGGATTATACTAACAACATAGGGGTAAATGAACATCAGATTAAAAAACCTTTGAATTTCATTATTCTTTGACCAGTTCTTCCACCGTCTCCATATAGTCGTTCCATTCATTGACCAGTGTTGCTATTGTCTCCTTCCAGTACTTGTAGTTTGGTTCTTGAATCACCACCTTCGGCCTTGTTCCATCCTTTTCCTTTTCTTTTGCCAATTCCATAGACTGTATCATTTCGGCCAGCAGTTTGAGATGGTAAATAGTACTTTTCACATTAAGGATATGTGCATCCCTGATTTGCATAATAATACCTTTCATTTTCAACAACTCACTTTCCATTTCCATACTTCTGGCATTGGCATTTTTGAGGTTTTCGCTGAGGATAAGGGAAGACATTTTATCCACTTTGTCATGCAGCTCCTTAAGGTCCATGGAGATCAGGCTAATTTTGTGCCTATTGATATCAATAGTCAGTTTGCAGTTTTCAAACTCTCTCATAAAAGCATGGGTTTTAACAGCCAATTCCTGGGCTGAGAAAATCTCCCTCTGAGCCGTTTTAAGATTATGTAGACTGTGGATAGCTTCCTCAGTGTTCTTGGAATTCTTGCCCTCGGAAGACTCCTGTTATTTTATGCTGGCCACATCCTCACTGCTCACTTCTTCCCCTTCAAATTTTTCATGTAAGGATTCCTTCTGGGTCAGAGTGTCACCAGGGATTTCACCTGAAACAATGGTGATGTTTTCCTCCTCATCCCGACAGGGATACTACTCTTTCTTTTTCTGAAACTTATCCCCCCCTTTGCCCATGCTTGATCTGGTACGTTTGGCCACAAGATTCCCAGGCCCAAAATCATCACAGCTATCTTCCTTAGGGTCCAAACTCCCAGTCCTTTTTCCCAGAGAGATGTTTGAAGCCGAAGCCCCAAATTTATCATTTTTTCCCAATAGAGGAGTGCTCAGCCAAATGATAGTTTTGATCATACCCTAGTGTAAAGGGAGAATGAAAGTGCCTTTCTTCACCATAGCAATTGATTTTTCCAAAGAAGAGAATAGATAGAAAGGAAAGTTATAGGGTTTGGAATTACAAATATGGTTTAACATGGGGAAATGGTAACCATAGATAACTTTATATCTACCTTCCAAAGTTATGTAAGACATAATCAGTTTAGAAATTTCATCAAAGGGGTAAGGTAACTTACTCTGAGCATATCCATTGTGCAGAGAGATGGGATCTCCTTTTCCTTGAAAGAAATAATCAATCTCAAGACTGTAGTCAGATTTTGGCTTGAAAATACATCTACCTTCCAAAGAGAGGCCAGTCACTTTAGCGATGAGCTTAGGCAAAATTTTGAGAGAACAATTACCGACCTAAACCTTGCCCTCATTTCATGTTTTTGTGACCACTTCGCTCAGAATCTCATCATGGCCCTCAAAAGTGTGGAGAAAAGACAACAAACCCGCTGCATCCAAAAGAGCTTCAGCATCCCTAGAGATCTCCAGACACCTAGATGGTTCAGTGTGAACCAGGTCCCCCCCCATCCTTCTGCACCCAAAATTTTTTTTGCATAGAAACCAGACCAAAAATTTAGCTTTGTCTCTCTGCTTCCCCAAATCCAAAATGATCAAGCTACCTGTGAGAAGAAAGGGAGCCAACTCACGTACAAAAGAAAAATTCATGAAAGGTTACTGGCATGAGCGGGGGAGTTAACAAAATTATTATTGGAAGGAACAAAAGAGACTCCCTCCCTTTTCATGATTTCAATGAAATTGGCATTCATACCAAAGAGGTGCTCAACAACTTGGAGGCCACTAGCGGTAACCCCCAGATTAGCTACAAATTTAGCACCCGCATTGCCTTCCCTATACACATGTTTGAAAGAAATATTCACAAAATAATTTAAAAAGAACTTAGTTTTACTGATGAAGTCTTCTATAGATATGGCAGGTCTGGATGAACCCTTCATACAAGAAATGATGTACAACAAATCTCCTTCCACTTCCAGAAGGTTGAAACCTTTTTCTTTTGCAATTTTCACCCCCCAGTATAGAGCTGCTACCTCCGCCACATTATTTGATTGTTTTCCAAGGTCAAAGAAATATGCAAGGATAAAACAACCAAGAGAGTCCCGTATGACTCCTCCTCCCCCTGCTCTCCTAGGATTCCCTTTAGCTACTCCATCAAAGTTGAGTTTTAGAGAACCTTCACAAGGAGGATTCCACTTAATCCCCAACCTGGGATTAGGCCTATGTGTTTGAGGTTTCCCAGAAACATTCCAATTCAGTAAGAATTGTTGTTCATTATCTAGTATTTCCAATTCTTTATTCCTGAGGATAGAGAAATTATTTCTAACTGCCTGAAAGAGGTTATTTATAGACAGTTTGATAGGAAGACTCTTGTTTTTTAATATCCTTCTATTTCTTTCCTTCCAGATTTCCCACCATAGATGACTTAAGCTCATGGCCCATAGATTTTTTAGCCCTTGACTATTAAAAGGGCTCTTCCATTGGTTCCAAGATTCCTTTATATCTTTGGGGATGACCCAGTTTACCGAGAAACAATCCAAAATGGAGGATAAAAATTGATGTGCATACGGGCATTCCAGAAACATATGGTTTACTGATTCCATTTTTCTTTCGCATAGCACACATCTATTAACCCATTGGAGTCCTCTTTTTACAAGATTATCAACCGTGAGGATTTTATTTATAAAAGTGAGCCAGCTAAACACATTAACCTTTGGTGTTATATTCTTGTTCCAAATATTTCCAGCCATTAAATATTCTTCTCCAGTTTGTCCCTAAAAAAAAGGCCATAGGCTGATTTGACAGAAAAATTTCCACATGGTTCCTTATCCCAAATGATTCTATCTTGGTCCTTGCTATTAGATGATACATAATTTTTTAAAAACTCATTGATCCCTCTCAATTGATCATTTAGTTCCTGTCTATCCAATTCCAGAATTTTCCATGTCTAAAAACTCTCTTCATTAGCCATGTAGTTGTTTACTTTTTCTCCATACTTAGCTTCCAGTAATGCAGATATTTGTGGAAATTTATCTTGAAGGGTGAAGTCTCCAGCCCATTTGTCTTTCCAAAAACCTATCTCATTGCCTCTTCCTAATTTTCATCTGCTGCCCTTATTTAGAATTTCTTTGGCCCAGTTAATGGCTTTCCATATGCATGAGCCATTGAAAGTTTCCTATTTAAACATCCATATTTTATCATTATCATCCAGCCAATATTTTTTCTTAAGAATTCTGGCCCAAACTCCATTTTCCTTTGTTAGTCTCCATCCAATCTTAGCAAGTAGAGATTTATTCATCTTGGACCAATCTCTGAGACCAAGTCCTCCAAGATTTTTGGGTCTACACACTCTGCTCCAGGCTACTAAAGGGATTCTATCTTTACTTTCTGTTCCGCTCCATAAAAACCTTTTCTGGATCTTTTCCAACCTTTCCCCAATTACTACAAGAAGTTGGTATAGGGACATGACATACACTGGAAGACTCTGGAGAGAGCTAATCAGAAGAGTGATTTTTCCAGCTTGGGATAACAGATTAGCTTTCCATCCAGCTAATTTCCTTTCAAACCTTTCAATTAGAAAGTTCCATTCAGAACAGGAGGGTCTCCTATCCCCAAGAGGAATTCCTAAATATAAGGTAGGGAAGGGTTTATAGGTACATTCCAAAATTTCTACAATCTTCTTACAGTGGCTGTCCATAGTATTCAGAAAGAAAAGAGAACTTTTTCTGAAGTTGATCAGCTGTCCCGAGACATCCATATAGTCATCAAAAATGGTTTTAAGTTTTCTTGCTTCTGGAACAGTAGCTTCCCCCACCATGAAAATGTCCTCAACAAAAGTTTTGGTGAGTAAATTTTTCCATATCAAGTGCCAGATAAATCCCTTTGATGAAGCCTTTTTCCGTTTCAACATTAAGTCTTCTACTGAGAGCTTCTACCATTAAAATGAAGAGGAACGAGGAGAGGGGATCCCCTTGCCATAATCCTTGTGTGCTAGGAAAGAACCCAATTGGACTTCCATTCATGAGGATAGAAAACCATGCATTAGAGATGCATGCCTTAACCAGATGTCTCAATGTTGTTTCAAAGCCAAACCTGTCAAGGATTTTGTCAAGAAAGCTCCACGAAACCCTGTCATAAGCTTTTGCCATATCCAGTTTTAAGAAAAAAACAGCCTTCTTACTGATTTTTACTGAATGAATAGTCTCTTTGATAGATATTATCCCATCTTGAATTTGTATTCCTATGAAAAACCCCCCTTGTTGTTCTGAAATGATATTGGGTAGGATCATCTGAAGCTTGAGGGCCAGAATTTTTGTGTAGATTTTATAGGAAGTGTTACAAAGACTTATAGGTCTGAAGTCTTTTAGTTCCATTGCATTACTACATTTCGGAACCAGAGTCAGAAAGGTACAGTTCATGTCCTTTAACATAACCTTCTTCTTGAAAAATTCCCTCACTACTTCAAAAACCTCTTTTTTAATTATGTCCCAGAAATTTTGGAAGAAAAAGGCAGGAAATCCATCAAGCCCAGGTGCCTTGTCCGGGATGAGTTGTTTGACAGCTAATTCCACTTCCTCCATGGAAGGAATCACTATAAGCATCGCATTGTCTTCAACTTAAGACTAACTTAGGAATGCAATTTAAGAAATCTTGTTCTTTCAAGAGGTTTTGATCCTTGCTGTTAGAGAGAAAATTTTGGAAGAAAGATATGGTCTCTTTGTCAATTTCATCTTGTTCCTCAACCAAGACACCCCCTTCCTTACTGATTTTGTTAATTCTGTTAAAGCTTCTCCACTTTAAGGTGGATAAATGAAAGAATCTAGTATTTTTGTCCCCTTCCTTTAACCAAGTGATTCTAGATTTTTGTCTCCAGAAGATTTCCTCTTTTCCTAGGATATTGTGGTAGTCTGTCAGGAGAGATCTTTCCTTAACTTGATCAGCAGGATCATTCTTGATACCCTATCTTTCAGTTCTTCTTTGGACAATCTATAATTCATCTCTGATTTCTGACTTCTTCTGGAAGATATTTCCAAAAAAAATCTATTCCACACTTTGAGGTGGGATTTCACATTCTGAAGCTTTTTAGAGAGTCTAAACATCATTGTTCCTTTAACCTTTAGTTTCCACCATTCTTTTATGAGATCATTTAGATCCTCACTTTGGAGCCACATCTTCTCAAAATGAAAGGGAGTTCTTCTTTGAGAAGGGTTCTTAATTTGAAGAAGAATGGGATTGTGGTCAGATCCAATCTGAGGAAGAGAAAAAAGGGAGATGTCCTGGCTTAACCATTCCTCTGAAACCAGAGCCTTGTCCAATCTAACTTGAATATGTTGAGTGCCAGTCCTTCTGTTAGACCATGTGAAACTGCTGCCTTTTAGATCGATATCATGGAGTTGGGAAGATGTTATGAAATGATTAAAATCCTCCATGCCAACTGAGAACTCCTTAGAACCTCCTTTTTTTCCCCCAGGAGTCCTTGGGGTGTTGAAATCCCCCATAACAATCCAGCCAAAACCTTTAATAGAGTGATTAAAGGATAGAAGATGGTGCCAAAGTTGTTTCCTTTCTTTGTGATGGGTGGGAGCATAGATATTTGAAAGAACCCATATACTCCTATTTTCAAGATCTCTCATCATCACCGCCACATGGTTATCTCTCTTAACCAACAAGGTACCCTCAAACTTGTTCGGGCTCCAAACCACTACTAATCCTCCGGAAGCTCCTTTTGAACTAACAACAAAGGCTTTAGAGTTTTTCCAACATAATTTACAAGAGGATAGGAAGGATTGTTCTTTCATTTTAGTTTCCTACACAACAAACACATCTATTTTCTATCTTTCAATCATATCTTTTAGGATCCTCCACTTCACCAGACTATTCAGCCCTCTCCCATTCCATGATATGCAATTCATTTTCTTAGGTTTGGTTTTTTTTTCTTGAAGACCTTCTTGTCCAAGAACATTTGTTTCCCTGGATCTATCTCCTTGTGGGTAGTTTTTTTCCTTGATTCAAGTTTATTTAGTCTGCCTTGTTTGTTATTTGTAGCTTCCACATTTATAGGATTCTCATCCTCCTGGTAAGGGACAGAGCTTGAAGAGTCCCCCTTTTTTCCTTTTGGATCTATTTTCTTTTTTCTGGAAGTAATTTTATCCCTAGAAGGGTTTTTGATTCCAGGACTTAGGCCTTATTTCTTATCCTCAGTCTCCTTGATTGGGGTTCTTTGTGCACTCGAAAGGACCTCAATAGAGGGAGAAATCTCCACCCCTTTGATGAGATCCAGATCCAAATTCTGGCCCTAAGTATCCTCAAGCTCCATTTGGTCCTGTACCAATTCCTCCACAGTCTTGACCTCCATCTCCCTTGCTTCAGTTGAGGTTTGATCACTCCTAACTGATTCATTGTGAATCCCTTCTTTCACATTATATTCACCAAACTCCATCTTCCTACCTTTCAAAAGATCCCTCAAGTATTCCTCCTCTTTTTCCTTTACCTTTGTTTCTGACTTAGACATGTATTTAGATTTCCTTCTGTTAGTCACCAATGTGAAACCTTCCTCATCCTTTTCCATTGCATCTTTTAAAATGGGATTTTCAGAAATAGTATTTTCCTTTATGCGAAGTGGAGAGAAAACTTCCAGTAAGACTTTGGAAAAATCTTTCCTATGATCCTTCGTGCTTTGCATAATGCCTTTCCCTTTTTCCCCAATACCCTCCTGAACTGTGACATGGATAAACACTTTAGAAACTTTAAAATTACAACTTTGAGAGGAGTGACCCCACCCATTGCACTTAGAGCATTTCGCAGAACTTTCCATTTCAATCTTTTGATCCCAGATCCCAAGTCTAGATTTGAGTTTAATACTACTGGGGATTTATCTTTCCACTATAGTGTATATGAAAAAATGGGCACAAATAAGGTGAGTCATTTGTCTGGTGGCATTATCAATTATTACAAAAGTTCCTAGGGAATTTGCAATACCTTTAACAATATCCTCATGCCAAAATTCCAGAGGGAGGTTTGGAAGGTGAATCCAAACTAGGAATTGATTCAGATTTTCTTTTTTCTGTTTGAAAGTAGGTTCCCATTTCCGGAGATACCATCCTGATTTTACCCAAAACCAGGGACCTTCTTCCAGATCCTTCTACATATCTTCTTGGAGATTAAATCTTAAAAGGAAAAATCCATTCGAAAGAGCACTTGCCTCTAAATGCCCTTTTGGGGACCACTTCAATTTAGTCCATCTTCTGACTGCATCAATATTAGGTCTCCCACCCATCAGCTTCCCTACTAATGACTTATTCAATTTTTTTGATTTAGAATGAAGAAGCTAGTTAGGAATTTCAAGGACGTAACCAGAAACATCCTTGATCACTTGAAGAAAAAACTTTTTGTTTTTCAAGGTCGATTCATCATTTTTGACTATATTTGACCATGATTCTTTGGGTTTTGTTGATACATTCCTTTCACTGAGAGCAGATACTTCTGTTTCTCCTTCCTCACGCATTGCATCATGTTCCTCTAGTCTAGGTGGGATTTCCCTTCCATTTCTTTCCCTCCCAAATAGCTTCAAAAAATCTTCTTCTTCGCGCTCCATCAATTATTTCGGAAATTTTTTATGCATAGCTTTCCTAGGAGAGGAAGGTCTATTTTTAGCCATGAGGGTTTTATTTATCCTAGGGAAAGGATTTCAAAGAGAGGGGTTCACAAAATTATTTAACAAAAATATAATATTCTTAAACCCTAGATATTTCAGAGTCACATATGATAAATAGATGACAAGGCATAGATCTGACATAAGCTAGTAAGCTAATGAAAATTGAAACATTAAGTGCAATAGAGAGAATAGAAGAATTACTTGATTTCACAATAGATCCCGAACTGTTCTAGACTAGAAAATTGATGAACAAGAGGAGGATATTATCGCAACTGCACCCAAAAAATTGTGTAACTCCTGAATAAGTCTAGACTAGGGCGCCTTGATGGGGTCAGGGGTGCCTGGGCGATAAAGACCTCTATTGGGCACCTGTGACTACGAAAATGGTTAGAAATTGATTCTTCTTGTGTCGTTAGGTGGTCGATAACCTTTGTTTTCAGTCACCTATGTATCACCAGATGATCGTTATATTTTCCTGCAACCTGTAGAGAGAGAGAGAGAGATAACATGCCAAAACCCAAAACACATCAAATCCTAAAATATATTTTCATGTTGAGTTCACCAAATAATTTAACAAAAATAGAATATTGTTAAACCCTAGATATTTTAGAGTCACATATGATAAATAAATGATAAGGCATAGATCTGACACAAGCTAGTAAGTTAATGAAAATTGAAACCCTAAGTGCAATAGAGAGGATAGAAGACTTATTTTATTTCACAATAGATCCTGAAGTGTTTTGGACTAGAAAATCGATGAACATGAGGAGGATATTGTCGCAACCACACCCAAAAAATTCTGTAAATGCCAAATAAGTCTAAACTAGGGTGTCTAGATGGGGTTAGGGGCTCCTAGATATTGGAGTCCTCTGTTAGGTTCCTATGACTATGAAAATGATCAGAAACTAATTCTTCTTGTGTCATAAGGTGGTCACTAATCTTCATTTTTTGTTGCATATGTATCTTTGAATGGTCATTGTATTTTCCCACAGCCTGCAAAGAGATAGATAACCTACAAAACCCCAAAACACATCAAATCCTAAAAATAAAAGATGCAAGTGGGGATTTGCACTGACCCTGGAGGTCACTGACTAAGTGAACTTATGACCGAGTGTTGTACTACATTTCAAAATCCATGTAGTTATTTTGCTTGTTTGTATAAATTGTGCCCTAGGAAGCTCTTGTGCAAGATGCACTTGATAACGAGTGATAACTAGATGTAGCAAATTAAATAGATGTGTGGATGGAAAAATGGACTTCCCCTCATATGCATGTATACAAAAAATATAGTCCCTTTTCCCTTGAGTGAGTGCTAGATGGATGCTTTGATTCTCTTAGAATGCCTTTGGATGCAACCTTAGGTGATGATAGTGAATGCTTAGAACTTGGTCCTTTATTATGGTCATGTAGATTTATATTTATATGATTCCCTTGTTTGAATTTCATAATTGAAAACTAAAAGTCCGACCCATAAGAAAAAAATATGCCCAAAAGATAAATGGGGCCCAAAATAGGTGAGAAAAATACAAAGAGGTCAGGGTGCCAAGAGGAGATAAGAGCACCTAAATGATTTTAAAAAAATAGATTTATATTAAACCATAAGATATTACAGATTCGCATATGATAAATAAATTCTATAACATAGAATTGACACAAGCAATAAGCTAGATAAAAATAAAACCATGGGTGTAAGAGAGGGAATAAAAGAATTAGTTGATTTCGCAATTGATCCCGATGTATAATAGACCAGAAAAATGGTAAACATGAGGAGAAAATTGTCACCAACACACACAGAAAATTATGAGCTGCCAGAATAAGCCTGGACCAGGGTGCCTGGACTGGGTTAGGGGACGCGTAGGTGCACTAGAGACTACTTCTGGGCACTTGTGTTTGTGTAGAACTGGTCAGAAAATGATTTTTCTTGTGCCGCATTAGGTGTCACTAACCTTCATTGTTTGTCACATATATGTCACTGGATGATCATTATATTTTCCTGTAACCTGTAAAACATCCCAAGAAAAAACCACATCAAATCCTAAAAATAAAAAGATGTAAATGGGGAATCATACTTACTTTGGCATTCACCTCACTGAGTGAAGCTTACAACTGAGCACTACACTACATTTCAATCTCCATGTAGTTCTCGTGTGTGTGTGTGCAAGAATCATGCCCTAGGTAGATCTTTTGTAAGATGCACTTGATAGCAAGGAATAGCTAGATGTATCAATGTAAGTAAATGTGTAGATGGAAAAATGAACTTTCCTTCCTATGCGTGTATGCAAAAAATGTAGTCCTTTGTCCCTTGAATGAAGCTATATGGATGCTTTGATTCTCTTAAAATGCCTTTGGATGCAACCTTAGGTAATAGTAATAGATGTTTAGAGTTTGGTCCTTTATTATGGTCACATAGCTTTATATTTATATGATTCCCTTGGTTGAATTTTGTAATTAACAATTAGAAGGCTGATCCATAAGAAAAAAAGATGCCTAAAAGATAAAGATGCCCAAAAGGAGTAAGTAAATTAAAAAGAGGTCGGGGTGCCCATAGGGGACAAGGGTGCTTGGGCGCTAGCATTCTAGCTAGGCGTTGGTGTCCAAAGACATAAAATATAAAGTAGTTAAGTATCGACTGGGTCTTAGGGTGTAAAAGGCCAAAAAGAAGACATGAAACACAGATAAAAGGCCAAAGATAGTTGTCAATTACTAGTTTTCTCACTTAGGAATCATATGAATAGTAGTATGTGACTATGACCTAGAAATATACCCAAAGTGCATAATTTAGTGTCTACATTTTCCCCCACTTTATGTTGTTAATTGAATACTTGATAACATAAATTAGATAAGAGATGCATACCTAATAACCATGTAGGTCGATTACCAAAGCGTGTCGAAAAGATAAGAAAAAGCATGGAACCTAAGCTAGGAAATAGGAAGTGACCCTAGGGGTGAAAAGTGTGATGTGTGTAACATGTTGTACCTGCTTTACTAGGTTTTCATGCTTGTGAAAATTTTCATTGAGATTTTTGTTGTCTTATAAGGTGGTTGTTAACCTGCAAAAAGAAGAGTAAAAGAGTAGTCAAAGTCGCGTATAATCGAAAAATTTGATCTTGCAACCTATGTAAAGAGAGTATGTAGAAGTATGTAAAAAGTGAAAAGGAACATGTGCACCTAATTTGTGATAAGCGAAAAGGATAGTAAATGGTGTCGGGGGAAACCATGCTATGATGTTAGAACAAGCACCCTTAGGAGATCCCCTCTGGGCACAATAACGAGTTAATTTTGGGTGATCTCACGCCACAGATATTGATAAGTGCTCTGGGGAGAAAGGTCTCAGTCGTTTAGTTCTCCATCACCAAGCACAATGAGACTCTACAAAACAAACTTTTATACACCATTGACAGAGTGTGTGTGCACACTCACATATTTTCTTCAAGTTTGATCCAATTTTCAATCCATAGTAGAAAAAGAAGAAAATGGAGGTATAATGCATTCCAATTGCTAGAGGAATGTGCATGTACTATGACACTATTGCTTTGTGACAATGCTAAAAACTACATTTCCCTAAGAACAAAACCTTTGTAATTTCCCCTTAGCACATTCATATGGCACCCAAGAAGGGTCAGTGTAGTGCCTTAGGTACTGACATGTCTATCATCTAGGCACTGACATCTATGTTGAATTGAAGACCCATAGTCAAACATAAATTGGGCCATTCTTGTACTTCATAACTACATGTTTTCCATCTTGTGATGAACTAGGTACGTATGTTGTATCTTTGAGGATGTTGTATGTATGGGGTGACTGTATGGTCTTGCACCCACATGTATCCCCCCCTCATTTGGGGTGCTATTGCATATTATATGTTAGGAGTCTTGCAACCCAAAGAAGATGACCAAACGCTTGGTGTGATAACTATCAGCCTACATAAAACACCAGGGTAATATGCATAACCTAGAAATCCTAAAGCACTACACTGTATATACTCACTTCCTACAGTGGATGTAAACATGTGTTAGTCCCTAAATCTCAGGAAAATGTATACTAGAATTCATTAATGTAGTAATCTAACTATAGGTCAAAAAGATTCAATGTAGACCATGAAAAGTGAGGTTTCAAACATGGTACATCTACTCACAATGTCGCAAGACAATCACTGCTCAAAGCATTTTATCAACATACAAGCTCAATGAACAATTTTTAAGAGATAGTTTCCAAAGCTCGCAGTATAATGGCATACAATAGAAGACAAGAGTAAGTAAAGTGAAAAACAACCGTGGTGGAAAATGAGTTCCTACAAAGAAAATTAGTGCACAATGTTGGCACCTGTTGGGCATGTCCCATAACCCAAATGATGTTTATTTTTTAGGGTATCTCAAGACATTGTATAGGGATTGATAGAGTAGTGTGCTATGAAATAATATGAGAGCTCTGTATAAAATGAAATAATAACACCTATAGTGTATATGAAAGTAGACAAACAGTTCCAGGTAGGTTATTATCCAAGGAACTCGTACAGAGGTACAGTGCCAAGCAAGTTCATGTTCTATGTAAAGATCTATAGAAAGTCTACATTCATGGCCCTAGAAAAGTATAGTGAGCGTGCACTAGTGTCATATTTATAAATATAAATCTAGAAACAAGGTATAATACAGTCCCAGATCTAACTATGTGAAATAAAGTGTACATGTACCTGAGATATAAGCATAACCAGATGTATGTGCAACCAAGTCTATTCAGTCCTGTTGTGAGTTTGAATTTGATATCTGGAATAGAAAATTGAATGTGATATGTAGTAATGTGCTCGTTATAATAGTGAATATGAGTGAGTAATGAGAGGAGTAACCACTTGTAGCTAACACTTACATCCTTTAGTGTAATCATTTCAATAATTTAAAGATTTCACATAATCTAACTAGGGTGTAAACAAGATGAACATCGTAAGATCTTGGGAATATGTGCAAGAACTACAAAAGATATGATCAATAAAGCATAGAGTGTGAGGAATTTGTAAATATGTAAAGGATTAAAAAAGAGATCTAATTGCATATTTAGACCCTCAACAATCAAGACATTATGAGAGGGTGAATGGAACTAGAGTGTGTCATATGGTAAGTGTGATGTGCAAGATATGCTGATGCCAAAGAGATGTGAAATTTCTATGAATGCGCTGAGTGTCTAAACCCCCTGCCACATGCATGATGTGAGGTTCATTTGAATGTAGTATTGCCCTATATTTAGTTCAAGTGTTAACCTTAGCATGAGAGTGCATCATATGGGTAATAAATGACCCTCTCATTTTAGGCTGTATCAATGTGTAATAATGAAGGCATGAGTTGAAGACTAGATGTAAAAGAGCATGAAGCGTAATAGTATAAACCTGTGAGACATTTAATACCTGCTAGTGAGGGGGAGAAATAAGTATGATGCCACCTAATGCATATGAACCATTGATACAGTATTTAGCACATCAAAACAATAAAATATTCTAAGGGAAATGGGTATCTTCTACCTGATGTTTAATGGAAACTAATATGGTGTGATGACAAATGCTCTGGATCCATTCAGTGGTGTATGAGACAGAGGGGATGTGATAAGGTAGAAGGAGACCTATGTGCATGAGACATAGGCATATGATGAACACCTATGTGAAATAGACTACGAAGTGATGTACACCCATGTGAAGGATACTCGAGGAGGTGATGTGCACCTGTGTGAATGAGACCAAGGAGGTGATGTGCACCTATGTGAAGGAGTCATCCGAGTAGTGGCCCTAGGCTGTTTGAGATGGACTAGTGGACCAATGAGATTCCAATTAGATCACGTGTGCTGAATAAGAGAGTTAGGATCAAATTGTGTAAATAAAATATTTGAGGGTTTAGGTGACATGAAGGTGATGTACACCCATGTGAAGGAGACTGATAAGGTGATGTGCACCTGTGTGAATGAGACCAAGGAGGTGATGTGCACCTGTGTGAAGGAGTCATCCAAGTAGTGGCCCTAGGCTGATGAGATCGACTAGTAGACCAATGAGATCCAATAGATTGTGTGTGAATAAGAGAGTTAGGATCAAATTGTGTTGTATATTTGAGAGGTTCAAGCGACCTAGATGCTCTAGCGAGTGTAATGTCAAAATTGAGAGGAGGCTATGGCCAAGGTGTGCATGGCGAAACACCCTTAATGGTGATAACTTGCTTTTCGTGATTGATTCATTTCTAGAAGCACAAGTGGTTCATTTAAATGATATCCTGACCCAGTGGAAGCTAAGGAAGACCCAGGCGCATGTCACAACCTTTATTTCAGGTGTCTTCACAAAGGGTACAAACTCTGGATGCATAGGCCCCCCTATGACTGGAATCTTAATAAAAGCATCTTCATCACGGAATTCGATATGAAATTTGGCGAAAGAGGATAATGGATAGCAATCAAGAAGCGCAATGAGGAAGCACTCTTTTTAAACAAAAGATGATGAGTTGATCATAGTAGATCTTGATAGCATAAGGGATTTGATAGAAGCATTCAGATGTAATTGATAAACTAAGATGTAGGATTATAATGCATAATATGAATAGCAAGATTGCTAGTAAATGAATGAAATTTCCTCCTAGTATTGAAGATCAATCTAAGAAACTAGGTAATGAATAATGAAAATCCTAATTTCTTGAGAGGCTAGAGATTTTTCTTTCTGATTCTCTTTCACATTGATGCTCTTCGATCAGATGCATTCAAAGTTAGAAAGATATTTATCTTCTCAAATACGAAGCACTTATCCTTTTCACACTAGAGGACTCCCAACTTTGACCCCCTAAGATCCGAAGAAGATGGGTCATAGATGGGTCCGTCTGAGGTGCTTTGGAGAGGGACAGATTGGTGCCCATGGGTTTCTTAGTCAAAACTTGTAGTATTCTGGGCACCTAGGTCTATTCAAAATTGCTCCCAAAACCTCCTCTGGAGGGTTCATTAGCCACTTTTTCGAGAGTAAGCATCGTAATTGATCCTTCCAAGCCCCTTTTGGATTTTATCTATTTAGATTCCCTCTGGAAATTGGTTCCAAGTTGTAGAATATGAAAGGATATCCCATAATTGTTTCACATGCAAATAATTAGGTCATCTTCAAAAATATTACAAAGTTCCTGCGAATAATTTTGGCTTCAGGTAGATCCCTAAAGAGGCTCCCTCAGCTAGGCCTGTTGAAGTTATCCTTAAGGTTCATGCCCCTTACCTTCCCCTTAAGGATCATGTTGGACCACATATTGAAGCTGAAGAATCCCCCTCTCATGATCAAAATTACTCCCTTTCCCCTCGGTCTCTCGTCAAAAATGCCTCTCAGGTTACGGACGAATCAGGGTGGCTCCTCAAAATTATAACATTCCCATTTTAAGACTTTGGAAACAAGGGAAAACAAATTGTACACAATGTTCTCTGTTCTAAATAAAAAATCATTTAGAACACACATTCCATGCCAATAAATCTCGTAACAGATAACCATATACACTTATAATGACTCAGTAAATTACCGATCTCTCATTCCATGAATCGATTACTAACTGATCTCTCATGTTTGTCTTAAAGTATAGATTACTTTATGTATACTACGTATACTTGGTTTTCCTACCCTATTCCAAGTATTGAGTGATTTGTTTAAAGAACCTATATGAATATTTGTTGCCAATATTCATCTGACATCATGTTACTTTAAACTAGGTGACATAGGACAACGCAACCAGCAAATTACGATACTTTGGCCAAATATTTTCAACATACTTTTCATGTTACTATTCCTAGACAACATACTTGTGAATTAATACGTCCTTCACCTCACTCTACTGTTATCTAGAATGGTATTTACTGACTTTTTTTAGTCCACTTGCCCAAGGTTTTACCCTAACCCAAATTACTGACATAATTTGTTATAGGGAGACGCTCACGATGACTTAGGGTATATGGGCATACTCGACCGACCTAAGTTGACCAAATGTGCCTAGGTACCCTGAGTCATAGAAAGCTATTTCCTATTCTAAACATGCTACCAACTTGACCTAGAAAGAAACTAAGTTCAAGTCCAGATGTGTGTAGATCTAGATGAACAAATACATAAGGGTGTTGCCACATGTTAACTGCAACACTGTATCCTCAAGAATCCCTTAGTCTTCTCGAAGGTACAGTCCTGCAATTGGCATGCGCCAACATCCGTTAAAACTACTTCATCATGATGTACATACCCCTTCGTGGTTATTAATTCATAATTAAATTTGGATTAAGATTCAAATTGCAGCAACCTTGCAAAACCCTAATTCCAATATTCATCAAGTTCTTTATCCATAATTAATCTGATTTATATTAAGAACTTTATTAACTCATGATCACATTTATGTGCATTAACTGGCATAACAAGAAGTTATCCCAAAAACAGGGCAGCAAACATCAAATAGTTAATTTAATGAACTTAGTTGTCCAAAGAAGGTGTATCATCCATCTAGGTTTAGCTAGAGTTACTTCATATAAAATGAAGTATAAAGATTAACGATCATAACCACATTCCTTTTATTTTTCATTCTTTTGAGAGAGGAAGAGTCTTCCTCTACATGATTAAATGTTATGGTTAGCATAACCTTTTTATCATTCACTACTCATATAGTTTAATTGTATGTATGATACATATTTCATTATTATACAATAATAGTTTAGATAGAGAACAACATCTTATGCAACTTAACAAGTTACACCTTAGTAAGGGAGATTGAAATATTCCCTTATTCTAACTTATTAAATCATAACATAATAGGTATACAAACAGATATAAATAATATCAACAAGATAGAATTACTATTTCCTTCATACAAAATACAAGAGAATTTACAACATAATTTGGAGTCAGTCTCCAACCCTTTCAATTCATCATGATAAAATATACACTTTACAAGACTATGCATTTCAAGCATACTGCATATCAATCAACATTAAGATCATAGAATAATACAACTTTTCTTTTTCAATACAACTCAAGAATAAATTGGAATTCTTTACAAAAGAGTCAGACTTTAAATAAGCCAATACATCATAAAAAAAAATTCCTTCTTTTATCACTTACGAAGTCCATCTGCAAAAATTGCTAGCACGGGTCAGTTCATTGAACTGAGCATGATAAGCACTAAGCATTAAAACAAAGAGCATTCCACTAATTGTTCCATTAAAACAACTCTGCTTTAATGAAACAATTAATATATCATACAAAATAAGCATAAGTAATAACAACCATAAAATAAGTACAAATAATAAGTTTGAATTCACTTTTAAGAAAAGAGCATAATATAATCAACAACTACTACATTATATCATATAAGAATTGACCCAATCAATTACTTATTTAAAACAAACAATAGATCTTGTCGTCTAATTATTTCATAATTCTTTCTGAATTGAAATACAAAATTTAACTTTACTATGTAACAAAAAGAGTTACTTAAACATAACCAAAAACATTATTGTCATTTTACCAAATTTCTAGAATCATGTACAGACAATTTCATTTCAGCATAGTACATATTTAGGATGATTCATCCTACAACTTAAATAAATAAGAAGAAGAATCAATACGGACTATCCATGATTCACCATTCATCTAAGAGATAGAAATCAAGTTCAAAAAGTACATAACTGACTACCTACATAACTGCATCAATCAAGGAAACCAAGAAAAGGATTCACCATTTAAGAGACAACATCTGATAACAAGAATCCCAACCCAATCTGATAAGGGAGAGAATCAAAATAGTCATCATCCTACTTACAATCCTTAAGTATATTCTACATTATAGAAGATATCATTCAGAGATCTGAAACCATACATTCCAAAAATCAAAGCAAGACTTACACAAGGATTATCTCTTACTCATGTCCATCCAGGGAAGATTCGTAATATTATTGAGTACACAGAAAGGAGTCCATCTGAAAACAATATCCTAATGAAGCATGAATCATTCTTTCAAAATAGTCAAACTAGAAATGATTACGTTTTCCTTTCTACAGGTCAGACTTAGTCACAAACTTCCCGAACCGACACGACCATTGATTCTATACAAGTTAGCCGAGATCAAGAAGGATCAAACGGGGATGATTTGGTTTTCCAAGTACCAAAAATGATAGTCCCAAAGTTTCCTGAACATACAACTATTCCCATGAACTTTCCACAACCAACTAGTAACAAGTTAAACTAAACAATCCACAAGGAAGTTTCTGTTTCTGAAGAGTGAGCTCACATTACTTCATCTAAGATCAAATGGGTAGAAAGCCGAACTCAAGAATTCGAACAGACCTAGAATGATAAACACTCTACAACATGGAAGAGAGTCAATCTATAGAGTAGTTCGAGCAACAGAACTTAACTTCCCAAAAGTTAAAGGAAACTCAATAGAAAAAATCTGAACCTAGAATTCATTCACCTTTGAATTATCAATTGAATACCAAATCCCATTTAAAACTTATAATTTCTTTCGCAAGTTCCAAAAGAGAACACAAACCAAACGCGAAGTTTTAAAGAAAACAATACTTCTATTTTCCTTACGAATTTGAACCTTATCAGAACACCAATACCAACACCATCCTAGTTTAAATACAAAAAGAAATCTAGGATGCATATAATGCCAAAATCCATATTCATCTATTCAACATTGTTTAAACACAAGTTCGGGTTCATACTGTAGAGAAAAGTATACAATACAGTCCCAAAGATAAAGTATAAAATCTTATCAAAACAAGATATAGTCTACAAGAGTATTCAACTCCTTTCTCTTTTAAAAACCCAAAAATCCATTCAAATGGATCTAAAAGAGAATACAAAAACTCAACACTAAGTATTAAGTCAAATAAAGTTTCTACAATCCCCACGTATTCAAACTGTAATAGAAATCCCAACTATAATAACTTTCACAGCTCCATCTTAGCACAAAAAGATTGAGGCAGAGAATTATAGTGCAGAGAAGGTAATTGTTCCAGTCAGTTTTAACTTAAGTTGAAGTATAAACACAGTACTTCCATATACATCAAAAACCCATTATCGTTTTCTTTCAAATGAGCTTGAATTTATACCGAAAGGTAAGTAAACAATACAGTTTCAAACCAGGGGTTCTATATCCTCACAACAAGATACAATTTCATAAAAGGTCATGCACCCTTAAAACAATCAAACACTTTCAGTTAAAAAACAAGACGCGTGTTACCCCGAACAGAGGAAAATAGAATATCCTCACATGTTTTCACGCCAATTCAATGTTCAAAGTAAATTGTATAGTTCAGGACAGAATCACTACAACTTCTTCAAACTCAAAGATGCATCAAAGATAATATTTCAAAAGAGAATACCAGTTCAAACTCAAATCAAAAACCATTTACTCAAGCTCTTTTTGAGTAGACAGTCCCGAATGTGAGTTCTAAACAAACACAAAATCCTCAAAAATTCCATGTGCATATCACCAATGAACTTACTCAGATAAAAACATCCAAAGACTAACATTATCAAGCAATGGATTCATATCCAAAAATCATAGATATTCCATCAATCATGAAAGCAAATAACTAGACAAAACATGTAACCATTTATCTCATGAGATCATCTAGTTATTTTAATGAAACATTTAGAGGAAAGCAAGAAATCTTAATGGGTAGAGCCTATCATGCCTAATAGTGCTTTTACCAATTCGAAGGAGACTTCTAGCCAAGCTTCCAACTTTTCTTCTCCCCTAAGATAGATCAACAACCAAACATCTCTTTCTCCAATGCCTCATATACTTTCCTTGAATCGAAAATAGACCAGAGAAATCAAAAATAGCCACAAAGTGAAAATCGAACTATTGGTTCGAAGAACTAGATAGCTCCATGCAGAGTAAAAATCACAAAGCATGCAAGGCCAACAAACCTCCAACAAATCCTCCCTTATTATTTCCAAGACGGGTTGCTCACAAAAATCGAGATTCATTAATGCCATTACTCCCCAATCTCCCGCCTGTATCTCCTTCCCATTGCCTTCCAAAATTGGTGAATGTTATTTCAAGCTTCTGCATGCATTTCTAATTTTAACTATGATTCCACGTAAGCTTCCACCAAGTTTACATGTCTCTACCCAAAAATGGCAGTACTTCCTATTAATTCAAAAATTACATCAAATAAATGCCTTTGAAACTGTCGCCAACTTGCCATATGAACCTTAGGTCCCTTTCATTAGTTTAGGATAGAGGTCCTTAACTTAGGTTATGACCTTAGGTTAGTTTATAAAGTATTTACCTTAGGTTTATAAAAATTGCCTTAGGTGATTTTCCCACTTAAGATAGGTCATATTTCATACCAATTTAGTAGTAGGTAATAGGTTAAGAGTATACCTAGCATCACCTTAGGTTTTTCCCCATCCCAACATAGAACATGAAGCTTAGGATAGATTATCACCCGTATAAGTAGACATAGCTAGGAAGTAGGTACATTTACCTTAGTTTAGAATACCGTTAGGATAAATCTTCATAGTTTAGGACTTAGATTACCTTCATAGTCCTGAAGTAGGCCTCATTCCACTTAGCACCATTAAATTTCCTAAAGAGATCAATCCGAAAGATCCGAGAACAAAACATACAACAGAATGCAGGCACGATCTTACAAGACAATAAAGAATTTGTAAACATACAAAATTTCAGTATGTTACGTCTCTCAACCTCTGAATTTCATTTTACCATTCAGACCAGGTAAGGAGATTTAAAACATTCCTTAGATCAATGGAATTGATCCAAGGATGAGTCAGTTAATAGAGATAAGTTTGTAATCTCCATAACCAGATTACAACTCATCTATAAGAAGTGAAAATGGATTATTGCAAGCATCAGCATTTCAATCTAATGAATCCAAGAGCATAAATGGTTTATCCCTAACAAGCATGATTTTCAACGAGCAAAGGAGCACACCACATCAAGAAAATCACATGTCAACACTTGCAATGCAAAAGATAAATATAACATTTTGTCAAAGATGTTACGGAGGAATCAGCGTGGCTCCTCAAAATTATGCAAGATGGCATGGATGTGGGCCATGGTTCACCTATAGAGGAACTGGACAAATGGATCCAGGAGAAAGAGGTGCTTTTGGAATCTCACCCTGACATGCAGAATGAAGTTGAGGAGGAAGATAGTATTGGGGATAATCAACTCATTGGTTCTATTTAATATTTCACTTTTGTGGCTACTCCTAGTCTTCCCAAATTTCCTAATTCTGGTCATTCAGCCTCAGTGGGAAGACCCAACAATCAATCTAAAACTAAAAAAGAGATTTCCAAAGGGAAGCAAATTCAAATCAATAATTGTTTTCAAAAATTAAGTAGGGAGGGCCATTCCCTCCTCAAGAGTTAATGAAGATCTTGTCCTAGAATGTTGTGGGCCTTAACACCCCTAACAAGCAATGCTTGGTCAAGCATTTATTTTTCAAACAAGAAGTAGATATTTTCTTGCTTCAGGAAACAAAGATGTACACGGTTGATTTCGGGGGAAACTGGTCATCTAAATGGAAAGGTTGGACATGTATTTTTGTTGATTATTTTGGTGCTTCTAGTGGTTTGGGGATTATTTGGAGGGAGCATAAGGTTGTTGTTACCTCTATTATAAAGTGAAATAATTTTCAATGGTGTCAGTTCTAAGTTTTGCATTCTAAGGTTAACTTCTTAATCTGCAATGTATATGGCCCCTCTAACATGATTGCCAAAAGATGCCTCTGGGATACAATTCCAGAAATATGGGGAGCTTCAAAGATGAGCTAATTCTTGTAGTCGATGACTTCAATGCAATCACTCCTTACAAAGATAAAAATGGTGGCATCTCAACAATCACAAAAAGATTTTTGTTCTTTCATTCATTCTTTAGCCTTGCTTGATTTGGAGCCTAAACAAGGTTGGTTTACCTTGTCTAGCAAAAGGTTAGGTTGTAGTAGGATCATGGAAAGACTGGATAGATTTCTCTCTAATGATGAATGGTTACATCACAATATCATTTTTGGAAAGTGTAGTCCTCCCTATTTCTGGTTCTGATCACTTTCCCACTTATATTCAAATCTCCTCTGAATCATCTCCCAAATGGTATCCATTCAAATTTGAGCTCATGTGGTTAATAGATCCTTCCCTCTGTGGTTTGGTCAAATAATGGTGGTCTTCCCTCTCCTTCAGAGGTACTAAAATGTTTGTCCTTTCCCAGAAACTCACCGGCTTGAAAGGAAAACTTTTAAGCTATAATAAAAGTCATTTCAAAAACATCTTTTCCAATAAAAAAAGCTAGAGGCAGATCTTAAGGCCTTAAAAGAATAAATTTTTAGGTCATGGATGGGTTAGGATGAATATAAGAAAGAAAAATAGCTACTAGTTGAACTTGGTGAGTTTCTCTTGAAAGAATAAATTTATTGGAAACAAAATTCCAGGGAAACATGACTAAAAGAAGGGGACATAAACACTAAGTTTTTTCACTCTTCTGTCAAGGCCATGTAAAGTTACAACTACATATCTAAATTAAAATCTCAAAATGGGGACTGGGTCATAGAACAAAAGGGAATCAAGGAAGCTTCAGTAGCATACTTCTCTGATTTTTTGGTTGGAGATTCCTTTTACCACCTTTTGTTAAAAAATGCCTTGCTAGCTCTTGTTCGCGAGCTGGTAGATGAAACCTATAATAATCACCTCCTTGTTCCTTTCATAAGGGATGAAATCAAAGAAGTTGACTTCTCTACGGAATGGTACAAAACCCTAGGTTTAGATGGATTTCGAACTACCTTCTTTCAAGACTTCTAGGAAATTGTTGGTTCAGATGTTTGGGTAGTAGTGGAGGAATCTAGGTCCTTAGGTAAAATTATTGGAGAATTTAATCATAATTTTATCTATATGTTCCCCAAAAAATCCCCAGATGAAGTGATAGATGATTTCTGTCCTTTCTCCTTATGCAATATGTCTTACAAAATCATCTCCAAATCCATTATGCTTCATTTAAGGCCCCATCTGGATTCAATAATTTTAATGGAACAAAAGGGATTCCTTCTCAGTTGATCAATCCTTAATGGTATTCTTTTGTCCCATGAATCAATGCATTCTATTTCTATGAACCATCATCCAAGTATGATTCTTAAGCTTGACTTCTGTAAGGCTTACGAAAGAATGAGCTGACACTTTCTCATCAAAACCTTGCTAAAATTGGGCTTTAGTCGGACCTTTTGTAACTTGATTTTTAATTATATATCCACCCCCAATTTCTCATTCCTTGTTAATGGTTCATCAAAAGGTCTCTTTGCTAGCAATAGAGGGATATGGTAGGTAAGGTTACCCCCTCTCTTACTTCCTTTTCATTTCAATAGTTAGATTCGTCTGACGCAGGGCCCTTTCTAAAGACATTAAGTGAAGGAAATTTAAAAGGTATCTAGATTAGCAGATGGGGTAGAACAAGATCTCTCACCAACAGTTCACAGATGATACCTTCATTCTTTGGAGAAGCTTCAATTGCGATGAAGATAGAAAGTTGGGGATAATTCTAGACTCCTATTATGAAGCAACATGTCAAGTCAGTATCTCCTCAAAGTCTATGATTTTATTTTTCAATTCCTCCCCCAGACTTCAAAGGTGTATTAAAAACATCATGGGCTTCACGGTGGGTTCCCTCCCCCAAAAAATCTAGGAATTACTCTATTTACCAAGTCGGGGCATTCCTCCTTATGGAATGATCTTATATCCTCCTTCGCAAAAAGGTTTTTTGCTTGGAAAGGCAAGTGGATTTCCTTTTCAAGCAGAATTCAGTTAATCAAATATGATCTAAGTGCACTCCCAATTTATATGTTCTCGATTATGAAATTCCCCAAAATGATTCTTCACAAAATCAATAAAATTCTAAGAACATTTCTTTGGCAAGGAACTGGGGAAGAAAGGAAGTTCCATTTGATCAAATGGGAGGAATTAAAATTTTCCAAGGAGCTGGGAGGAAAAAGAATCCTGGATTTGGGCCTTCAAAATATTTCTTTAGGAGTTGAACATATTTGGGATCTTATTTCCAACCCCACCAGTATTCTGAACAAAAATATGATCCACAAATACCTCCATAATGGAAAGCCAGAAAGTATTATCACCAGTTAGAGCCTCCCAAGAGTGTCACCTATGTGGAATTTCATCAGCTCATATAGGCATGTTTTCTCCTTTCTCTCTCTCTTCCTGGATCAAATTGGTAATGGGGCTTCAAATAAGTTTTGGGAGGACTCATGGAATGGCTTACCCTCCATCTACATGAGACTCTAGGCTTGGAACAAAACAAACTGGCTACCAAGGATGGCATGAGGGGACAAGGTTGGGAATTTTGGGTCATCAGAGTATTGGATGGGTTCCATCCCTCTTTATTCTGGAAAGAGATTGACATTTTAAAAGTCCCACAAGATTATAAATCCCTTTCCCAAAAAACATTAGTGAACGTAAGGTTGGTTTTTCAACCAAAGAAGATCAACTCCTATGGTTGGGTGCCAAATCGGGCCAATACACAACAAAAGCAGGTTATGAATGTCTTATTCGACAGGAAGGTAGAGGTCATAAATCTCAAAAAGGTTGATGGGATGCCAATTATCTTCCCAAAGTAGGTGCCTTCAGCTGGCTCATCTACAAAGGTAACTCACTCTCTTAGGTCTGAAGAAATAAGTGGGGATACCAAGGACCCTCAAGATGTGTGCTATGCAAGAAAGAGGAAGAGGATATAGACCATCTTTTTTTACATTTCCCTTTCACCTAATAGTTTTGGTCATGGCTCTGTCAAAAGATGGACCTAGGATGGCTTTCAGGGGCAACAATTAAGGAGGTACTTCAATCATGGCCAGTTCTTGGAAAAATTCATTCACTAGGTTTACTTTGGATATGTAGTCCTATGTTGCTTTTTCGGCACATCTAGTGAGAAAGAAATATTTGTCTCTTCAAAGAGGTCTCCTTTGATTTTCAAGTTGTTTCCCATAAATTATAAATATTTATCTCTAAAAATGTAAGCTCCAGTTGTAAAAATATAGCAAATTTCTCCATCAGAGATGTATCAGTGAAGAAATCTTGGCTTCTTATCAAGCTTCCAACCCCAGGTGCAATCTTACAACAAAGAAAATCTAAATGGGATAAGCTTTTGTAGAAGAAGGTTTTCAAGTGGATTCCACCCCCTGGGTAGCGCAAAGTCAGTTTTTATGGGGCATCCAAGGGGAACCCCAGTCTTTCAGGGGCAGGGTGCATTATTTGTAATGAGAAAGGTGAGTTTATTAGTCCTTGTTCATTCCATTTGCAAGATGGGACTTACAATTTAGCAGAAGCCCAAGCACTCCTTTTTGGGGTCAAAAGAATAGTCCAATGTGGGAGATCTCATCTCCACATTGAAGGTGACATAGAAACCATAGTCTAGGAAGTGAAAAATGGCAAAGCACTACACTGGGATCTCGATGTCCACATAAAAAACATTCAATTTTGGCTTGGAAAACAAGATTCTTGGCACATTGGACATTTGTTTAGGAAAGCCAACTCAACAACATAGTATTTGGCTAATGAAGGGGTGACACGAATGGAGGAGGCCATCCTTTTTAATGATGTGGCTAAGTGGCCTGGCTTAGCCGGTATCATTACAAGGGACTCCAAATTTATCGTCACTCAAGCGTAACGAAGTTATATCATGGGAACACTTTTTTAAAGGTGTTAGACTCTTTTTTCTAATAAAAGCTTTCAAATCTTCAAAATTGATAAGATATAGGTCGATGGCTTGTAGCAGATTCATGGCTATTCTACCATTCCCTTTCCTATTTTTAAAATGTGGATCCCATGAGTTGGATTTTTATGGAAATATCTCTCATTCACGACTAAGGAAAAATTTATGAATTGGCTCGAGCTCAGTTTGTAATGCAGTGGAACGCATTTTGGGGGAAATTTATCTATAGAGGAGCAGTCGGGCTAGGGTAAATGTGGAAATTACTTCCTCATTTGTCTCCAATCTATTACTGATCAACAAAAACAAAGAGAATACCATTTTGATATCTTGTCAAATAATCTGGCCAAATCATATGGTGGTATTGGAGGAAGTAGTTTCTAAGTTTTACATGCCCTCAGATATCCTCCAAGCGATGGCTGCAGGTGAGCCAGAATTGGATGCAAGGGAGTGTTTGGTTCAAATGGAGAAGAGAAACTCTATGCTATGGAAATTTGTCTCCATTGTTCATAGGAAGTGCAAGATGAAGGACTCAGGCCCTGCATATATTCTGCCCCTGGATTTAGATTCCCTATTTGCCCCGATTGGCTTAGTTCCATCCAAAATTTCTCAACTCATGGTCAAAGGCAAGACTTCATATCAATTCCTCTTGAGGGAATAAAAAGGAGGTGAAATAGGCCACCATTTCAGCAAATACAAGAGGAATACAAAGGTCATAAAGGATGTCGTGGCTCTTGACATGGAGCACATCCACACAAGATCTCATGTCAAGAAGTTGAATTTTCATATTAAACTCATGTTGTAGTTCTTGCTTTATGATTGTATAGTCTGGTTTATGTAATTTTTGTATCAGGGTGGCAGTAGTTTCTACTTAATATGTTGACTTCCCTATATTTTGGTATATAATTGAATATAGTAATGTAAGGGTGGGGCCCCAATAACCCCCAGTTCATAACTCCTTGTTGATCAAGAATTTCACGCTTGTTACCTATCCAAGTTAATGTACCAAACTAAACACAAAACCTTGAAAAACTCAAATGAAATTGATACCTGATGGACAAGATCCGAAGATGTAGACGGATAAGGAAGCCGATGTAGATAAGACGGGCGCACACGAGCAATTCTGCACAGTAGATCCAAATAACCTGCGAGACGCCGATGCTTGACAGAAAAAGACCACGTTAAAAGATATTTAGGTGGACTGCCTGAGAAGCAGGTCCGGGAAGCGGTAAGCTCCCTCGGTGGATGTCATTCCATGTTTTCAATTAAGTAAAGAAGCATACATGATAAAATATGTACGTACAGGACTAGATTTTCTGATCAAAGTAATAAACAGAATCTAAACAGCAAACAGAAAGCAACAGAAAATAGGGAACTGTGAAAACAAAGTTGGATTTGTGTTACCTGTGTCCTTTTACCTGTCTGCAGGATGATCGGCGTCGATTATGTAGAATCGGCGTCGACTGATATAGATCAGCGTCGACTGATATAGATCGGCGTCGATCCGAGACAAACTGCGAGAAGATTTAAAAATCAAAAAATGAAGGCAAGATCGTCAATGTCTGTTGGATCTGCGGAAGCCGGAGAGATACTAGCAAGACTCCACCCGTGCTGGGTGTAGGAACAGAGTCACCAGAAAATCAATGGAGACGTGTGATGTTGATGTGATAAGAGTAGAGTAACGGTGCTCCTCTCAGGGATTGATTTGGACAAGATCCGCTCTCATTCGATAGATAATGTTCACACTAGATGCGCAAAGATCTCTCGTTCTCTCTCTTACAGTCTGTGTCTCTTTCATGATCTGTCTCTCTCTCTGTGCCTCCCCAGAACTGAGTTATGGGCTTCTATTTATAATCAGCACCACTCCGCAAAATCTGCGTCGACCGAGTACCGGTCGGCGCCGATCACGAGACAGACTTCTGAGACGGCCAAAATGAGTGATTTCTGGAAAGATAAGAGTGATCCCTCCACCTCAAATACGGGAAATATCCCACTTTGGGAGGAGGGGAAATAGGAGGGGATATATGGATAGAATAGATATGGGGTAGATAAGTGGTTACGATACATGTAAAAAGGTGTGATTAAATAGTTAATATTTAATTACTCACGGGTAAAACATAATGGGGTGAATTAAACTTAGGATAGGTGTTTAAATCACAAATTTAATAATACCCCAAGGGGATAGTGGTGATATAAACGTGCCCCAGGTTACCTGAGAGAGCAAACGCGCACGAGGGACACCAAATTGGATAACCAATTTTAGGTGTCTACATTTTGCCCCTTTTTGTCAAGTAACTTGCGATAAGCAAGGTTATGAGACAAAAACAAGGAGATGGAAGAAAGGAAGAAAAAGTGATGATGTGCTCCCCCTCAAACTAGGGATGGGATGGGTGATAGAACAAATGATCCCAAGTGTAGAAACCTATAATTACGCCCAAGCAATTTAAATACTTAAATTGTGCTAATTATCCCCTTTCTCGCAAATCAACGACATATCGTCAAAGGCACTCATTTTCCCTCATATCATCATTAATTAATTACACTAAGCTAATTAATTAAGTTGCCTATCCAACAAATACCCTAATTAACGACTTTCCGTTAATAAATCACCCCTTCTACCTAGACTAATTAATTGTTATTAATTAATTAGCTTTCCCTTTGATTTAACCAATAAATCAATATTTAATTGATTTAATCCCCTTCTAATAGCCTAAATCGTACTAATATTCCTCTAATTAGCTTCTATAAGCTTACATCTACCTATTAATTAATCACCTTTGATTAATTAAAATACCCCCCAACTCCCATGACTTGTTAAACATGTATTAAACCCTTCTAAAGTAAGGTTACCTTTAATAAAGCAACCTTATCCATTCCTAATCATGTTTTACCTTTATCCCACATTCATGAGAATGTGTTGAATCATTTATCCTTTGGGCTATATAAAGAGCCCTCCACCTACCTTTTTACTTACACCTAAACTTTCTAAGAGAGTAAATGCAAAGCATATAGCAAAGAGACTAAGAGCTTGCACCTTGCCCTTTTGAGAGTTCGTCATCTTGAAGAGTTAATCCTATTTCTTAAAGTGTTTGGGTCATATGGGAGGTGTCAAAAGGGTCTTGTAGTCCAACTTTGATTAGCCCCCATTCCTAGGTTCTTGGAGCATTAAGGACAACTATTTTGATAGCTATGGAGCTTACTTAGGTCCATTCATTTATTTGTTGTTAGAGAATAGAGGAGTTTAGATATTTAGCATTGTTAGTTTCAAAGTTTGTATTGATGAATGCTAGCATCTAACCCTTGTTTAATTCTTATCATGATGGTGTTTATGCTTTGTTTTAGCTAAATTGTAGAACTATTTTAGGTGGTAGTTCTTGCTTCATTTGATTTAGCATTAAGAAAATTATACATGCACACATTTGGCATGCCCGGTAGGACTTACTCCATTGTCCTTTGCACTTAATTTCAAGTTTTTGTAGTTAAGTTTTATTTTTGGTTACTAACCCTCTTTTACACATGTTGATCTAACTTGTTTTTTTAAACATGTTTTGTTAAGTTTGCATGTGTTGGGTCTTCCTTGTAGGTATGAAGGAGGTGAAGTGCTGTCAAAATTGGAATTGAGGGGAAAATTTCAAGATTTCTCCATGTTTTCATTTTTAGAGCTTACTTTTTCAACATTCTACATGCTAGTTTTGTCAATTTCTTGAAGATTTTAAACTCTTGAGCATGTAGGTTAGTGTTTGATAGTGTTGAGTCTTCTATTTACATATTAATGTGGTGGGTTGCTGTCAAAATTTAATCTTGGTGAGAAAATTTCAAGATTTCATCATGTTTTCATTTTTTTGAGCTTACTTTTTCAACATTTTACATGCTAGTTTTGTCAATTTCTTGAAAATTTTCAATTCTTGAGCATGTAGGTTAGTGTTTGATAGTGCTGAGTCTTCTATTTACATATTAATGTGGTGGATTGTTGTCAAAATTTAATGTTGGTGAGAAAATTTCAAGATTTCATCATGTTTTCATTTTTAGAGCTTACTTTTTCATCATTCTACATGCTAGTTTTGTCAATTTCTTGAAAATCTTAAATTCTTGAGCATGTATGTTAATGTTTGATAGCGTTGAGTGTTCTATTCATATATTAATGTGATGGGTTGTTGTCAAAATTGAATCTTGGTTGGAAAATTTTTCCCATTTTGCATATTAAGGGACGTTTTTTTTGACATTTTTTGAGTGCATGTCAAGTGCATACCCATGAGCATACGAGCATATGCGTAACCCATCTTCCGAAGGCCATAAATTTTGCTCCCGAACTCGAAATGACTCCATTTTTTTTGCGTTGGAAAGGTATTGAAGTTAACTATGCAATGAAAACATAAATTCGAGATTTATACTTACAGAAGTTACAAATTTTTTTGTTAGTTTAAAACTGGTCATTTTCTAACATGTCTAATGTTTTGATGAATGTTGTATTTCCATGCTTACTCGATTTAGATAAAAGCGTGTGTATGCTCTTCTCTTACACCTTTTGGTGATCTTGAGAATTAAAAACAACTTTGATCTATATCTTTTTAACATTGGGATTAAACTTGGAAATTTAATTATTCATTTTGCTTAAGGGAATGAACCTTTTACAAAGCATTTTTCAACGGTCCTTTGATTTGAAGTTTTCCATTTCTATATAGTTGGGATAAAGTTTGTGTATGATCTTCTCTTGCACCTTAGGGTGATCTTGAGAATCAAAAGCAACTTTAGTCTTCATTTTATAACATTTGGTAAATTGGAAACTTCATCTTTCACTTTTGGTTTAAGGGAATGAACATTTATCAAAAATTTTGTATGGTTCATTGATTAAAAAGATTTTTATTTACTTTTTAGTTGGATTATTTTTTGTGTATGCTCTTCTCTTGCATCCTTGGATGATCTTGAGAATCAAAAGAAACTTTTAATCCTCTTTTAAATAATGTGATTTTCTTGGAGAACTACTAACGCTTGAGTGCAGGACCTAAAAACGCTTGTCAAAGAAAGGAGGAATAAAAACGAAATCAAAAACTACTAATACAGTTGTTATACAGGTTGTCAAAAGGTGTTCAAGGAAACCACACCTAATTAAACAAGATAAAAAGAACAACATATTCAAAACACTATATTGTAGGTTTCGGAAAAGGGTACGTCCCTCTCCGCTCAACTGGAACATAACCCCTTTGGCATAACGCCTTAAGCTACAACAATGGGGGTGGTTCCAGGAACCCCAAAGTAGTCCACACAAGAGGGAACCTTGTGGATGAAACGGGAAGTGCTCCACACTACCTACTTGACTAGTGATTCCTTTGTGAGATAGAGTTACAGGTTGTCCGTTGTGGCGACCCCAGTGATAGTACACGTAGGCGCACTAGTTGCCTACTATTCTTGAAGGGGGTAAAGTAAAGCCGAGATACTCCCAAACTAGTCAGTATGACTTTTTGGGTAAATCGCGCTCGCTCGTGGCAACTTTGTAGCACCTAGGGCGAGAGAACCACCTAGGAGAATATACTTTGGCCAGGAGCCCACTTTGACCACTTTAAAACAGTGTTGAGTTGTGAATTTTCTTTTTGAGAAACGTGTGACGTATTACTTTTGCCTAGTTTTTACTTGCCTTAGGGCGAGGCGAAACTCTGCCGAAGTAAGACTAGCATTTTTTTTGTCATTTTTTCTTGATTTATTTCCTTCATATTCTTTTGACACTTTGTTGATCAAAAGAGGTGTGATTACCTTTGTGTTGCCATTCAACTGTTTCTCTCACTTTTATGTCCGTTTACGCCCATCCATGTTTGCAGCTGGGTTAGTTAAATGTCTAAAGTGAGTGGAGGCGTTTTCACGTCATTTGGTAGCCATTGTGATCTTGATACCCACGTCAAGATCATCATTGTAGTTAGGCGTGGTTCATCACTGCGGACTTCCATAGAGGAGTTAGTTAGTTTGTCTCGTATCATTACAATTTCGATATTTACGTCTTGTTTCTTGTAAACTCGACATAAATACCTATATTGTACGGTTACGCTGCACACATTCTTAACTATTCCTAGCTATACTTTGAGATTTTTTTGTTCAGTTTTATTATTACCTCAATTTAAAAAGGTGTTAGGAACTACCATTTGTGCGTGTTATATCAATAACACCTCGATATCAATACTCCACTTTCTTGCAAAGTGGGTTAACATATCTTGGTGATATTGTTGTGTCATTCACAAATCGTAATTGGCACTTTTTGAGATATAGGTCTTAATCAGACTTGAGCCTGCTCATCATATATCTTGATTGGGAGATCGCATTTAACTTCATGTATTTACTTACGCCTTGTTCATTTCTTTGAACTTGGCATAAGTGGAGACATCTTGTTAATCATCTGGTATCACAAATTACTTTGAAACGTAGTCTAGGAAGTATTTCATTTGATTAGGTTTTGGTACCAAACGATTGTTTCATTGGTGACTTTATCACTCTATCACATTGGTATTCTCACACTGTTAATTTACTCTTAACACGTACATCTTGTGTTTCACTTAGGGGTAGACATTGAATTTTGAACAAATCTATAACTTACCTTAGTGAAATTTATCACGAAAACATGGCTCCCAAGACGCGTCTAGGGTTAAAGAAACAAACATATGAGGAACAACAGGCGCAAGCTTGAGAAACCTCTAACAGACAAGGGTCAAACCCATTCATCGGACACGATCTAGGACCACTATTTTCTGCAGAAAAGGAAATAGAAGAGATGGTCGATCATAGTGGAAATGAATTAGAATCACCATATGCAGAATTTGATTTTGACCCCACTCTACTAGATGAGTTTCTCCTTAGAAACAAAGATAGAGTTTTGGCACGGGTCATGGAATTAGGGGCCAAATTGCCCATTGAGAAGGAACCAATACTACAAACAAATAACACTACTAAGGAGGAACACCCCCTTATCAATATGGAATATATTTTAACAGGTGGACATGCTTCCACTTCTTACGCAGAAAATGATAAAGTGGTAGGGCATAGAATACCCCTCATCAAAGTGCTACGAAGAAACAAGATAGAACATGAGACAAGGGAAGAACCTCCACAATACGAAGAGGAGGAACCTTTAGAAGAAGAAGACACAAACCAAGTCACAATCCAACAACAACTCAGTAACTTAAGCCGACAACTAGCTTTGTTTACTTTCCAAGTACAGAAAGACACAAACAAGAACGTTTAAAAGTCAAAGCCTAAGTTTAGGATCCACGAACTCCTTCAAGAAAACCAAGGAGAAGAAGACATAGGGTATCATCATGTACACATCCCCGTTTCTCCCACTAAAGAACAATTGCTCGCACAAGAAGTACAATCTATGAAAGCAACGCTTGCGAGCATACAAGAAAGCAATATAGGGAGTATTAGGAAATACCAATACAAAGAACTATGCCCCTATCCTTTTGATAAGACAATGACCCTTCAACCCTTTCCAAAGAAATTTGATATGCCAAAGTTCGACAAATACAAAGGAAAGGGAGACCCAAGGGATCATGTTAAATATTTCTACATGGCATGTCAAGAGGTGTCTTATAGTGATAATTACCTCATCAGACTTTTTCCTAAGAGTCTCGGAGGTCAAGCATTAGAATGGTTTACACGCTTGCCACGAGGATCAGTTTTCACCTGGCCAGAATTGGCGGAAAGATTCGTGCATCATTTCTCATATAACATAGAGAGTGACGTCACCATGGCAGACTTGTGCGGCACAAAACAACGCCCAAATGAGACCTTTGCCAGCTTCCTCCAACGATGGAGAGGGATAGTTAGTCGCTTCCCTTGCGCTTTCCCTGAGAAGCAACTAGTCAGTATTTTCATCCCTAATCTCAACCCAGATATAGCTTTCCACCTCCAAATGCATTGTGTCCGCACCTTTGAGGAGGTTATCGAGAAAGGGATTCAAATATAAAAGGCTCTCATTGCCAAAGGCACCCTCAAAACCCAATCTAAAGACAACCAAAGTGTCAAACCCACTGAAAAGCAAAAGATCTTTAACAAAAACAAAAACATGGTGGGAGACGGAATCACTGATTCCAAACATGTTCAAATGGTCCAAACCAGTCAACCTTTTAAACTGACCAAGGGCCCAATTCAACCACCACTAAAGCAAAGAACATTCACCTCCCTCAATGAGTCGTTGTCTGTCATACTAAAACAATTGGATGCGGCCCACATGATGACCTATCCTACAACACAACCGTTCGATGACAACGCTCCTAAACCTTCATGGTATAAGGAGCATGAATACTGTGAAATGCATCGCGTTAAAGGTCATAAAACAGACAAATGTTTGCGAATTCGCCACTATATTCAAGACCTCATTGACAACGGGGAGATAGAGGTGGATAACCCTAGCCACATGCAAACACCTAACGAGAAAATGGGGATTTATAAGGAACCATTCCCCAAGCATGATAAGTCGGAAAAGGAAAAACCGGATCGGGGAGAGTCATCCCAAACCTATAAAGCCATGAATTACTTGTATACCAAGAGAGATAACAATCATTACGATTCACTTATCGGATGTATTCGCTCCCCTACTGACCGTGTCAATACCATCCGGATCAAGGGAAAGGACTGCGCTGCGGTAACAAGGCGTGCCCGCCTCGTGATTCCAGAACCCTCTCTGTTGACCCCGCAAACTGGTAAATATAACCTTTAGAACAACTTGAGAAGACACCTGCTAAGATCTCGATCTTAGATCTTCTCAAGATATCCAATGTGCATAAGGACATTTTGTATCAAACTCTTCAGGGGTCAGGAGTGCCTTTAGAAGTCGATCCTGCATACCTTCAAGCCACGGTGGCAAATATTACACCCAGTGAGCATCTCACTTTCAACCATAGGGAGGTCCCTACTGAGAATCCTACACATAATCTTCCCTTATACATTGAGGTACTTGTCATCCGCAGGAAAATCAAACGGGTGCTTGTGGACAATGGATCAGGATTGAATATCTGCACGCTTAAGTTGGTCAAACAATTGGGGCATACAGAGGCAGATCTTGAGTCCCATATCATCACTATCACCACATACGACAACGCGGAAAGAGAGTCAGCAGGCACCATTACGCTGCCAATGGAGGTGGGCCCCACTTGCCATCAGACAAATTTTCACGTCTTAGACTTGGAACTTCCATATAATATGCTTCTAGGCCGACCATGGATCCATGCCATGCAAGCAGTGCCATCAACATTTCATCAATGCATCAAGCTGAAGCATGAGGGACATACAGTAACAATACCAGGAGACTCAGAGCCCTTTGCTCATTGTAGAGCTCTTAATAGCTTTGCACGAAAGGGTACATATGCATGTCCCTCCACAGATATAGCTGTCCCTCTTCATTCTGAGGCCATGGAATCTTGAGTAGATTCAAATTCTCTTAGTTCTTGCACTCATGGGGCATCTACTTCAACATCTCCATTTAATTCATTGGAGATGAAAATTCTGGAATATGGCTGTGGGGAGTATAATGTACAACAAGCGCTCTTGGTTTCTGACCTCTCCTTGTCACCCAAGACTAGAGGTCGACCCAACTACCACTTCAGGAGACCTAGAGAGGAACATACTATTGGGTCGTTCCTACCTGGAGGCTTGTTAGCTGAGGAAAAATTACTTGATCCACCTACTACTTGGGTCCCTGAGGACACTCAGCCATCTTGTTATCAAACCCCAGAATATGAAAAATCTAGCAGAATGATGTACTCCATGGGCTACAAAGGCCTAGCATGTGGGAGGAATGAACAAGGAAAAAGAGAACCAGTCCCTCTTCCACATTTCAAAACAGAAAGATATGGCATTGGGATTTTCCCTTATGGAGCACACCCCAACTATCAAGATGCGACTTGTTCTGAGCATGAGGATAGCTCCGATTATCTAGACAACGATACAGATTCCTGTTGTAGCCAATATGAGGATCTGGCCTCCACGAACCTTTTCATGAATAATGTTGTCCTAACCATCACCCCCAATGAACCAACCCTTGACCTTGTATACCCCTCCCTTGTTGAATGGGACCAACAACGTCACGTGCCACTAGATTTATTCAAGAATGACGAGGCTATTGCAGAGTTCATGGGCATAAGGGATACAATTCCCATTGGAGATCACAAGAAGGGCTTCTTTATCGACTTAGACACCTGCGCCTACTTCGGCGAGGAGGCTGAACTTCGTGGTCAGCAAAATTTAAAGAAATGCGAGGGCAAGAGTTCTAAAGAAAAGCCTCGTCAAAAATCAAAGTCCAAGTCACATAGTGAAAACCTCTTTGAGGCATTGGCTGACAAACAAATAAGAAAATCAAAGGACAAACAAAGTGACCACGCCAAGGATGAAAATCTCGTAGAGACATCCTTGGATGAAGATCTCAACCTACCTCCCGATCCCACGCGTATGGAGGATTTATCAAAATTGTTAGTTGAAGAAACCATTGATGTCAATATTGGTACTGAAGAAGATCCCAAGATAGTAAAATTGGGAGCATCACTCTCAGCCAGAGAACAAAAGACGTTCACTATGCTACTGCGAGAGTTTATTGATGTGTTCGCATGGTCTTACAAAGACATGCCTGGCTTAGATCCAAATTTGGTCGTGTATAACTTGGTTGTGCACATAGATGCTAAGCCTATCAAATAGAAGCTTCGAAAGATGCACCCAAGAGTGGCCTTGTTAGTTAAAGAAGAGTTGGAAAGGTTGCTTGCAGTAGGATTCATCAGGCCAATTGATTATTCTGAATGGATATCGAACATTGTTCCTATCCAGAAGAAACCTATTGGTATCCGAATTTGCACAGATTTTAGGGACATCAATAAAGCTTGCCCTAAAGATGACTTTCCATTGCCCAACATTGACATGATTGTTGACTCAACCGTAGGGTATGAAATGCTATCACTTATGGATGGCTTTTCGGGTTATAATCAAATTAAGATCGCTGAGGAAGACCAACACAAAACAACTTTCACAACTCCTTGGGGCACCTTCTATTATCAGGTGATGCCATTCGGCCTTAAGAATGCGGGAGCAACTTATCAGCGGGCCATGACAGTAATATTTCACGATATGATTCATGACATCATGGAAGACTATGTAGACGACATCCTGGGAAATTCCAAAACAAGAGAGGAACATCCTATCATTTTGTGGCGTATCTTTGAACGCCTACGTGAATACAAAGTCAGGCTAAATCCAAAGAAGTGTGTCTTTGGTGTGCTATCTGGGAAACTATTAGGCTTCATCGTGTCAAGACGAGGTATTGAGGTAGACCCTGCTAAAGTATCTGCCATCACAGAAATGCCTCCACCTGAGAATATCAAGCAACTGCGTAGCTTGCAAGGGAAAATTCAAGCCATTCGCCACTTTATCTCCCAGCTTGTAGATAAATGTCACTCATTCACCCATTTGCTTAAGAAGGACATCACTTTCATCTGGGGACCTGAGAAACAACAAGCCTTTGCTTTGCTTAAATAGTACCTAGCTAATCCACCTATCCTCATGCCTCCCACTCCGGGAGAACCACTTTTGGTCTATATTTCCACTACGCAATATGCTATTGGTGCACTGCTCACCCAATATGACCTTAGCCATAAAGAGAAAGCAGTGTACTATTTGAGTCGCACCCTCATCGCCTATGAACGTAATTATCCTCAGATTGAGAAGGCTTGCTTGGCTATTGTTTTTACCCTTCAGAAACTTCGCCATTACCTGCTAAATACTAAGACCAAGCTCATATCCAAGGTCGACCCACTCAAGTATTTTTTGTCCAAACCCGCCCTCACAGGTAGAATGGCTAATTGCATCATTCTACTCAGTGAGTTTGATATAGAATTTGTCCATCAAAAATCAATTAAAGGACAAGTACTTGCTGACCAGCTAGCGGAAGCACCTTTGCAAAGCACAGAACCTTTGAGTTTGGATCTGCCAGATGCATCTTTGCTCTACATTGAAGAATCTATCGTATGGCAGATACATTTTGATGGATCTTTTACGTTTCATGGTTCAGGTGCAGGAGTGGTCCTTATTACTCCTTCAGGTGATCCTATACCACAGGCTTTCCGCCTGGCCTTCCCTTGCACAAACAACATTGCGGAATATGAAGCACTCATTGCAGGGATGAAGCTAGCCATCAAGTGGAATATTCAACATGTGAAGGTTGTAGGTGATTCACAACTAATCATCAAACAGGTTAATGATGAGTATAAAGTTAAGGATGACAAGCTCATACCTTATAAGAAGTTGGTGGAAACCCTGAAGGAGTATTTTGTGCGCATTACCTTTGAGAAAATACCAAGAGCACAGAATAGATCGGCAGATGCTATGGCAACGGTGGGATCTATGCTTCGTATTCCGCTAGGGAACAATGATATGCCATTCTTCGTAGAAAATCTACGCCAGCCCGCGTATGACATGCCAGAATCTTGCTTGGCTTGTGAGGTTGTTGGTCCCCATTCACCATGGTATGAACCCATTTTCACCTATCTTAAGGACAGTACATTCCCTCCCGAAATCTCCCGCTCTGAAAAGCAGAGCCTAATTCACCAAATAGCCCATTACACCCTGTTAGGAGGTACACTTTATCGTCGTGGCTACGATGGGAATCTGTTACGTCGTCTGGATGTGTCGGAGTCAATCCAGGCAATTAAAGAAGTACACGAAGGAGTATGCGGAGCACATACAAATGGAATGGTCTTGGCTAAGAAACTGTTAAGAGTAGGTTACTATTGGCCCACCATGGAAACTGATTGTTGTAATTATGTTAGAAAATGTGTGCTATGCCAAAAGTATGGAAATTTCATCCATGCTCCATCGCAACCATTGCAACCAATCACTACCCCGTGGCCATTCTCCAAGTGGGGACTTGATCTAATAGGGAAGCTTACTCCTACCTCATCTGATGGTCATACACATATCATCACAGCTACAGAATACTTCACAAAATGGGTGGAGGTTGTCCCTTTAACCTATGTCATAGGAGCACAGATTTCTAAATTCATCATGAATCACATTATTTGCTGATATGGTATCCCTGCAGCCATTGTCACAGATAATGGGAAGTCATTTAAGAACAAAACTGTGAAAGGTCTTTGCCAACAGTTCCAAATCAGATTGAAATGGTCCATGCCATATTACCCTCAGGGTAATGGACAAGCTGAGGCAACAAACAAGACTTTGGTAAGGATAATGGAGAAGATGGTTAGCAAAACTGGTCGAAACTGGCACCTAAAAATCCACCCCGCCCTCTGGGCCTACCGAACATCAATTCGCACTCCTACGGGTGCGACGCCATATTCCCTCGTGTTCGAGACAGAATCTATCATCCCTTTAGAGATTGAACTCCCATCCCTGCGAATTTCTCTTCGGGACTATTTGGATAAGGATGAAGATTACTGAGTGGCAAGATTGGCTGAATTAGAGCTCCTGGATGAGAGGCGCATTCGCGCTCTTAATCACCTGAAAGTATATCAACACAGAATCTCCCGCAACTACAACAAGAGAATCATCCCTCGCCAGTTTGAGGTGGGTGATTTAGTTATGAAGGAGAACCAATTCAACACTAGAGCAGAGCGAGAAAAGAAAGGGAAGTTCGAACCACACTGGTTAGGACCCTATGTCATAGTTGCCAAGTATGGCACAGGGGCATACAAGTTGGCTCACCCCAATGGTGATGAGCTCAGGGAGCCCATGAATTCCATGCATCTTAAGAGGTTTTATGCCTAAACATGGCACAAGAAAGTCTTAAAAATCACAAAAATATATATATATATATATATAATAAAAAACATCAAAAATAAAAATAAATATATATATATATATATAAACATCAAAAAATAAAAAATAAAATAAAATATAAAAACATCAAAAAAATAAAAAAATAAAATCAAAAACATCAAAAAAAAAGAGAAAGAGAAAACAGGTCGTCCACTAGTGAAAACCACGCAATTGTGGCACTTTGGACAAGTCCTTGGGTGAAAACCGGTTTCCGGCGCCTCGGGAGGATTCGTTGTTCACAAGCATTCTATATTAGAAGGGTAGTTGTCTTTGTCCTGGACCTGGTTCTACCTTTGAGTTTCCTTGTGCATACCATCTAGTCCAGCCTTGATCTGGCTTTGCCTTCTTCTATTCGTCTGTAAGGGACGTGGTCTTTCGTTAGTTCCCATCTTATGCTGGGGGCAACTCAACGACTTCACCTTCTTGTTCATAAGCGTGTGGCTTCTGCCCTTGTATATTCCCCACCTAACGCTGGGGGCATCCATGCTTTCTTGGTTACCTGCACATAGCTTTGGAAAACTGTTAAAAACACAAAAACAATAGAAAATTGTTTCACAAAACACAAAAACAATAGAAAATTGTTTCACAAAACACAAAAACAATAGAACATTGTTTTGAGAAAACATAAAAACAATAGAAAATTGTTTCACCACACACAAAAACAATAGAAAATTGTTTCAGACAACACAAAAACAATAGAACATTGTTTCAAGAAAACAAAAAAAACAATATATATATATATATCAAAAAAATCTAAAAATAAGGCAAAAATTTTCAAAAAATTCCTAAAAAGTAAAACACCCTACAAAATGGTAACTTGCTTCTTACGGCTGAAACTTGTGTCTTGCGCATGGTATTTTCTCCATATCCTGTTGGTTTGTCTCACATCTTCCCCGATTAATACGACTCGCGGATCACTGGATTCACAACCATTCACAAAAGCTAGCTGCTTGCTTCGTCTGTACTCTGGGGCACTTTTGGTTGCCTGGTGCTGTTTCGTTGCGCACAAATGCTTTTCATGGACCCCGTGTCCATTTTCATTTCCCCTTGCATGTATCCTTGCTTGGGGCATCATTTTTAACCCTTGTCGTCAATCACGAACTTGTGGATCTCTTAGCACTGATAACAAAACATTTGTACAACTATCTTGACCGTTGTTGGGTTAGATATGTGTGTTCGTACTTGTTTTCCCTGTTATATGAGCTTGTTTTCTTCTCATATTGCATTGCATTATTGTATGTTGTGTGGAGTTGGTACTTTTAGCAATGGACAATTGTTCATAGTATGGCTTTTCATGTCATTCTACCTTTGTCATATGCTTATATTTTTCATAAGGACCGATGATGTAGTTCCTATGGCAATATGATGACATCAAATTTGTTCCAAACAAATAAGCGGCTAGAGGTTAAGCTCTTCTCTCCCCTCATCCATATTTCTTCTGCACCACTTCCCTTTCACCCCTAATTCTCCCTCTCCTCGGGGCATCCTGCCTCGTCCCCATTCTTCTGCCTACTTCTCACCTTTTTTGATCGTCGATCGAGTTCTTCTATCACCCCATCGACACTCGAGGGGGCATCTCTCCCTCCTACTAATTTTTCTTCCATCTCTTCAAAATATCTTTTGTCTACTATCTTTGAAGTGGCATCACTTATGCCACCCCAAAGAGGGGCAAATGTAGACACCTATAATTACGCCCAAGCAATTTAAATACTTAAATTGTGCTAATTATCCCCTTTCTCGCAAATCAACGACATATCGTCAAAGGCACTCATTTTCCCTCATATCATCATTAATTAATTACACTAAGCTAATTAATTAAGTTGCCTATCCAACAAATACCCTAATTAACGACTTTCCGTTAATAAATCACCCCTTCTACCTAGACTAATTAATTATTATTAATTAATTAGCTTTCCCTTTGATTTAACCAATAAATCAATATTTAATTTATTTAATCCCCTTCTAATAGCCTAAATCGTACTAATATTCCTCTAATTAGCTTCTATAAGCTTACATCTACCTATTAATTAATCACCTTTGATTAATTAAAATACCCCCCAACTCCCATGACTTGTTAAACATGTATTAAACCCTTCTAAAGTAAGGTTACCTTTAATAAAGCAACCTTATCCATTCCTAATCATGTTTTACCTTTATCCCACATTCATGAGAATGTGTTGAATCCTTTATCCTTTGGGCTATATAAAGAGCCCTCCACCTACCTTTTTACTTACACCTAAACTTTCTAAGAGAGTAAATGCAAAGCATATAGCAAAGAGACTAAGAGCTTGCACCTTACCCTTTTGAGAGTTCGTCATCTTGAAGAGTTAATCCTCTTTCTTAAAGTGTTTGGGTCATATGGGAGGTGTCAAAAGGGTCTTGTAGTCCAACTTTGATTAGCCCCCATTCCTAGGTTCTTGGAGCATTAAGGACGACTATTTTGATAGCCATGGAGCTTACTTAGGTCCATTCATTTATTTGTTGTTAGAGAATAGAGGAGTTTAGATATTTAGCATTGTTAGTTTCAAAGTTTGTATTGATGAATGCTAGCATCTAACCCTTGTTTAATTCTTATCATGATGGTGTTTATGCTTTGTTTTAGCTAAATTGTAGAACTATTTTAGGTGGTAGTTCTTGCTTCATTTGATTTAGCATTAAGCAAATTATACATGCACACACCAAGTTTGAAAAAGGTAGATGAAAATGTGGGATGCCCCAGCTAGATGTCTGGAGTAGATCTGATCATTAATGATGCACAAACATGAATAAAGAGGCAGCCACCTAAGGAACTCACATTGGTAGGGCAGACTAGACAGTCTCCTCATGAGACGACGTTAGTACCTAAAGACCCATGAGTGTAAGGAGAGCGGCAAGATAGTCAGCATCTAAAGAGAGACACATTGGTAGGGATAACCAGACGGTCTGCAAAGCAGCCGACGTTAGTGCCTATAGACCCGTTAACTCTAAGTTGCCAAAAAGTACGAGTGCCCCACGCAAAGGGAAAAAACTCGAAATGGACGGTGATATCGAAAATATGTGCCAAAAGGCAACATTCAGCGCACAATAATGACCAGATAAATAAGCCAAGCATCAACATTATGGCAAAGAGATGTGGAAAATCGGCGGCGATCACCCTAATCGGCGCTGACCTAAATAAACGGTGCCGACCAAATAAATCGACGCCGACTGTTCACAGCACATATAAATATGTGAACGGAAAACGTGAACGATTTATTTACACTGTGACGATTGATTTAGAGAGAGTCAAAAAATTGGATTTGAACACCATGGAAGCCTCTGGAAGCAGTTAGAAGTGGAGGAGGAAAAGACCTGGGGTAAGTGGTTCTTCTTGAACCCGGCATATTTATTTTATTATTTTTTTTATTTTTGGTTTTTTTGGTGGGAGGCCAGAGTGTGTTGTACACCCGACTTGATAATCAGCGTCGATTGGTAGAATCGATGCCGATTTAATGTAAGCGGCGCCGATTAGCATTAATCAGCGTCGACCACGTATTAACGACGCCGATTGTATTTAATCGACGCCGATTGGATAGATCATGTTGATGAGAATGATAAAATTTGTTTTGGATGTTCAGATTTGGGTAAATATGAAGCTAATATTGCTCTTGATGTCGTGGATGCAGGCACGAGAGGTACTACACATGAGGGATGCTATTCCCGAGTTACTGGAGACCATTCTCCCTGATGTCACTAATGCAGATTGGCGCCACTTAGAGTTAGCCGGGCTCGGGGGCTTTCGGTACTACAGACGAGTGCCGCGAGATGTAGAGTTGATGCGAGCACTAGTGCGACGATGGGATAGCCAGACTTGCACTTTTTGGTTCAGGACGGGTGAGATGACCATCACCCATGAGGATATATACAGGATTTTGAGGCTGCCGATCACTGGGGATCCGATAGAGATTACGCCATGAGAGCAGCAGCAGAGAGCCCTAGTTCGATTGTATGGAGACAGGGCAGACGATTCAGAGATAGTGTCCGGGGTAGTGAGGATAGCCTCGCAGTACAGACAGGATGTTCCGAGGAGCAGATGCATAGTTTTGATTCAGATGGCGATCTCCTATTTTTCTCTACCAGATTTAGGAGGTGGGAGATTCCCATTGTTGTTACTAGATTGTGTTTGTGACATCCTGCAGTTCAGATAGGTGTTCGTCTTTGTTGATGCCTTGATAGCTTAGATATATCATGAGTTATGGATGTATACCACTGGCTGGAGGACAGGTATCGATGTCAGTTTTGTGCTCCATTGCTGGGCATATGAGCATATAGCAGTGATCAGGCCATCCGAGTTTCCTTGGATGCCAGCAGCAGTGGGAGCTATTGATTATGGATTCCAGCAATGGCGGGCCGATATGGCCTCGGGAGATACAGGGAGGTCCGCAGATTGGTATACTGAGCGTTTCAGGATGCTGACAACAGAGAAGGTCATCTAGAGACCATATCGGGTATTTCCGACATGGGCCGGTCAGGATGCTCACCTGGTGGGATTGAGACGGAGCAGGGTGGTTAGGGGCCGCAGGCTTGATATGTGGGAGCGTGTCCCGTTTATACGAGTATTGAGACAGTTCGGCCTAGTACAGACAGTGCCGACTACTTACAAGCCTTACAGGCGAGATAGTAGAGAGACTGATCTACCGATTTTGATCCCGACATATCCATTGAGAGAGGCCCCACCCTCCATAGACAGTGATGATGACGCTAGAGTGGATGATGGTTATGAGGCATGGTATGCGATAGAGCTACCACGACACCTTCTGGCATCTATAGATGCCGATGAGGAGGATATGGCTACCATGCTGGAGAGACAGGAGGGAGAGCATGCCACCCTGACACATACACACCAGGCGGCTCTCGAGGAGATCAGAGCTCTGACAGCGAAGAGGGATGCCCTGATTTTGGAGAGAGACACCGCTCACCAAGAGCGAGATACATTGATCCAGCAGAGGGATCGCTACCATCGACATAGGGAGGCCCTCAGGGCCAAATATGGTGAGACAGGTACCATGTCAGAGTCTGGGACACATGGCATAACCATAGCAGTGGCACCACCAGTAGCACCAGCAACACCACTACGAGCACCCGGTACCGTGAGCTTGAGTACATATCAATATCTCCTCGCTGAGGTGAGATACTATGAGGATGCCCTAGCGCAGCATGCCCCAGATGTGCCTCAGTACGGGGTGAGGAGGAGATCAGCGATAGCCACAACAAGTGGGGCATCAGAGGGAGGGAGCACTGGGAGAGACCGAGGTGGGAAGAGGCCTCCAGCAGTAGGTGCGTCTAGCTCGATAGGCAGCGGTTAGGAGAGACAGCCTAGTCCAGAGGCGGGTGGAGGAGATAGTGTCTTCGACGCATCAGATTTTATGATATAGAGATTGATGTATTTTGTATCAGTGTAGTGATGTAGCCTCGATTAGAAGGCATTTTATAGATGGCTTGATTGAGAGCCACCCATTTTTTGTTGTACAGACACTCATGTATATATATATATATATAGATTCATCATTTCCTTTGTCATATGATTGTTCTCCTGCTTTTAATTTTGATATACATGGATAGATGTAGTGTAATTGTGATGGATATAGACATATGATGAGATATGATAAATAGATGTGATTGGATGAACATAGATGTAGAGGACATAAATAGGCATGATGTAATTTTATGTGATTGATATGTGGATTTAACTTGATTGATGAAAACTAGATAAAAATAGATGTAATGTTACGTGGATAGTACATATTTTTAGATGATTAGATGGATAGATGGATAGATGTGATTGATGTATGGAGTTAATAGTTGATGAAAAATGGATATTGATAGATGTAGTGTAACTTGGATGTACAAGTTTTTAGATTAAATTTGATGGATAGATGGATAAATGGGATAGATAGACTCGACATGTTTGAGATGTTAATTTAATTTTGATGAAAATAGATAGCAGATCCAGATGTGTTGACAATACATGCTTTTATATGTCAAAGTAGATCAGATGAAATTAGATAAATGATAGAGTTTGATTAAATTAACATGTTAAATGGTCAATTTAACTGAATGAATAACAAATAATAATGGGAAATATTCACTGTGAGAGCCAAAGACATAATGAAAATGACCTTGATTAGAAATAAAGGATAGACACCCAGATAAGAAGAAAAATAATAAGCTGGACTCCCAACCGACCATAAATAGAATCTAGATAGGAAACCTTAAGGCCCTATATGAGGTTAAAATAAACCTGACACTAACTAGCTGCAAACTAGATTTAGGAGGGAAATGGAAGGAGCAGTAAGTAGGTATCTCGTCGAAATTTACAAGGGACATAATACATGTTCATACTGGGAAAATAGGATTCTCCATATGATCAACAAAAGGTCTTATATCTCAGCGTCATGATTTCTGGCAGAAAATAAAACTGATCAATGCGAGAAGCTTGCTCAATATGGAAAGACCAGTGATCAATACGGGAAGTCTTTCAGTGATGCTAAAAAGTGTATAAACTAACTGAAAGGCTGATCAATGCAAGAAGCCTTGAGCATTCCTTTGAGAAACAGCTGTTTTTCAAGGGAGCAGTCTGTATTTTGAATTTTAATGATAGCCATCCTTCGAGGGCATGGTCTATATCTTTTGATTCATTTGATTGTATGGGTAGCTGTCCTTCAAGGGATCAGTCTATCCCTTTTTTTTTTTTTTGAAAAACTTTTTGGAAGAAGCTGAGTTTAGACCTAGATAGATCAGATAGAGGGGAAGAAAACATATAAAGAGCACGCACTCATGCCCCGAGTAGATCCGATTAAGATAAGCACTTGGGACAAATGAAACGGTGATTAAGGTGTTCCTACCATGAGGAGAAACATATCCAGAAGAAAAATGCTATGAGTAGAGCCGCGATACTCATATTTAAGGTAAAAAAGACAATAGGTGGAGAACCACATAATTTCGAATCACCATGAAAGTATATGACTGGTTGTTAGACGGATGAAAGATCTGTCTTGCGACTAGATTTGTGTAAGATAGATTTTAACAGTAGAAGGGCCGTAGATGCAAGGCATTAAGAGGTTCCACTTCAGGTATACCATCCATGGAAGATAGACGATAAGCCCCCGACCCATATTTATGAGTGATAACGTACGGACCCATCCAGTTGGGAGCAAACTTACCACGCTGACTCCTTTCGAGTGTAGTGACATTTTGATTTTCTTTAAGAACAAGATCACCAATTTTGAAGTCACGGTGCTGCAAGTGCTTGTTATAAGCACGTTTGACACGCTCAAGATAGACTTGATGATGTTCAAGAGCATTGAGACGCCGCTCATCTAATAATTCAAGTTGTGCTAGACAATTTTGACGATAGTCCTCATCAGAGACAAATTCTCTAAGAGAAACACGGAGAGATGGGATTTGGACTTCCAAAGGAAGAACAGCCTCAGACCCATAGACGAGAGAGAAGGGAGTAGCACCAGTAGGAGTACGAATGCTAGTCTGATAAGCCCAGAGAGCAAAAGGGATATGTAAATGCCAATCCCTACCAGCTCGACTAGTTACCTTTGCGAGGATATTACGCAAAGTTTTATTGGAAGCTTCGGCCTGACCATTAGCTTGAGGATAGTATGGAGAAGAAAAGCTGAGTTTGATATTGAAAGCGTCGCAGAGGTTATGTAAATCAACGTTTTTGAAAGACTTACCGTTATCTGTGATGAGTTTGTGTGGAACACCAAAGCGACAAATGATGTGTTGATAGACAAAATCAACTATGGGTTTAGCTTTTGTTGAAGAAAGAGGGATAGCTTCCACCCACTTAGTAAAGTATTCAGTGGCAGTAATGATAGAATGATGACACTGTGAAGAATGGGGATTGATGAGACCAATGAGATCAAGACCCCATTGCGAAAAAGGCCACAAATCCGCTGTAGGTTGTAAAGCTTGACTAGGGATATGTGTGAGATTGGAATGTTGTTGACACTTGACGCATTTCTTAGTGTATTCACAACAATCTCGATTAAGAGAAGGCCAATAATATCCCAAACGTAAGATGCGTTTAGCTACAGCCAAGCCACTAAAATGGCCACCACAGATACCGTCATGGACCTCCTGGATAGCTTTAGATGATTCAAGAGTTTTGAGGCACCGAAGTAAAATACCATCAAAGCCGCGTTTGTAGAGGATCCCACCTAGAATAGTATAGCGATTAGCGCGTAGGATAAAAGATCTTCTACCATTGGAAGTCAGATCAGGAGGAAGCACCGAATGAGATAGATAATCAATGATCTGTTGATACCACTCATCCTGAGTATGGGTTGTGACAGCATGGATTGAAGTTAGTTGCCTAAGATGAGATGGTTGATCTAATCATTGCACAACCACATAAATTCGCGAGTCCTCGGTAAAAGGCGGGATAAGCGAGGCTAACGAAGCCATTGTATCTGCGAATCGATTCACAGTACGAGGAATAGCTTGGATAGTGAATTTATCGAAAGATTGGAGTTGAACGAGAACGATATCACGATATTTTTGAAGGATATCATTCCTGCATTGATAGACACCCGTGACTTGATTAACGATGAGTTCAGAATCACCAAAGATGTCAATATGACGAGCGCCAAGATTAATGGCATTTTGAAGACCCAAGACAAGAGCTTCATATTCAGCCATATTATTGGTGCACTCAAAGTTCAATTTGTGTGCGACTGGGATAGGCGTACCCCAAGGAGGAATCATCACGAAACCTGCACCTCCCTCTTACTAGCATTTGGATCCATCAAAGAAGAGCTTTACTTTAAATGGAGACAGACCAAAATCGATTTGTTGGATATATTCATCAGGGAATTGAGAAAGGGGGACTTGAGTGTCTGGAAGAGGAGCATTAGCTAATTGATCTACAATGACCTGACCCTTGATAGACTTTTGCGGGATAAACTCGAGATCAAATTCTGTCATAAGCATGAGCCAACGAGTGATACGATCATTGTGATAAGGCTTCGCATGAATTGTCTTGAGTGGATTGACACTTGTGACAATGTAAGTTTTGTGGTTAAGGAGGTAATGACGAAGCTTAGAAGTTGCGAAGAAGAGAGCACAACACAGCTTTTCAGCTTCAGAATAACGTGTTTCATACTCATGGAGGGTGCGACTAATGTAATAGACAGCTTGTTCTTTACCGCAAGCATCCCGATGCGAGATCATGGCTCCCAGAGCATGGTCAGTCACAGAGATATAAAGATAGAAAGGCTCCCCCTCGCGTGGAGGTGTAAGCACAGGTGGAGAAAGAAGATAAGCTTTGAGATCATCGAAGGCCTTTTGGCAATGTTCATCCCATTCAAAATGAACATTCTTACGGAGGAGATGATGAAAAGGTTGACAACGGTCCGACAATTGTGAGATAAAACGATGCACTGATTGAAGACGTCCTTGGAGACTGCGGAGTTGCTTTAAGTTAGAAGGGGGAGGCATCTCAAGGATAGCTTTTATTTTTGCGGGGTCTACTTCAATACCCCTAATGGAAATGATAAAACCTAAAAGTTTACCAGTGAGAACGCCAAACACGCACTTAGATGGATTTAGACGAAGACAAAAGTGAATAAGCCTCTCAAAGAGAGGTGCAAGAATGAAAAGATGATCCTGACGACGTTTGGATTTACTGAGGAGATCGTCGACGTAATCTTCGACAGTTTTGTGTAAGAGATCATGGAAGATGTAGGTCATTGCTCGCTGATAGGTTGCTCCTGCGTTCTTAAGACCGAAAGGCATGACACGATAACAAAAGGTCCCCCAAGGAGTTATGAAAGAAGTCTTATGTTGGTCTTCTGGTGCGATGAGAATTTGATTATACCCAGAGAAACCATCCATAAGAGAAAGCATCTCATGACCCGCAGTTAAATCCACGAGTTGGTCGATATTAGGTAAAGGAAAATCATCTTTTGGACAAGCAAGATTAAGATCCCGGAAGTCGGTACAAATTCAAATTTTCCCAGTAGCTTTGGTTACTGGTACTACATTGGAAACCCATTGTGGATAATCGATGGGTTGGATGAAGTTAGCCGAGAGCAAGCGCTGCAATTCTTCTTTAACAAGAAGGGCTACTCTAGGGTGCATTTTACGCAATTTTTGTTTAACTGGTTTGATGTCGGGAAGAGTAACGATATTGTGGACCACAATATCGGGATCGAGTCCTGGCATATCCTCATATGACCAAGCAAAGGCTTGACAATGGTTGGAAAGAAAAGTGGTAAAGTCTCCTAACTCCTGTGGATTAAGGGACTGGCCGACCCTAATGATGCGAGGGTCTTTGGAAGTCCCTATATTAAGGTCGACAGTGGCTTCGTTGAGAAGTGTAGACGTGTCAGAAGGAAAGGTTTTAGGAAGATAGGAATCCTCTGCCGCCAGATAGGTGAGGACAGAATCATCATCCGCACAGTGGATAGTGTTGATAGTAGGAGAGTCGTCTCCAACTATTTCAGGGAAAATTAACGGTATGGAAGTGGACCTGTCATTAGTCTTATAGGCTAGTGGCCCTAAGGAAATGGTATTGACTAAAAAAAAAAGTTAGACGGGATGGAAATGGCGTCGTCCACATCGAGTGATGCTTCTGACTTAGCGGGAGAAGATGGTTCCTCAATAGGAAGAGGCTCATCGAGAACAGTGACGGTGGCTTTTGAAAGAGGTTTAAATCCTAAACCAAATTTTTGATGTGGCTTGAGAGTTGGAATGGACGCGAGGTCATGCACACCTTGTTCATATTTACCTAAGCCAAAGCCCTTCCACGCACATCGATATAAATAAGTTTTTGCAAACGTGGGATTCTGTAGACAATCGAACCCTGTTAAATAAGGTTTGGTCCTAGGAGGAGAATCCGGGCGATAGTGAGGCGTGTCAAGACCACCGTAAATGAAATTAGTCTGTTGATTGGGCAGACCAATGGTGACGATGCGACCAAGACCTGGCTGATATTCAGGTTGTTTGTCTAGTCTACCATACTCACTAGGTTTGAGATGGGTGTCAAAAGAAAGGAGAGGAAGCTCTCCTAGTGAGAAACGCTGCAATGTCTCTTCGAAATTTTGTAAATCCGGTAGTTTGGTTGCAGGTATGGAAGAAGATGAGGCCCCGTCAGGAGAACAAGCATTTTCCTTTAGAGGGGCAGACCCTGTGGTCATGTCGCATTGTGCGGAAGGAAAAGGATCTCCTGGATGAGTATAGATTTTGCCCTCATATTGATATTTTAAGCATCGATGGAGGGTGGACGGGACACAATGCATTGCATGAATCTAGGAGCATATGAGGATCATATTATAGTGGAATTTCCCTTCAACAATGTAGAAGAGTTCATGAAGCAGCTTCTTACCTACTCGAATGGGTAGGACCACAGTTCCTAAAGTAACTGCTAGCTGATCGTTAAATGATCGAAGAGCGAAAGGCGGGGGTGACACTACGTTCTTCGGTAACTTAAGTTGCTCGAATGTGTGCGAGGAGATGACGTTGAGTGCAGCACCACTGTCGATCATAATGCGTTTTAATGTAGTGTTGTCGATTTGGACTGTGATAAAGAGGGGAGCCTCCAAATCCTCGGAAGAAAGGGAAGGAATTTCTGAATCTTCAAAAGAAATGGTGGTTGATGGTCTATTCAATCCAACAACCATCTCGAAAGGCTGGGGCTCATCTGAATTCACTGCGATGCGACGCAGATTATCAATCAGAGCCTGGCGATGTTGCGGAGAGGATTGAATGAGGTCAAAAAGAGACATTTTGACCGGAGCCTGGGTGAGTTGTTTCATAACACTCTCCTCAACTGACACGGGAATTTGAGCCCGAGGTGCAGCACGAATAGAGACCCGAGGTCTCGGGGCTAATGAGGAAGGAGGAACTCCTTCGGGGGCTGCAGAAATGACAACCCATGGTCGAGATGCTGTAGATGAGGATGGATTATCATACTGTTGGGTTCTAGTGGCGATATGAATTGTGTCGATTTGAGAAGGTGGAAGATCATTTGGAGTGGAATCACTAGAAGTAGAGGCCTGAGTAGATCGTTGGGGCTCAGATGGAGCTAAGATGACAGGAGGTGCTTGTTTCTCCTCCTCCAGCAAAAGATCACTTTCTTCCAAAAGACTGTTGACGACAGATTGAAGAGCTTTACATCCCTCAGTATCATGACCCGGGGTATGGTGGTAAGCACAAATCAAATCAGAGTTAAACCAGGTAGGTTTAACTCCTTTAGGGTTATAGGGTTTAATCGGAGGAAGAGATATGGATGAAGATTGGATAAGTTGGTGAAGGATTTTAGTATAGAACCCGGTAGACAAGGATGAGGACAGAGATGATGAAGGCACCTCTTTTACTTTAACAGACTGCCGAGGTAAAAGAACCTGCATGTTAGGTTTGATAGTCTTTTTAGGGATCATATTATTTTTTTGGACATCTAGAGGAGCAGCCTTGGGCACTTGAGATGGAAGTAAGTGAGACATGATTGATTTCGGTGGAGGAGGAGCCCCTAAAATAGATTTTGAAGATGATGGAGATGTGACAAGTGTTGTGGTCTTCAGAGATAAGGGAGGCTGCTTGGTCGAAACTAATGATGATTTAGATAATGTCGATTTAGATGAGGGAGAAGCTTCCAAAGTAGGTATAATCGGAGGAACAGAGGGTGCCCTGGTTTTTGGTAACGAAGATGATGATTCTGATAAAAGAGGTGACGTCTTTTTAGCAGGTAAGTCCACTTTTCGAGGTGCTGGTGAAGAATGTGTTGTAGAAGAAGATGATGGTTTTGATAAGTTTGTAGAAGAAGACGCCTTCTCAGTGGACAAATCCAATCTTTTATGAGGCGCAGAGAGAGATTTTTGCGGGAAAGCACCAAGAGTCTTGATGGTTCGAAATATGGGCTTTCCTTTTTCAGGGATGGTGACAATTTCAACCGCATAAGGTGATTGTAACCTTTTCGGGGGAAGCAAATGGGGAGGTACTGATGACGCAACGTTAGATTTCAGTTGTCTCGGTCTAAGTTCAGGAACCGAGCGTATAGGTGTTGGTGCTACTTCTTTAGATTTCCCCTTAATAGGCAAAGTAGCATTCGGTGATGGAAGAAGTGAGTGATGAAGAAGCAGTTCCTTGCGAGGGAACTACTTCTGGTACAGTAATTGTGGGTGAAACTACTGTAGGAAAGGAAACAGGAAGAGTCAAAATCGAAGACGCTTCCGTCGAAGTCGGCACAACTATAGGTACGTTCACCAATGGCATAGTCGCAGCAAAAATGGGAGAAACAGAAGTAGATGTATCCGCGGTGGAAACTCGAAGGGATGTAATTGCCTCGAGCATTGAAAGAATGTCTGACGATGAGACAGATGAGGATGACACTGTCTCGGGTATGGACGGAAGATCAGACAAAGAAGCAGAGAGAGGTGAATCTGTATCTAATAATGTTGGAATATTCAAAGACGGGCTATCTGAAGATGGTGGAATCCCAACAATTAACGAAGCAGAAGGAGGTTCTGATTCGGTCGATGTGTTCGTAGATGGCTTAGTTTTAGAAGAAGATTCTTCAGTAGAGATGAAGCTGATAGTATGAGTGTTTGGTTTTTGAGACTCTGAAGCATCATGGTTCGGGGAATGATTGGGAAAAGGTTGTTTAAAGACATCCAGCGCTTGATTTGGGGGAGCATTTGGGTTATCCAGAATGAGCTCGCCTTTATCAATGAATTTCTGGACAAGATTTTTGAAGGTCTGACATCGTTCGATGTCATGACCTTTGGTTCTATGATAATGACAGAAGTCATTTTCCCTATACCAGAATGGACGTTCTTGGCTTTCATCAATATTCCTAATGGGGGGAAGTTCGATCATGTGGACTTCCAACATTTTTTCCAGGATAGAAGCATATGATTCCCCCAATGAAGTGAAAGATCGAGATGATGAGGACCCTTTTCGAGAAGATGAGGAGTCTCTTCGTGGTGTTTGATTAGAAGTGGTATCGGCTCGTGATGTTTTTAATACGATAGCGTTGGTGGATCCCTGATTCTTGTCTTTAGAAGTGGAAGGATTTGATTTGGTAAACCGAGAAAAATCTGGTTTAGATTTAGAGTGAAGTTTTAACTTCCCTTGTTCAATGGCGCGAGACTCAAGTTTGCGTGCCATCGTAAAGGCTTCTTCAAATGTATGAAAGGTCTGGATCCTTAAAGTGGAAGAAATATGATTAGCACAAGATCGAGTAAACAACTCGATCTGTTGGGATTGAGGAAGGGAGAAAGACAATTGGTTTATTATCCCTCTCCAACGAGCGACAAAGTCTGCAATAGACTCATCATCGAATTGACGAATGTTATAAAGATCTGTAATCGAGATCTTATGCGCGATATTTATTGAAAAGTTTTCAACAAACATCTGAGCCAATTGAGAGAAAGAAAACAAGGAATGTTGAGGAATGTTATTGTACCAGTCTAAAGCAGGACCTGCTAGAGACATAGGAAAAGTACGGAGCATAAGCTCCTGATCCTGGACTATGAGGTAGCAAGCATGTTTGAATGCTCGCAAATGCTGTTGAGGGTCCTCCCGACTATGAAATTTTGAAAATTTAGGAAGTTCCCATTGGGGAGGATAAGGCTTAAAAGCCACTGAGGGGTGAATGGGTTCATTACACACTTCTTCAAAAGAGTATGAAGGACGAGCCCCTTTGGTGGAGGCTTCCAAGTCTGCGATTTTCTTGAAAAGAATTTGAACCACGTCAGATTGAGGAGGAGGCACACTGGCATGTCCTACATAAGAAGTAAATGGTGGATGTTGTTGAGGTGTCAACGGGGGATTCATCTGTTGATTGATAGGATGATAAGAGGAGTAACCAGGTGTTCTGGGTGACGCCTGGTGGGGTATTTGCTGTGAAGGAGCCTGTGTATAGGCAGGCTGTGAGATAATAAGTGGTTGAGAAAATGAAGGTTGGATGATGGACGGAGCCTGTGATTGGTGGACTCCTATGCTTGTTGACTGAATCGGAACAGATTGAGGAACATGGGTGCCGATTTGATTGGACATATTGGGGAACAAGACCTGAAAGAGGCTTTCTACTGCCGGATTAGTTATTAAGGGCGCCGATGCTAGAGGATGGGCGAAGGTCACTGTTGCTGGAACATTGGAAGAAAAACCCACTGGAGGACGAGAAGCAGGAACCAACTGACTAGTCGAAGGGGGTTGACTCATAAAGGGGTACTGACCCTGGGACACAATGGACGACATAGATGAATTAACAGCAATATGCGGGTGCACAGACGCACTCATTATAGCCAGAGAAGAGGACCTCTCAGAAGTAGGTTGTGGAATAGTCGAGGTAACTGCGGCGTTAGGAATAGGTAAGACTATTTGAGAACTAGTCGATATGGTCGGTGGAAGAGAAAAAGGAGGCACAGGTGCACCACCCTCCTCCGTGGCTCGAGGTGAGAAAAATGATGCTAACTGTTCTACAAAAGCCTGGGATGGTTCACGAGAATAATCGTACACTTGCTGGATTGGTGGTCCCTGATCAGATATTTGAATAGACTTGTGTACTAGGTAGTCCATGAGGGCTACCGGATTGCGATCGAGGAGCGCCTGAAATTCAGGATCCCCGCGAGGAACATACTCTGAGTCAGAAGCAGATGATATTTCTGAAGGACTAGGGGAAGCTGGACGTGATGGGGTTGCTTTGGCCTGATAGAAAGGATTATATGACCAGGATGGGGAACCAACTAACAGCGGTCCCGAGGAAGACCTGGGGGGTGCCGAAACATCCACACTAGTGGTGATCTCGGAGGAAGAAGGGGCTAATTGAGCCATTCTTCTAGATTGTAACCGAGTGATGACCGTCATAAACAAGCAGAAAATAAGATTGACCTAACTAATGCACAGACAATTCAAGCAGCGTAGGTGATTATCTCTTTTAAGTTTTTATGCTTTTAAGAAAGAGAATATTAGGGAAGGCCTTTTAGAACAGGAACTACTCAGATAGCCAAACTAAGGATGGTTTGGGGGATGTTTTGGTGAGGAGTCCCGAAGGCACTTCAGTAAAAGACCGGTACGTGGCTTGATATAGGGGCCTACCCCCGCACTTCACACACCGCTGCGATAAGGGAGTCGGGTGCTTTGCCAATATATACCAGAACTTCCGTGAATTTATAGCGCGGCCCGAGTACCGCGTAGGCTCTTCCTCTTGGATGTCACTTCCAAGTAGGCGAGGCCAGGGAAAGAATTTTTGTTTAAATGCTTTATACCTAGTGATTTTGGCTTTGTGTGCAAGGGTGAAAAATAAAAATCAAATAGTGTCACTACCGATTTTGATCAATTTTCCAGCCTAATTAAAACTAGATGAAAAACATACAGCAGAAATGACAAAGAAAGAGTTCTTTTTTAAGCACTTAAAAATGAAGTGTTTGATTTCGATGAAGACAAGTCAAACAGATTCTTTCCCAAATGCGATTAAATTCTTTTTAAGCACCAAAAATTGAAATGTTCGAATGTGATAGAAAACAAACAAAGAAAGTTTTTTTTTTTTTTTTAGTTCCTAAAAAGGAGAAAACACCGTAAAAGAGAAATACCTGTAGATTTAGCTCTCCAAGGTGTGTGGACTTCAAAAAGTGCGTTGTTGAGCTCTTCCCCTCGAACAATCCCATGAACAAGCAAAGTGCTCCGCAAGAAAAGGTTAAGCAAACACCAAACAAAATCCAGAAAGATATATCCAGATAATGGTGAAACGAAAATTTCTATTTTAAGGAACTAGAAAAATTTCAAGGAAATAACAATTTCGCATAAAGAGATCAAAAGATTGAAATGATGAAAGGAAATGCTCAAGCTCAGAACTGATAAAAATCAGTGAAGAAAAAGAACAAAGCTCAAAACTAGAAAAGAGATGAACTTACCAATAAGGGACTTTGGTTGGGTCCCACCGGGCGTGCCAGAATGTTGATCAAGAATTTTGCGCTTGTTACCTGTCCAAGTTAATGTACCAAACTAAACACAAAAACCTTGAAAAACTCAAATGAAATTGATACCTGATGGACAAGATCCGAAGATGTAGACGGATAAGGAAGCCGATGTAGATAAGACGGGCGCACACGAGCAATTCTGCACAGTAGATCCAAGTAACCTGCGAGACACCGATGCTTGACAGAAAAAGACCACGTTAAAAGATATTTAGGTGGACTGCCCGAGAAGCGGGTCTGGGAAGCGGTAAGCTCCCTCGGCGGATGTCAGTCCACATTTTCAATTAAGTAAAGAAGCATACATGATAAAAGATGTACGTACAGGACTAGATTTTCTGATCAAAGTAATAAACAGAATCTAAACAGCAGACAGAAAGCAACAGAAAATAGGGAACTGTGAAAACAAAGCTGGATTTGTGTTACCTGTGTCCTTTTACCTGTCTGCAGGATGATCGGCGTCGATTATGTAGAATCGGCGTCGACTGGTTAAGATCGGCGTCGACTGATATAGATCGGCGTCGACTGATATAGATCGGCGTCGATCCGAGACAAAGTGTGAGAAGATTTGGGAATCAGAAAATGAAGGCAAGATCGTCAACGTCTGCTGGATCTGCAGAAGCCGGAGAGATACTGGCAAGACTCCACCTGTGTTGGGTGCAGGAACAGAGTCACCAGAAAATCAATGGAGACGTGCGATGTTGATGTGATAAGAGCAGAGTAACGGTGCTCCTCTCAGGGATTGATTTGGACAAGATTCGCTCTCATTCGATAGATAGTTCTCACGCTCGATGCGCAAAGATCTCTCATTCTCTCTCTTACAATCTGTGTCTCTCTTACAATCTGTCTCTCTCTCCTTCTGTGTCTCTCCAGAATTGAGTTCTGGGCCTCTATTTATAATCGGCGCCGCTCCAAAAAATCGGCGTCGACCGAGTACCGGTCGGCGCCGATCACGGAACAGACTCCCGAGACGGCCAAAATGAGTGATTTCTGGAAAGATAAGAGTGATCCCTCCACCTCAAATACGGGAAATATCCCGCTTTGGGAGGAGGAGAAATAGGGGGGATATATGGATAGAATAGATATGGGGTAGATAAGTGGTTAGGATACATGTGAAAAGGTGTAATTAAATAGTTAATATTTAATTACTCACGGGTAAAACATAATGGGGTGAATTAAACTTAGGATAGGTGTTTAAATCACAAATTGAATAATACCCCAAGGGGATAGTGGTGATATAAACGTGCCCCAGGTTACCTGAGAGAGCAAACGCGCACGAGGGACACTAAATTGGATAACCAATTTTAGGTTATTATTTGCAAAAACTTAATCCTAGTAGAATTTTATTGGACTAATGTGTGTGTGTGTGTGTGTGTGTGTGTGTGTGTGTGTGTGTGTGTGTGTGTGTGTGTGTGTGTGTGTGTGTGTGTGTGTGTGTGTGTGAGATTAAAAATTAGATGATTCAACATTTGAGAGATAATGGCATTATTTCTTATATTACTTATGGAAATGGCAATTTTCATGATCACCTCTTTATGCATATTATTTGCAAAAACTTAATCCTAGTAGAATTTTATTGGACTACTTACTTCCCTTGTTAAATAGACTATGAAATCTCATATATAACAAAGCGATGGGGCCCTAACTTCCATGCACAATTTTACTATATTGCTAGAAAATTTGCATGAAGGAAGACAAGTGTGGGGAGAACAAATGATGTAAAAAATCATAGAAAATATCATCTCCATAAAGAGATTAACTAAAATTATTACTATATTTTATGAAGTTTTATACTTAGCCATTTTCTACCATTTTTCAGTTTTAAATGGTGCAAATGTTTTCGTGAGGAGAAATTTTCTATGACCTTTTCCACCATTATTGTATCCCAAAAAAAATTCCTTTATGCAAGTTACCAAACAAATTGGAATTCATTTAATGTTGTGAATATTGCCTCAAAAATTACTTACTAATCAATTTTGAAAATACACTTTATATTGTTTTTCTTCAAAAAATGTTGTGATATTCCATGAAGTGCATTCAATATGATTGAATTTTTTTATTATAAACTATTAGACCTTCACTTCCTAATTTTTTCTCATGTTAACAATTTTATTGAAATGATATGCTCTCCCTTTCATTTCTAGGGTTACAAAGGAATAACTGTAAACACAACCCAACATATGAAGAAAAATGATGTTTATGGAATCATTTGTGTCCCAATGCTAAACACTCTTTCCTTGCAAAAATTCCTTTGATGAATGGTCGTTAATGGTCTTTGTAAAACATGTAAGAAGCAAACAAAAAACAAAAACATGAAATCATTCCTAAAAGATGTTACCAAAAAATTGTGTAACATTATCAAATAAATTGTAATATTATTAATAATGAGTTTATAGAACTTATATTAATAATATAGTTGTAATAGTTTAATTATTTGAGTGAGTTGTGAGAACAATTCACATACCTATTTTGTAGTGTGAGTGATCCTATGGATGTTTGAGAGATATTAGGAGATAAGTTTGAGAGATTCATGGAGAGAGATATGAGGGATTGAAGATGTGTGTTGACTCCACCATTGTAAGAGATCAAACACTATATATGTAACCTCTATCAATATCAATTATATCTCGAATGAATTCAGTTTCTATATTTTATTATTTTGTGTTTTTATATTATATTACATTTCTTATCAGTGGTATAAGAGAAATCTCAAGTCTTAGGCTATGATGTGAGAAAGAATTTGTGTGTTATACTCCAAATGGGAATCTATAGTAGCTCCTGAGCATTGTATTGGCGCAAAGGAGCTAAGAATATGCTCACGTCAAGTTCAAACTATGAATTGTTTATTTCATTACAGTTGTTCGTAATTCATATTTGTTCCAGCATGATTAATCTCTATATCTTTATACGTCTCGTGTGTGCATATCTACTTGTCAATTACGGAGACAAAAGGCTATGGTAATTAGAACTAGTGCGACTCCTATTGTTGTTGAGCATGAGAAGATTGAAAATAAATCTATAATGTTATTGGTATTCGAGGTGCTAGTAATCCGTGAAGGTGCACAATAATAAAATAAAGTCTTGAGCATATTTGTTCTCCTTGTTCCCTCTTGTAAGTACCCACACATCTTCATCTTATTTGTCATAAGTATTCTTTATGGATATATGGTCTTCAACATGTCCTATACACCTATAACAATGCCTATCATGCAAAAATAATTAACAGTGATCTGATCAAGTCCCTACACTATCATAACACCACATATCACTACCATTAAATCCTCCTAATAAAGGAAACCGTATCAGGCCATAAGAAAAATCAATCCACTAAAAAACATATTATCTTGTACAAGTGTTAGCAGTCCTTCCATGTGCCCACAGCCTTCTTCAAGCAATATTAACATCATGATTTCCTTTAAATCAGTGATATGATTGCACACAACTCGCCCTTGACGTTTTCTATCTCAGCTCACTTTTCCCTCCACATCAATTTCACATTAGATCTGACACTTGCATTAAATCTTTTGATACCTCGGCATTGGATTAACCATACATGCATGGAATAGTTTGTCAACACTCTGATAGATTCATTTTATTATAGTCATGTGGGTTTATTCATGGTTCACCATGATGCATTAAGATTTGATGTGACATTTTCCTCTTGTGTATTTGAAAAGTGAGAAGTGGAAAGGTGTCAAATAAAAAAATAGTCTTTTCTGTAATTTTTAATAATGTCTTATTAAAAAAATTTATCTTGAGCATCATAAATTCATGTCATCATTTTAAAGTCAGTAAGTATTGTTGGTCACTATATGTAGTTTTCATCCTTATTGTATTGTAAAGGGTCATTGTAGAGGTCAATTACTAAGAGAGTAATTTTTTTTAAGTCAAGTGTTATTCAAGTGTCAAAATTATTTTAATTTTTTGTTAAGTATATGTCATCTTGTCAATGTCAGTATTGATTTGTCAAAAGTTCTAAAAATAAAAAAAATTGCCTCACGGATGCATTTTTGATGTTACCCGACATCCAATTTTTGGGAGAATAAGATGAATAATATTAGAGTTCTGATGATATTTTTGATGACTTCAAAGAATGAAAATGTGTTTGGCTTTGGGGGCTCTACCCCTCGACCCCACCCTGTATCGCGACAGGGAGCACGCCTAGGGTGTTACCCTGAGACCCTGCAAGGGGCACTGCTCCTTGACCCCGTTAGGGGTTGTTGCCCCCAGACCCCCACTTTGGAATTTCAGAACCAAAGTGAATATTTTTGGGGAAGATGCATCGACAAAAGGTGGTGTAAATTTGATCTCCATGGTCCAATCTGTTAAGTAGCAACATCATGGATGAAGGAGGCAACAGAGGCTGGAGGTCAATCAACAACCTCTCGTCAGTCACCAACGACGGGGCCACATGAAGCTATGGTGGCAATGTGTGTGTATGTGTGTTTTCTTTTATTTCAGATTTGCAGTATGATTTCAGAGTTCCTATTTGAATAAGTGAAATGCTCACATTGAGGGGGGGGGATGGAACATAGTCTCAATGTTCAATTTTCCCTCTATTCAATTTGTATTCAGTAAGCAGTGGTTCCTACATGATTCCATGAAGGAAAGACATAGTGGACTAACAAAAGCACAAAGGAAAAGCAACAACATGATATTTGGGTTATTGGTTGTCCTGTAAAACCATCCTTTATTTTAGGTTATAGGTTGTCCTGTAAAACCACCATTTTTTTTAGGTTGTTGGTTGTCCAATAAAACCATCCTTTTTTGAGGTTTTTGGTTTTCCTATAAAACCATCCTTGTTGAGGTTGTTGGTTGACCTACAAAACCATCCAAATCATGAGCATGCATGGGTAGCAAGCTACAGAAAGAAGTGTGATTATTTTTTCTACCTTGTCAACATTAGGGGAGTGTATATTAAGAATTAATAATGTTAACAATAGGGGAGTGAATGTTACCTAAATATTGTGTAACATTATTAAATAAATTGTAATATTATTACTAATGAGTTTATAGAACTCATATTAAAAATATAGTTGTAATAGTTTAATTATTTGAGTGAGTTGTGAGAATAATTCACGTACCTATTTTGTAGTGTGAGTGATCCTAGGGATGTTTGAGAGATATTAGGAGATAAGTTTGAGAGATTCATGGAGAGAGATATGAGGGATTGAAGATGTTTGTTGACTCCACCATTGTAGGAGATCAAACACTATATATGTAACCTCTATCAATATCAATTATATCCCGAATGAATTCAGTTTCTATATTTTATTATTCGATGTTTTTGTATGATATTACATTTCTTATCAGAAGAAAAAATATCATGGTCCAAAGATTTACAAAATTTTGGATGTGTTGTGCCAAAAAAAATTCAAATTATTTTTAAAATGTGCTCAGATCTCCCTTTTGATGTAAGTTGACCAAGAAATTTATTTGTAACTTAATTTTCTCCTTTAGATAATGGTAAAATTATTTTGTGTAAGCCATGTAATGAAGATCTCTTGGAACATGAAGAGTAACACTTCAATTTTGTACATGTCATTAAAGGAGAAATTACAACTAGAACATTAAGAACTGGGAGATATGTCAACCATGGATCTAATTATTCACTGCAACTTACTGAATAGTTGATTGATTTATTAGTTAACATGTGATTTTAGGATCTGGTCGATTACTTGAGTTTTGTGTTTGATATCTGAACACCTATTATTAGTTCTATTGCATGTGTTAAATCTCTTGTTTATCTGTTTGAGATCTTCCACTTGTTCTACTGAAGATCATTTACTTAGTTTGTTAAACTCATAGTTGAACTCTTCTTCTCATGTTTTTGTTGTAATTGAGAAGTATAAAAGAAAAGGGTTCATGTTGGAAATGTATCTAGAATAGAGAATATAGAAGAGAGTACACAGATATACAGAGATTGTTTTGTTCATACATGTAATGTTCATGACAATTTAATAAAATATCTTAGTTCTATTTATTATCCTTTAGCTACAAGATTTAGGAGGGGTTGGCACCTAAGGCAGGGCCCACTTGTGGTCTGCTAAACCCCTCCATAGTTTTTTTGCTTTGTTTCATTACATGATTAGACTAGGAAGCAGTTTACCTTCTTTATCTGCATTTCTAAATCTACAAGCTTTGTTTCAGTCATTGTGTTTAGAAACCATTTTCTTTCATTTCTAAGTTTTGTCTACTTTCAAGCATTGTTCTTTCAAGTATTGTAGTGATAATTATTTCTTTCCATATCTCTTAATTTCTCTATAACTGTGCATATAACACTTGCATTATTTAAAGTTTACATCCCCTGATTTGATGATTTAATGATTGTGATTTAATGAAGAGCATATTAATTGTTACAAGTTAATTTTCACCACCATTTTTGGCACCGTTTCTGGGGATACTGTCAACTTATAGGGTTTTATAGAGTTTTTTGCATTCCTTATAAATAATTTAGGTTTAGGAAATTCCACCTCCAAACCCCCCACTAATGTATGTTAATTGAGTTGAGCTAGTTGATGTATGCACCTTCCAAGAGATGCCCATAGTATATTCTAACCCAATCCACAAATAGCACAAATTACTTATTCTGATTCTGAAGAAGACACATCTTCCTTTGTACAAGGTTTCATAGTAGAATATCCCCTCCATAACCTAGAGGAATTTTGGGTTATCGATATTTCCCTATATCTCCCTAAACCATAACAGAGTGGTAGATCATTAAGTGAGATTTCTGTCAATACCTGGAACACAAAAAATGGACTATGTATGCTCAAGATACAACCAATCAAAGTTTGGTCCATACTTGGACTCTACAGGGTCAACAGACCAATGTGACAATAACACATGGCAGAAGCGGAGTGCATTCAGAGGAGCAAAAGAAAAGTGTTATTTTTCGACGTCGGTCTTTGACACTCGTAATCAAGATCAATATTTCACCATTAGGTGGGGCCTCAAGCCACCAAGTGGCTTGCCACCATGATGATCATGTTATTATACCAAGCTAACTCGGTTAGACAAGCTATCTATTCAACTCGTCGAACTCATTATTACATATTGCAAGTTTATTATTGGTTTAAAAATCTCAATGTTTAGCTCGTGTTAGTGATCTTCTCTATATTGGGTGAGCTAATCATAGCTCGTATTGCATTGCATGGTTCGGGCATTCTACATTTGCGTGGCACATATCTATTGCCACCGCCCACCTTATTATTAACTTGGTGGATTAAATATCAACTCAAACTTCATACTTCGTGGCCCTTCTACATTTCATCGGCCAAGCCCATTACTCAGGCCTTATAAATATTCAACAACGGGAAAGGGAGTAACACATGGCCCAAGCCACAGTTTCAACGGGCCAAACGAGCCTTTAAAAAGGCTAGCACAGGTTTAAACCCCCACATATGTGCGATATTAATATTCCCACTGCCACAATAATATATGGGGGGCTCACGTGGCAAGTAGGGTAGTGCATCATCAGCGGACCGGGAAAAATCATTCCACCGTTTGAGGAACCCACGTGGTATGTGGAGGCAACAGCAATTATACTATAGCAAGCCCATGTGGCATATAGAGGCAGAAGTCCTTACGTAGAAATTTTTAAGGAAAAGCCACGTATAAAGTGGAATTTAAAACAAGTGACTGTTATAAATTACAAGCCTTGAAAAAAGGCTTAAGCGGTGGAAGGTTAGAGTCGGTGGGGAGAATCGAACCCCCACTGCTTAATTAAAAGCATTAATACCTCACTGCCATATCAACCGACCTGGACGATGATAGAAAGTGAGATCAATGTATTTGGTCGCAAGACTATCCTGTACAAGGCCATAGGACATAAAAGGAAGATTTCAGATATCACCCTTTTTGAAGGAGTTAGAGGCAAAATCAGCCTTTGGTGTAAAAAGGGAAAATGAGCAAAATTCCCCACTCTCCTAATGGTGATATTTTCTTCCTAATTTGGAGGTTTTTTGACTCTGTTTTAATCTACAGAAGTCACATAAGTTTTTGGTACCTATCTAGATTCTTCTTCAAGTGTGTCGCTCATCCAAGGAAAGTTATTGAAGACATATACTTATGCGACAATCACTATCAACAGAGTTCTTACTTCTCGGCTGAATTGGAGCAGTTTGTCTTCATATTTCTGATTCATAGTACTCTACTGGATCTTGATCACGTTATTTTATCTAGTTCAAATTCATGTGTAATCAGCTAGGTATGTGATCATAAAAGGTTGAATCCCTATACCACTATCACAAAGGGTGGAATCCCTATACCACTATCACAAGGGTGAAATCTCTATAACCATCACATGGGTGGAATCCCTATATAACTATCATTTTGGGTACTCAGATCAGATACATTCCCTAGTATCCTCACTTAGGTTTATAGCTTCATTGTATATGTGTACTAGTTTACAACTCTGAAGTGTAATGAATCGGTTCATATGAACCTGAAGATGTAGGCATTACTGAACTCCATTATCAATCTTTTGTTATGTCCTTAATCATATATCTTACATTTGATGTATATAGTCGACTTGTGGCTATAATAACTTCATATCATTATGTATCTCTTTCATATATGTTATATTCTCATGGGTGGGTCGGCCTTAGGGATGGCCGTAGCATAGGAGAGTATAAATAGGGGTTAGCAGGTAGTAGTGGATCATGTTATTCAGCATTTAAGTCTTATTGTTTGTTTTGGAGGTTGCCCCCTCGCAGTGGCTAAGCTATTATACTTTCATATTGATATCATTTATCTGCAAAATTGTGTTATTTGGTGTTATATTTCTGGTGATAATCATAATTATTCAAGTAATTTCATTACAAGTGCTATCAGAGTTGCGATCTGGGCCAAAATTAGGGGAAAAAAACCCTAATATTTTGTTTCCAATATATATTTCAAACCAAATTGAATTGGTCTGAGAAATGTTTACCATAGTTGTGAAACACTCCATGTAAGGCTCCCTAAAAATTTCAGACTTTTTAAAATTTATTTTACAAAAGTTATTACAAATTTAGGGTTTTTCATAAAATTGCTCCCTAGAATGCAAATTGTTGAATTTTTCCAAGTTCTTTCCCTTTTCGGAAAGAGAATAAAAAGTTAGTTTGAGTTAGTTCTTTAAGGTTTTTTATATTTTTTTGAAATCTTATCGAACTCCTAAACCCTAAAATTTGACATTGATCCCTAAATCCTACTATTTTGAGGCATCATGGCAGGGCCTTCCACAAGAGGCAAAAAGAATCCCATCACTCTGGGTAAAACACCAAAAAAGGATGAGATAGTAGTTGAAGAGTTAGAGATAGAAGAGGTAACTACAAATTCCTCATGGTTAGGGTTTACTTCAATGGACCACAAGGTAAGCCAACTTGAGTTTAACCTAAGAGACCTCAAATCTCGAGTGGCCAGCAAAGAAGATGTGGATAGGATTAGACAAAGATTGGGGGATTTCATGCAGAAATTAAGTACGCATATGATAGGCAATCATAATTTTATCAACCAAGGTGGATCATCAGGTCAAAATAATATACACATGAGTCAGGGTGGATCTTCGAGCATGCCCAATCCAAATATGAGGACTTTGCAGGCCCGTAATATGTTTCCAAAAGTGGAGATGCACAAGTTTGATGGAAAATATCCACTCAATTGGATCAACCAGATGGATAATTTCTTTGAACTACATCAGATTCCATTAGGACAAAAGGTGACCATGGCATCTTTGTATCTCGAACTTGACCAATTCGTCTGGTATCAATGGTTATGTGCTCAAAGGAAAAAGAGTGGTCTCAATGTTATGGACAATCTTCACTGAAGAGTTACAATTACACTATAGTTCTAGTGTGTCAAAGAATTACTTTAGCCAATTAGAAAATTTGAGACAGACAGGGTCTATTAAATATTATATTCATCAATTACAAAACCTTTATGTGCGAGTGGAAAATATTACTGAAGAGAATATGAATGACCTATTTCTTGGGGGTCTTAAGGATCACATTGAAAATGAGGTGCGTATGTTTAATCCTCATAAGGTTTCTAATTCTATGATTATGGCACGAAGGGTAGAGGAGAAATTTGTTTCAATTAGGATACAAAATTTCACTGATACCAGAGATCACAACACCTTACCCCCAGCACTCCATTGGCTAGTTAGATTGACACCTCAACAAATTGAAGAAAAGAGAGAAAAAGGGTTATGTTTTAACTATGACAGTAAATACGGACCTGGACATAAATGTGTTGAAAAGAAGTTGTTCTACATTGATGCGCCTAGTGAAGATGAAGAGAAGGATGAAGATGCAAAGTCAGAGGTCTTGGTCGAGCTAGAGGAGGAATTAGGAGAGCCCCAACCAATGATCTCACGCCATGCAATTTCAGGTATTAGCACCCCCCAAACCCTCAAGGTGGTTGGATTCTTAAAAAAAGAGAGGGTCACAGTGTTGATTGACTCAAGAAGTACTCACAACTTTATCAATTATAAGTTAGCAGTGCACCTAAATTGTTTCATTTATCGAGCTCCTGAATGTCAAGTAATGATTGCTGATGGAGGTATTGTTACTTATTCTGGAAAATGTCATAGCATTAAGCTTTCCATGGGAGATTACATACTAAATAGCCCCATGTATTCCATCTCTGTGGGAGGAGCAGACATTGTGTTAGGATTTCAATGCCTTACCACTTTGGGAACACTTGAGATGAACTTCCAAGAATTGCTCATGTGATTTCAGTCTAAAGGAAGGACTTTTGAGCTAAGAGGCTTAAGAGAAAAGTCTCCACAAATAGTGAGCTCTCATCAAATACACAAAATTCTAAAAAGGGGTGCAGAGGGATTTGTGGCACAACTATTTTCATTGGATTAACATCATTCTAAGGACATTATACCATCAGATATGCAAGAAATGTTAGATGCACACTTTGTTGTGTTTGAAAATATGCCAAAGGGCTTACCTGCAAAGAGATATCATGATCATCTTATTCAGTTAGTACCAGGGATCTAACCGCCTAACATTAGACCTTATAGGTACCCATATGTGCAAAAGAGTGAAATAAAGAAGATTGTACAAGAGATGTTGGAAGCAGGAATCATCTGTCATAGTCAGAGTGCTTATTCTTCCCCAGTAGTGATGGTATGGAAGAAAGATGACATGTGGCACAAGTGTCCTGATTATAGGGAAACTTAATAAGTACACAATCAAAGATAAGTTTCATATTTCCTGTAATTGATAATTTTCTTGATGAGTTACACGGTGTTGTTTACTTTACAAATCTTGATCTTCATTCAGGATACCAGCAAATCAGAATCAAGGATGAGGGATGTTCATAAAACCACCTTTCGGACACATGACGACCATTATGAATTCTTGGTAATGCCTTTTAGACTCACAAATGCACCTTTTACATTTCAAAGTTTGATGAATTCTATTTTTAAGTCATTCCTACGGAAGTTTGTTTTAGTTTTTTTTATGATACAATAATTTATAGCAAAACATAGGAGGAACATTTGCATCATGTAAATAATGTTTTGGAAACCCTTGAGCAACATCAACTTTATATAAAGCCCTCTAAGTGTTCTTTTGGATTCAAGGAGGTTGAATACTTGGGTCACATTATCTCTCATGAAGGGGTCAACGTGGATCCTAATAAGATCAAAGCCATGATGGAGTGAAAGGTTCAAAAAACCCTAAAGAATCTACGAGGATTTTTGGGGCTTACAGGTTATTACCGAAGATTTGTAAGGCATTATGGAAGAATATAAACACCTATCAAAACTTTATTAAAGGACTCCTTCCATTGGAATGAGGATGCAACCAAAGCATTTGAGCAGCTAAAGGCAGCCATGTGCACCACTCTAGTCTTGGTTACTCCAGATTTTTCCAAAACATTCATTTGTTGAATGTGATGCGTTAGGGTCAGGTATGGGGGCATTTATCATGCAATAAGGCCGTCCTATTACCTTTTTTGAGCCATCAATTCAAAGGTAATAATATTTCAAAGACAACTTATGATAAGGAAATGCTAGCCATACTTCATGCAATAAAGAAATGGAGACCATATCTCATAGGAAGAAACTTTAAAGTGAAGACAGATCATGATAGTCTGAAATACTTCTTGGAGAAGTGTTTATCATCTGAAGAATAGAAAAAATGGTTCTCAAAGATGTTAGGATATGATTTTGAGATTATCTATAAGAAAGGTAAGGAGAATTTAGTGCGGATTCTTTGTCGAGGAAAGATGAATCAGTTGTAGCATTATTATGTGCCATATCCATATTACATGAAGATTTGATAGATGAGGCAAGGTCTGAATAGAGAAATGACCCAACCATACAAAACCTCATTCTTAATCTCTAGAATGATCGAAACATGTCTAAAAATTTTGTATTGAAAGGGGATGCTTTATGGTATAAAGATAGATTATACATATGTAAGAACTCCACTCTTAAAAATAGGATTCTATATGAGCTTCACTCTTCTCCACTAGGGGGCACTCTAAATTCTTAAATACTTATCATTGAGTCAAAAAATATTTCTTCTAGGAAGGGCTCAAAGGGGATATCCAAATATTTGTGGCAGACTGCATGGTTTGTCAAAAAAATAAGGGTGAAATAGTTTGGCCCCAGGTCTTCTACAACCTTTATCTATTCCTAGTCAGCAGTGGGAAGATGTTTCTATGGACTTCATCACATTATTGCCTAAATCTGAAGAAAAAAATGTCATCATGGTTGTGGTGGATAGACTCACCAAATATGCTCATTTTCTTTCCTTGTCACACCCATTTGTTGTAAGCACGGTAGTAACAACCTTCATGGACATGGTTCAGAAGCTTCATGGGACACCGAAGATTATAGTAAGTGATCAAGACCATATATTTACTAGTAATTTTTGGACTGATTTATTCTCATTTTTGGGTACTTAGCTCATAGCTCTTCTTATCATCCCTAGTCTGATGGAAAAACAAAAGTTTTAAATAAGTGTTTGGAGGGGTATCTCTGTTGCTTCACCTTAGATAAACAAGCAAGATGGGTCCAATGGCTGCCACTTGCAGAATGGTGGTATAACACTTCCTTCCATAATTCATCCAAAATGTATCTTTTTTTAGCACTCTATGGGTACCATCCATCATCCATCACATCATCATTGAGAGGACAACTGTGGGTTAGAGCAGTAGAAGAACACATTCATTATCAACGGGAAGTCCTCTCTAGTCTCAAGGAGAACTTGGCCATGGCACAAAATCGCATGAAGCAACAAGCTGATCAACATCGCACGGAAAGACATTTTGAATTTGGTGATTGGGTTTTTGTGCATTTACAACCATATAAGAAAATGTATTTGAAACAACAGTAAAAGGATAAAAAACTTTCACCAAAGTATTATGGCCCTTATCAAGTATTGCAGAAGATTGGTAGTGTAGCATACAAATTAGCACTTCCACAGAAAACTAGAATACATGTAGTCTTTCATGTTTATTACTTGAAGAAAGTAATTGGATAGAGAGTATCAGCCAAAATAGTGTTACCTAAGCTCGATGAGGAGGGGAGAGTCATCTTGGAACCTGTATGCATCCTTCAAACATGCACTAAAAGATTGAGGATACAGGGTATTATTGAATACTTGATCAAGTGGAAGAATATGGACAATAAAGATGTAACATGGGAAGATATGACATTCATGCACCAGCACCCAGATCTTCTCAACATTGGGTAAAATGTTGCTTTGAAGGGGAAGGGCATGCTACGCCCTTAATCATATATCTTACATTTTATGTATATGGCCAACTTGTGGCTATCATAACTTTATATCATTATGTATCTCTTTCATATATGTTATATTCTTGTTGGGCCCCTAGAATTTTGGCTAAGTACAAAAAGTGTGTATACGCGCAGGTCCTAGTTGAAGAGAGGCATACAAGGATAGAGTGCGTAGGGAAAGGTTTAAGAAAAGGCTTTAAGGAAGCTCATGGCACGCGCGGTACACACGAACAGAACCAAGGGTCCAAGAATTAGCCAAATTGGGCGTTTGGGACAGAACATGTGAAAAGCATGACCCAACTACGCATGGTGTGTGGATAAGGTGCCATCCTGGTGATAGGTTGGCCCAGGAAGGATCATGCATGTGGTAGAAGCTTCTAGAAGCACATCATGGATATAAAGCGGAAATCTCGAGCTTAGAGGAGCAATGCTCATATGGAGGACCACATTCAAACACTTGGCATCGGATCTGAGGGAGCTAGAGGATGAGTTATCAGCCTAGAAAGGCTATAAATACTAGCACCTGCAAAGTAAACAAGGGAGAATAAGAGAGTGGGTGGAGCTCTTCAGAAATACTGCAAGAACTTTGTAAGTGGGTAATTGCATTTGGGAAAGGATGTATTGGGCAAGGGGATTGTAATTTTTTTTTTTGGTAGCATAGTTCCTTAGTCCAGTTGTAATGCATGACTACGGTCTGCTTCTCTGTGACATTCTGTAAATGGATCCATGGATGTAATGAGGTTACCAGTTAATATATGTATGAATATCAATGATTCAGATGCATACATATTTTTCATAAGTTCTCTTCATTTATGTTTATACTAGGTATGGATGTTTATATACTTCTTTCTATTATGATACAAGTCATATAGTATGTTAAGTATTATCTATCTAGAATGGCTGCAAGGATCTAGAGGCCGTTCTAACCTCTATGGTTCTTGTATGTCTTAAATCCTCTTTAAATCTCTTAAACACAAATCATAGGTGATGTTTCCCACTTAACTCACATAAAAGAGAGACTCGGCACCCGTGCGTGCCTTAGGTGAGCACCCAGCATCCGCTAGGTGATAGGTCGGCATGCATGGGGTTCCTTTCTTTTGTGATAGGGGTAAAAATGACTACATCTTGGTTCCATTTCCGGGACCTCTTTTTGAGTTTGTAGTGGGAAATAGCATACATCATGATCTGTGTAGTGAGTAATGATAGAGCGGTTTAACGTTGGGAAAGTGTTGAATCATGGTTTAAGAGCACGGAGGATGAATTATTCTCAGAGATTCAACATTGGCCCTGAGTTTGATGCACGTAGATGGGTAGAAGAGAACCTCTACCATGATCTGTATGAAACTTTTTTCTGTTGCTTCCTAGTAGAACTATATGAATGTCTCTCAGCCTATGCGTCTAGATCAAGTTGGCGTTATGGATCACATGTGTGGACCCAAGAAGAGTACCAAATGCTACAGGATGCAAATTTGATGTGGACCCGTGCTATGGATCATTAGTGGAAAGGAGTACTGGCTAGCTACACTCTGGAATACACCATTTCCACATATTCTTGTATGGAGGTTGCTGAGTTTGAGTTTATTCGAGAGCCCAGAGGATCATTTCTATGTGTTGTCCCTCTGACTATGAATATCTTGATCATTACCATGAGTTTAGAGGCATTCCCAATGGCCAACTAAACCATTATGAGCACTGGGCAAGGAAGCTAGGGTGGAGAAACATGGCAGATATTACGATGGAGAAGGAAAGGGAGGAGAGACGGCTTAAGTATAGTGAAGCGCATGAAAGGGATATTGTTAGATGATGCAAGGCTATAAGTGTGATCGATCTATGGAGGTAGACAATACGGGAAGGAGACGAGGTTCATGCGGAGGACGTGGAACCTGAGCAGTCTATGATACCCCATCTTGGCAAGCATGTAAGAGTGAACCCTTCAGCTTCTAATGAGATTTTTTCATGTGGAGAAAGAAGATTCATTGGCACGTATCTGATCCCACCTAGTGACCAAACCCTGGTGCTTGGTTTTCCAAAACTAGGAAGGAGTATCATTAACCCAGTTGATATCAGTGGAAGTGACAGACCTGTGCCTAGGAGGTACAATTTTTTGGTTCCCACTTATATGGCTACGCATATTCCAGTATTTGGAGGAGTCTTTGGACAAGGAGCTAATATACAATCCCTCAGTCTCACAAATGGGAGTGGGAGTGGCATGGGGTACAATACTGGTAGTGGGTTACTATCACAGACTATCGTCACATAGTTTAGTTAAACCATGGGGACTCTTGGCACAACTACTACATGACCTGGTGGGTCATGGGGCACAGGACCAGGTGGACCTAGTGGTTCTGGTGGATCTGGTGGCTCAAGAAGCACATGACTTGGTGGATCCGGCGGTGGAGGAAACACCGGAGCAAACCAAGGCTCTAGCTCAGGAGAAAATGGGGCAATAGAGGCCTCATTTTGACTGTAATTATACCTAAGGTTACACGCACTGGAGGAAGGCTTGTAGAGGAGGAGAGGATGGAGATGGGTTATATTGATGATCCCAAGAAAGTGTTCCACATGTGGTTCCAAAGTACCATTCTGGTAGAGGAGCTAATAGCAATCTCATCTTTTGACAAGGAGGCTGCATATCCATTAACAAGGAAGATGCTCTCATGGGCTATAGATTCCCACCTTGATGAGCCAGAGTTTGAGGTAAGCCATAGGGCAATAATAAAATTGCCAGTATGAAGAGTAGACAACCCAGTGGTGGATACCCAGCAGATCTCGGATGAGCAACTATACAACGCACTCAACAAAGTCTCTGTTGAGATCGAGGCTAGACTCTTCGAGCGGAATGATAAGGTCAGAGACTTGGAAGGGGAGCTAAAGAAGAAAGAGGAAGAGCTCGCTGCTTTGAAAAAGGAGATAAGCTAGGAGAGGTTAATCAGTGCCTAGTGGCAACGTGAATTGAAGGATGAAAAAGGCCAAGGTGAGTGTTGTGTACAAGAAAGTAGAATCCATCAATGAGGCTATACTATTGAAGCATCTAGACCTAGCATCGCCCACGCAGAAGTATGGATCTGCCTTGGGATGCCTAGAGGATTTAACAAGGGTTCTCACCATGGAGAGACAACCGCTAGCCTTGGAGTCTATAGAAGAAGCTGCCGCATGCCTAGAAAAAGAGGACAAGTTGAAGATCGTAGCACTCGTCACGGAATACAACAAGTTTCTTGTTGATGTAATGGTTACTTCTCAGACTGCTGAGGCCACGTACGATACTTATGCAAATAGAAACAATGTGGCAAGCACCTTGGTCGCCACTCATGAAGTAGAAATCAAGGAGTTCCAAGAGAAGAACAAGGGAAATAGGGTGAAAAGGGATAAAATCCTCATCGAGGTCGAAAGGAAATCTGAAGCCATTGAAACCTTAAGAGGTTCAATCAAAATCCGGTTAAAGGAACTATATCACACTGTAATAATGGGTAGTGGCTAGCATCATGGTTTAAATGACATATCTCATAGTCCAGTAGTAATGAACGTACTAATCTACGGGGAAAACTATCCTTAGTGTGGCCTTCCATTTCACAATTTGTACAACAAATCCCTGTGTGTGTCTCATGTGTTGCATTTGCTGATAGCTTCTCCAACTATTTCGCCATAGCTGTGATCTTTGCTTCCAAAATTGGGCTCACCCCAATGTCTATACTTTCAACTACCTCAGCATGTAAAGTAGCTTCAAGTGCTTCGCATGGATCAGTGTATGTCTTATGTGATAGTGCCCTTATAAAAGGGGTAATCAGAACTCTAACGAACCATTTCGCATGTTGGTTTACATGAATATCATAAGAAATCTTAGATAAAATCATTTTAAAATGTGCATCATACTCTCTAACACTCTCAGTAGTGCTTTGCTTAATATCCTTGATCACTCTTATACTCTTCTGCTTGAACTCAGGGATGTGAAACTCTCTAAGGAAAGCATCTTTTAAAGTAGCATAGGCTACGCAAGTCTGATCAGGGTCAAAACATTTATACCAGCTATGTGCACACCCTTATAACTTGGTGGAAAATTAAATTTCCCTGTGCTCAGAAGATGTGATTTCTTTTACGTGCCACAGGATTTCACACATGTGCACGTGTTCAGTAGCATCTTCTATGCCCCTATACTTTGGAATACAAAGAGACATCTCCATGTAAATATTATGGGGTTGGTGCAGAACTTTCCCACCTGATCCAAAACCTCTTGTGTTTCCTCTACCTCTAAAACCACAAGATCCACTAGAACTAGAACCACCTATACCTCTTGATCCTCCACATGTAGCTGGATACGAACCATAGGATGTAATTCCTTATGTTCCAACAATAGTACTGAACTGCACCCCTACAGTCTGCAAAGTTTTACTACTCCCATAAGTGAGTCCAAAATTCTATGTGCTTGAATTCTAGGCAGATGATGCACCTGAAAAAGTACCTCCAAACAACAACACATACGTTTTCCCTACCATCTATGTACTTGTTATATGACTTACTCCTGCTCTCCCACTACCTAGTTTCTCTTGTTGACTGTTTTCCATACTAGATACTCGAAAAACAAGTGCAAGGGCAAGGTTACAAGGTAGATTTAGATGTGGACCCATGGCCCAGTTCGTCTTTGCTGGCACACTTCTATGTGAGGTCAAGGAGGGTTCCCTGTCATGCTTTCCAAAATGGGGGATTTCCTGATGCTTTGGCTCCACACCTTCTGCATGAGCTCTAAATCCTTCGCGATCCATCTCTCTCCTCAATGCCATTCACTCTGTAACATCTCATTGCTTCTCTATATCCCTCTTGCGCACCTCATTATACTTAAGCTACCTTTCTTCTCTCTGCCTTTCTGCCACTAGGTCTAACATCTTTCGTCAAACCTACTCCTACCCTTGCATGTGGTGGATTTTAGTTAGCCATCATTTTACTTTTCAATTTTAGGGTTACCATCAAGATTTTAATTGCTAGTGGAATGCTTTGCAGGTAATTTCCCCTAGGATATCGTAAAAAATGGAATTCTGCTACCTTTGGGCAAGAATAAGTTGAAATTGAGTACTCGAGAATATAACTATTCAGAACACCAGGAAACCAAGTATCCATAACACATGTCCAAATAAGTTTAGCATCATAGAGGGCTTGAAATTATTCATACATTCAAACAAGTACATGATACCACCAATCCCTTTTAGAGGCATAAGCAACGAGCCACTCGTACAGTTTGACTGGAAAAATATAAAAAAATATCTCATACAAACTGTCATACATATTTTGTTCCACCCATAAGTGTCCATTAAACTCAGATCAAGTGTTGAACCTTCGTGTGTATTCTTATTCTAGATCATGGATCCACTCCTCAACACTTGTTAGGGTCAACCGATACATCTTCATCGTGAACCATCCTGTAAACAACTAAAAAAGAGGTCCTGGTAATGGAACCAATGATGTAGCCTAGAATTTACCACGCTAGCACATCACTCAGCCTAGACTGAGTGCTCACCCAAAGCGCACAAAGGTACCAAGCCCCTCTTTAGGGTTTTTGTTGCAGGATGTTATCATGATGAAGACTTAATGCATTCAGATCCATAATTTATACAACATTCTACATAGCATGTCCAGATCTAGATCTAAAGAGTATTAGATTTAAATAATAACCATAATAAAGTCAATCATGTAAGAACTAGTTATAATCATGATTAATACCTTGATTCAACCAATACACTCCATTATATTAAACACAATAAATACACAGAAGCTTGTTATAATAAGTAATACTATAAGATCATGCACGCATCAGATCTGGCAACATAACCTCACAGTAATTTAGGTCTCACACATAGTCCTTTTATACTACACAGATCACTACATATTTATAAGGGTGGCAAATTTTCCTTCACCACTTGCATAATTCCCAAAATAGGTCGCATGCTAAAAATAGCCATGTGCCTTTACAATAATAGCCACACATGCAAGTGCGCTAACAATAGATCTCTTTTGGTTAATTGGCAGTAGAAAGTCTATTTTTAATTAAAACCCATGTAAAATGCCTGATAGTCACTCTTCCAAAAATAGCCTATGTGTGACGTGCAAGTATTTATCCAGTTTGTGTGCTCCACACGCCATCTCCAAAAATAGCACGTACATCTGAAAATAACTAAGTCCCAAATTTTCCCTTATCTTTTGCACGCGTTTCCTTCCCTATCCTTCCACGCCTTTGATTGTGCTTTACTCCTATGCGTGAATCTTCTATACGCCCTCTCCTTCGTATCATACTATTTTCTACTCAATAACATTACTCAGTGAAGAGGAAAATTCACAAGGTCCTTGGAGCTGGGTATTACTAGCCTTCACTTCACAAATTTTTCAAGAAGTATGTGTGGCAATGTGATGCATGTCAAAGAATGGGAAAACCTACATCCTCTATGAAAATTTCTCTCAATCCTTATTTGTTCTTAGGACCATTTGAGAAGTGGGGTATTGATTTTTTTGGACCTTTTGATCCTCCATCCTTTGGTAATTAGTACATGTTTGTGTGCACTGATTATGTCATAAAGTGGGTCGAGGTTCAAGCATTGGCATCTGCAAATGAAGATGTTGTAGCTAAATTTTTGTACAATAGGGTTATGCTGAGATTTGATGCCCCTAGAGCTATTGTATCTGATCATGGACCTCAATTTGTGTCTAACATAATTGAGGATTTCCTGGAGATCTACCAAATCAAGCATTGGAATTCATCATCATATCACCCCCAATCCAATGGGCAAGTAGAGGTTACAAACAGAGATTTGGAGAATATTTTAACAAAAGTTGTCAATGCAGAGAGAAAAAATTGGGTACCAAAACTCCCAGAAGTGGTTTAGGCCTACAATACATCCTGGAAGACCAAAAATGGTTTCTCCCCATATGAAATAGTGAATGGGAAGAAGCCATTATTACCCATTGAGTTTGAATTGCAAAACTGGAGGAAAGCAATGGAAGTAGGCACCGATTTGGACAAAGCACAACGTGAGAGAGTAATGTAACTGATACTAAATCTCTAGATTTTCATAAATAAATTTAAGAACAATAAATCAAATTAAATCATAAATTGGAAAGTATAGAAAATACAGAGAAAATGAGAGTAGAATGGAGCAATTTCTATTGAATATGAGAGGGCATTTTATACAATTGCTTGCTCCTAAAATTATGGAGTCAAGTCTTATCATTTAATCCCCATATCTCTCCTTTATTCCCTAGTCTTACTCTCAATCCCAAGATATTCTCACACATTTCTATCTCTATGATTTGTGCATGACAACTAATTGTGCACACTCATATATTAATTTATAAATATTAAAAACTATTACTACCAGATAACCCAAACTACTCCTAAGTGTTCACACTATGAATAATATTTCGGTAACAGTCACCCCCTTAGTGTGAACATGGGGAAAGCTATCTCCTATACCTACTCATGATCTAAAAAGAAATGAAGGTTTTCAATGAGTACCAACAACTCAAACAATATGAGGTTTTCAAAGAGAACCTCCAACTCAGAAAATGTTTTTCTAGTGGAACCAACCACTACATAGCAGCGTACATTATTTTGTTCACATCATTGTTTCTAACTTAGAGGGATTACAAAATAGAAATTATGCTCATGTAGGAGCTTTAAACATGAATGTTACTTCTGTTCATTATTACAACATAAGTAAAGACACCACACAACAAAAATAAAAGGTCACCAATACCATGAAGCAATCTCTTTGTTGATGACTAACAAGAGATACCAATTTGCCTCCATCCTCCTATGCCTCCATCCTCCATCGTGATGTTTCTAACTCAGCCAAATTTTTCCTTGAGGATAATTTTACAATTCTATTGGGTTTCGGTTCAACCAATAATACACCCTTACAATAGTAACCAGATGTATATTTAACCAAAATAATAAAGCGTATCATAGTTTTATTGCTGGAAATCATTCACTATTTTTTTACAGAATAATTAGAAACCATCATAATTGTTTCCATGATTTCTCTTAAAATATGAATTAGATTTCTGTAATTTTTTGAAAGAAGTTTCCCATAACACAAAGTAACAAACCCAAAAAAAAATAAGAAAATTTTGAATCTAGGTTTTTGAGAAAAACACGAATTACCAGTTGTATTTTTTAAGAACAGAATCAAGAAAATAGTGACGAAAGCTTCAAAACTCTCAGATCTACATCCTACAAGCTACAGTTTTTTCCTATAATCACTCTCATAGATTTTTCTTTCTTGCTCTAATACCAGATGATACTAAATCTCTAGATTTGCATAAATAAATTTAACAACAATAAATCAAATTAACTCATGAATTGGAAAGTACAGAAAATACAGAGAAAATGAAAGTAGAATGGAGAAATTTCTATTGAATATGAGAGGGAATTTTATACAATTGCTTGCTCCTAAAATTATGGAGTCAAGTCTTATCATTTTATCCCCATATCTCTCCTTTATTCCCTAGTCTTACTCTTAATCCCAAGATATTCTCACACATTTCTATCTCTATGAGTTGTGCATGACAACTAATTGTGCACACTCATATATTATTTTATAAATATTAAAAACTATTACTACCAAATAACCCAAACCACTCCTAAGTGTTCACACTATGAACAATATTTTGGTAACAGCAACTAAACGAGCTAGATGAAATGAGGATGGAGGCACAACAAAAAACTGAAATTCTTCAACATCAAAGAAAAAACTTGGCACAATGCTCATATCAAATATAGGAAGTTTAATGAGGGAGATTGGGTCTTACTTGTTGACTCAAAGTATCAATAGTTTAAAGGCAAGCTGAGGACAATATGGTTGGGACCATACCAGATCAAACAAGTGTTTTATGACGAATCTTTTGAGATTGTTTCTAATTAATGGAGACAAAATAACACTTCTAGTGAATGGACATAGATTAAGGATATATTAGTGTCCTTTGAATAAAGAAACCTTTAACAAAGATATGTTGTACTATGTGAGAAAATTTATTCAGTGGAGGAGCCTGACTCTTCCCATCATGAGTAGTCATTTTTAAATTGGAATAAAGAAAGATAATCATGCTTTTGATCTTCTTTCCCTTAGATTGTACATTGTTTTATTTGTTTCATGCTTTCAATAAAGGTGGGCATGTCTATTGTTATAATGTACACTCCTCACATTTTCTCTATGAGCACATGATGTGGAAATCTACTAGATATCGAGAAGCTGAAATGGCAAGGGTAAGTGCATTTTACTTCGCGAAAAATATTAAATTTTTAAGCACTCCCCCATAGAATTTACTTAACATGATTAAATAAATACACAATTTTTAATGCATTTATTGGGAATATCATTCAAAATCTTGTGTCATGGAGTGGGGTGTCATGAATCATAATGAATCATAGTTAGCAGTGATACCGCATGTGTCTAATTTCTAAGAAAGGGACGGGATGTTTTATAATAAGGAAAGGTGACATTATTATTAAATATGATGGGGTGTGCGTCCGTACCATGCACTAAAACTTCCCATGGGAAACTTGGTCCTGTCAACTTTTCACGCCGCTAATTTTGCACTGACCTAAGGCAAATGAAAAAAAAATTGTGGTATATTTCAAATTGTTACTCGCCAAAAACTTCATGCCATTGCTCTGTGAGTTTGAACACAACATCGTTCTTCTGCACAACTATCTAAATTCATCTATACTATGGTACAGAAGAAGAAATCTGAACCATACTCTCCAGACCCACTACTCAGGAATGTTGTAATTTCTCAGGTATTTTATGATGCTAGCTGGCTAGAATTTATTAGGAAATTTGAAGGCTTCGATGAAAATTTAATTGATGAGTTTATGATAAATTTTGAAGCCACCTACTCGCGAATTGGGGGAAAAAGAGTAGAAATAAGTAGTTAAGTTAGTTCTGACCTATCAAGTTTACCAGACTTTGGTCTCAAGGTTATGACAAATGATCCTATTAAAGACCTAATTCCCCTGTTTCATGAGGACAACGAAGCTCTTCCAAAAGTAATCCTCACTTCATATGGTACACAGAAGGGGATTAAGCAGTAAAGTTTGCCTAGTATTTGGAAGGAGGTGGATATTTTCGAAGGTCATAAGGTGGATTTCGGGGACTAAAAAAGGAAAAAGGTTTCCAAAACCCGAAACTCCAAAAGTCCAAAATTTTGGACTTTCGGGTTTTGAAGGTTTCGGAACTCTCAGGCGCGAAGTTGGAAGAAACGTCCCCATAAAGTCTTGAAATTCGGGGTAGATTCTAAAAGTCTGAAATATTTAGACTTTTGGGTTGCAGGGATCATTGGTGAGCGGGACATAGAAAATAAAATTGGCACAATGTCTGGTAAGGTTCAGTATTCTAAACAGTCTGAAATTATTGGAATTTCAGACTTTCAAGGTTTCAGACGTCAGAGTTTTCTACACGTCTTCAGTGAGAAAGGTTGAAAACAAATAAGTGCAATGTCCGAAACTTTAAAACCTGAAAGTTTGAAATTTCATACTTTCGGGGTTTCAAATTTCAGGGTTTCGGAACTCTCAAGCCCCAAAACATAAAAACCATGGCATAGTGTCTGAAATTCCGAATCTCCAAAAGTCTAAAATTTCAAACTTTCGGGTTTCAGACTGTAGAAGAACTCTCAGGAAAAGGTGGCAGGATGAGTCAATGTTTCAATCTCCAAAATGGAAATGTCTGAAGGTCTGAATTTTGGGATTTCACCAGGTTGCATGCATTTCAGACTTCGAAGAGGCCAGAGCTAACCAGTTCGCCATACTTTGCAGAATGACAACTCGAACCTTCAGATGACCGATAAATTTTGACATGAATATTATACTGACATTGTGCACAAGAAATGAATTTTTGGAAAGCTCTCGGCGTTTGCTACACAAATACGACTAGATATATTAAAATTAGTCAGACTAAGTTATTAAAAATGAAGATATATAGTCTGCCATTTTTGAGGGGGTCACGCTTCTCACCTACCACAATAATGAAGGTATGTGCTTCTTTTTTTGCCCAACAAGAAAGAGTACATGGAGGCATGGGTTTTGCAGGAAAACCCATCATTTTGGAAGATGAATTCAATTCTTAATTGGGTGGTTGAAGCAAGAATTTGAATTCTTCTCTCTTTCCTCTCTCATTCTTCCTATATATTGTAAGGAAGGGCATTTTTCAAAAGGTTGGATAGTTTTACTTTATATCCTCCCTTCTTCTCTTGTCTGCAAGTGAGTTTGTGGAGTTCAAACCTCCCCTTCAAACTGTAATGAAATTTTTCCTCTTGGCCATTGTAGTGTACTGTATCAAATTCATGGAGCAATAATACATGTCTGTGGATGATTTTCAACCCTCTCTTGTGTTCATTGCACCTCTATGATCTCTCATTAAAATCTTGGTTATCTATGCATGGTGGTTGTATTACATTTTAAGCCTGGAAGTTCTATAAATAGAGAGGCCACCCCTCTCATTTAGCATAGAAGGAAGTAGTGAGAAATATTGTAGGAAGTGTGCAAAGGAAGCCATCAGTTTAAAGGTGTGTTGAAGAAGCCATTAAGAGGTGTAATTGTAAATTTTCTCCCATAGTCTTGGTGAAAGTCAAGTGAAGTCAATAACACTTGAAGTACCTCATGGGTGAGATTGTAACAATTTCATGTTAATATTATAATTTACTTTGATATTTTAGATTTGTCATCATTCCGTCTTATCATAGTCGATGGTATTTTTGTGTTATGTTGTTTTTTTTCCAGATTACATCCACCAAACTAAAGGCTGTGCATTAGTAAATAATCATAGCACGAGGAGTTCCTGGTGAAGAATTATCATAGTGCCGGATTGGTGATGACAGTACCTCGACTGTCTATGATGAACAATCTAAGGATGATATATTCACAACAACTATCCCTACAATTCATGGTCCATATATTTTTGCAACACCATAAACCGAGTCAAGAGCTCTGGAAATGCCTTCAGCACCAAATATATAGACCCCAACACCATATTCTGTTTCAATGGAGATTGGAGGCAAGGAATCACATGGAGATGATATATTGAGGTGTTATCTAGATGAAATTGTCTTCCTAAAGGAAAATTTAAAAGGTATGTAAGAAACCAACTTATCTTTGCAAACTGCATTTACACAGAGAACTGTAGAAAAAGTGAGGGAAAAGACTGCTTTGAAGATAGAGGTTATCAGTCTCAAGAGACAAATAGATATAGGCCTTAAAGTATGGGATGATTTAAATATATTATCTCTTCATAATAAAGCATTAAATAAGGAAAATAAAAAGTTAAAAGAGGTGATTCAGACCAGTGCAAATAAGAATAAGAAGTTATAATCTATTTTCTGATTTGCTTGTCTATTGGCTTGTAAGCTTCTGGCCTATAGGAAACCTTCTTCTGTATATAGCATGTTTTTCCAAGAGCAATTCTATGCTTGGAAATTAATGAGAATGTGCAGTCAAGAACCTCATGAAGCTCTTGATGGAAAATTTTTTTTGTTAATTTATCAAAATAGTACCCCTGAGATACAAAATCAATTGTGTGAATTTTACCTCCACAACATGTTGGTCACCAATGTGCCTAATTTCTTCATTAATCTATTTGTGAGAGATTTTCAGTTGAAGGCCTTTCAGTCCTTGCTTAGGAACCAAATTACATGGGGTGAAGAAATAGATATTTTAACTCAAACAACTCACAATATAGGTTTCTGCATTAGGCCTACCCATCTTAATGATGTGGCCATGAAGAAAAATTTCCGATCTCTTTATTATCAAGTTGGTGCTGGGGAAAATACTTCAAAGACTCTACTTAAATGTGTGCATGATTTTTAGCCCTATAGTTAGTAGCATTTTAGTGAAGAAAGGAAGGCTTGTGATAGAACGTGTGATACCTTAAACTTTCCATTAAAAAGGAGGTAAGTTATCTCCCCTTAGAATCTCAGTTGGTGTATATAGAGGGGTGATGCATTGGTTACGATAATTCAGCCGTTGTCTGAGAAAAATGACAAGGGATATAGTGATGAGTGGGTAGAAACACAGGTGAGGCCACCTCTTCTCCTAAATCTGATTACTACCTAGCAAAATAATGTTGCCCAGTCACATGATAGTTTCACAGCTTGGTTAAAATTTATTTCAAGCTATCAGGGATGCAAAGGAACCATGAAACAATATGTAGATTAGTTTCAAGAATATGATATGGCAAAACAGCTTGGCCTTAGGGCAGGGCAAAGATGAGATGCATAGGGACATGCAACAAGTAAAGTGTAGGGGAGATGATGAGTGCATTATTTGACTTTTTAATATCATCTATGTGCTTATTGATTTGTCATTAAACATAATTAATTAGCACATGGGGATGCTTTATGTAGTTATATCCTAATAAGTTCAATGCATTCCTCTTGTTTTGTTTCATGTAACTTATTTACCGTAGAACCTCCTACTAATTGCCTCTATGAGTGAAATGTGGTGACATTTGTAGGATAATAGTGGGCATTTACTGCCAATACTGGGAATTGTAATCAAGGAGTCTAAGTCCAAAGCTGTCGTGCAGTCATGGAAGAATTTTTCCATTGACAACATATAAACATGGATCTTGTTTTTAGTAGCTCCGTAGGATTTAATGAACTTTAATATGGTTTTTAGTGGAAGAAATTAGTGCCTACAATTTTGGCATGATGTGTAACCGACTATGTCTATATAGACATCTCCTTAAAGAACAATTTGGTAGTTATTTTATGTTGGTAATCTGCAATACAGTTCAGAATAGTTAGTATCTATTTTCCAATTATGTACTGAGTATGTTATGAAACTTTTCTGAATCAATATATTAGATGTTATTTTGAATATCCTATGGTGTTGAGATTACCTTCGTCCCAAGGAAGAGGAAGGGCCCATTTGACCAAGGTGATTAGAGGATTTTATGTTTTATGCATGCTCATGGTTTCTAATAAGTTACAGTTTGAATGCAATTAATTATTTCCTTTACTGTGATTTCTATTCAATGCGTGTTATTTCCTTTCATGCAATTTCAATTTTGAGTGTGTTATTTCAATTCTGCAATTTCAATTCAAAGTGTGTGTTATTTAAATTAAGTTATATTGATTTGGTGTGTGCATTCTAATTCCAGCAAAGTATTTCCATTAAATGAATTTCATCACAGTAATGTTTTTTCAGTAGTTTAGTATTACATGTTCGTAGATTATAAGAGACAGAGATAGACATAACAACCAAAACCCCCAAAAAGGAACCACCAAATAATTAAGTTGCATAAAGCTTCATTGCATACAGCCTTGAACACACATCCCTGGTTTTATAATGACACTAGAAGAAGAATGTGTTAGTTAAATGATTGGGAATATGACCCATCATTCATTCTTTATGTTCTTGTGTTTAGCCGGTTGTAAGCAAGTTTCCCCCTAGATGGTAGCATTTTCTCCTCAATTGACTAGTTACATAAATCCTTCAGTGTCAGATGGTTACAAGTTTTTCTTCATGTCAATCAACTAATTTTTCATGCAACTGACTGATATCATGCTTGTATTCTGACGTTCGGGAGCAAGGTTTAATGCTACTGGCTGGTAGCACAAAATATGCTCCTGAACGGTAGCTTCTTTCGTATGCCCATCCAATCACTCCTTTTGTTATCAGTCGAAAGTGTGTAGACCTGCTTCTAGATAGTAGCATGAAATTTTGCTAACGGTGCCCTCAAAATCATTACCGAAACCACCTGATTGGGGCCCTCACCTTTCACTATACTATTGGTTGGTAACACCAAACGTGCCATTGGCTGGTAGCATCCATACATGCTACCTACCGGTAGCATTTTGAATGCTACCAACAATTAGTATCTAAGGATTCTACCAACACTATGTACCATTTCTTGTGGTCTATCTATTCCTACTACCAGAGGGCATTATAACATGTAATCTACACAACTCATTGAGCTCACCAAAAATAGCTCGCTCATTAAAACCAACTCGACCCTTTATCACGGCTCGCCAGCTTACCACGCATTAAGAAAAAATCAGTCAAACCAGCCCACAAGATACCCTATAAATTATAAAGCATTACACCCATCAACTATAAATACGTAGACTAGTTAAATTGTCCAATTTACAGGGGTTTAAAAAATGGATAACAATTGGTGAATCATCGAGTGATCTACCTACTAGATCCAAAAGACCAGTGACCTTAGAGGGTCCATTGGGTATGAAGTCATTATATTTTCTGAAACTGGTATGACACTTGAGAATTCACTCCTTAAATCTTTGAAACACTATTGGGGCCTGTCATTTCTTAAAACCTTGGGTTGGAGACTAGTTGTTCCATCAGAAGACCCTTCCTGAGACTAGAAAGTGCAAGAGCAACAAAGGCACGAATATGTATAAACAACAAAATCATACACATCCAAAATGGAATATGTAGAGAGTGCACAAACACTTATTAAAAAAGTAACCCTACACTACCAATAGAGCAATGTGCCACAAGCACTTGAAGGAATTAGAAATCCTAAACTAACATGTACAATGAAGATAATTTACTTTAGTAACAATGCTTGAGATAGATTCCATTGACTGGAATATGCAATTCTTCTCCATCCAACTTTGACAAATGGAAAACATTTTTTTATTTGCATCTTAAAATCATATAAGGGCTAGTCCATATTGCATCAAACTTAGAGTGTCTTCCTGGTTTGGCTCTGTCTGCATCCCATTTCAGGACCAAGTCTCTTTCTTGGAAGTTTCTATTTTTGGCCTTTTTGTTAAAGTTCATCTTGATTTGAGCTTGGTCTTTCTCTATTGTTTCCATAGCCTGGTTTCTCAACTCTTCTAGCTCCATGAGCTCCACATACCTGACTTCCATGGATTCAAACTCAAACAAATCCAACTACTTGATAAGCTCCAATGTTGGTAGCTCTAGGGATATTGGCATCCTTGGTTCCCTACCATATAAAAACTTGAAAGGAGAATAACCAGTTGAATTATTTTGAGTGATTCTATCAGCCCACAAGACTGATTTCAGCTTGGTATGCTAAGTCCTCTTGTTCTCATCTAGATTTCTCCTTATAATATTTAGAAATTTCTTGTTGGTGGACTCATCCTGGCCATTAACCTAAGGGTAATAATTAGAATATGTGCTCAAATAGATGCTATTCCTAAAAACCCAGTTAGATATTTTTATCCCAAGAAAAACCAAAGCATTGTCTGATAGTATAGTGGAAGGGACACCAAACCTTATCACAATGCATTCATAGAAATCTAGAATGCTGACTTCATTTTCTTTCTTGATTGCAACTGCCTCTGTCCACTTGGTGAAGTAATCTATAGCTGTCAAGATCCATTTGTGACCTAGGATAGAATTTGGGTTGATCACCCAAATAAGGTTGAAACCCCATTGTATGAATGGTTCATTTACAAATATGGGGTGTAATGGGAGGGCTGCTAGTCTCTGTTTTCCTTTGAAGAAGGCACACTTCTTGAATTTCTCGATCCATGAGTGACAATAATTGAAAAGAATAGGCTAGTAATAACCAGCTTTCATGATTCTAAGAGATGTTGCTTTTGGGGAAAAATGACCACCTATTTCTCCATCATGAAACTCATGTAGTACCCTCTCTATCTAGTCTATTTTAATGCATCTTAGGAGGATGCCATTCACATCCCTTTTGAACAAAAAATTATCTACAAGTACACATGGTATAGTTTATAGCCTGAAATGCCTTCTCTTTCCCTTGCTCAAACCTTGAGGGCTTTGAACTATTTGGAGGAAGTGGATTATATCCTGAGTCCAACAAGGGTTAGGTAATGCATTAATGAATAAATCTTGATCATCTTGAACCATAAGGATGGCCTCTTCATCTGCATATTGGCTTGAAACTAGATGTTCACATAACCTTTTATCCCTAACCATTTTGGTCACCTTGATATCAATTTCATACTCCATGACCTTGGTTATCTAACTAGCCCTTTTCTCATTAAAGTCTTTGTTCAAAAGAAAATCTTTCACATTTGCATGTGAAACTAGTAAATTAATTCTATTATTTGACACTAGATGTTTGAATTTCTTTAAACTTCTTATCACAACAAGGACATGTATCTCAATGAATGAATACCTCACCTCATAATCTTCAAGGCCCTGATTTAAGAATGTAATAGGTTGCTCTAGTCCTTCTTGATTCAACTGTACTAGTATTGCAGATATTACATCTATGCCGCCAAAAGCATATAGAGTGAAGTCCTTCAAAAAATATGGATTTATGAGGGTTGGAGCCTGTGCAATGGCTTGCTTTATAGCTTCAAAGATTTCTTTTCCTTCAGCAGTCCATTTGAAATCCATGTTCTTCTTTAACATCAATGTTAGTGGTTTGACAAGATTAACAAAGTTAGGAAAAAACCTCCTGACAAAATTGATTTTCCCCAAGAAACTTTGGAGATCCCTCTTATGACTAGGCAAAGGTAGAGCAAGGATAAATTTCAATCTCTTAGGATCGATAGTCAGCCCTTCATTTGAGACAATGTGACCCAGAAGCTTGCCCTCATGTGCCAAGAATAAACATTTCTTAGGATTCAAAGATACTCCAAATTGTCTACATCTCTTGAATAATTTCCTGAGGTGAGAAAGGTGCATAGCTACATTCTTGGAGAACACCATGATATCATCAAGATAAATAAGAACCATCTTGTTAATCAACCCCTTGAATGCTATGGCCACGGTCCTCTAGAATTTTCATTCCAACATTTGATAATCCAAATGGAATTTTCCTATAAGCATATGTGCCCCATTTTGTGGTGAAGGCTATTTTGAATTGATCTTCCTCTTTCACCATGATTTGGTTATAGCCCGAGTAGCCATCTAGGAGTGATAACTTTTTCGATCCAACTACTGCATGTAATATTTGTTCCATGGAGGGGAGTGGATAACAATCCTTGAGGGAAGCTCTATTCAAGTCCCATAAATATACACACAACCTAATTTCTCCATTTCTTTTCCTAATCGACACTAGATTTGCTACCCATGAAGAGTGCTTGATAGGAAATATTATGCTTGCTTTAATCAATTTGTTCAATTATTTCTTCATTAAGGGCTCAATATGAGGGCTCACCAACCTTTGCTTTTACCTGTTGAGCTTAGATTATGAATATAGCTCAATAATATGTTGTGCCAATCTTGGATAAAATCCTCTCAAATCTTCATAACTCCAAGCAAATATATCCTGAGATTTTTGACAAATTTTAATAAAATCAAAATTTTCTTGATGAGTACTTACTTTACCAATTTGGAGCACCTTGCCTTCACCCACTTAAATTGACTTTGAATCTTCTCCTTTGACCGTGATGTCTGTTTTCTCTTTCCAGAACTAATCATTGGGATTGAATATTGATTTAAGAGTCACTAGAAATTTTGGCAGCTTATTTTTTCTCAGCTGGACTACTTGATCACCATACTGCTTCTCCAATTTTCCTTGATTCTTAGAAGAGAACTCAGATTCTTCTCGAAGGAAGTTGATAATCTGCTATTCATTCTCAAAGACTTTCCAACTTGCGAAATTATCATGTACAATAGGTCTCACCACCATTCTGATATGAGGCTAAATTTTGCTTCTACTAATATCCTCAACCACATCAAACCTTGCTCCAATTGTAACAAGTATGTTAGCAACATCATTCTCTTTTCTAGGAATGTCCTGGATATTGAAGGCATCAAAATCCTCTAAGAGGTCCCATACCATGTGTTTATATGCTTTGAGAATATAAATTTTTTTTCTGTATGGGATCTTATGACCAGGTTTACTATTAGTTCACTATCCCCAAAAACCTACAAATTTTTTATGCTCCTTTTCCTTGCCCATTTGAGTCCATGGATGAGTGATTCATACTCTACTATATTATTTGAACAACTAAAATAAAATCTAAAAATAGAGTAGTATTTCATACCTTTTGGAGATACCGGCATTACTCCTCCTGTACCTTTCCTGCTCCTCGAACCATCAAAAAACAATTTCCAAACTTTATTGTCATCTTCATCATCCGGTTTGGTGATTCTAGAAAGAGGTGGAATCTCTTCATGTAGACAATAGATGCCTAGTTTAGCTTCTTGCATCTCCTTGTTTGGATCGTAGCCATGCCTCTTATGAGCCCACTCATCAAGTGTTGAATCCGGGATGCCTCCAACCTTAGTATCTGCTTCCTGAGTGCTCGGGAAATCTTCTTGATCAAAGGTTGAACAGTTGGCATTGATTGGACTTGGCATGTAAGGCTCAACGTGATACTTGGAAATTGGCTTAGATTGGATTGTAGCTTGAGCTCCACACCTTGTCCTAAAAATCATGTGGGACCAATCAGGTGATAGGTACTCACCAATTTTAGCCGTGAAATCCCTTGACAAACACAAAGCAAAGAGTGTGGGTAAATCAATGACTGATATATCTTGCTGAACTGTGACATTAAGACATGCATGCAATGTGAGGTTTAAACCCTTTATGATTCCCAAAATTCCCACTTCCATCCAGCCCAATTGTACCACTCCTTTAGAAATATGCTCATACTTGAGGCCCAACTGATATGCTATTTGTTTAGGCATCACTGAGTTGCTTGCTTTTGAATCAAACATGCAATTGTGCACCAAATTATCACCGATAATCAAGGACACATAAAATAGTGGAGGCTTCATATTTATACTTGATTGACCCTCCTTTTGCTGTAATACATTGGTGAGGACATTCTCTTGATCCTTGGGTGACTCATTTGAGATGGGAAAGTTAGCTATGGTTGCTTGCAAAATCCCTTCGGTTGGGAATTGCCAATGATTCCCATATAGAGATACTCACGTTTGTTTTCTTCATGTTGTCAATGATATTGAAAGGAGATGGGATATCATTTTGCTGCCCTTTTCTTAACACTACATTCTCTTGCACATGAGCTTCTATAATAGGTCCTCTAGGCTAATTTTGTAAGCCTGGGACTGGGTTTGAGATACCAACTCCTTAGGGTGTGATAGAAGGTTGAGCAGTACCTGCATTTGATGATTTTCCTCTCTCTTTATTTCTTTTCTTATACCTTGTGTTGGATGCTACCCCTGAAGAAGGAGGCTGATTTATACCACATAAATCCTCTGTCTTCCAGTTCACTAGTGAAGTATCATTCTAGGATGCCTCTTGAGTGATTTCTTGCTATTGATTTTCCTCTTCATTTGTTTCTTGATACACACCAAAATTTTGTACCATCAAGGCCTGGATTAGCATACCATTGAAAATTGTTGCCTAATCATGGGGTTGACCAGAAGGAAAACACCCATTTATATTCCTATGAAAAATTATTTTGGATAGGAACCAAGGCTCTGGATGTTGAAGGTGTATTAGGATTGTATAGTTGAAATGGACTAGCAGCTGGGGGTTGTCCTTGATTTTTGTTTGCAGCTTGAACAAGAGGTCTATTAAATTGACATGGAGGTCTATTTCGTTGAGCTTGGGGCTGATAAGGTCCAAAATTATGAGCTTTTTGCCTCTTAAGGGTCACCAACTCATTCCCTAGGTTCTTAATTGCTTCATGACTTCTTGGAGTTAAGTTGAGGTACTAAAAGAAGATGTAGAAACCTCATTGGAACTTTGATCTCTAGGGGCAAGAATAGGGGCTAATGTAGGAGTTTGACTAAAACTAGGATTCCCCATGTCTAGATAAATTGGCATAGGTGGCCTAGGTGCAAGTTTATCAGCTTGAATTAGGAAATTCTCAACTCTAATAGTTATGGCATAAGCTCCTAGTAGGTTTATCCCTACCATAGATTGTATCATTATAGATATATCATAATTTAAAGCTTTAAGGAAATAGATAAATGCACCTTCAATAATTGGTCTCACAGAAATTAGGGATCTTGTCCCAAATCCTTTGAAATCTGAAATTGAATTTTGTCATCTTTTCATTTGGTTCTCTTTTGATTATAGTTAACTGCTCCAAAAGAGATAAGTTATCTCCCCTCTCTCCAAACTGATCACATAAGGCCGTGCATAGCTAATTCCAGTTATGAATTGATGTCGTTGCTAAGCTTCTGAACCACTGTAGAGATTTTACTTTGAAATAATAAATAATAAATTTCACTACCATGTCCATATCAACAATCTCATGTATGGCATAGACATTTGCAATACCCTGAATATGATCGATTGGGGTTGTATGATTTTCTCCATTAAAGAATGGAATGTTCTTTAATGTTGCCACCAGAATTAGATTTTGTGCATTGAGGGCAAGTAAATGGTTTCCTGTGAAATTCGCAAATGGATTTGGTAGTGGTTGTGCAGCCATTCTAATTTGTCTAAGAACTCTACTAGATTGAAGAATGGCCTACCAGATGGAGGTGTTTACAAGGTTCTATTTGGTGGAGATGAAGATCTCTTAACTTGTATTCTTCTTCTTGGAGATAGCTGCAAGTATTCAAATATCCCTTCTTCTCTTGTCCTTCACCTTGTTTGAATCCTTCTCATGAACTTGAACCACCAGTACTACTAAAACTAGTTGATTTTCTTATTGAAGTCATCAAATGTGTTGTTACATAGCTTGTAAAGGCTAGAAATTCACCAAGACACGCACCCAATCTTGATAAACATGGAATAATTGACTTCTTGTGGTCCCATCGAGTGTGCCAAAACTGTTATGTCAAAAAATTAGCACCCTAGAATTTACCCATTACAGATCCTTACTTTCGACTAACATGGGATTGTCTCAAGGTATGGGACCCTTACAATTGAGATAAACCTCCAAAGAATACTAGATCATCTACTTATTCATAATTATAAACTACTCCTAAACTATCAATTCTAAGGGACCAAGGAAGAGTGAGATGCATAAAATGTAAATCCTAAACTAAAGGAGGCAACATCACCAAAAACAAGAGATGGAGAAATTCCATGTGAGCGAAAATAGGAAGAAGACACAGTCGGAGATAGAAAATAGAAGTATCGCGGTCCAAAACCATGTTTAAATCTCATTTTTCGTGGAGCACAATGAATTTTAACCCTTAAAAAAGAACAAAGCATACACAATATACCTGCAGTTGCAATATGAGGTAAGAAACACAATATAACCCAAGTTGGGGTATAAAACAACCACAAACATGAATTTTATTGCTCAGAAAGATGCACAATCCATTACAAAGTTGATACAAGGCAAGGACCCTTTGTAGAATGCCAAAAATGAAGGCCTGTAACACACAAAAGTTCTGAAACAATTTTGATAGATTTCCTTTACATTATAGAATGTCTCCTCTCAAAATGAGGTGAATTATACAATATATAGATGAAGATCCTTGAAATTGCTTCACCAAACAACATATTTCATTAAAGTGGTATGGGAAGCCATACAAATTGGTACTTTGACTGTACGGGAAGTCATGGGAATCATACCTCATTAAATTGGTAGTTAAACAAACTTTGTACTTCTTCCATTAATACCTGATTTATTCTTGATATTCCTATGCTTAGCCAGTTGCAAGAAATTTTTCCCCTGGACGATATCAGTTTCTCTTCAATTGGTTGGTTGCATAAATCCTCCAGTGTTGGATGGTTGTATTTTTTTTTCTTGTCGATCGGCTTCTTTTTCATGTAATTGGTCGATAGCATGCTTGTATCCTAATGGTCAGGAGCAATGTTTAATGTTGCCCAGCTAATAGCATAGTTATATCTTGATGGCTTGGATTAAGGTTTAATGTTACCAGAAGGTAGCACAGAATTTACTCTTAGTCAGTAGCTCCCTTCGTATGACCATCCAACGACTCCTTTTGTTAACCGTCGATAGCGTGTAAACGTGCTTCCGGTCAGTAGCATGAAATTTTACTACCAGTCGATAGCATGCTTATTTTCTACCAACACCCTCAAAATCACCATTAACACTAGCTAACTGGGGCCCTCACTTACAAACATGAATTTTATTGCTCAGAAAGATGCACAATCCATTACAAAGTTGATAAAAGGTAACGACCCTTTGTAGAATGCCAAAAATCAAGGCCTGTAACACACAAAAGTTCTAAAACAATTTTGATAGAGTTCCTTTACACTATAGAATGTCTCCCCTCAAAATGAGGTGAATTATACAATATATAGATGAAGATCCTTGAAATTGCTTCACCAAAAAACATATTTCATTAAAGAGATATGAGAAGCCATAAAAATTGGTACTTTGATTGCATGGGAAGTCATGGGTGCCATATCTCATTAAATTGGTAGTTGAAAAAACTTTGCACTTCTTCCATTAATGCCTGATTTGTTCCTAATATTCCTGTGCTTAGCCGGTTGCAAGAAATTTTTCCCCTGGACAATAGAATTTTCTCTTCAATTGGTCAGTTGCATAAATCCTCCAGTGTTGGATGGTTGTAATTTTTTCTTCTTGTCGATCTGCTTCTTTTTCATGCAATCGGCCGGTAGCTGCTTGTATCTTGATGGTCGGGAGCAATGTTTAACGTTACCCCACCGATAACATACTTGTATCTTGATGGCTTGGAGCAAAGTTTAATGTTACCAGAAGGTAGCACAGAATTTACTCTCGGTCGGTAGCTCCCTTCGTACGACCATCCAATCACTCCTTTTGTTACCCATCGATAGCGTGCAAACGTGCTTTCGGTCGGTAGCATGAAATTTTGCTACCAGTTGATAGCATGCTTATTTTCTACCAACACGCTCAAAATCACCATTAACACCAACTGACTGGGGGCCTAACTTTTCATTGTGTTATTGGTCGATAGCACAAAATCTGCCACCTACCAGTAGCATCCTTACATGCTACTGGTCGATAGAATTTTGAGTGCTACTATCTGATAGCATCTAAGGAAGCTATCAGTGCTTTGTGTCATTTATTGTGGTCTTCCTATTCCTTCTATCGGTTGATAACATCTATTAATGCTACCAGCAGGCATTATAGCCCCAATTTGCATAACTCACCAAGCTTGCCAAAAATAGCTCACCCATTAAGACCAACTCAGCCCTTCGTCGTGGCTCACCAGCTTGCCGTGCATTAAGACCAACTTGGTTGATTCAACCCATGATCTAATCTGTAAATTACAAAGCATTACACCCATCAATTGCAAATACCCATACCAATTAAATTTTTCATTTTATAAGGGTGGAAAAAATAGATAACAATTACTCTTCTTAAAGGCACTTAGTGAGGAGGATATGGATGCTTTTGACCTGATAGGGGTGGGACACATTTCAAAAGATACCTTTGATGAGATTTGTGAAGCTTGCAGGAATTACTCTAGAGAAACCATGAAGAGAATCAGAAATTTTAGATCAAAGGTGGATCAGCTGCCAAAGGAATTGGGGACATATCTAAAACACAAATTTTGAACATGTTCAAGAACATGAAACAGGAGATAGTCAATTCACATGGCTACCCAAATTGATGCTTTACATGCTATAAAGAAAAGATAATATGCAGAGGCAACACTTACATATTTTCTACCATGGATGCAGAAGAAATAAATTTGATTGCAGACTTGCAGGGGATTAGCTCAGTATTGTACAAGAGAAAGTATGATGCACCTAAATTCAAGATGATAGAAACAGATGATGGGACAAGTCTTCTACGTTTCTCAAATAAATTCATTGGCTACCAATAAAATGAGTGTATACCACAAGATCCCAATGCAATATTTTCAAAATTTGGGCTAGTAATCCATATATAGTAACCCCCACCTTGGGCTAATACTTAACAAACTTGGGCTCCATAGCCTAGCTAATACCAAAAATAAAGGCAACCTCAATTCCAAGGCCAATAATGGAAACAAACCCCTTCTTCATGAAAACATCCTTGGAGGGGAGGGTATCAAATGGAACAACCCACCTCCTAAACTACCAGTAATCATATAATCGATCATCCTCACCCACAAGTAACAAGCTCTAATGCCAAACCCTCTAAGTAGGACTCTCAACTAAAATCCACTCAGTTACCAACTTAACCAGCATGCCTAACCCCAACAATAAAGCTACTCATCTATCCTATAATACGTAAATCAGCCTGATATTATGTTTATTCAATTGATGTTAATGACATCCATCTTCTCTTAAGAAGAGCACTGTTCTCCACCAAGTAAACCCACCATCACGGACGATTATAGATGAACCATAGTTGTTGCAGACTGATCCGCAACAAATCTAGACAGCACTGCTACATGTTGATCCACAAGCAACATGAGTATATTTCTAGCAAGGATAAAGTGTACAAGCTAATGAACCTCCATTTTTGAGAGAGATTACAAGAAAATAAACCTATTGACCCTCAAATTAGATTATAATTCTTGATTTTATCAATTAGCTTGAAGGATATTTGTGTCAAAATTCCACTTATTCAATCCATCAAGGATGTTCCCATCTACAATAAGACTGGTAAAGGATCTATGCATAAAAAAAATACGTAGAAGAAGGAAATATCCATCCACTGTACAAGTTATTGGACAATTTATTGATATCATGCTTGGAAATTTAGTTCTACTAAAGTATATAGATACAGGAAGTCCTTTAGATAAACAGTTGCAATTAGTGGAACAACAATAAAGAACTACTATGATTGACTTAGGGGAAGCCATTGATGTCATGGCTGATTAAAATTATGGATGACCTAAAGCTGGAAGGACTAAGGCCAACATCTATATTCTTACAACTTGTAGATAGATCGACAGTGAGACCTCGAAGGATTCCTTGAGGACATAGTTGTGGTGGTAGACTCTTGGGAATACCCTGCTGACTTTATTTTCCTTCAACAAAAAGCAATTTTAGGAGGTTATCCTACCATTCTTGGAATGCCATGGTTGGCCAATGTTTGATGCATTCATAGGTTTCCAAGTCTGGTAACATGATTATTTCTAATGGAAGTGGCACTAAGAAGCTTGATGATTTATCCTCCTTCCCAGTCACTGAATGATGAAGATCCGACAATTTGTGTAGAAGAACTAGAAGCAGCTCAGAAATCTATGCAATAGCTCATGATGCTAGAGAAGTCTTGTACAATTAAAGACTAGGAGGAGGAAGTTTTTCTATCCAATGTATTACAGAATAACTATGGAATAAATGAAGAAGTTGATGATAAGTTGAGATGCTTAAGTTTTCATTTGAACAATTTCTACCGTAATAGAGAACCAAGAGTATTCCAGGTAAGAATTGTATTCTTTACCATCTTATTCCCCATTAATGCATTTCAAATTCTATTAGCAACAATGTATGTTCAATGATGGATCTTTCCAAACAAGTGGAAATAACACCAGCAAGACCACTTAATGTAAAAAAAAAATACTGATTATGCAACAAGAGAAAGTGTTGATAACTCTTCTTCAAAAGCATATAACAGCATTTTCCTTGGATTATGATGATATGCATGGGATTCATCCTAGGATTTTCACTCATAAGATCTATATCAAGGAAAGTTGTAAACCAATCAGGAAACCACAAAGGAGGATGAACCTAGTAGTAAGAGAGATTGTAAAAGGATAATTGAAGAAGTTACTGGATGTTGGATTTATATATCCCATATCAGACAATTAGTGGGTATCACCTCTTATCATTGTGTCAAAGAAGAATGAAAAATGGAGGATCTGCGTAGATTATAGAGAGTTGAATACAACAACAAAGAAATATCACTTCCCATTGCATTTCATTAATCAAGTGTTTGACTTTGGATGGAAAGAAATAATTCTCTTTTCTTGATGGATATAGTGGCTATAATCAAATTTAAATTACACTAGAGGACCAGGATAAAAACTACCTTCACATGCCCATGGGAAACATTTTCCTATTTAGTTCTTCCATTTGGATTGTGTCCAATGCACCTGCTACATTCCAAAGGGACAGCTCTTGAGTATCTTTTCAGATTTAATAAATGACTTCATGGAATTATACATGGATGAATTCACAGTACATGAAAACACTTTTGATGAAGCTATACAAAATCTATACAAATTTTTGAAAATATGCAAAGAATATAATTTGTCCTTGAGTAATAAGAAGTGTTACATGATGATGTCTTAAGGTATAGTTCTGGGACACTACCTATCCTCTAAAGGAATTCAAGTTGATTCAAAAAATGTATTTGTTATAATAAATATGCTAACACCAAAGAAACAAAATGATGTTAAGAGATTTCTAGGCCAAGTTAGATATTACAGGAGGCTCATAGGACTTTAGCAAGATTGCAATGCCACTTTTTGCATTACTAGGGAAGGATGTTGATTTTGTTTGGAATGAATGTTGTGAGGGTGCTTTTCAAACCTTGAAACAAATGTTAACTACTACTCCTATATTGAGAGGACCTGATTGGAAATTTCCTTTCCACATCCATGTTGATGTGTTAGACCATGCTATTAGAGTTTTCTTAGGAAAAAAAGATGGAGTTTTGAATTATGTAATTTATTTTGTTAGCAAGAACTTACAGCATGAAAAGTTAAATTATACAGTAACAGAGAAGGAGTTCTTGGTAGTTGTATATGCTATCAAAAAATTCAAACACTACATCACAGGTTATCCAGTGTTCATTCACATTGATCATGCTGCAGCCAAATATCTAATAAAAAAACATGTAATAAGTAGAATAATAATCAGGTGGTTGCTCCTCTTGCAAGATTTTGATGTCACCATAGTGGACAATCCTGAAAAGGATGAGGTGGTAGCATATTCTCTCTCCAGGATGGATACTAATGATGAAGAGTAATTATTTTATGACTCCTTTCCAAATGAGCACTTATTTTATATTTCTACAAAAACACCTTAGTATGTAAACATAGTGAACTATTTGGTCTCAGTTAAAACACCTCCACATTACTTATACTCTGAGAATAAATACATAGTTGAAAATATTGTACATTTTTCTTGGATAACTATATTTCTATTTCATACAGGACAAGAATAAGTCATGAGAATGTGTATAGATTGTGAGTAGATATTTGATGTCCTCGTAGATTGCCACAATGAACCTTACGAAGGGAATTTTTTTGCAAAAAGAACAACGTAAAAGGTGTTGACTACTGGCTATTAATGGCCAACATTGCATAAGGATGCATCACTATACACTAGGAGATGTGATAGAGGCCAGAGAATGGGCAAGCCCACCATATCTGATGAGATGTCATTTTAGCCTCAATTAGTCTTGCATCGTTTTGAAAAGGGGGCTTATATTTTATTGGCCATATAGACCCTAAATATTAGCGAAAAGAATGCATATTTGTATGCACATATTATCTAACAAAATGGAAAGAGGTGAAGGCATTTTCAAATTAGAAAAGTGAGAAATTAACCAAGTTCCTCTATGATCACATCTTCACCAAGTATGGACTTCTAAGGGAAATTGTAACAAATCAAGGTACACATTTTACTACTTATGTAATTTTGATGTGGTTAAAGAATATGAAATTATGCATAGGAATTCTACACCATACGATCCCCAATCTAATGGACAAGTAGAAGTTACAAACATAGAGAGATAGAGGCCATCTTGACAAAGACCATTGCACTCCATAGGAAAGATTGGGCAGACAGGCTTCCGGAGGTAGTATGGGCATTTAACACAATGTGGAAGACCACAAATGGATTTACACCATTTGAACTCTTGTATGGTAAGACTATTTTTTTAACAATTGAATTTGAGCACAAAACACTGAGGATTACACTTGACCTAGGCATAGATTTATCAGAATCTCAAAGACATATAGGATTCTCCAACTAATGATTTGGATTGGCCAGAAATACATCAAAATTAGTGAAAAATCAAAGAGTAAAATCATGACCAGTAATCACGACAAGATAATTCAAGAAGGTGTAGGCAATTTGATTCAAAATACAAGGATCATGTAAGAAATCTTAGAACAAGTGGCTAGGTCCCTATGAGATTGAGAAGATATTTCCTATTGGAGCTATAAATCTCACTACCATAGATCCTATAAGGTTCAAGTTATTGGTGAATGGCCATGGGTTGAGATTGTACAAAAATCCAATTGATAGAGATTCATTCATGAAATTTCTTAGAGGAGGTCCAAATAGGATGGAAATAAGGACGTAAGAGTTAACCTCATGGGTTGAGCCTGTTGGCTCACCTTTTAATATTACATAGGATTGAGATATTTTAGTGGCCTTGATGCATTCAGATTTCTAAATATTCCAAGGAAAAATAAAAGTGTTGTGATCAACTCTTTTGGTGATTAGCAGCACTCTGCTAACGCATTTTACTTCATAGGGTTTTTGTTTTGAAGGGTTTGATGTCAAGTGATTGCAAGAGTGCATGATCTCCATCACAAGGAGAAAGTATAATGACTGAAGGTTCCACTTGTAGTAATTGTAGCAAACCCTTATTTTTTTGTTTTCATTTATCATAACTCATAATTGCATGAAGAAGATCAAGGATGCATGTATGATTGAGAGGTGGACAAGAAATAATTGACACCCTAACAGATCCGAATTCCCTCTTTGGTATTCATTTGGTTTTAGTAAGCAGTAGCCAAAATCATGCTCAGCACACGTCTGCAACATCACAAAAAGCTTGCATTCATCCAAGACATAAATTCAAATAAACATGCACATTCATCATTTCAAAATGAATATCGAGATAAGTGCACTAAACTGTCACTTCAATAAAGTATAATTGGGATAATTATAATTAATTAGCATTTATGCTGAGTCATCAGGTATATGTTATATTTAAATACCTCTATCTTTCAAGCCATGATGTGTCCCTCCATGTAAGCAATTGTTGTCAATTCAATTCGGTTTGTATATTTCACATAGTCACATCAATTAATAATTATTCTCTCGTAACCATGTTTTGTGTCCTCTCGGTCCCAAAGTTCAAAATAAAAAGAGATGAAAACAACTCTGAACTACTTAATTTTGTAACATTCCTCCAAAGAAAAGTTTTATTATTGTGTATTGAACTAGAGAAGACCGCATATCCACCATGGGATGATATCTGATAAGGCATGAGCCCACTAAGCATTCTCAACTTTTGAGCCATCCTCCAATTTTGTAGTATTTTCAGGATAATGGTTGGCTAGAATACATCAATAGGTTTCAGGGTTTTAATGAATCCATGGTGGAAGATTTTTCCAAAACATTCACTAATGGGGAGGCAAAGGTGAAGGGCTTTTCAATCAGACTTAGTGATGACATTTTTGTGGAAGTAGTTGGCCTACCTACACAAGGAGAACCATTCCTAGAAAAATTCAAATTGAAAGCAACCATGAGAGAATTCTCAGATGCGGATGACCATTTAATCTTAGATAGGTAAGGTACAAAAAGTACATCCCTTAAACCCTTATGGGCTGAGGCTGAAAATTTTGTAATTAAGTACTTTACTTGTGAAGGAAGGTATTCTAGATTAAATACAATACATTTTAAGTTATTGAAACATCTCAAGAACAACAGGCAAGTGAACGTACATAATTTCTTGCATGAGATATTTAAGAGAATGAGTAAATAAGTATAGAGGGGTAGGGATGTATTGTCACATCATTGAATTAAAAACCTCGTATTGAAACATACCCTACAGAGGAATTATCCTTAGATTCAGTGAGAGGATTTTGCAAGGGAAAATAATATAGATAATTTGTTGGGAAAAAAGAAAAAGATGATGAAAAACATTGAAATCACCTCTAAAAACATAACAAAGACTACACCATCAACCTACCAGCCTTAAGAACCCCTTATTTCTAAAAAATTTCCATCTGCTAAGGAAAACCTTGTACCTGTCTCTCCTGAGAGAATTTTCATTGTCTGAAACCCTATTGGAGTTCTCCACTCCTGAATCATCCACCTCCAAGGGTAAATGGAAAGTCTTCTAAATCTACTCCTACACCACCTAGGCACTCCCATAGGCTCAAAACATTAAGGCCAAGGACCTCGAAACCAAAACAATTAAAACCCATCTCATTAGATAGTGATGAGGAAGCTACAGAAGGGATAGCTTTGAGCATCAACTAATGGAGACACAAAAGGGAGATATTGACTGCCCTTGGTCATGAGTAAGAGAACCCTTAATAGCCCATGGAGGAGAAGGAAGAGGAAACTCATGATGAGGAGACAACTTCATGCAAGAGAAGGTCGTGAGGAGGTTTAGGAAGAGTAAATTGGAAAGAAAATTGAATATGAACACATGCCAGACATTTTTGAGAAACCCATTGAACAACATAAACAATAAAGTGAACATGATCAAATTCCACAAGTAGTTGAGCAGGTCATTGAGCACCAGGTGCATGGAATTGAGTAAAGGCATATGCCTATAATAATTGAACCAGTCATGGAACAAAAACAAGAGCACATTCATGTAGTTGAAGATGATGTACTTGAGCAAGTGCTGGAGAAAACACCACATGCTAGTATACAACAATTGAATGTAACACCAGTTAACCCCCAAGTTGTTAGAGATACTGTCAAACCACCTTGTAAGGAGATGGCCACACAAACTATGGTGCTTGATATTGACTATTTTATGTCACAATTTGATACCTATGTTAATAAGCTAAAAGTAATATGGGAAAGGGAAAAATAATCCATTATCTCCCAAGCATCAGGAAGAATTGAAGGAAAAGGATAGGGAAATTAAAAGGTTGATAGAAGAAGCAAGAAGAGACAGTCCAGGTGGCCCATGAGATATTAAAATGCATGCCTCCATCCAATGTTTATGTTATCTTCTTAAAAGAAAATATGTTGCAACTCATAAATCACATGTATTAATTCTTACATACCATTTGACATCATCTCAGCTAGGAGCTTCTTTACTCTATATCACAATAGTACTCCATAAAACTTCAGCTCTTATTATGTGAACTTTACATGTACAACTATGATCTTGAATATGATAGGGATTGGATTCCAATCCTATATATTGGATATGTTCAAGTCAAATCCCTCTACTATTATTTTATGAATGAGTTGGATAGAGAAAAGAAAATGGAAGATTATAGAATTTAGAAAAGGTACAACCTGATGGTTAGGGATGAGGTAGTAAAAACTGAATTAGCTACAGAAAGTATGGAAAATATGTAACCAAGAAGGTGATCAGAAGGAGATTGTGGAAAATGAGGAAATTAGCCCATGATGAAGTTAGAAAAGGTACAACCACTGATGGTTAGGACTGAGATAGTAAAAAATGGATAAGTTACAGAACATATTGTAAAATATGTAAAGAAGAAGGTGATCAGAAGGAGAGTGTGGAAAATGAGGAAATTACCCCATGATGAAGTCAGAGATATGATTAGGGATCATGGAATTTAGGTGGTACAAGTATGCAAAATGTGGTGGAATGAGTTATCTCCTGAGCTACAAAAGAAAGAAATGCACTTCTTACCCTAATATAATGCCAACATTGAGAAGAGTAAATAAATAAATTGAGATTGCTACTAAATGTGTAGATAACTGGCTTCCCATTGGCTATCACCCACCAATATTTTACTTATCTGATTCTGCCATGGATAGGATGACAAACCACTCAATCAAAGGATACATAACAGAGTTATGCAAAGGTTCATGATAAACGATGGCTACTTTCTGACAGAAGAAGAAGAGACAGGAACCCTAGTTGATTTCAGATGTGAATGTTAGTTTAAGGCAGCTAGGAATTGAACCACTTAAATGAGGACATTCAATAAATTAATCATGGAGATTTGATGATTTGTGTAAATCCCCTTTATAAACAACGTATCCTCTATATTTTTCTTAAGGCACTAAATCCATGTCCTTGTATTTCCCAGTTATATTGTTGAACATTATCATCAAAACTTGAAATTATGGCATACATCCTTATTAATATAGTTATGGATAGTTATCTTTATTTTATGGTATTTTGAAGTATGCATTTATTCTTATGATTTCAATTATTTGTTTGAATAATGGTATGTGTGATGCCACTCTTGGTTATAAACAACTTGTTAGTGCAGAATCACAACACCCCCAAATGGCCTTGGGTGTGAAGTGGGGCATTCAGTGTGATTGCACAACATGGGACCATCTCTCAAGTTGTGGGACTTGCAGAACTTGAGATGTGGACCTCCAGAGAAATCCGGTTCTTACTTTCTAATATACCTGCCATAAGCTACTCCAGTGCAGGAAAAACTTGTTCTATCCTAATCTAACCATTCCAAGGGGATAGAGAGAGAGAGGGTGAAAGAGCTTACACTAAGTGGTGATACACCAGAAAAGGAAGTGGTTGAATCACATATCTGACTGCCTGAAGTAGAGAGAGGTGAATAGAAGAGAGGGTGGATAGAATGCACCACACACCAGAGATAGATTTCACATGGAACATCACTTCAAAACCCATTAAGCACAGCTCCCAGAACCTGCAACAAAAATCAGAGTATGCACAATATATCTTGCAATGATGAGAGGTAAGAAGAGACAAAAAAATAAGCCAATGATGGACAGATGTATCACGAAATATATTTTATTGCTCCAAAATGTGACATGGTACATCATCACTAGTCAAGAGGCAAGAAATTTCCATTACAAAGCCATGGGAGGAGGCTTAGACTCCACATTCTACCCTAAGGAGGAAAGAGAGAGGAGGGAAGAATTTGAATTTTGCTTCAACCACCTTGAGATATGCATTGAATCCTACTTTGAAAGCTCGAACACCATCAATTAATTCCCCTCTTAAATCCACCTACAATCTGTCAATTCTGGTTCCCTAGTGGATCAAATTAAATCTAGTCTGGTAGTTGAAGAAATCAGATTCTGCATTAATGGCCTAGAAGACATTTTCTAATTTTTTACCTACTAAATCCTATTAAGAATAATATTTTTTGTTTGCATGGTGTAGAGGGTGTCAAGATGTTTCCAAAATATCTTCTCCCGCCCAAATCTGATTTTCCAGTCAAAAGATATGGCCATTTGAAGTTTCAGGTCATGGGAGCACAATATTTAAAGAATCTGTCCATACAAGGTCCACATGGCAGCCTCACACATCTTGGAGATATGGCTCCTTATGCTCTTGAAATCATGTCGGACTAACATGTGGCATCTTCTACAAGCTCCTTGGGCTCCTTTTTATTTTTCCAAAGTCTCCTTGCTTGCCGGGGCCAAAAGTCTGACCTTGGACACGTGGGGGCTTATCACTTGTTTAGAAACCCGCCCCAAATTTTACTTTTGAAGTAGTGTTATGCTGACACTTGGCTCCCTCTGCTAACCTACCTCTTCTTTGACTATTCAACCCCCTAAATTTGTCCCCTTTTTTAATTTTGACTACATGGCAAGCTCTCACTCGTTTGGGTCTCTACTCTTTGGATTTATCTTTGAAGTAGCGCCATTTGGACACTTGGCACCTTCTGCTGAGTCGAAGAATTTTCAACAGTCAGTGCAAATTTTGGGGCTCTAGACACGGGGTTTGGCACTTGTTTGAGTCTCCCATTTGGATTTAACCTTTGAAAGTGCATCATTTGGACACGCGGAGGCTTCCACCAGTCCTCTATACTTAGTCATTTGGGCCCGCTCTGTCCCTTTTTTGACCCTATTGGACCCTAGGACATGTGGAAGATCCCTTCTCATTTGAGTCTCCAGTAGGGGAACTTACCTCTGAGGTGTGTTGTTGAGACACATGGCAGCTTCCATTGTCTCTTCCATACTTAGCCAATTAGGCCCGATTTAAATCATTCGTAAAGCCCGAAGACTTTGAGCCTTTCCTCACCTTCTTCATTTTGTGCACCCTAGACTCTTTTGACATTGTTTTATTCATTGGGTCTATATTTTCTCCATTTTTGAGTCCACTTGTAACCTGACTATCGGTATTTGAAACGTAGGCCCGTTCGACTTTAACGGCCCTTTGATTCTTCCTGTGCAAGGTCATTTTTGACTTCTTTGGGCCTTTAGTTTCTTTGACATTGTTTTCTTCCCTCCATGATCATGCTCCTCCATTTTAGAACCTGTCTGCAACCTATTTATTGGATTTGAAGTGTGGGATCGTTCAACAAAGTTGTTTCTTGAATTTCTTCTTGCACAGGGTCATGTTTGATCAATTTTACCAAGGGCAAAATTGAGATAACACAACTTACTATATGCAGGAAAAGGACCTGTCCACAGCAACCCATCCACATCCAAAGGGGATCACCTACAAAAAATAATCCATGTTATGAAGATCTCTTGGAATGTGAAGAGTGACACTTTAAGTTTGTATGTGTCGTTGAAGGAGCAGTTACAACTAGAACATTAAGAGCTGAGATATAACTCAACCATGGATCTTATTATTTATTACAACTTACTGAAGAAATGATTGATTGATTAGTTAACACATGATTTAAGGAACTAGTCTGTTACTTGAATTATTTGTTTGATATATGAACACCTTTTATTAATTATGTTGCATGTGTTGAATCTTTTGTTGATCTGTTTGAGGTCTTCCACTTGTTCTACCAAAGATCTTTTACTTAGTTTGTTAAACTCCTAGTTGAAATATTCTTCTCACATTTTTGGTGTAATTGAGAAGTATAAAAGAAAAGGGTTAATGTTGGAAATATATCTAGAATGGAGCATATAGAAGGAGAGTACGCACATATACAAATATTGCTTTGTTCCTAGATGTACTTTTTATGAAAATTTAATAAACGATATGAGTTACTTTATTATCCTTTAACAACAAGATTTAGGAGGGATTGGCACCCAAGGTCGGGCCCACTTGTGGTCTACTAAACCCCTCCATAGTTTTGTTTCTCTGTTTCATTGCATGATTAGACTAGGAATTGATTTGCCTTCTTTATCTACATTTCTGAATCTACAAGCTTTGTTTTAGTCATAGTGTTTAAAAACCATTTTCTTTCAATTCTAAGTTTTGTCTACTGCCAAGCATTTTTCTTTCAAGTATTGTAGTGACAGCTATTTCCTTCCATAACTCCTAATTTCTCTATAATTGTGTATACAACACTAACATTATTTAAATTGTACGTCTCTGGTTTAATGATTTAATGAACAACATATTAATTGTTGCAAGTTAATTTTCACCACTAGTAATTCTTGTGATTTTGTGTAGAAATTGTGCCCTAGGATGCCCTTGTGCAAGTTGCACTTGACATCAGGATGTAGCTAAATGTACCAATGTAGTAGAATGTGTGGATGGAATAAAATTAACTTCCCCTTCCTATATTTTGTATATAGATTTTTTACGTCCCTTGTCCCTTGAATGGAGGCTAGATGGATGCCTTTGAATGCTTTAGGTGCCTTTTAGATGCAAGCTTAGGTGATAGTAATAATGCTTAGTACTTGGTCCTTTATTTCGAACACATAACTATGTATTTATTTGATTCCCTTGTTTAAATTTCATTATCATAAACTGGAAGGCTAACCCATAAGTGAAAATATGCCCAAAAGATAAAAGAGACCCAAAAGAAGTGAGTAAGGTGAAAAATAGTCAAGGGCACCTAGAGGGGACATGAGCGCCTGGGCGCTTTTGTCCTGGATGGGTATTGATGTCCGGAGTCATAAAAGATAAATTAGTAAAATTCTGACTAGGCTGTAGGGTGTGAAAGACCAAATGGAAAACAAGAAACAAAGAAAAGAGGCCAAAGATAGTCGTCAATTACTAGTTTTCTTGCTTAGGAATCATATGGATACTAGTATGCTTTTAGGACCTACAAATGTACCCAAGTGCATGATTTTATGTCTACAATTACATTCAAGCATCCTCCCCTTTGGTTTCGAATCCCATTTTGAAAAAGGAAAAGTTGATGGATTCTAAGATTTTTTCACATTGAAAAATGTTTTTCTAGTCAAAGGCTAGTATTCATCTACTAAATTCTATTGTGTTTATTTGAGGTAGTTTTGAGATTTAATTTTTATAGAAATGATGTTTTTTTCTAAAACTAAAAGGTGGAGGTGGCCCTATTGAATACTTATGAATTGATTCTAATAATTTTCCATGAGTGTTTTCTTTTTTTTCTTATTGGAAAAACATTATTTCTTGTGCAATGTGTTTCATGTTGTTGGGGCTTGCAATATTTCTCAATATTTAAAAATTTTGATGTTCAAGTAATTAATCTCCTGGAAAACAAAAATATGGTGATTTCAGAGGGGTTGGTGATCTTTGAGGAGATGATTGATTATGTTACCATGGAGGTCGATTTTTAGGCTGCTAAAGTTGGTCTTTGAAGAATAATTTTGATCCTTCTTGATGTGTGGATTTATATTTTTTAGAACGATATTAGAAGATGTGAATGAATTTATTTTTAGTTGTTATTTTCCTCATGTAATTCAACCACACTATCAAATTTTGGTTTCAAGCAATCCAATTATTGTGTCTTTTTAGTGCAGAATTTGATATTTTTGGAAAAAATCAACTCTAAATTAATTTTGTTAGAGAATAGTTGGGGTAGATTATCTCTACATGGGGAAATAACACAAATATCTCATGCACTCGACTTCTTGACATCATACCAAGACAACTAAAATTTGGAAGATGGTGTGATGATGGGAAATGAAATGTGGCAATGGAGATAAAAAGGGAGGGTAAATATGGTGAAGTATATCTCGATGAAGGATTGATACGTAGTGGGTGAGTGAATATTGATCAATCAACTTATAAGTACAAGAATTTTTTATCAAGAACAAAAAAATATCTCCTTATCTCTATATGTGGGATGTTGTAATATAGGATAATTATTGCACAGAATTACCAATCTATATTATTTAGGCCAACAATACTTCAACTAAGTTGACAGACCCTTAGGAAGTGTATGTTTGTCTCTAAGTACTCCTCTTCATAAAGGGTTATGTAAAAATGTGAATAATTTTTAATAATAACTAAGGGTTTACATGTCTAATATGGTTTGTTTAGTCAACCTAAAATTTATCATCTATAGATAGATATTCATTTAGATCTTCAAGTTGACTAATAATCAACGGAGGTAAGGAGTAGAGCGAAAGACCAAAGGATGTAGTCCTAAGTCTATATCTCCCTAATAATTATCAATGCATGGTAGGTTGATAAAGGGTTCAAATATTTTTCTACAAGGTTGATTCGGGCAAAGAATGGTCATGTATGGGAATCAAATCATGATAATGAATAAGAATAGAGGGGTTAAAGGATAATCAGAGGCTAAGATCAGGTTGCATGAGTTCCTAACATCAATATATTTTTTGTAATCCCTAAATTATCTTAAGATATAACAATGAATAAATAATTGAAAGGGAAATTTAAATAAACTGAAAGAAAGAAAGAAAACTTCTTTGAATTATCGAACTCTCTTCAAATTAATATTTCAAATAAACAAACTATTTAAATTTTTTTGGTATTTTCACATATTTTAACTTTTAAAAAGAATTAAACTAAACTAGTAGTTGACTAATGTTTTTGATCATTTTTAATTATCTAGAATGACTGAAAAGATAATGAATTAAATAAATAAGCAAATAAATGAAGAACAAACCTATCACTACTTTTAAACAAAAAATAAACTAAACAAAGAATAGCCAAGTATAGTTATTCCTATTTTACAGGATTTTAAATGCTAAACTAACATGAAATCTTTTAGAAATTTAGATATTGCACTTAATGATCAATGGAAATAAAAGCCTCCAGCAATAGAGTTTCTGTATCTAGCTTTCTAGTAAGGGAAACTTCCCGAAAGCTTTTTCTCTTTTTATGGATAAACTCTCCCCAGCAGAACTACTTCTATTTTAAATGAAAGTATAAAAGAGAATAAAACATTTAAGGATTTCTATCCTTCTATCTCCAATCATATCCAGAGAAAATCCAAAGGGATAGGATGGGAAGTGATTATCCATGATATAATATTATAATATAAATTCAACAAATGAATGAAGCAAAAACATATGTTTATAGGAAAATAGAGATCTTCTTTTCTCAATCACAAATGTAACTAAATTTTCAAGATTCAAACCAATACCATAATAAATCTTTAAGAAATTTAAAGATGCCACCATCCTGATCACTAGTGTTATGGTAGTTTTTCAAGTGTTTTTAGTGGTGTTTCGTTTGTGTCTTCAGCTTTAAGATCCTTCCAAGGTGTAAAATCTCGTTGATCTGGGTGAGAAAAATGGGATCGCGAAAAGAGATATGGCTAGTTTAGTGTGAAAATGATGGATGTAATGTGAGAAATAGGAAATTAAAGATAAAGAATTATTTGATCTACACAATGACCTCACTAAAATTCAGCATCATAACACCTCTAGCACTCAAAAATGACCAACTCATGAAACATTTGAATGAGAAGTATTTGTAAGCTATTTGAAAGAAGTGAGACTACACATGTCAAATTAGAAGGAGTGACTCAGCATGTGAGGAAGAAATTAGCTGGATATTTTTAGAAAAGGTGTAGGAGGAAGTAAAGACATTTTCAACAAGCCTATTCATGGAAAATTTCACAAAGTAAATTGGGATAAAAATGAATCAAATTCAAAACACACGTTAAAAAACAAGTGTTTTTTTATTTTCTTTTCATAGTTAAAAATCTCCCTTATTTCCAGACCAAGGGTTGCACAACCACTAGTATATCTTCACTGGAACTTGTATAATATCATATGAAGGAAGAGTAGTGGATGTGTCGTGGAGAAGAAACAATGGGGTTTTAAAGGCTAAAAACATGGAGCTAAGGTTTTTCCAAGTCAAAGAGGGTGTTTTTCCAAGCCAAAGAGGGTGTTTTTCCAAGCCAAAATAACCAAAGTCCTCATTGATTCAGAATTACAAGATCTATTTGTTCAATGTATTTTACCTCCACTCCAAGAGAGTGTCATTTTTTAGACTCCTCCTTCCTTTGATCAATTATGCAACACACTCAAATTGCGCGAAAGAAAACTATTATCTATGGGAAAATTTAAATATTATGATACTTCCTCCACCTCATCCTCTAGTAAGTTCCAAGTTAAATCCACATTCAAACCATCCACTAAGCCTACTGATAGTTAAGCTATTGTCAAATTTGTTTCTCCACCTGCTAAGCTTTAATTACAACCCACAAGGTGCACCTTTACTAAGCTACCCTACACACCTCGGTTCCTATTACTGCGACTCACTGAAATTAATCTAATTACTCTCCATCCACTGCTCAATCTAGATCCTTCTTGCCCACGTGGTCATGAATACGATGAAAATTCCCACTACATTTACTAACAATGCAATGGCCACTCTACTAATTTTTGTTTTAATATCAGACAAATCATTCAAGATCTAATCGATAATAATGCTATTGAACTCCCAGAGCCATCTGCTTCTAAAATAGTCAAATGGTAATCAAAATATTAAAATCTTCAATGACCCATTACCAAAACATGACAACTCAGCTACTGATTAATTGGTCAACCATACATATCATGGTGTGCCTCCTCCTTCATCAGAGCCACTTGATTACCTCATTGTTACTACTGACATGGAACCACCAGTTATCACCTTCTCAGATCATGATTACTATGCTACATTTTCCTCTGATTCACTTCATATTAATGCTTCTATTGGTACTATAGACACCTAAATTCCACTTTTGCAATGTTATTGCCAAAATGCACTAAAATCACTCTCATTCTTATCAATTTCGTTATAATTAGTGATTTTCGCTAATTAAATAATGTTTCTTACCACTTTGGTCAATTAACAAGCACTTCATTGATCACAAAATCCCTTTTGAATTTAGGATGCCAGTTTACGACAAATCGTAATTCAAAATCCTCTTTAAAACAAGCAATTAGCGATTATGAGCCAATTAAGCCTATTTTTCCCTTGATTTGGTCAATATACCCCACTATTGACTTGACGCCCTCTTCCAACCACTCAAAATCACCCCATTCACCTCCATAATGTCTCAACAAGCTTCAAAATTTTATCATAGCCTCCTAGTTGACCCTAAGTGGTTGATTAATGCTCCACACATCTTAATCACTTAGTAATTCACTAATTATGATTAGCAAATCTTAATCATGATTAGAAATTCTAATTTAATTTGGGATTTTAGTCTCACATGTACCAAAATATAAGTTTTCCCCAAAAGGAAAACTATAAAAAGGGTTCACCTCATACCTTAATACTTTATGCCATGCTTTGATTTACATCTCATATAATAAATATGATTTTTAGCCAAGTTCAATCCTTGCCTAAAACCTTCAACAAGGTTAGTACATGGATATCTAAATTGACTTAATAAGTCATTTGGAGAGGCCATTTCACCTTGTTTGGAGTAGTAATCATACCCATTTGATTGCCCTCTTAGGTCTATTTAGGCCCATGTTAGGTAATTGAGCATATTAGTAGGCATGATTAGTTAGATTTTGAATTGTATTCATGTTAGTTAAGCATTCCTTTAAGCTTTTATCTTAATGTTACATTCCTAGACTTAGAGCCTTGACTAGAGGTGACAATGGTGTTAGCCTTCCTTAGTTAGTCATGCAATTTGCTTTGTAAATTTTAGGGTGCTTTCATTTGACACGCTCGATGGGAAAATACCCCATTGCATTCAATTTTTAAGCTTTTTAACTTAGTTTCAAAGTTTTTCATTTCAAGTTTTCTAGATTAATTTTATGTTTTCTAGCTTAGTTTCAAGTCTCCTAGATTAATTTCAAGTTTTCTAGTTTAATTTCAAGATTTCTACAGTACTTGCAAGCGTTTAAGATTAATTTCTCAAGCTTTTTAGATAAATTTCAAAATTTTAGAGTAATTTTCAAAGTTTTGTAGATCAATTTCTCACGCTAGGTAGTTGTTTCAACTAGATTAGTAGTAGAAGTTTTGTTTTCATGTTCTTTACAGGATATAAGGTGGCAAAGCCCTATCTAAATTTCCTCAAAATTCCAAAGTTTTGATCTTTTTCAAGAAAACATCTTCAAAACTCGGATTTTGAACACCTATAGGAAAGAGTGCACCTATTCAATAGAAAGTGTGTCTGTGTAGCAGAAAGAGTTCCTGTGCATCACAAAGTGTGCATGTGCATCACAAAGGGTTCTTGTGCATCACTAGGTGCGCCCATGCAACACTGGATTTTTCCTCTCTCTGAGTAAATTGTGCATGTGCACCACAAAGTGTGCCTACGCCTCACTGGACGTGCCTATGCATAACTGACTATGTAAAAATTGACAGATGTGTGCCTATGCACTACTGAGTGTGCCCATGCTCTACAGAGTGCGCCCATGCACTAAATAGTGTGCCCATGCACTAAGGTAAAATTTTCTAAAAATTCAAAATTTCTATTTCTATTTTTTAGGATTGATGTCATTTTTAAGGGTTTTTAGTTGATGTTTTTGTCAATTTATTGATTCTAGAGAAATATTCCTAAAAAAATTCATCAGGGTTTGATAAGGGATTTTTTATTAAATTGGCTTAGGGTTTGATGAGTGATATGTTTTCATACTTTGTTTGAGTTTAGAATAGGGTTGTGTATGCTCTTCTCTTGCACCTAGTGTGATCGTAAGAACCAAAAACACCCCTAAACCACTTTTTGCTTCTTGGTAGTAAGTAGGAACAATTATCATTCATTTTGTGCTTAAAGGAATAAATTTTCATTTTTTGCATGTACTTGATAATTTAGTTTAAGATATTTTTCACTTGATAAATAATCAAGGCTAAAATCTGTGTAAACTCTTCCCTTGCACCTAGTGTAATCTTGGGAACCAAAAGGAATTTTAGTCTTTCATTAAGAAGCACTTGGATTAATTGGGAATAAACCTTGTTTTTGTAAAGTTTTATGGTAGCTAGTTGATTTACAAGTCTTTTCATTGCTATCTTTCAATAATATTATGAATATTTTTGAAATACTAACCATTTGTGTGAAGTACCTAAAACACTTGTCAAAGAAAGAGGGCTCTCTTCAAACCAAATTATAACATTCACATGTATTATAGGTAGCCAACGATGGTCTAAACCAAATTGCTTAATCCAAAAGATAAAAAACACACCAACACACAAATTCAAAACATCATATTGCAGGTTTCAGTTAAGAGCTATGGCTTGTACGCTTAACTAGGACATAACCCCTTTGGCATAAGCATTAAGCTACAACAATGGGGGTGGTACTAGGAACCCTAAAGTAGTTCACGCAAGAGGGAACCATGTGAACGAAACAGGAAAGTGCTCCACACTACCGAATTGACTAGTACGCCTTGGTGAGATTAGAGTCAAAGTTACTTCCATTACAACCCCAGTGATAATACAATTGAATACACCAGTTGTTAATTATATTAGAAGGAGGTAAATTAAAGTCAAGATACTCCAAGATTAGTCAGTTTGACTTTCTTGGTAAATTGAGCTCACAGAAGTAAACTTGTGACACATAGAGAGAGAACTCCTAGGAAAGCTTGTCGACTTAGAGATAATTTTGTCTTGGATAGTATACTTGAGTGCTCTCACAAAGTGACAACTTTTTTGGATTCAAAATCTTGTTTTTCGAACAAGGGAAAGAATCTCTTAAATTTGAAACTGTGTGACATTTCACCACGAAATCTATTTATTGTTACTTTGACCTATTGTTTCACTTGTCCTAAGACAAGGTGAAACTCTGCCAAAGTTACACCAAGTATTTTTCACCACCATTTTGTATATCCCTTTGTTTTCTTGTTTCTCATTTTGAGACAAAATAAGAACAAACATATACAGATACCTACTAGAAATAATTGTCCACCACTTTTTTAGCCTTCTTGCATAACCAGGTTGCAGTACTGAAATGCAATAGTTGATAGTGTGAATGGTACGTCATCAAGTTATAGTATCCCTTCTTGTCTCACAACCCATATTGAGACTTACTATCATTTTTTTAGGTTGCCTTATCACTGAATTCTTTTGATTTGTTACGATGCCTGCATTATAGCCATATAATTGAGATATTTACATCTTGTTCCCATTGTGAAACTGGGCCTAAATATCTATATTGTATTGTTACACTGCTCACATGCATAGAAATTTCTTGTTATACTTAGACGTAGTTTTACATCCTAGCCTTGTCTTGTGTTTTGTGGGTGTTGAGGTTACTTTGTTAGCATCGTTATAACACCATTTTGATACTAAAATATTGCTTTCTCTCAAAGTTTGACTCCATGTCAAAATAGTGTTGTTACATTGCTCACATTTATATTGTCCATTTTACAACACTTAGACTTTGTTAGTGTTTAGAAACTAATTTTGGGTATATCTTGTTAGAAGATCACGTCAACATTATCTTATCATTTAAGTCTTGTTTGTTTCAAACTTGACTTAACTGGTGATATTGTGTTGTCACTATTTGGTTTCAAACCTATCTAGAAACATCTTAGGGAGTAAACTATTTGTTGTGGCTAACTTTTGAGCATTTTCCTTCATTATATTGTTCTAGAAAAACTCGTGTCATATATTACCTTACTATGGTAGCTTATTCTTTATTCTTTGGTTTATAGGTTCACATTGACCTATTGGATCTGTGGTTATTTTATTGTCACCTTTTTTGTGACGACATAGTGTCATTACAGTGTAAAAATTTGACTAAGGTCCCTTTTTAGTAAACCTTAGTGGAAATATTTCATATCTCGAGCATGCCTACTACGAGAATGGGGTCCCAAATATTAGAAGCCGGTATATTTGGAGGTAACAACCCTCTTTTAGAGGATAATCTCATGGTTAACCATAGTGGTGGAGAGGAGGATTCTCCTCATATAGATGTAGAGCGTCATCCCACCAATGTTAACGATTACATTTTTTAAAACAAACATGAGGTTCTTATGCATGTTGCGGAATTAGGAGCTAGGTTACCTTCCACAGTAGACCCTTCTCTCATTACCGAAATGATACAAGGAGAAGAAGAAGTAGACTAACCCCATCACACTATTAATGAAATATTAAACCCAGGTCATGCCTCTACTTCTGCTTGACAAAATAATGATGAGATACCTTATGAAAACAATAGATACTATCGTATACCTATAGTTAGAAGTTCACTACAAATATTATGAAGACCATGTTCATCATGTGCAACCTCCTCCTAATGAAGATCATCACGAAGTACAGATTCAAGAAGTAACATTAGAACAAAAAGTGTAATCCCTTGTTCATCATGTGCAACCTCCTCCTAATGAAGATCATCACGAAGTACATATTCAAGAAGTAACATTAGAAAAAAAAGTGTAATCCCTTACTCACCAATTGACAAGTTTGGCTTCGCATATACAAAAGGAAGAACCAAAAGTTGTGAAACAAGTTATACCGAAGGAAAAACCAAAAACTTCATTTCACGAGTTCCTAATAAACATTCCTCGAAGGGAGACACAAAAATTCCCTTACAAATAATTTCTCACAGAGAATATAGGTGGGAATACACCTAGATTCAACCCTTTGTATAGGCCTACACCACCCACACAAGATCCACTCTTCAATCAAGTGTGATCAACTATAAAGAACACCCTTCTAGCATCGCAAGAAGGTAACACTGGTAACAGTAAGAAATACCAGTTTGATTATTTATTCTCCTATCCATTTGATAGGGCCATGCTATACGTACCTTTCCCACTGCACTTTGATTTTCAAAAATTTGACAAGTATAAGGGAAAAGGTGACCCTCATGACCATATTAGATATTTTTATATGGCATGCTAAGAGGTTGTATTTAGCGACAGTTATCTTATATGCCTCTTCCCACGGAGTTTAGGAGGACATGCGTTAGAATGGTTTATATGCATCCCCAAGGGATCTATATCCACATGGCCGGAATTAGTTCAACACTTTGTACAACGATTTTCCTTTAATATAGAGAGTGACATTACCATGCTAGATCTTTGTAATCCAAAACAACGAAACAATGAAAACTTCACTACATTTTTACAACAATGGAGAGGATTAGCTAGGTGATTTCCTTGTTCCATACCTGAAAAATGGTTGATAAGCATATTTATACCCAACCTCCACCCAAACATTAAGTTCCACTTACAAATGCATTGTGGCAACACATTCTAAGAGGTGATCAAAAAAGGGAGTCAAATTGAAAAAGCATTGTTAGCTAGGGGGACTCTAAAACCTTTCTCCCATGATCATAACGATTCTAAATCTAACGAAAGACCAAAGTTCATTCATAATAAGAACAAAAAAATCATTAGTGATGGGATTGTAGACTCCAAGTGAGTAGAATTCATTCATAACCATGCACGTTTGAAGCTTGCAATAGGAAATCAACCTACTAAGTATAAATGTCATACTTTTACCCCTCTATTTGAATCCATATCTTCCATACTAAAGCAGTTTTGGACAAAACATGGTTAAGTACCCTGAAACGTAACCCTACGGGGACGATGCACCTAAACCATCATGGTTTAGGGATAATGAATTTTTTGTATTTCACCGCTTAAGGGTCATAAAACTGACAAGTGTTTAAGGTTAAAATACTATATTCAAGACCTAGTCAACAATGGTGATATAGAAGTAGATTCTGTTGTCACTACCAAACCTCCAAACGCAAACTTAGGGATCTTCAAAGAGCCTTTTCCCAATCATGAAGAAAATAAAAAGACAAATCGGGGACAATCATCTCATAATAAGAATGATAACTATGTGTCAATCAAAGACCATTTTTATGCCTTAATAGCTTGTGTTGATCCACTTGTTGAGAAAATCAATATGATTAGAATTAAAACAAGAGAGTGTGTTGTGGCAACATGATGGGCTCTCCTTGTTATCTTAGTACGTAATCCCCCTCCTCCTCAAGAGATTCACTATGATGTGTTAGATCAACTAGAGAATACTACAACTAAGATTTCAATCTTAGACCATCTAAAAATTTCTAACGTCCATAACGATATACTTTGCAAAACCTTACAGGGATCAAGAGTATCTATTGATGTTGACCGAACACTTTTATAGGCCATGGTAGCGCAAATCACTCTTACAAGACACATAATCTTCATTCCGATAGAATCTTTAACTAAAAATCCCTCCCATAACTTTCCCTTACATGTTGAGGTAATAATCAAGCATAATAAGTCAAGAGAGTGCTTGTGGATGGCGGATCAAGTCTCAACATTTGTACTCTTAAACTAGTTCATCAGCTAGGTTGCATAGAATTTGATTTAGAGACAAAGGTCATCACCATAAAGGTGTATGACAATGAATAATTACAATCAACTGGAATGATCACTTTCTCATTGGAGGTTGGTCCCATAACCCATGATACGAAGTTCAATGTCTTGGACCTAGAACTCCCTTACAACATATTACTCGGTTGCCCATTGATTCATGACATACAGGTTGTGCCATCAACATATCATCAGTGTCTAAAGTTATAGCATGAAGGACAGAAACTTACTATAGAAGAGGATCCCCAACCATTTACTCATTACAGAACATTATCAGGTTATTTTCCCACTATCTACGAGTGTCCCTCTATGAATATTGTTATTCCTATCTAGTCCCAGGCCCTCGCTTCACGAGTGGATCCAAAAACCTTGAATCTCAGTGAAAATAGTGCATATACATTGGAATATCCTTTTGCTACATGGGAAATGAAATTCGTAGGCAATGGCTATGGAGAGTATAATCTTCAACAGGAACTTATGGTTCAGAACATTCTGCTATCATCCCAAACATGTGGTAGATCATGCTATAGATTCCAAAGATCAAGAGATAACTTCTCTTTCGACAATTTCACTTTAGGTGGCTTGCTTTAAGATGAAATAATCCTCAACGATATTATATTTCATCCTCAAGATGATGAAATGGATTTATGTTACAAGTCATCTAGTTATGTTATTCTTAATAGAATCATGCTTATTGTGAGATATCAAGGATGTGGTTGCATTCACCAATACCTCATCATATAATGGGTAAATCAGGTATTGGCATCCATTTATATGAGTCTCACCCTTCAAATAATGAGTACACTTATCTTGAGAGTGAGGATAGTTTTTTTGAAAATGAAAACAAAACATATTCCTGGTGTAGTATTTACGAAGACCTCGCCTCTACGAACCTATTCTCTAACATGGCTATCCTTACCATAACCCCTATTACACCCATCGTATCCCCTAAAACTCAAACATTAAACCTCATCTACCCATCACTCGTGAATTGGAATCAACAACAGCACGTACCTATTGACGTGTTTCAGAATAATGAGGATATTGGTGAATTCCTGGGCATCAAAGATAACATTCCAAGAAATGATCAAAAGAAATGCTTCTCCATTCATCTCAACACATGCACGTACTTCAGAGAGGATGTAGAATTGTGTAGACACCTAAGTAAAAAAGTGAGCAAGGGCAAGAGTCCTATAGAAAAGTCTTTTGAAAATAAAAAGAGGAAGTCATATAGTGAAAAATCTCTTCGAGGCGCTTGTGGACAAACAATCAAAATAACCTATGGAAAAGATAGTGTATCCATATAAATATGAGAATCTCTCTGAACCACCTTTGGTAGAGGAGAATCTCAATCTCCCTCTCGATCCTACATGCGTGAAGGATGAGTCAAAGATACTAGTGCAACATACAATAGATGTTAACATTGGCATAGAGGAGATGCCTAGAATTTCCTGCATCTCTTGAACACTTGCCTGAGGTGATAAAGGTGATCTGCTACATTTTTGGAAAACAATATGATATCATCAAGATAAACAAGAACCATCTTGTTAATCAGCCCCTTGAACACCATGTCCATAGCCCTCTAGAATGTTTCGATGGAATTTGATAACCCGAATGGCATCTTCCTATAAGAATATGTACCCCACTTTTTGGTAAAGGTTGTTTTGAATTGATCTTCCTCTTTCACCATGATCTAGTTGTAGCCTGAGTAGCTATCTAGGAGTAAGAAACTTTCTAATCTAGCTACTACCTATAAGATCTGCTCCATTAAGGGAATTGGATAATGATCTTTTAGTGAGGCTCTATTCAAGTCCCAGAAATCTACACACAACCTGTTTTCCCCATTTCTTTTCCTAACCAACACCCAATGTTCTACCCAAGAAGAGTGCTTGATTAGAAAGATGATATTTTCCTCTTTGATCTTGTTCAATTCTCTTTTCATGAGAGGCTCAATATGAGGGTTCACTGGCCTTTACTTTTTCTTGATAGGCTTAGATTCTGAATCCAATTCAATAGTATATTATGAAAATCTTGGATCAAATCCTATTAAATATTCATAACTCCAAGAAAAGATATCCAGATATTATTGACAATTTTTAATGAAATCATATTTTTCTTGATGAGTACTTAATTTGCCAATTTAGAGCACCTTTCTTTCATCCACTTCAATTGAATTTGAATCTTCTCCTTTGATCGTGATGCTTAATTTCCTCTTTCCAAGACTGATCATTGGGATTGAAGATTAATTCAAGAGTCACTAGACCTTTTGGCAGCTTATTTGTTCTCATCACCATTCTGACATGAGGCTGAATTTTACTTTTCCCAATATTCTCAACCACGTCAAACCTTGCTCCAATCACAAAAAGTCTATCCGTAACCTCGTTCTATTTCCTAGGAATGGCTTGGATGTTGAAGGCTTCAAACTATTCTAAGAGGTCCCATACCCTGTGCTTATAGGCCTTGAGTAGATCATTTTTGGCTATATGAGAACCTTTAACCTATTTCACTATCAATTCGTTATCCCCAAAGACCTGCATATTTTTTATATTCCTTTTTCTTTCCCATTGTAGTCCATGGATGAGTGATTCATACTCTGCTACATTATTTGAACAACTAAACTAAAATATGATAGCAGAGAATTATTTGATACCTTTGGGAGACACTATAATTGCTCCTCTTCCTGCACCCTACCTACTCCTTGAACCATCAAAAAATAGCTGCCAAACTTCATTGTCATCTTGGTCATCTGGTTTAGTGATGTTAGGAAGAGGTGTATTTTCTTCATGTAGGAAGTAAATACCCAATTCAACCTCTTCCATCTCCTTGTATGGATCATAGCCATACCTCTTGTGATCCCACTCATCAAGTGTCAATTTCACAATGCCTCCAACCTTAGTATCTACTTCCTAAGTGCTTGGGAAATCTTCTTGATCAAAATTTCAGTAGTTGGCATTGATTAGAATTGGCATGTAAGGTTCAATGTGGTAATTATAAATTGGCTCAGATCAAATTGTAGCCTTAGTTCCATACCTTGTTTTGAAGAGCATGTGGGACCAATCAACCGATAGGTAGCCTCTAATTTTGGCAGTGAAATCCCTTGACAAGCATAGGGAAAAGAATGGAGGAAAATTAATAACTGATACATCCTGTTAAATAGTGACATTAGGACATGCATGCAATGTGAGGTTTAAACCCTTTATGATTCCCAAAGTTCCCACTATCATCCCATCCAATTGTACTACTCCCTTATAAATTGACTCATACTTGAATCCTAGTTGATCTGCAATCTAATTTGGCATCACTGAGTTGTTTTCCCCTGAATCAATCATGCAGTTGTGCACAATATTATCCCCAATTATTAAGGACACATATAATGGTGGAGGCTTCATGACTCCACTTGGTTGACCTCTTTCTTGTTGTGTTGCATTGGTGAGGACCTTCTCCTAATATTTTGGTAACTCATTTGAGATGGCAAAGTTAGCTATGGCTACTTGCAAAAGGTCTCTTTGTTGAGGAATTGTAAAATATTCTCACATAGAGATGCTTACATTTATTTTCTTCATGTGTTCAATTATGTTGAATGGAGATGGGTTATCCTTTTTCTTCCCTTTGTTTGACATGGGCTGCTACAACATGTACTCTAGGCTGATTTTGTGAGCCCAGGACTGGATTTGAGCTACCAACAAGTTAGAGTGTGATAGAAGGTTGAGTTGCATCTACATTTGATGATTTTCCTCCCTCTATATTTCTTTTCTTAGAGATTTTTTTTGAGGTACTTCTTGAGAGCTTGTTTTCTGTTGATTTTCTTCTTCATTTGTCTCTTGAGACACACCAACAGTTTCTACCATCAAGGCCTGGTTTAGCATACCATTGAAACATGTTGCCTAATTGTGGGATTGACCACAAGGAAAACACCATTCATATTCTTGTGCAATATTATTCTAGACTGGAACCAAGGCTCTAGATTTTGAAGTTGTATTAGGATTGTATGGTTGAAATGGTCTAGCAACTAGGGGTTTTCCCTAATTTTTATTCACAACTTGAATAGGAGGTCTATTAGACTGATATGGAGACCTATTTGGTTGGACTTAAGGATGGTAATGTCTTAAATTTTGGGCCTACTACTTCCCTAAGTTTTGCAATTGTTTCATGACCTCCTAGAGTTTAGTTGAGGTGCTAGAAGAGCTAGACACTTCATTAGGACTTTGATTTCTAGGAGTAGAAATAAGGGCTAACTAAGGTGTTTTTCTAGAAGTAGGATTGCCTATTTCTAGATAAATAGGCATAAGTGGCCTAAGTACAAGTTTACTAGCTTGAATTAGGTAGTTCTCATCTCTAATGGCTATGGCATAAGCTCCTAGTAGGTTTATCCCTACCATATATTGTATCATTATCGATATATCATAATTTAAAGCTTTAAGGAAATAGATAAATGCACCTTCAGTAACTTGTCTCATGGAAATTAGGATATTGTCCCACATCCTTTGAAATCTGAAATTGAATTTTTTCATCTTTTTGTTTAGTGCTATTTTGATTGTAGTCAACTGCTCCAAAAGAGATAAGTTATCTCCCCTCTCTCCAAACTGATCATATAGGGTCGTGCATAGCTAAGTCTAATTATGAATTGATGTCATTGCTAAGATTTTGAACCACTGTAGATATTTTACTTTGAAATAATTAGCAATAAATTTCACTACCATGTCCATATCAACAATCTCATGTATGGCATAGACATTTGCAATATCCTGAATATGATCAATTGGCGTTGTATGATTTTCTCCATTAAAGAATGGAATATTCTTTAATGCTACCACCAGGATTAGATTTTGTGCATTGAGGGCAAGTAAACCGTTTCCTATGAAATTTGCAAATGGATTTGGCAGTGGTTGTGCAGCCATTCTAATTGGTCTAAGAACTCTATTAGATTAAAGAAATGGCCTACCAGGTGGAGGTGTTCACAAGGTTCTATTTGGTGGAGATGGAGATCTCTTAACTTGTCTTCCTCTTCTTGGAGATAAATACAAGTATTCAAATATCCCTTCTTCTCTTGTCCTTCACCTGGTTTGAGTCCTTCTCATGAACTTGAACCACCAGTACTACTGAAACTAGTTTATTTTCTTATTGAAGTCGTCAAATGTGTTGTTACATAGCTTGTAAAGGCTAGAAATTCACCAAGACACGCATCCAATCTTGATAAACATGGAATAATTGACTTCTTGTGATCCCATCGGGCGTGCCAAAACTGTTATGTCAAAAAATTAGCACCCTAGAATTTACTCATTACAGATCCTTACTTTCGACTAACATGGGATTGTCTCAAGGTATGGGACCCTTACAATTGAGATAAACCTCCAAAGAATACTAGATCATCTACTTATTCATAATTATAAACTACTCCTAAACTATCAATTCTAAGGGACCAAGGAAGAGTGAGATGCATAAAATGTAAATCCTAAACTAAAGCAGGCAATATCACCAAAAAACAAGAGATGGAGAAATTCCAAGTGAGCGAAAATAGGAATAAGACACAGTAGGAGATGGAAAATAGAAGTGTCACGGTCCAAAACCATGTTTAAATCTCATTTTTCATGGAGCACAATGAATTTTAACCCTTAAAAAAGAACAAAGCATGCACAATATACCTACAGTTGCAATATGAGGTAAGAAACACAATATAACCCAAGTTGGGGTATAAAACAACCACAAACATGAATTTTATTGCTCAGAAAGATGCACAATCCATTACAAAGTTGATACAAGGCAAGGACCCTTTTTAGAATGCCAAAAATGAAGGATTGTAACACACAAAAGTTCTGAAACAATTTTGATAGAGTTCCTTTACATTATAGAATGTCTCCTCTCAAAATGAGGTGAATTATACAATATATAGATGAAGATCCTTGAAATTGCTTCACCAAATGACATATTTCATTAAAGAGGTATGGGAAGCCATACAAATTGGTACTTTGACTATACAAGAAGTCATGGGCATCATACCTCATTAAATTGTTAGTTAAACAAACTTTTTACTTCTTCCATTAATACCTGATTTACTCTTGATATTCCTATGCTTAGCCAGTTGCAAGAAATTTTTCCCCTGGACGATATCATTTTCTCTTCAATTGGTTGGTTGCATAAATCCTCCAATGTTGGATGGTTGTAATTTTTTTTTTCTTATCGATTGACTTCTTTTTCATGTAATCATCCGGTAGCATGCTTGTATCCTAATGGTCAGGAGCAATGTTTAATGTTGCCCAGCCGATAGCATAGTTATATCTTGATGGCTTAGATTAAGGTTTAATGTTACCAGAAGGTAGCACAGAATTTACTCTAAGTCAGTAGCTCCCTTCGTATGACCATCCAACAACTCCTTTTGTTAACCGTCAATAGCGTGCAAACGTGCTTCCGGTCAGTAGCATGAAATTTTGCTACCAGTCGATAGCATGCTTATTTTCTACCAACATTGATATGAAAACGTGTGTTGTAATTTTTATCACTTTTAAAAGTTTTCAAAGATCGTGATTTTCTTAACCAATTTTAAGTATTATTAACTCCAAAAATTGATTAAATTTTGATTATTATGCATCCATAGAAGTGTGGAAAACTTGTGTAGCAAATAAATAATCAGAAAACTGAAACATTCAGATAACAAAAGAGATTGTTTACGGGGTTCGGAAATTCCTACGTCCCCGGGTTTAGATTGAACCGATCCATTAATAATATTGAAATGCAAGTACAATAAATATTACAAACAACCAAATAATGAATCATAACCTGCAAATGAGCTGATCAATGTCCCAAGAACTCTAAAAAAATATCAGAAACTGTCCCAAGAATGATCTGTGGCTCCTATAGTGTTATCACAATGTCATCTCCCTGCAACTGTGTTAGAAAAACACCTACAAATGGAGATTTAAAAAAATTCTATGAAAAAAAAAATCATATATCTGAGATCAGATCTGAATTCTGAACACTTTTCATGTTTACACCAAGTCACAATTCGGACCAGAAGTGCATTGAAATTCGTGTTTTCCAACTAGCTGTCTTGAAGATCCCTTTTAAAATCTGCATTAAAAGCTTCCAAAAAATAGGTTAAAACTCAACAAAAAAGATCAAATCTTACATCGTTGGAATCATCTCATAATTTCCTTCATTTCATATTTTTACTCCAAGTTCCCATTCTGAGTGCAAGGCCTTCAAAAATGGCATTTTCAGCAAACTGGTCCTTAAGCTGCTTTACACAGACCTGTCTCCCTTATATAAGTGGAAGCGACCCATTTTGTAATGCGCCCAAGCCCCTAGGCGAGTTGGTTGGAGGATTGGGCTTGAACCCATGAGGTCAGGGGATCAAATCCCAGCAGCGGATTGCACGTTTAATAAGGGATAAGAATCCCATAGTGGCGGTTTAGCTTATGAAATGGGATTAAATCCCCATTGAGCGGCCAAGGTAAGTGGGGCGGTTTTCTTATTTAAGTGGGATATCCCACATCTTGCGGCCTTTTCATTTGGGTAGGTTTTAACAAACCATACTCTCACCATTTTATACGTGGAACATTTCCACGCATGGGCCTAGCCCCCCTACCACCGCTTCAACACCTTAATCACCACGCATACCATTAAACATGCTCCCTTCCACGTGCTTAGCATTGCATGTTGGTGGTTAGGTAGGATTTAATACTAATGTTGATACATTAGATTTTAATACTAATGTATACACATTAATATATATATATATATATATATATATAGTGGTTTGGCATATATGCATGCCATTTGGAAAGTGGACTTACCAAGATAATATAATTTCGACCCATACAATGTGGCATAGAAATAATTAAGTCAGTAATCCTGTAGTCCACTTGTCATCTCCTGATAGGAAAAATCAAGTGAATTCGACTAGTGTTGGCAAGCCACGTGTCACAGTGCGATTCGGTCCAATATTGACCAGTTGACTAGAGTTGACTTTCCCGTTGACCGAACTTTGACCAAACATATCTAGAGCTCCCGATGTCCGTTTGTCACGTTCTCACAGTCGTTGGAAAGCTCTCGAGATGATCTTCTGCACTAACAGCATTTAGGGATGTTTAGGGAAATTTTTCAAAAAATATCCCCTGATCAAACACCCTCAAAATCACCATTACACTAGCTAACTGGGGCCCTCACTTGTCACTACGTTACCAATCGATAGAAAAAAATGTGCCACCTACCAGTAGCATCCATACATGCTACCGATCGGTATCATTTTGAGTGCTACCATCTGATAGCATCTAAGGATGCTACCAACACTCTGTGTCATTTCTTGTGGTCTACCTATTCCTTCTACTGGCTGATAGCATCTATTAATGCTACCAACAGGCATTATAGCCCACAATCTACATAACTCGCCAAGCTCACCAAAAATAGCTCACCCATTAAGACCAACTCAAGCCTTTTTCGTGGCTCACCAGCTTACCATGCATTAATACCAACTCAACTGAGTCAACCCATGAGCTATTCTATAAAATGCAAAGCATTGCACCCATCAGTTGCAAATACCCATACCATTTAAATTGTTCATTTTATAAGGGTGGAAAAAACAGCTAACAATTACTCTTCTTAAAGGGAATCAGTGAGGAGGAAATAGATGCTTTAGACCTGATAGGGGTAGGATACATTTCAAAAGATACCTTTGATGAGATTTGTGAAGCTTGTAGGAATTACTCTAGAGAAACCATGAAGAGAATCAAAAAATTTAGATCAAAAGGTGGATCAGCTACCAAAGGAATTGGGGACATATCTAAAACACATATTTTGAACATGTTCAAGAACATGAAACAGGAGATAGTCAATGACATGGCTACCTATATTGATGCTTTACATGCTAAGAAGAAAATAGAATATGCATAGGCAACACTTACAATGTTCTTCCATGCATGCAAAAGAAAAAAATTGATCTCAGATGTAGGGGATTGGTTAGCATTGCACAAGAGAAATAAGATGCACCTGAATTCAAGATGATAAAAACATAGAATGGGAAATTCTTCTACATTTCTCAAAGAAATCATTGGAAACCAAGAAAATGAGTTATTCCACAAGATCCCATGCCATCTTTTCAAAATTTGGCTAGTAATCCATATAAGCAGCCCCCACCTTGGGCTAATACTCAGTGAGGTTGGGCTACATACCCTAGCCAATACCAATAGCAATGACAACCTCAGTTTTAAGCCAATAGTGGAAACAACCCCCTTCTTCATGGCAGCAAGCTTGGAGAGGACGCCATCAAAGGAAAAACCCACCTCCTAACTACTAACAATCCTACCATCAATCTCCTTACCCAAAGTAGCAAGCTCTGATGCCAAACCCCTAAGCAGACTCTCAACCAAAATCCACTCAGCTACCAGCTCAACCAATGCCTAAACCCAACAATAAATCTTCTCATAATATCATATGCCACTGAATCAGCCTAATACTAGGCTTATTTAGTTGATGTTAATGACATCCATCTTCACTCAAGAAGAGCACTTCCTCCACCATGTAAACCCACCATTACAAAGATTGTAGATGAACCACAGTTGTTGCAGACTAATCCACGGCAAAGCCAAAACATGCTACATGTTGATCTACAAGAACGTGAATACAGTTCCAGAAAGGATAAAATGCAAATCAATGAACCCCCATTTCCAGAGAGATTGTATGAAATAAATACTGACCTCAAATCAAATTTTGATTCTGATTTTTTCAATCAGTAAAAGGATATATGTGTCAAAATTCCACTTATTCAAGCCACCAAGGATGTGCCCATCTACAATAATTTGGTAAAGGATCTAAGCATAAAAATATAAGGTAGAATAAGGAAGGATCCATCCATTGTACAAGTTATTGGATAGTTGGCTGATATCATGCTTGGAAATTAAGTTCCACCAAATTATATAGATCCATGCATTCCTTTGATAAATGTTACAATTAATGGCACAATAATAAAGAACACTTTGATTGACTTAGGGGCAGCCATTAATGTCATGACCAAGTAAATCATGAATGACCTGAAGTTGGAAGGACTAAGGCCAACAAATATAGTATTACAACTAGAAGATAGATCAATAGTGAGACCTGAAGGAGTCCTTGAGGAAATAGTTGTGGTGGTAGACTCTTGGGAATACCCTACTGAATTTATTATCCTTCAACCAAATGTAAGTTTAGGTTATTGTCCTATCATTCTTGAAAGGCCATGGTTGGCCACTGTTGATGCATTCATAGGTTGCAAGTCCAGCAACATGATTATTTCCAATGGAAGTGCTACCAAAAATATTACATGAGGTTCATAAGACTTTAGCAAGATTTTAACACCACTTTTTGCATTACTAGGGAAGGATGTTGATTTTGTTTGGACTGAATGTTGTGAGGGTGCTTTTCAAACCTTGAAACAAATGTTAAATACTACTCCTATGTTGAGAGGACCTTATTGGAATATTCCTTTCCACATCCATACCAATTCATTAGACCATGTTATTGGAGTTGTCTTAGGCAAAAAATATGGAGTTCTGAATTATGTAGTTTATTATGTTAGCAAGAACTTACAGCATGAAAATTTAAATTATACAGTAACAAAGAAGGAGTTCTTAGAAGTTATATATGCTATCAAAAAATTCAGACACTACATCACAGATTATCCAATGTTCATTCACATTGATTGTGCTAAAGTTAAATATCTAATAAAAAACCTATAGTAAGTAGAAGAATCGTCATTTGGTTGCTCCTCTTGCAATATTTTGATGTCACCATAGTGGACAAGCCTGAAAAGGATGACGTGGTACCATATTTTCTCTTTAAGATGGATACTAATTATGAAGAGAAAGTATTTTATGACTTCTTTCCAGATGAGCACTTATTTTCTATCTCTACAAAAACACCTTGGTATGTAGGCATAACCAACTATTTTGTCGTAGGTAAAACACCCCCACATTACTTATACTCTGAGAAAAAATACATAGTTGAAAAGATTGTACATTTTTCTTGGATAACTATATTTCTATTTCATACAAGACAAGAATAAGTCATGAGATTGTGTATAGATAATGAGGAGATATTTAATGTCCTCATAGATTTCCACAGTGAACCTTATAGTGGAAATTTTGCTACAAAAATAACAGCGCAAAAGGTGTTTACTACTGGATATTAATTGCCAACATTGCATAAGGATGCATCACTATACACCAGGAGATGTGATAGATTCCAGAGAATGGGCAAGCCCACTATATCTGATGAGATGTCATTTTAGCCTCAATTAGTCTTGCACCTTTTGAAAAGTGGGGCTTATATTTTATTGGCCCTATAGACCCTGAATATTAGCAAAAAGAATGCATATTTGTATGCACATATTATCTAACCAAATGGAAAGAGGTGAAGGTATTGTTAAATCAGAAAAGTTAAATTAACCAAGTTCCTAAATGATCACATCTTCACCAGGTATGGATTTCTAAGGGAAATTATAATAGATCAAGGTACACATTTTACTACTTATGTAATTTTTGTGGTTAAAGAATATGAAATAGGGCATAGGAAGTCTACACCATACCATCCTCAATATAATGGCCAAGTACAATTACAAACATAGAGATAGAGGCCATCTTGACAAATACCATTGCACTCCATAGGAAAGATTGGGCAGACAGGCTTCCGGAGGTAGTATGGGCATTTAACACAACGTGGAAGACCACAACTAGATTTACACCATTTAAACTCTTGTATGGTAAGAATATTTTTGTAACAATTGAGTTTGATCACAAAACACTAAGGACTGCACTTGACCTAGGCATAGATTTATCATAAGCTCAAAGACATATATTTCCAATAAGCTGATTGGCCAGTCTTGTTAGAATCAAAATACAAGAATCATGTAGGAAACATAAGGACAAGGTGGCTAGGTCCCTATGAGATTGATAAGATATTTCCTAATGGAGCTGTGAATCTCACTACCATAGATCCTATAAGGTTCAAGTTATTGATGAATGGCCATGGGTTGAGATTGTACAAAAATCCAATTAATAGAGATTCATTCATGAAATTGCTCAGAGGAGGTCCAAATAGGATGGAAATAAGGACGTCAGAGTTAACCTCATGGGTTGAGCCTGTTGGCTCACCTTCTAATATTGCATAGGATTGAGATATTTCAGTGGCCTTGATGCATTCAGCTTGCTAAATATTCCAAGGAAAAATAAAAGTGTTGTGATCAACTCTTTTGGTGATTAGCAGCACTCTGCTAACGCATTTTACTTCATAGGGTTTTTGTTTTATAGGGTTTGATGTCAGGTGATTGCAAGAGTGCATAATATCCATCACAAGGAGAAAGTGTAATGAATGAAGGTTCCACTTGTAGCAATATGTAGAAAACCCTTATTTTTTTGGTTTCTTTTATCAGAACTCATGATTGCATGAAGAAGATCAAGGATGCATGTATGAGTGAGAGGTGGACAAGGAACAATTGTACCCTAACAGATCAGAATTCCCTCTTTGGGATTCATTTGGTTTTAGTAAGGAGTAGCCAAAATCATGCTCAGTACACTTCTGCAACATCACAACAAGCTTGCATGCATCCAAGATGTAAATTCAAATAAACATGTGCATTCATCATTTCAAAACAAATATCGAGATAAGTGCACTAAACTATCACTTCAATAAAGTATAATTGGAATAATTATAATTAATTAACATTTATGTTGAGTGAACGTGCCTAATTTCTTGCATGAGATATTTAAGAGAATGAGTAAAGAAGTATAGAGCGGTAGGGATGCATTGTCACATCATTGCCTTAAAACCCTCGTATTGAAACATACCCTACATAGGGATTATCCTTAGATTCAATGGGAGGATTTCGCAAGGGAAAATAATATACATAATTTGTTGGGAAAAAATAAAAAGATGATGAAAGCCAGTGAAAGCACCTCTAGAAACATAACAGAGACTACACCATCAACCTCCCAACCTCAAGAACCCCTTATTTCTAAAATTTTGCCATCTACTGAGGAAAACCTTGTACCTGTCTCTCCTGAGAGAATTTTCATTGTTGAAACCCTATTGGATTCTCCACACCTAAAACCTCCACCTAAAAGGGTAAACGAAAGTCTTTTAAATCTACTCCTACACCACCTAGGTGATCTCATAGTCTCAAAACATTAAGGCCAAGGACCTCCAAACCAAAACAGTCATAACTCATCTCATTAGATTGTGATGAGGAAGCTACATAAGGGATAATTGAGCCTCAACCAATGGAGACACAAAAGGGAGATATTGATGCCCTTGGTCATGAGCAAGAGAATCCTGAACAGCCCATGGAGGAGTAGGAAGAGGAAACTCGTGATGAAGAGACAACTCATGTAGTAGAAGTTCATGAGGAGGAAAAGGGAGAGGAAATTGGAGAGCAAATTTAACATGAACACATGCCAGACATTTTTCAGCAACCCATTGAACAACATAAACAAGAAAGTGAACATGATCAAATTCCACAAGTGGTTGAGCATTTCATTGACCACCAGGTGTATGGAGTTGAGCAAACGCATATACCTATAATAATGTAACCAGTCGTGGAACAAAAACAAGAGAACATTCATGTAGTTGAAGATGATATACTTGAGCAAGTGCTAGAGCAAACAACACATGTTAGTATACAACAATTGAATGTAACACCAGTTAACCCCCAAGTTGTTATTCATAAAGTATTTAGAGACACTGTCAAACTACCTAGTAAGGAGATGGCCACACAAACTTTGTTGCCTAATATTGACTATTTGATGTAACAATTTGATACTTGTGTTAATAGGCTAAAATGAAGATGGGAAAGGGAAAAAGAAGCACTTATATCCCAACATCATGAATAATTGAAGGAAAAGGATAGGGAAATTAAAAGGTTGAAGAAGAAGCAAGAAGAAACAGTCTAGGTGGCCCATGAGATATTAAAATGCATGCCTCCATCAAATTTTTATGTTATCTTCTTGAAAGAGAAGATGTTGCATCTCAAAATTACCTGCATTAATTCTGACATGCCCTGTGATATCATCTCAGATAGGAGCTTCTTCACTTTATATCACAATATTACTCCTAAAACTTGAGCTCTTATTATGTGAACTTTACCTATATAACTATGCTCTTGAATATGCTAGGGATTATATTTCAATCCTATATATTAGAGATGTTCAATTCAAAGCCCTCTTCTCTTATTTTATGAATGAATTGGATAGAGAAAAGTAAATGGAAGAGTATATGCATTTAGAAAAGGTACAACCACTGATGGTTAGGACTGAGATAGTAAAAAATGGATAAGTTACAGAACATATTGTAAAATATGTAAAGAAGAAGGTGATTAGAAGGAGAGTGTGGAAAATGAGGAAATTACCCCATGATGAAGTCAAAGATATAATTAGAGATCATGGAATTCAGGTGGTATAAGCATGCAGAATGTAGTGGAATGAGTTGTCTCCTAAATTTCAAAGGAAAGAGATGCACTTTTACCCTAATATAATGCCAACTTTAAGGAGAGTGAATACATATATTGAGATTTCTACTGAATGTGCATATAACTGGATTCCCATTCGCTATCACCCACCAATATTTCACTTATTAATTCCGCCATGGACAGGTGATAGAACACTCAATGAAAGGATTCAAAATAGAATTATGCAAACACCCCCGAATGGCCTGGGTGTGAAGTGGGGCATTCGGTGTGATTGCACAACATGGGACCATCTCTCAAGCTGTGGGACTTGCAGAACTTGAGATGGACCTCCGAGAGAAAGTCCGGTTCTTGCTTCCTAATCTACCTACCACAAGCTACTCTAGTGCAGGTAGAACCTATTCTATCCTAATCTAACCATTCCAAGGGGATAGAGAGAGAGAGAGAGGGTGAAAGATCCTACACTAAGTGGTGATACACCAGAAAAGGAAGTGGTTGAATCACAGATCTGACTGCCTGAAGTGGAGAGAGGTGAGCAGAGGAGAGGGTGGACAGAATGCACCACAGACCAGAGATAGATTTCACATGGAACACCACTTCAAAACCCATTAAGCACAGCTCGCATAACCTACAAAAAACATCAGAGTATGCACAATATACCCTGCAATGATGAGAGGTAAGAAGAGACAACAAAATAAGCCAAGGATGGACAGATGCATCATGAAACAAATTTTATTGCTCCAAAATGTTACATGGTACATCATCAGTGGGAAAGAGGAAAGAAAACACCATTACAGAGCCATGGGAGGAGGCTTAGACTCTGCATTCTACCCTAAGGAAGAAAGAGAGAGGGGGCAGAGGAGAAACAATGACCAACCCTTTGAATATGCCCCTTCATTACAATATATAGGAAGAATGAGAGAGAGGAGGGAAGAATTTGAATCCTGCTTCAACCACCTTGAGATATGCATTGAATCCTACTTTGAAAGCTCAACCACCATCAATCAATGCCCCTCTCAAATCCACCTACAATCTATCGATTCTGGTTCCCTAGCGGATCAAATTAAATCTAGTCTGGTAGTTGAAGAAATCAGATTCTGCATTAATGGCCTGGAAGACGTTTTCCCATTTTTCACCTACTAAATCCTATTAAGAATGATATTTTATGTTTCCATGGTGTAGAGGGTGTCGAGACATTTCCAAAAAGTCTTCTCCCACCCAAATCTGAGTTTCCAGTCAAAAGATATGGCCATTTGAAGTTTCGGGTCGCGGGAGTGCAATATTTAAAGAGTCTGTCCATACAGGGTCCACGTGGCAGCCTCGCACATCTTGGAGATACGGCTCCTTCCTTATGATCTTGAAATCACACCAGACTGAATCATGGTGGCTTCCATGGGCTCCTTTGTATTTTTCCAAAGTCTCCTTGCTTGGCGGGGCCAAAAGTCTGACCCTAGACACGTGGGGGCTTCCTTGTTTGGCTCCTTTTACTTTTGAAGTAGCACCGCACTGAACTTGGCTCCCTCCACTCTGTTTTGACTATTTAACCCCTCGACTCTGTCCCCTTTTTTAATTTGGACTACGTGGCGAGCCCGTGCTCATTTGGGTCTCCACTCTTTGGATTTATCTTTGAAGTAGCACCATTTGGACACTTGGCACCTTCCACTAAGTTGAAGAATTTTCAATGGCCGGTGCAAATTTTGGGGCTCTGGACACGTGGGGGCTTGGCACTTGTTTGAGTCTCCCTTTTGGATTTAACCTTTGGAGGTGGGACATTTGGACACGCAGAGGCTTCCACTGGTCCTCTATACTTAGTCATTTGGGCCCACTCTGTCCCTTTTATTGACCCTGTTGGACCCTGGGACACGTGGAAGCTCCACACTCATTTGAGTCTCCACCTGGGGCTCTTACCTCTGAGGTGCATTGTTGAGACATGTGGTAGCTTCCATTGTCTCTTCCATACTTAGCCAATTGGGCCTGATTTAAATCATTCGTAAAGCCTGAAGACTTTGAGCCTTTCCTCACCTTCTTCCTTTTATGTGCCCTAGACTCTTTTGACATCGTTTTATTCTTTGCGCCTCTAGTTTCTCCATTTTTGAGTCCGCATGTAACATAACTGTCGGCATTTGAAACGTAGGCCAATTCGACTGAAACGGCCATTTGATTCTTCTTGTGCAGGGTTGTGTTTGACTTCTTTGGGCCTCGAGTTTCTTTGATGTTGTTTTCTTCCCTCCCCGATCATGCTCCTCCATTTTAGAACCCATCTGCAACCTGTTTATTGGATTTGAAGTGTGGGCTCATTCAACGGAGCCATTTCTTGAATTTCTTCTTGCACGGGGTCGTGTTTGATCAATTTTTCTGGGGGAAAAATTGAGATAACAATTTGGTGACTCTCGGGGACATCTTCCTACTAGATGAAGAGACCAGTGGCCTTGAAGCATCCATTGGGCATGGAGTCATGAATGATAGCCTGGTACTGATCTTTTCCTGAAATGGACTCCCCGATTGCTTGCACTTGTTGACCCTGAACCTGTCCCAGAAATAGATTTTCTCGAAAACATTTTTAGTTGCTCTGCATTTGTTTTATTTTGAAATTAGCAACTGTTACAGGAAACTATGGGTCTTCTACCATGGATACTGAAGGGCCTGGCCTTGGTAGCTCTGGAGAAATGTGAACAAAACTCATGTACAAAGAAAAAATCATACATGCCTCAAATGAGACATGCAGAGTGTGCACAAGCACTTCTTCTGCTGAAAACAAAGTCTACTCCTACTCCTACACTAGCCAGAGAGAAAGAAAAGCTTAAACAAAGCCTGCCATAGGTAGGGAGAAATAGCTTCCTTTTCTAAAAAGGGGCAGCCATGTAAATGGTTTGTCACTGAATATGGCTACCTGGATGAGTGAAAAACTGACAATAAGTCGGTCCTCCACCCAAATCATCAAGGTATCAACATCAATGGAAAATACCTCCTCAAGCTGATTTGCATTGGACTCCTGGAGGTGTTGATGGTGACCCTTGGCACTTTGAGGCTCTTCCTCATGCTTAGAAGTAAGCATGACTGGTTGTGGCTTCTCCCTTGGCTCTAATGAAGCCAAGTATCTGATTGGGCATGGTCTGATCCCTTGAATCTGCCCACTGCTCTGATATTTAACTCCAAAAATGGAGTCTTTTTGTGGACCTTCTTGGGTGGATGGTGTGAGAGAGATGATGACATCCTCTTGCTCTTTCCCTTCCTTCTCTTGTGAAGAACATGGAAGACTCATATCTTCCAACCTTGGTCCCAGAGAGTTGTTATGAAGTGCAGGCTATTGTCCTTGAATGTCCTCCTTCATGTAGCAGGCTCATGTGCTTGGAAGGTGGATGATGGAGGATCAAATTATGTAATCTCCATGGGCTCTTCTCCATCAAAGCAATCCTCTAAATTAGATAGATAATATTTCTCCTTGTTGTCCTGTTGCATGTGCTCGACCTCCTCCATGGTGTCCTCCTGATCTGTAACTTGCTCACCATGGTTCCCTTCATCCTCCAACATGAAGTTTGAAAGTTCAAACTCCTCTTCAACATTAGAGATTGAAGGGGATGAAGTGGGAGGAAGAACTGAAGGTTCTTCTGTAGCCTGCTCCACACTTGGAGCCTCTGGAACTGTATGGTCCTCCTCCATCATGGGTTCATCAATCAAATCAGGCCCTTGAAATGAAAGAAAAGAATCTCCAATGATGCTTTCTTCATTGAGTGGCTTCAACACTGATTTGATCTCTCCCAGCTGCTCCTCTTCAATGGGACTTGGAGCTGATTGTTCCTCCTCTTTAACTGGTTGTGCAACTTGGATTAGATCAGCATTCTCTTCAGACAGAGTGCCATTAGGGACACTGTATTCAGAGAAAACAAACTGTTGATCTTCTTCTTCTTGTTTTTGTTCCTTCTCTGCTACAAACTTAGCCTCAGCCACCACTAGCTCTTCAACCTTTACCTCCTCTATTGGCTTGACCATCAAGGGGATCTTTGTAAACCCAAATCTGGTAACCCAACTCTTTAGATCCTCTATCATTTTTTCTCTATTGGGTTTCTCCTCTTTCTATTCTCCTTGACTGGTCTTTGGAATATCTTCCCCATATGGAATTGGGAAGGCAAGAGGAGTGGTAGGTTGGGGTTCAACCAGCTTTGCAATTGTTTTTGGTGGGGAGGGAGGTGGAACTTCTTGTTTGTTTGGAGGGGATGACTGTTTGGAAGGGAAAAGGGTAGAGGAACTGAGGTGGGATGGGAGATCAGGAGATGGAGAAAAGAAATTAACACTTGGGGCAGCAGATGAGGGGCTTGACTCTTGATCATGCTGAAATGATAAAGTTTGAGAAAGAGAAAATGAAGAGCTAGGAGGTGGTGGACTTACCCATTGACAAGGTTGTCTTGTGTCCAACTCATAAGCCTCAATATCCTCAATCCACTGTGTAAGTTGAGGCAACATTTCAACCATGAAGTCAATCTTCTCCTGAGGGCTGTAATGTCTTGGAAAAGGGCCTCCCCATGGACAAGGTGCCCTATAACCAATCTTGAATGCCTTCATTTGTGTTATGGCCCTTGACTAAACCATGCCAGCCTCCATTTTTTGAATCTTCTCCAGCAGATTAACTTCTTCCATTTGATTGTTGTCATTGTATGCATACCCTTGTTCTTGATAAGCTCCATAGCCAAACTGTTTTTGTCAATTCTCATATGGGTAAGCATGATTATCCTGGGTCTGATCATAATGCTGATCTGGAGGAGTTAGGAAATGCATTGGAGGTGGATTGCACTGTTATTGCCACAAGTGTGAGTTCCATGAAGGGAATGAAGTCATGATTTCACAACTTCATGAAATGGAAGAAAAATGGGAGATATGGAAAGAAAAGTGAATGAAGATGGGTGGAAATGGATGGAAAAGGTATGCAACTTCAGAGATGGGGTTGTTGACCAGATGGAGTCACCAGATGTGCTTGCATGTGCCTCAAAAGGCTGAACCTTAACAGGAACACACCAACCTGCTAAGATGAAGTGGTAAGGTGCTTCAGACCTATCCCACTGGGTGTGCCAAAACTATTAGTGTAGAATCACAGCACCCTTGAATGGCCCTAGGTGTGAAGTGGGGAATTCAGTGTGATTGCACAACATGGGACCATCTCTCAAGCTGTGGGACTTACAGAACTTGAGATGGACCTTTGGAGAAATCTGGTTCTTGCTTCCTAATCTACCTGCCATGAGCTACTCCAGTGTAGGAAGAACCTATTCTATCCTAATCTAACCATTCCAAGGGGACAGAGAGAGAGAGAGGGTGAAAGATCCTACACTAAGTGGTGATACACTAGAAAAGGAAGTGGTTGAATCACAGATCTGACTACCTGAAGTGGAGAGAGGTGAGCAGAGGAGAGGGTGGACAGAATGCACCATGGACCAGAGATAGATTTCACATAGAACACCACTTCAAAACCCATTAAGCACAGCTCCCAGAACCTGTAACAAACATCAGAGTGTGCACAGTATACCCTGCAATGATGAGAGGTAAGAAGAGACAACAAAATAAGCCAAGGATGGACAGATGCATCATGAAACAAATTTTATTGCTCCAAAATGTTACACGGTACATCATCAGTGGGAAAGAGGCAAGAAAATTCCATTACAGAGCCATGGGAGGAGGCTTAGACTCCACATTCTACCCTAAGGAAGAAAGAGAGAGGGGGTAGAGGAGAAACAATGACCAACCCTTTGAATATGCCCCTTCATTACAATATATAGGAAGAATGAGAGAGAGGAGGGAAGAATTCAAATCCTTCTTCAACCACCTTGAGATATGCATTGAATCCTGCTTTGAAAGCTCAACCACCATCAATCAATGCCCCTTTCAAATCTACCTACAATCTGTCGATTCTGGTTCCCTAGCGGATCAAATTAAATCTAGTCTGGTAGTTGAAGAAATCAGATTCTGCATTAATGTCCTAGAAGACATTTTCCCATTTTTCACCTACTAAATCCTATTAAGAATGATATTTTATGTTTCCATGGCATAGAGGGTGTCAAGACGTTTCCAAAAAGTCTTCTCCCACCCAAATTTGAGTTTCCAGTCAAAAGATATGGCCATTTGAAGTTTCGGGTCGCGGGAGCGCAATATTTAAAGAGTCTTTCCATACAGGGTCCATGTGGTGGCCTCACGCATCTTGGAGATTTGACTCCTTCCTTATGCTCTTTCCTTATGCTCTTGAAAGCTCTTGCCAGAAGTCTCCTTGCTTGGCGGGGCTTCTGACCCTGGACAGTGTGGGGGCTTGGTGCTTGTTTGGAAACCCACCCCAAATTTTACTTTTGAAGTCCAAACTTGGCTCCCTCTGGCCACTTTGACTATTCAACCCCTAACTCTGTCCCTTTTTTTAATTTGGACTACGTGGTGAGCCCACACTCATTTGGGTCTCCGCTCTTTGGATTTATCTTTGAAGTAGTGTCGTTTGGACACTTGGCACCTTCCACTGAGTCAAAGACTTTTCAACGGCCGATGCAACTTTTGGGGCTCTGGACACGTGGGGCTTGGCACTTTTTTGAGTCTCCCTTTTGGATTTAACCTTTGGAGGTGCGTCATTTGGACACGCGGAGGCTTCCGCTGGTCCTCTATACTTAGTCATTTGGGCCCGCTCTATCCCTTTTGTTGACCCTGTTGGACCCTGGGACACGTGGAAGCTCCACACTCATTTGAGTCTCCGCCTGGGGCTCTTACCTTTGAGGTGTATTGTTGAGACACGTGGCAGCTTCTGTTGTCTCTTCCATACTTAGCCAATTGGGCCCAATTTAAATCATTCGTAAAGCCCGAAGACTTTGAGCCTTTCCTCACCTTCTTCCTTTTGTGTGCCCTAGACTCTTTTGACGCCATTTGATTCTTTGGGCCTCTAGTTTCTCCATTTCTGAGTCTACCTACAACCTGACTGTCAGTATTTGAAACGTAGGCCCGTTCGACTGAAATGGCCCTTTGATTCTTCTTGTGCAGGGTCATGTTTGACTTCTTTAGGCCTCTGGTTTCTTTGACGTTGTTTTCTTCCCTAGTCAATCATGCTCCTCCATTTTAGAACCCATCTGTAACCTATTTATTGGATTTGCCCATCCGTAGCAAAAGGGGATCACCTACAACAAAGAATCCATGTTATGAATATCTCTTGGAACGTGAAGAGTGACACATCAAGTTTGTATGTGTCGTTAAAGGAGCAGTTAAAACTGGAACATTAATAACTAAGAGATAACTCAACCATGGATCTTATTATTTGTTGCAACTTCCTGAAGAAATGATTGATTGATTAGTTAACACATGATTTACAGAACTGGTATGTTACTTGAGTTATGTGTTTGATATATGAACACCTTTTATTAATTATGTTGCATGTGTTGAATATTTTGTTGATCTGTTTGAGATCTTCCACTTGTTCTACTGAAGATCTTTTACTTAGTTTGTTAAACTCCTAGTTGAAATATTCTTCTCACGTTTTTGTTGTAACTAAGAAGTATAAAAGAAAAGGGTTAATGCTGGAAATGTATCTAGAATAGAGGATATAGAAGAGAGTACGCACACATACAAAAATTACTTTGTTCCTGGATGTACTGTTTATGAAAATTTAATAAACAATATGAGTTATGGTTATTATCCTTTAACAAAAAGATTTAGGAGGGATTGGCACCCAAGGTCGGGCCCACTTTTGGTCTACTAAACCCCTCCATAGTTTTGTTTCTATATTTCATTGCATGATTAGACTAGGAATTGATTTACCTTCTTTTACTACATTTCTGAATCTACAAGCTTTGTTTTAGTCATAGTGTTTAGAAACCATTTGCTTTCAATTCTAAGTTTTTTCTGCTTTCAAGCATTGTTCTTTGAAGTATTGTAGTGACAGTTATTTCTTTCCATATCTCCTAATTTCTCTATAATTGTGTATACAACACTGACATTATTTAAATTTTACATCCCTAGTTTGATGATTAAATGCCTTTGATTTAATGAAGAACATATTAATTTTTGCAAGTTAATTTACACCACTAGTAACTCTTGTGTTTGTGTGTAGAAATTGTGCCCTAAGATGCCCTTGTGCAAGTTGCACTTGACATCAGGATGTAGCTAAATGTACCAATGTAGTAGAATGTGTGGATGGAATAAAATTAACTTCCCCTTCCTATATTTTGTATGCATAGTTTTTGCAGCCCTTGTCCCTTGAATGGAGGCTAGATGGATGCCTTTGAGTACTTTAGGTGTCTTTTGGATGCAAGCTTAGGTGATAGTAATAATGCTTAGTACTTGGTCCTTTATTTTGAACACATAACTATGTATTTATATGATTCCCTTGTTTGAATTTCATGATTGACAACTGGAAGGCTAACCCGTAAGTGAAAAGATGCCCAAAAGATAAAAGAGACCCAAAAGAAGCAAGTAAGGTGAAAAATAGTCAGGGGCACCTAGAGGGAATAGGAGCACCTAGGTGCTTTTTTCCTGGCTAGCTGCTAATGTCCGGATTCATAAAAGATAAATTAGTAAAATTGTGAATAGAATGTAGGGTGTGAAAGACCAAATAGAAAACAAGAAACAAATAAAATAGGCCAAAGATAGTCGTCAATTACTAGTTTTCTTAATTAGGAATCATATGAATGTTAGTATGCTTTTAGGACCTAGAAATGTACCCAAATGCATGATTTTATGTCTACAATTAGATTCAAGAATCCTCCCCTTTGGTTTCCAATCCCATTTTGAAAAATAAAAATTCAATGGATTCTGAGGATTTTTTCACATTGAAAAATGTTTTTCTATTCAAAGGCTAGTATTCATCTACTAAATTCTATTGTGTTTATTTGAGGTAGTTTTGAGATTTAATTTTTATAGAAATGGTGATTTTTTTATAAAACTAAAAGGTGGAGGTGGCCCTATTGAATACTTATGAATTGATTCTAATTTTTTCCATGAGTGTTTTCTTTTTTTTCTTATTGGAAAAACATTATTTCTTGTGCAATGTGTTTCATGTTGTTGGGGCTTGGAATATTTCTTGATATTTAAAAATTTTGATGTTCAAGTAATTAATCTTTTGGAAAAAAAAATATGGTGATTTCAGAGGGGTTGGTGATCTTTGAGGAGATGATTGATTATGTTACCATGGAGGTCAATTTATAGGCTGCTCAAGTTGGTCTTTGAAGAATAATTTTGATCCTTCTTGATGTGTGGATTTATATTTTTTAGAACAATATTAGAAGATGTGGATGAATTTATTTTTAGTTGTTATTTTCCTCATGTAATTCAACACACTATCAAATTTGGGTTTCAAGCAATCCAATTATTGTGTCTTTTTAGTGCAGAATTTGATATTTTTGGAAAAACTCAACTCTAAATTAATTTTGTTAGAGAATAGTTGGGGTAGAGTATCTCTACATGGGGAAATAACACAAATATCTCATGCACTCGACTTCTTGACATCAGACCAAGACAACTGAAATTTGGAAGATGATGTGATGATGGGAAATGGAATGCGGAAATGGAGATAAAAAGGGAGGGTAAATATGGTGAAGTATATCTTGAGGAAGGATCGATATGCAGTCGGTGAGCGAATATTGATCAATCAACTTACAAGTACGAGACTTTTTTATCAAGAACAAAAAAAATCTCCTTATCTCTATATGTGGGATGTTGTAATATAGGATAATTATTGCACAAAATTGCTAATCTATATCATTTAGGCCAATAGTACTACAACCAAGTTGACAGACCCTTAGGAAGTGTATGTTCATCTCTAAGTATTCCTCTCCATAAAGGGTTATGTAACAATGTGAATAATGTTTAATAATAACAACTGAGGGTTTACATGTCTACTATGGTTTGTTTAGTCAACCTAAAATTTCTCATCTATAGATAGATATTCACTTAGATCTTCAAGTTTAATAATAATCAATGGAGGTAAGGAGTAGAGCGAAAGACCAAAGGATGCAGTCCTAAGTCTATATCTCCCTAATAATCATCTAAGTATTCCTCTCCATAAAGGGTTATGTAACAATGTGAATAATGTTTAATAATAACAACTAAGGGTTTACATGTCTACTATGGTTTGTTTAGTCAACCTAAAATTTCTCATCTATAGATAGCTACTCATTTAGATCTTCAAGTTTAATAATAATCAATGGAGGTAAGGAGTAGAGTTAAAGACCAAAGGATGCAGTCCTAAGTCTACATCTCCCTAATAATGATCAATGCATGGTAGATTGATAACAGGTTCAAATATTTTTGTACAAGGTTGATTTGGGCCAAGAATGGTCGTGTATGGGAATCAAATAATGAAAATGAATAAGAATAGAGATTGGCTAAAGGATAATCAGAGGCTAAGATCGGGTTGCATTAGTTCCTAACATCAATATTTGTTTTTTTAATCCCTAAATTATCTTAAGATATAACAATGAATAAATAAATGAAAGGGAAATTTAAATAAACTGAAAGAAAGAAAGAAAACTTCTTTGAATTATCAAACTCTCTTCAAATTAATCTTTTAAATAAACAAACTATTTAAATTTTTTTGGTATTTTCACATATTTTAACTTTTAAGAAGAATTAAACTAAACTAGTAGTTGACTAATGTTTTTGATCATTTTTAATTATCTAGAATGACTGAAAAGATAATGAATTAAATAAATAAGCAAATAAATGAAGAACAAACCTATCACTACTTTTAAACAAAAAATAAACTAAACAAAGAATAACCAAGTATAGTTATTCCTATTTTGCAGGATTTTAAATACTAACATGAAATCTTTTAGAAATATAGATATTGCACCTAATGATCAATGGAAATAAAAGCCTCCAGTAATAGAGTTTTTGTATCTAGCTTTCTAGTAAGGGAAACTTCCTTAAAGCTATTTCTCTTTTTATGGATAAACTCTCCCCAGCAGAACTACTTCTATTTTAAATGAAAGTATAAAAGAGAATAAAAGATTTAAGGATTTCTACCCTTTTATCTCCAATCATATCCAGAGAAAATCCAAAGGGATAGGATAGGAAGTGATTATCCATGATATAATATTATAATAGAAATTCAACAAATGAATGAAGCAAAAACATATGTTTATAGGAAAATAGAGATCATCTTTTCTCAATCACAAATGTAATTAAATTTGCAAGATTCAAACTAATACCATAATAAATCTTTAAGAAATTTAAAGATGCCTCCATCCTAATCACTAGTGTTATGGTATTTTTTCTAGTGTTATTAGTGGTGCTTCATTTGTCTCTTCAGCTTTAAGATCCTTCCAAGGTGTAAAATCTCGTTGATCTGGGTGAGAAAAATGGAATCAAGAAAAGAGATATGACTAGTTTAGTGTGAAAATGACGAATGGAATGTGAGAAATAGGAAATTAAAGATAGAGAACTATTTATCTACACAACGAACTCACTAAAATTCAGCATCATAACACCTCTAGCACTCAAAAATGACCAACTCATGAAACATTTGAATGAGAAGTATTTGTAAGCTATTGGAAAGAAGTGAGACTACACATGTCAAATTAGAAGGAGTGACTCGGCATGTGCGGAAGAAATTAGCTGGATATTTTTAGAAAAGGTGAAGGAGGAAGTAAAGACATTTTCAACAAGCCTATTCATGGAAATTTTGACAAAGTAAATTGGGATAAAATGAATCAAATTCAAAACACATGTTCAATAACAAGTGTTTTTTTATTTTCTTTTCATAGTTAAAAATCTCCCTTATTTCCAAACCAATGGTTGCACAACCACTAGTATATCTTCACTGGAACTTGTATAATATCATATGAAGGAAGAGTAGTGGATGTGTCGTGGAGAAGAAACAATGGGGTTTTAAAGGCTAAAAACATGGAGCTAAGGTTTTTCCAAGTCAAAGAGGGTGTGTAACGAAAAATGGGAAGGATATGGATCTTGTTCTTGTTTTAGGTGTGAACATAACTTTTTAGTATGGTATGTCCCAAAATGGGAGGTTTAGATAAGTTACCTGACCCTTTTTATGGAAAATTGATGTCAACCAAGACATTCCATCACATGTGATCAAAAATCGAGAATCAAGTATAGTAATAGAGTAAAATCATTAAATTATTTGATATGAAAAATGTAATTATATACCATCTAAGCGAGGGAGAAAATACCACCTATTCGAGACTCTCAAGTGCTACACAACTTGATAAAAAAAGTTTTAGGATACCAAAAACACATCATTTGCATTAAAAATACTACACACACACACACACACACACACACACACACACACACACACACACACACATCAAGTTATTACTATGTTTGGAAATCATTTTTCATTTTCCCACTTTTTATTTTTAGAGCTATGTATTTTTGGTGACCATTTTACACTCAAATACAATAAAATTGAAGAGCATTTAGATATGATGGTAGCAAACCCAACAACAAAAATTAGAGCTCATGGACAAGTTAGTTAAGAATATTTTCTCCTTTTCCCCTATGTTTGGATTTCTAGTTGAAAAATTCTCTTAAAGGGATTTTTCACAAATTTTTAGTTAAAAATATTGTTGAGGGGTAGATATTAGGAATATGCACACTAGTTTTGTTAAATTTAGGTTTTTTTACAAGGTTTTAGCCATGCCAAATTCAGTGACATGACCGTAACAGAGGTTGTGCAATCGTGAGGACAATTGTGCAAATGTTGTCATGCCAAAAGAGAAATAAACATATTTATCCTGATGGTTCAAAAATTTGGGATCCCATGAACATCATACACTCAAGTGTTTCTATACATGAGCTTAGCATCATTTCATAAACATCAAAAAATCTAAAAAAATCATAAAATCTAAGAAAAAAAAAAAAAAAAACAAAGAAACAAATTTATTCAAATGTGAAAACCACGCAATTGTGGCACTTTGGACATGTCCTTTGGTGAAAATCAATTTCTTTCATAAATACCTCACACTTGGGGCATGATCAATTCTTCCTAGCTTTGTCCTTGGTTTTTGTTTGTAATCTTGTTGAACATATCCCTCTTGGCCTTAATTCATCTTATCTTATTCTTGTATATATGCATAAAAGTTTCTCTTGTACATTCTCATCTCTTGTTGGGGGCATCTTGGGCATCTTGGTATTTTTTCATCATGTACATAGTTCCGTGGAAAATATTTTGAAACTCCTAAACATTGGTAAATTCCTATAAAATCATAAACATTTCAAAAACCTTCGAAAATACAAAAACATTTGAAAATCTAGAAAAAAAATGCAAACTCTCAAAATCCAAAAATAGTTAAAAACTCAAAATACTAAAAATTGGAAATTGTACCACAAAACATCCTACTTCAGCATTTTTTAGTTCTAGCACACAACATGTGGATCATATTATGATCTTTTTTCATTAACAAATCTTGTTTGTTTGTTATGTCTTTCTTCCTGACATATATTGTTGTGTGAGCCAGTTTCACAGTGCACATTTGCTTTTCCCTAGGTCTTCTATGTCCTCCATCACATCCCTTACATGTATATTTTCTTGACGTGCCATTTTAACCCTTGTCATATAACTTTCCATTTGGGTTCTGAAGCTAGATAGCAAAAACATTGGTACAATTGTCTTAAACATTTTTTGTTTAAGTGTCTTTGATTATGCTTGTTTGCTTGTTTGTTTTTTTCTTGCTTGTTTACTTTCTCATTTTACATTGTTTATGTATTTTGTTCTGATTTGGTCCTTTAATATTGCACAAAAATTAGTACAATGGATTTTCATGTCATTATGTACTTTTGGTGTATGCTTATATCAAATAAAAAATGTACTTCCAAGCTAGGATAATACGTAAGCTATGCTACGATCTTTCCATCTCCTATCTATCTTTCTTCACATTCTTGTAGACAAAATCTATGTACTTGGGTACATTTCTAGGTCTGAAAGCATATTAATGTATATATGATTCCTAAGCAAGAAAACTAGTGGTTGACAACTTCTTTTGGGACTTTTGCTTTATCTCTTGCACTTGTATCAGCCTTACATATCTTACATCTCTTCCAAAACTTTACTGATTTATCTTTTATGGCCTCAGACACTAGCGCCCAGTTAGGACAGAAGCACGCAGGTGCTCCTATCCCTCCTTTTCTTCTTCTTCTTCCCTTTTGGGTCTCTTTTACTTCTTGGTCACCTTTTAAACTTTAGGGTAGCCTTTCAATTGTCAATTACGAAATTCAAACAAGGGAATCATATATATACTTAGTTATTGCTCTTAAATAAGGGGCAAAGCATCATAAGCATTTTTCTATCAATATCGACACTAAGTTATCCTATGCACAACTAGCTAAAATTAAAAAAAAGGATCCAATGAACATCTTGCAGACTATGTCTTGCACTATAAGAACATCTATGCCAAAATAACCAAAGTCCTCATTGATTCAGAATTACAAGATCTATTTGTTCAAAGTCTTTTGCCTCCACTCCAAGAGAGTGTCATTTTTTAGACTCCTCCTTCCTTTGATCAATTATGCAACACACTCAAATTGCACAAAAGAAAACTATTATCTATGGGAAAATTTAAATATTATGATACTTCCTCCACCTCATCCTCTAGTAAGTTTCAAGTTAAATCCACATTCAAACCATCCACTAGGCCTACTGACAGTTAAGCTATTGTCAAAGTTGTTTCTCCACCTGCTAAGCTTTAATTACAACCCACAAGGTGCACCTTTACTAAGCTACCCTACACACCTCAGTTCTTATTACCACGACTCACTGAAAGTAATCTAATTACTCTCCATCCACCACTCAATCTAGATCCTTCTTGCCCACGTGGCCATGAATACGATGAAAATTCCCACTACATTTACTACCAATGCAATGGCCACTCTACTAATTGTTGTTTTAATATCAGAAAAATCATTCAAGATCTAATCGATAATAACGCTATTGAACTCCTAGAGCCATCTGCTTCTATAATTTTTAATGGTAATAAAAATCTTAAAATCTTCAATGACCCATTACCAAAACATGACAAGTCAGCTACTGATTAATCGGTCAGCCATACATATCATGTTGTGCCTCCTCCTTCATTAGAGACACTTGATTACCTCATTGCTACTACTAACATGGAACCACCAGTTATCACCTTCTCAGATCATGATTACCATGCTTCATTTTCCTCTAATTCACTTCATATTAATGCTTCTATTGGTACTGTAGACACCTAAATTCCACTTTTGTTATCTTATTGCCAAAATTCACTAAAATCACTCTCATTCTTATCAATTTCATTATAATTAGTGATTTTTGCTAATTAAATAATGTTTCTTACCACTTTGGTCAATTAATAAGCACTTCATTGATCACAAAATCCCTTTTAAATTGAGGATGCCACTTTACGGAAAATCGTAAGTCAAAATCCTCTTCAAAATAAACAATTAGCGATTATGAGCTAATTAAGCCTATTTTTCCCTTGATTTGGTCAATATACCCCACTATTGACTCAAACCCCTCTTCCAACCACTCAAAATCACCCCCCCATTCACCTCCACAATGTCTCAACAATCTTTGAAATCTTATCCTATCCTCCTAGTTGACCCGAAGTGGTTGATTAAGGCTCCACACATCTTAATCACTTGGTAATTCACTAATTATGATTAGCAAAACTTAATCATGATTAGTAATTCTAATCTAATTTGGGATTTTAGTCCCACATGCACCAAAATATAATTTTTCCACAAAAGGAAAACTATAAAAAGGGTTCACCTCATACCCTAATACTTTACGCCATGCTTTGATTTGCATCTCATATAATAAATATGATTTTTAGCCAAGTTCAATCCTTGCCTAAAACCTTCAACAAGGTTAGTAGATGGATCTCTAAAGTGACTTAATAAGTCATTTGGAGAAGCCATTTCACCTTGTTTAGAGTAGAAACCACACCCATTTTATTTCCCTCTTAGGTCTATTTAGGCCCATGTTAGGTAATTGAGCATATTAGTAGGCATGATTAGTTAGATTTTGAATTGTATTCATGTTAGTTAAGCATTCCTTTAAGCTTTTATCTTAATGTTACATTCCTAGACTTAGAGCCTTGACTAGAGGTGACAATGGTGTTAGCCTTCCTTAGTTAGTCATGTAATTTGCCTTGTAAATTTTAGGGTTCTTTCAGTTGACATGCTCGATGGGAAAATACCCCATTGCATTCAATTTTTAAGCTTTTTAACTTAGTTTCAAAGTTTTTCATTTCAAGTTTTCTAGATTAATTTTACGTTTTCTAGCTTAGTTTCAAGTTTCCAAGATTAATTTCAAGTTTTCTAGTTTAATTTCAAGCTTTCTATAGTACTTGTAAGCTTTTAAGATTAATTTCTCAAGCTTTTTACATTAATTTCAAAGTTTTAGAGTAATTTTCAAAGTTTTGTAGATCAATTTCTCACGCTAGGTAGTTGTTTCAACTAAATTAGTGGCAAAAGTTGTGTTTTCATGTTCTTTACAGGATATAAGGTAGCAAAGCCTTGTCCAAATTTCCTCAAAATACCAAAGTTTTGATCTTTTTCAAGAAAACCTCTTTAAAACCCAGCGTTTAAACACCTATAGGAAAGAGTGCGCATGTGCAACAAAAAGTGTTTTTTTGCAGTAGAAAGTGTACGTGTGCATCACAAAGTGTGCATGTTCATCACAAAGTGTGCATGTTCATCACAAAGGGTGCTTGTGCATCACTGGGTGTGCCCACTCAACACTGGATTTTTTCTCTCTGTGAGTAAACTGTGCATGTGCATCAGAAAGTGTGCCTATGCCTCACTAGACGTGCCTATGCATAACTGACTGTGTAAAAATTGATAGATGTGCACCTATGCACTACTGAGTGTGCCCATCCTCTACAGAGTGCGCCCATGCACTAAATAGTGTGCCCATGCACTAAGGTAAAATTTTCTTAAATTTTCAATTTTCAATTTCTATTTTTTTAGGATTGCTTTCATTTTTAAGGGCTTTCAGTTGATGTATTTTTCAAATTATTGATTTTAGAGCAATATTCCTTAAAAAAATTCCTTAGAATTTGATAAAGGATTTTTTATTAAATTGGCTTAGGGTTTGATGAGTGATATGTTTTCATACTGTGTTTGAGTTTATAATAGGGTTGTGTATGCTCTTCTCTTGCACCTACTGTGATCGTAAGAAACAAAAACACCCCTAAACCACTTTTTGCTTCTTGGGAGTAAGTAGGAACAATTATCATTCATTTTGTGCTTAAAGGAATAAATTTTCATTTTTTGCATGTACTTGATCATTTAGTTTAAGATATTTTTCACTTGATAAATAATCAAGGCTAAAATTTGTGTACACTCTTCCCTTGCACCTAGTGTGATCTTGGGAACCAAAAGCAATGTTAGTCTTTCATTACGAAGCACTTAGATTAATTGAGAATAAACCTTTTTTTGCAAAGTTTGATGGTAGCTAGTTGATTTACAAGTCTTTTCATTGCTATATTTCTATGATATTATGAATCTTTTTGAACTATTAACCATTTGTGTGAAGTACCTAAAACACTTATCAAAGAAAGAAGGGCTCTCTTCAAACCAAATTCTAACATTCACATGTATTGTAGGTAGCCAATGACGGTCTAAACCAAATATATTAATCCTAAAGATAAAAAAACACACAAACACACAAATTCAGTTACCATTGTATTGCACCTTGTTGAATTCATATAGAATTCCTACAGACATCGTCTGCTTAACTTCGACATAACCCCGATGTGTGTTGTGATAAGCCTTAACATGCAAAACACAAATACCTCCTTCGGCCTTGTGGCCACATCAGGAACATCCTAAATGAATATATTCATACTTCCAGGGAACCTCATCAATGATATATGTGAAAGTCACAACAATCATCAAGCCGAATAAACTAGTACGTCATTGATAAAATTTCAGTCAATAAGTATACTTCCATTGTGACCCCAATTTTAATATCAATTTTCATTTTCTAGGTCTGACTCAATTATATTCAGAAGGGGATCACATGTTCGAACAATATTTATAATGATACTCCATGATTAGACAGTATATCAACTTTCAATAAATAAAATGAGGTCTGTATAAGTCATCTTGTGCATCATATATGAGATCAGAGTCAACCAATAGGATCCATGCTCTAACATCTACTCATCATACTAAATCAAAACTATAGATAATGTCCATGATGTACATCTCACACAGTGTCAACTTTTTTGGATTCAATACTCAAAAGGTTTCGAATAAGGGAACCTCTCCCACTAAAGAGGACTTTGGAATTTTTCACCATGAATGTTCTGTTGTTCTCCTTGAAGTCCTTTTTGACGACCAACAATCTGCTAGTCAGATTACATAATAATGGTGAGATACGTTTATATACCTTGCCCACAAAACCATGATACCAGATAAATGCTCCTAAATTTCATTTGGCATGCAGGAGACTCTAAGAAATGATAAAAAAACATAAGTAAATAATGCATCCTTTAGGAGTCTCTAGAGTGAAAATGGTAGAAAAATCCTTAAATACAGAGACACAATTGCCATTGATTTCTATTTTGAATTCTAGACCATCCACGTGGGAGATCCATTTTAGAGTGGACCTGCAAGTTCCCTTTTTCCTTTTACAAATTTTGGAAAAATTTAAAATGGTTTTCACGATTCTGCTCCGCACCTTATGCCCTTAAGAAATGAGCCTGACATGTGTCCCAAGGTGGGTCCCAAAGGAACTCCGGCCAAATTCTACTATTTCACCTCTTTTTTTTGGAAAAGGTTAAATAAATTTTCCAAGTTTTCCCCATAGCTCCGCCAATGAAAAATCCAGCCTTGACTTGCATGTCCCAATGTGGGTCCCCATCATAACCATGCTTATCCTTTTCACTTTTAACTCCTTTTTCCACAAAAGGAAAATTTTCCAATTTTTCCTCCGAAGGCCTGCACCTCCACCATTGACTGGAGCAAGTTTTGACTTTTCTCTATTGGGCTCGTAGGTCATTTTGATGATTTTAGTCATTTGAAAATCAAGGGAGAAAAAATTATCCTAGGTTGCCCCCAATGGCCTGCCTCCCCATCTTTTGAAATTTTCAACGCCAACTTTGACCTCCTTCTTGTCAGGATTGCGAGCCATTTTGAGATTTTAATCCTTTTGATGACAAGAGGCAAAAATCCAAGTTACCTCTAATGGTTCACTTCCCCACCCCTTTGACTTTTCAAACTGCTATGTGTCACAATGGCACATCTTGAGATTTTCCCCAAAAGTTGAGACCTTGGATGAGCATGGGGCTCACCACGTGTCATTATGGCGCAGTGGCGCATACTTAAAAAACCTTAAGGCTTCAAAATGATTTGGTGGGGGCATGCTTCCATTTTAGAATTCTACTCCATTTTTCCAAAAGATAAAAACATCCAACTTACCCTTGAAGGCCCGCATCTCCCCCATTAGCTTTGCCACGTGTCCTCTTACGGGGTCAAGGCAAGACTTTTTCCTTGCCATTTAAAATTTTCTTTAATCAAATCCTGGCAGGGCTAGGGGGTGGGTTAACACTTTTGGCCAAAGTAGCCAAAAACATCAAGTTGAGAAAAAAAACCTGCCATGCCCCATTCAATTAGAAGAAGCCACGTAAGCACCAAAATAACCAATCAGATTTGAGTGGAGCTACAAGACCAAATTTTCCTTTTTTCCAAAAAAGAAAAAAGCGATAAGTTAAAGCATTTGCCCGCCATCCCCTGACCAACCAAAATAAGCCATGTGACTGCCGAACATTGAGGAATAACTTTGAGAGGAAAAATACACCCGTCAGACCGTCAGAAATATAGAAAATCACCATTCACACCCAGAACACGATTTTTTCACTAAGGAGGTAATTTTTTGAAATAAAACCAAGTGAATCATGGTTCTGAGCATCTTTCGACCATGGGTTTGGATTTTCAAAGGCATATAAATGTAAATTGATCATTCTTGAGCTTTCATGGTCAGGGAAATATAGGGAAAACAACAAAGCCCGTAGATTTTGAAGAAATTAGGGCTAAAACAGGGAAAACTCAGAGACTCCTTCAAGGAGGGACATGAAAATGGATCCTGAAAACAACTCGAGGCATTTCAAATGGAATTAGAAGCTTCATAACATCCACATCGAGAGATAAAATGTTTCACAACACGCAAATTAGAGGAAAATAATGGCAAATGGGGCGAGACAAATCTGAGCACCAACACTATTTACATAATATTTTTTATAACAATATTACATTAATCTAATGCATTTGTTACTCACGTAATAAACACACATATATATGCATACTCACATATATATTACTACCTAATATTCATAATAAATAATTCATTTCCTAATAAAGTTATCCTGGAGCTCAAGAAAAGAGATCAGGTGTTGATCATCATTAAACACCTACCAATGGTTCACATTGTTAGGTATACTTGGTCAATATATCATTTCAATTGTGAATATATCTTGGGAAAAATATGGGTGAGGAATTAATAGAGATTCAGATGTAGCTAAAGCGTTAGATCTGGTGTTCTTCTTCCTGGGCACAAATTCAATGGAAAAAGCATCCAACAATTTAATCGAATCCTAGACCAGATTTCTATAATGCTCCAATATTCAAATTTTTAATTGAAATATCCCTCTGACCTGCTTGATAATGAGTTCGACATATCCTCTAGTAAAAATATTATTAATCCCCATTTCTCTTGCTACTATCAGGTCGAGGAGAAGGGCCTCATATTCAGCTGTATTATTTGTATTTTCAAACTAGAGCTTATAAGAAAATGGATGAGATTTACCTTCAGGAGAAGTTAGCACCACTCCAGCTCTAGTGCTAGACAAAGAATAGCTACCATTAAATTACAATACCCAAACACCATTAGGATCATTAATCAATCCCTTAGAAGCCTTAACTTCATCTTCAAACATGATCATATAGTTACCATGGCCAATGTTCTCATAGAGAATTTGTGCTTTATGATCATTGGTTTTCTGCACAATATATTCTACCTATCTCTTAGGTAACAATTTATTCATTTTTCCATTAACTGGAATGAGAACATGTGACCAATCCATCTGGATATCTCCTCCTACTTCTCTACACAAATTCATACTCAACAACATACCATATGACGGTGGAATGTTTGCAACTAAAATGGTAGCCTTTGACTCTCTTCTCTGGAAGAACAACAAAATCCACCCGGCCATATTTAATTCTTCCAATAAGAGGAACCTCCTTACTTTCCATAGAATAAAATGAACCAAATTTTCATTTTAATGTGATACCAAGGGCAAGAGTAACTTTAGTGGGCATCACATTGTCTAATGCTCACAAGTTAATAACACAGTTGTTGAGCTTATAACCGGCTTTGAAAAGGGTGACATAAAAAGGATCTATTTTTTCAGTCGTAGTAGGTGTGGAGGCCATCAAATTTTTTGGGGGTGGAGAAGTACGAGTGGGTAACAAGACTTTAGAAGTGGTGGATGATGGGCCAGGTTTGGACTTGACAAAATTGAAAACCTGGGCAAAAACATTTGGGTGAGTTTGATAGAACTCAGCTTTGGAGATTTGGATCTTGGTATTTTTTATATGATCAATTATATCAAAGGAACCTGAGGTGGAAAGACAATAAAAACTTGAAGATGTAGAGGCCTTAGGCTTATCAATTTTTATAGATGAAGAAGTTTTGGATACAGGAGTTGAAGGAACATTGGCCTTGGGTAAGGCAAATGAAGTGGTAGGGGTGTTAGTGTTACTTACCTTTTGAGTGGCAGTGGTAGGGATATGGGATCCTCTGCTTGCAACAACCAGAATAGTGACTGAAACATATTTATAACTCTTTGCAAGATGAACCACCTCCTTCTTCTTACTCATTTGTTCTCTTGTCATGACAACATATGATTCACTATTCATATCTGCCACCACTTCATCATAATCATCTTTATCATCATCAACACCTTATGTGGTAAGAAAGTTGACTTGAGAATCATTCACTTCTTCTAAAACCTCGTTAGGTTCTTCTTCAGGATCCTCAAGTTCCTCAGCCTCAACTTCATCTTCAAGTTCTTGAACTTCACATGTTGTATTGACCAGAACCTTGAGAGGAGGTGCCTCAATTGCCAACTTAGCCTGGGTGGGAGGCAAACGATTTCAAGGTTGAAAATTCCTTCTTGTAATATATTTATAAGGAGTATTATGAGCCAATTGCTTCTTAATGGAAATCATATCATTTTCCAGTTTCTGAACTAATTGATCAGAACTTGTGGTAGTAGATGAAGAGGCCTTGGCTTTAGGTGGTTACTTAATTAACTTTCCTAACATTAACAAATCATCTTCCATGTTTATGGCCAAACATTGGTAATCATCCAAGGTGACGCAGTTATGCCTCTTACATGCATAAATTACCTCTGGCGATTGAGGATTCAATAAAAATCACTTTTGAATCTGGTCTACAGGACGGGTGGCCACTGGTATTTTATTCACTAATTTGTTAAATTTTTCCATGAACTCCTTGTAGTTTCACAAAATAGGGACAGAAGCCTGTAAAATATATTATTGTGAAATCAACCATGTTATGATGGATGGACTGCAATACTTATAGGTATTGTATAGTCATGTGCAGACAAAAGAGAGGTTGGATAGGTATAACCAAAAATACACCAGCTTCCATAATACATCTGGGAAGCAACAAATGAACAATAACAATTATATTGTTAAAACAATATAACAACATCCCTAATGTTTACATAAACCAAATATGGTTAATAAAACCATATAACAACATTATTTAATTAATAAAATTAATTATATAATGCATAATTAAAATATTAGGTAAATAATAATGAACCTAACATTCCCCCCCTTAATTTTGCATTGTCTCAAGGGATGAGGAGAGGAATTCTATGAACAACTCGAACTTGTCACATACAAGTGACTTCATGAAGATATATGCTCGTTGTTCAGATGTTGGAAAAAATTGAAGCTGGATGTTGTGCTTCAACACATGCTCACATATGAAATGAACTTGTACCTCAATGTGATTTGTTCTCTCATGAAACACTGGATTGCGAACAAGTTTGAGAACACCTTCATTTTCAACATACATGGTGGTAGGTTTTTCCTATGGTATTCCAAGTCCTTCTAGTATGCGAAGTATCTAAATTGCTTCACAGACAACTCCTACAGAATGATACTCAGCTTATGTGGAAGAATGAGAAATGAAGTGTTGTTTCTTGCTTCCCCATGATATTGGTCTAGATCCCATAAAGAATCCAAATCTAGAAGTTAATTTTCTATCATCAATGTTACCTACATGATCTGAATCTGAATATCCACTCAAGAAGAAGTTGTCATTCTTCTTGTATTCTATACCAAGATCCATTGATCCTTTAAGATATCTCAAAATGCACCTTGTTACTTTCCAATGCCAAACTTTGGGTTCCTACATGAACCTGGATAGATAGCTCACTGCAAAGCTAATATCTGGTCTAGTGTAGGTCAGTTAAATGAGACTCCCAATTAGCTACCGATAGAGAGTGACACTTACCTCAGGAGATGGATCTGAATGAGATAACTGCAATCTATTCTCCATGGGTGTAGCAATTTGTGTGCAATCCATCATCCTAAACTTCTCAAGTGTTATCTTAGTATATTTCATATGAGATACAAAAATTTGATTCTCTTTCTGTCATACTTCCAATCCAAGACAGTAATGCATCAGCCCGAGATTAGTCATGTTGAATGATCGATTAAGATCTTTCTTCATTGCATCCATCATCCTCACTAAACTGCCAGTAATGACTAGATCATCAACATAGACAACAACAATCACCATCTCCCCCCCCTTTATTTTTGAGGTAGAGATTGGGATTGTATGGATTTCTAACAAATCCATGTTGTACGAGACGCTCATCAATCTTGATGTACCATGCCCGAGGTGCCTGTTTTAGGCCATAAAGATATTTCTTGAGTCTTCATGCATTTGTTTCTTGACCAGGTACTACATATCCCTCAGGTTTATTCATGTAGACTTCTTCTTGTAAATATTCGTTTAGGAAGGCACTTTTTACATCCATTTGGTGGACTTTCCATCCAAATTGTGCAGCTAGAGAAAAGATCATTCTGATCATTTTGATATTATTTGTGGGTGAAAATGTCTCCTCATAGTCAATGCCTTCTTTTTGTGCATACCCCTTTATTACAAGTCTCACTTTATACTTTTCCAATATCCCATCTGCATCCAATGGGTTTCTTCCCTAGTGGAATATACAAGAAGTTTCCAAGTGTTATTCTTCATCACTGATTAATATTCAAAATCCATGGCATCTTTCCAAGCTTTTGACTATGGGATTCCTAGATTTTAGAGGGCTCATCAGACTCAATAACTCTGCTCCTCAAAGAAAAGTTAACTTCTTCTCTTTCTTTACTATGAGTCTGAGGTCCAAGGGTGGATGTATCCGATAGAGCATCCATTATTGCATCTCATAATGTGCTAGTACACCATTTAGGCATACGATGAATTGTTCCCATGGTCCGTGGTTCTATCTGATCAACACCATCATCCCCATCATCACTTTCATCTTCTGAGGGAACATCATCTTCAATTTTTACAACAGGTGAAAAATCTACATCTTGTGAGTCCGAAGGAGGAGTCTCTGCTTTCTTCTTCTCAAAAAACTCAACATCTCTGCCGGTGTAGACTTTTCTAGTCTTAGGATCCATAAATCTATACCCAAGAGTCTCTTCACTATACCCAATGAAGACTAGTGTTTGTGACTTCATATCTAATTTCTTTCTATTTTGTTTGGGTATGTGCATGCTTTCCACCCAAATACTCTAAGGTGTGCAATAGATGGTTTCCGTTTTGACCATGCTTCTTGTGGTGTTATTCCATCAAGAGTAGTTGTGGGTGCTCTGTTCAACAAATACACTATTATCTTTGTTACTTCTGCCCATAATTTCTTTGCAAGTCTAGAATCATTGATCATGCATCGCACCATTTCCATGATAGTACTATTTCTTCTCTCAACAACACCATTTTTTTGCAGTGTGTGTGGAGGAGGCATTTGTTGACGAATCCCGTGAGTTTATAGGTAGTCTCTGAACTCATCACTAGTGAATTCCCCCCCTCAATCTGAGTAGAGAGTTCTGATGTGATGACCAGTTTCTTTCTCAACTGCTACTTTGAACTTTTGGAAGGTTTCAAATGCTTCACTTTTCTTGCAAAGACAGAAAATCCACATTTTTCTCAAATAGTCGTCAACACAAAGCATAAAGTACTGGAACCTAGAATGACTTGGCTGCATCAAATCGCAAAGATTGGTATGAACCAGGTCAAGTTTACCATGAGCTCAAAATGTACTCCTCTGGAACAAATATCTATGTTGTTTTCCTGTAGGTAGTGAGGAAACTTGTCTGTATCCTTCCGAAGAGATGGTATCCCATGTACTATATTACACCGACGAAGTGTTTCAAGATATTTGAAACTAATATGACCAAATCTCTGATGCCATAACTGTGCTGAGGTGGAGTTCTTAGCCACAAGTTCTTGATCATCTCTGTGAACAAAATCAAGTTGGAACATGCGTCCCACATTGGAGGCTTTTGCAATTATTTTCGAGCCTCTTTATTTATCTCGAATCAAACACGTTTTCTTGCCAGATTGACTATCAAAGTCAATTTTTAGGTGTGATCAAGGAGTTGACTAACTGAAAGGAGATTCTTTGTTAACCCAGGGACATATAGTGTTATGTTTGTGGAGCCTATTTTCATGTTAGAGTATGGTACACCTTCCATGTGTTACACTCAGGTATTTTTACGGCGGTCCCGCTCGCCAGTGAGCAGGTCAGGGGGTTCGGTGGCGAAGCCCCCGAAGCAAATTTTCATGGGTGGTTTATTAACCCATGGGTAATGGGTAACCGTTATGGGCTGTTTTTGGGCCCATTGTTTTTTTCATTCTTTTGCCCATTGTTTTGATACCCACGATTTTTGCCCTTGGTTTTGATACCCACGGTTTTGTATCAAACTGCTTAAGCAGTTGTCTATTTATATGATCTTATGCATATGATAGATGAACAAGCAAATGTATTGCAGATGTGTTTTGAATTCGGGTGTGAATTCTGTAGAGTTTGTTGAGCATAGCTCCAAACGGATCTAGGTATTGTATTGAGAGAGCGGTGGCTTGTAATAAAATCTGAGCAAGTGATTCTTGGTGGACGTAAATTGGGTGAACCACGTTAAATACTATCTCTTTGTGTTGTGTTATTTTATTCTGTAATTTTATTTGAGATCTGTAATAATTTCTGCATATTAGTTTCTACTGTTGCGATTCTGTGAGGAATTATTCCGCATATTTTATCCCTTATTTCCTAACATATAGGACATCTAATAGTCTACATTTGCATGAACTAAGGGGTAGAGAAATGTCTCCAATCCCCTGAACTGTATATGAAGAATCATCTCCCAACGAAACATGATTTTTCGATGGTGTGTCCCTCATTGAAATAAACCAGTCTCTATGGCCGGTCATGTGTCGAGTGGCTCCCAAATCAACATACCAGACATCACTAGATGACATGGATGGTTCACTTGATCGAGCAGTGAACAAGAAGTCTTCATTCTCAAACTGTTCTTGTTGCTCAGTAATATTACCTTGCTGGTGGGGTATTCTTTTCCAATTCCCCTTTTTCTACCTGTGATAGTTGTTAGAATGTCCCTTGTAAGATTGTTGTTGTTGTGGTCCAGAGTTGCTTGATGAACCTTTCTTGTAAGTGTTATACCAACAATCTTTTAAGTCATGTCCTCTTTTGCAGATAGGACATTGCTTCTTCTGTTGATTGTCCCCGTGAAACTGATTCTGATGTTAGCACTTCTTATAGGAATTAGGTTTTCCTTTTCCTCTTCCTTTCCATGTTTGATGTGAAGACAGTGCCTACTCCTCTTCATCATCCTTATTGTGCATTGCTTCCTCTTGTTGCAGTAGGTTTACCAGTTTTTCAAAACCAACTATCGTATCTGTCACGTTTAGTGTTGTGACAAAAATGATGTAAGAAGAGGGGAGTGCTCTCAGAATAATGGGAACGAGAGCATCATCTATGACTGATTCTCCCATGGCTAGAAGTGAAGCCCTTAATTTTGTAACTCTTCTTAAGAAAGCTTCAATTTTCTCATTCTGCTTGAATTTCAGTGTATGTAACTGACTCTGTTAATTCAATATGACATTATTGTTCTTGGCCTCGTATACTGTGCTCAATTTATCCCATGCTTCTTTTGTTGTTTTGGCATTTCGAATGTGGGGTTACACATTATCGGACACTCCAAATAAGATGATGAGTTTGGCTTTCTGATATGCTTTATCAAACTAACGTTGTTGTGTGGTATCAATGGCTGATCTGGTCAGAGTACCAGTCACAACACACCAGATCTCTTCAAACTCAAGTTGTGTCTTTATTTTTGTCTTCCATGTAGCATAGTTGCTTCCTCTGAGCAATTGTGAATCTGGAAGAAAAATTTTGGGGGCATTGGTGCCCATTTTGCAGAGATCACTGACAGGGTTTGGCTCTTATCACTCCAGGTATTAGGTCTCCCAATCTATATACCGTCAGTCTGATATACCGAACCTCTCTATATACACACCCTTCTGATATACCCATCGGTACGTGGAAGAATCTCGTCCTTTCTATATACCCTGTGGTACGTGAAAGAGGCGTTAACGTACGTGAAAGAATTCAATACGTGGTACCAAGATAGTACTGATGGGGTCTGTGTGATTATTGACACCGGCTCAAAGAAATATCCTCATACACACACGTAACTTCACTATATACTTGGATAAATTCTCAGTCTGGATTTATGTCATGCAATTGTTCACAGACGGATGGGATGGTTCATAGTGTGTGCACTGTGACCTTATTACTCCCCGTCGATTTATAGGGACGATGCCCAGACGACGTTGTTGTAGCTATATTAGGTGTTAAGTGTAGTAGTAGTCACGATGGCTTTACCCGTAAGTGCTTCCCAGAGGCACCATATATACCAAACACTGCGAATGAGATTTAGAATCTCATGAGTGTTACAGAACCAATTTTTTTATTTGTTTTGATTACAATTCTGTCAGTTTCTAAGCAGTTACAAAGTTTGCAGTTGACTATGACAACCTACAAATTAGTACAATATACAGTAGTGTATAATTTACATTCAAAAAACTGGAAAATTTGAATGGCAAGCAAAAATTTTGTTTCACGGGCCCTGGTGGCCTCCTGAGCCCAATATGACCCAAAATGCTAAAAATTGCAAAAAAAATAGCTGAAAATGCAATTTTTAGATGGGTATCCTTTTGCAAAAAATGTCTGAAATGAAAAACCAGGCTGAATGGGAGAAAAAATAAATTACCCTAAATTAGGGATTCCTCTGCTAAATTTAGTTAGTTATAACTAAATTCAAAATTTCTGCTAAATTTGGCATTTCCACCAAAAAATCTGCCAAATGCTAAATGTGAAGTTGGGGGTGGGATTTGAACCATGCACCTCCCACTTCTAAGGCGCTTAGTCTATCCACCTTGGCTCTTATGAGCGCTTGGTAAAGAAATGAAGCAAATTGTATTTAACAAAGGTAAAATCAACTAACCTTTTCTTTAAAAATGATTTACATGAAGGATCCACGTGGTTGCACATGAGAGGAATGTGCCTTAGGGTTTCTTTTTGCTCCAAATATGGATATGAAGCATTCTTTATTCCTTAGCGTTGCTCCTCTTTTTTTTTAAATATCTCCTTTGATTTTTGATTTATTCTCCTTTGGCCGCCACTTTTCCCTTATTTCTCACCCTTTTTTTATTTTTGTTTGCTTGGGTGTTGTTCTTTTTTTTGTTGTAGCCACTTTTTAATGTGTTGGCTTTGTGTGCAGGTCTCTACGTCGGGAGAAACAACTATAAGGCCATATTTCTTTGTATTTTTTTTTCACCGTTTTTTTTGCTTTATGCAAGTCCTTGTGCGTGGAGGGAGACAGAGATGAGGTTGGTGTGTTTGGAAATGTGCAGGTCAAGGGAGACAGGGTCACACTTTTTTTTTTTTCCTGGTTCGATTTTATTGCATAGCAAGTTGAATGTATTGCCCAGCAGGTAAATACCAAACAAAATAAAACCTGAAGCACCAAATGAAATCAAAATGTAAATACCTCCACCATTTTTTATGCCACACTTTTGCTTAATCTACCTTTCAACAGCATGTGGATGGGTCTGCCAGGGCGGCTCAGCTCCCCAACATGCATACGCCTCTATGTATGACCTTTAAACACTGCAGCAAATTTTACCTGGTGCTGGGTGCACCAGTGCAAAAAAAATTTGCTTTCCAAACACCTGGAACGAATTGGGGCATGTGGGGAGGCAAGGATGAGGTTGGGAGGTTGCAGGAAGCTGCACAGGCTCTCTATTGTTGCATACTCTTCTCCAATCTTTTCTATCTCTTTTGAACTCTCTTTCCACTCCTTCACATGTCCATATTTTCGCTCTGGTACCAAATGTTGATTGAGAAACAGGGGCGGAAGCCTGATTAGTTTTATTAATCTCAATCAACCAAACTTACAGAGAATGTGTTGCAATATTTATAGATATTGCACAGCCAAATACATACAGAAGATTAAGTTGCACAGGTGCAACCAAATTCCAAAATACACAAGCTTCTAATAGCATCCGGGAAGCAATAATTAAATAATAACAAATATATATTGTTTAAAACAATATAACAGCATCTATGAAAGACAAATATGGTTTATGAACCATATAACAATACATAACAAAATATGGTTTATTTAATAACCATTATTATTTAATTAATTAAATAATTATGCTATGAATAATTAATTAGGATAATAATATTTTATCCTAACACTTACTATGAGATATCAAGGACGTGGTTGCAGCCTCCAATACCTCATCATTTAACGGGTAAATCAGGTATTGGCATCCATTTATATGAGTCTCACCCTTCAAATAACGAGTACACTTATCCTGAGAGTGAGGATAGTTTTTCTGAAAATGAAAACAAAATAGATTCCCGGTGTAGTATTTATGAAGACCTCGCCTCTATGAACCTATTCTCTAACATGGCTATCATTACCATAACCCCTATTACACCCATCATATCCCTTATAACTCAAACATTAAACCTCATCTACCCATCACTTGTGAATTGGAATCAACAACAACACATACCTATTGACATGTTTCAGAACGATTAGGATATTGGTGAATTCCTGAGCATTAGAGTTAACTTTCCAAGAAACGATCATAAGAAAGGCTTCTCCATTTAGCTCAATGCATGCATGTACTTCAGAGAGGAGGTAGAATTGTGTGGACACCTAAGTAAAAAAGTGAGCAAGGGAAAGAGTCCTATAGAAAAGTCTTGTGAAAATAAAAAGGGGAAGTTCTATAGTGAAAACCTCTTCCAGGCGCTTGTGGACAAATAAGCAGGATAAACTATGGAAAAGATAGTGTATCCATATAAATATGAGAATCTCCCTAAACCACCTTTGGTAGAGGAGGATCTCAATCTCCCTCCCGATCCTATGCGCGTGGAGGATAAGTCAAAGCTACTAGTGGAAGATACAATAGATGTTAACATTGACATAGAGGAGATGCCTAGAATAGTTAAGTTGGGAGCTTCACTCTCAGTGTAAGAGTAGAAAAAAATTACAAGAATTTTGAGAGAGTATGTAGATATCTTTGCTTGGTCTTACACAGATATGCCCAGACTTGATCCGGAATTAGTGGTACACAATCTTGTTATGCACCCAGACGCCAATCCCATCAATTAAAAGCTCTAGAAGATACATCCTCATGTCGCCTTGCTAGTAAAGGTAGAGCTAGAAATGTTATTAAAAGTAGGCTTCATCAGGCCTATTGACTACTCAGAGTGTATTTCTAATGTGGTACCAGTTTAGAAACATCCAGTTGGTATCAGAGTGTGTACTAATTTTAGAGATATTAAAAACATTTGTCCGAAGGATGACTTTTCTCTTCCTAACATCGACATGATCATTGATTATACTACTAGTTATGAGATGTTATCACTCATGGATGGATTCTCAGGTTATAATCAAATAAAGATTGTGGAGGAAGATCAACACAAGATAACTTTCACAACCCCATGGGGGACATGTTGCTACCAATTCATGCCCTTTGGCCTTAAGAATGCAGGAGCTACATATCAACGGGCGATGGCTATAATCTTTCATGACATGATAATTGACATCATGGAAGATTACATAGATAATATATTAGCAAAGTATAGAACTTGGGAAGAGCACCCGGAAATTCTATGATGCATCTTTTAGTGATTAAAAGACTACAAAGTATGCCTTAACCTAAATAAATGTGTCTTTGGTGTGTTATCTGGGAAATTAATAGGATTCATTGTGTTAAGGAGAGGAATAGAAGTAGACCCCGCAAAGGTCACTGCTATCATAGAAATGCCTCCTAAAAATATTAGGTAATTGTGTAGCTTACAAGGGATAATTCAAGCCATCGTAAGGTTTATTTCACAGTTGGTAGACAAGTGTCATACATTCACACATCTTCTTAAGAAATATGTTAATTTCACCTGGGATCATAACAATAACAAACATTTTCTCTACTAAAAGAATACTTAGATAACCCCCTTTTTTCATGCCACCCACGGTAGGAGAACCCTTGTTGCTTTACATTTCTGCTACACATTTCACAATTGGGGCACTGCTGGCCCAATATGATAAAGAGCAGAGAGAAAAAGTTGTATACTACTTGAGTAGAACATTAATAGCATATGAGATCAATTATCTGCATATCAAAAAGGCTTGCCTAGCCATAGTGTTTTCTTTCCAGAAGCTACGCCACTATTTTCTCAATAATAAATTCAAGCTTATTTCAAAGGTGGATCCACTAAAATACTTATTGTCATAACCCGCACTCACAAAAAAAAGGCTAATTGGATCATCTCGTTAAGTGAGTTCGACATTGAGTATGTTCATCAAAATTCAATGAAAGGACAAGTCTTAGCAGATCAGCTAACAGAAGCTCCAGTACTAGGTACCGAACCTTTGAGTCTAGAACTACCAGATGCCTCCATCATGTAGCTTGAAGAATCTATCGTTTGGCAACTATACTTTGATGGATCCTTTACCTTTCATAGTTTAGGTGTCAGAGTTGTGTTAATCACTCCTACGGAAGACTTGACTCCCCAAGTATTCCGGCTCAGGTTCCCATGCACGAATGATATAGTGACGTATGAAGCTCTCATTGCAGGGATGAAGCTAGCCATCAAATGGGATATCAGACGAGTCAATTGCATTGGTGATTCAATGCTCATTATAAAACAAATCACATATGAATACAAGGTAAAATATGAGAAATTTCTTCCATACAAAAGGAAGGTTGATTCTTTGAAGGAGTATTTTGAGCAGATAAAATTTGAGCAAATACCAAGGGCGCATAATAGAACAGTTGATGTTATGACTACAGTAGGATCCATGTTGAGTATTCCACAGGGAATAATGATATGTCATTCTTCATTGAACATCTAAGAACGCCAACATACAACATACCACAGTCCTGTTTGGTGAGCAAAGTTGTTGGTCCTTTTTCCCCATGGTAAACTGAAATATTTAATTACCTCCATGATGGAACCTTTCCACTAACATTTACCATGCTAAAAAATTACCCTCATCTAGGGTATAGCCCGTTATACCCTACTTGGGGGCACCCTCTTCTACCGAGGCTACAACGGGAATCTGTTGTGATGTTTAAGTTCAGAAAAATCTATCTAAGTAATTAAAGAGGTGCATAAAGGCATCTACGGGGCTCATACTAATGGGATCGTCCTTGAAAATAAAATACTCAAAGTAGGCTACTATTAGCCTACCATGGAGCATGATTGTTGTAACCATGTGAAGAATTGCATGGACTGTCAAATGTATGGAAACTTGATACATGCACCAGTGTAATCCTTGCAGCTGGTCACAACACCTCGGTCGTTCTCAAAGTGGTGTCTCGATCTAATAGGAAAACTTAACCCTGTCTCTTCAGATGGTCACAAATTCATCAGTACTTTACCAAATGGGTAGAGGGTGTTCCTCTCACCTATGTCGAAGGTTCCCAAATCTCTAAATTATCATGAACCATACCATCTATCGATACAGTATACCTTCTGTTATTAACACTGATAATGGTAAGCCATTTAAAAATAAAATTGTGAAAGCACTCTACAAATTATTTCAAACCTCCCTCAAGTTCTCGACCCCCTATTACCCTCAAGGTAATGGGCAGGCCAAGGCTTCCAATAAAACCCTCATTCGCATTATGGAAAAGATGGTAAACAAGATAGGTCGTGACTTACATCTACAAATTCACCCTGCCCTCTAGGAATTTAGAACATCTATTTATACCCCTACAGGTGCCACACCATACTCCTTAGTATTCATGATGGAAGTCGTACTACCTTTAGAGATCGAGATCCCTTCTTTGCACATTGAGCTAAGGGACTACCTGAATGAAGAGGTGGACTACAGAGTAGCTCGATTGGAAAAGTTGGAACTATTAGACGAGAAAAGACTTCACGCTATCAATCACCTTAAAGTGTATCAGGATTGAGTGTGGTGAAGCTATAATAAAAGATTCATACCTCTATAATTTGAGGTAGGGGACTTGGTGTTAAAAGAGAATCAGAAGAACACCAATAAGGACCATGAAAAGAAAGGGAAATTTGAGCCCAATTGGTTAGGGGCATATGTTGTGGTTACCAAGTTTGGTTCAAGTTCCTATAAGCTAGCCCATTCATATGGCCAAGAGCTTCGAGAACCCATGAATGCAATGCATCTTAAGTGCTTCTATGCTTAAGTGTTGGGTCTCTAAAAATATCAGAAAAGTAAAAAAGTATAAAAACATAAAAAGATAAAGATAAATAAATAGGTGCGTCCAATAGTGAAAACTACGTAGTGGTGGCACTTTGGACAATTCCTTTGGTAAAAACTAGTTTCTGGTGCCAAGCAAGGATCTTTTGTTCTTAAGCATTACAGATTTAGGAGTACGATAGCACTATCCTAAGCTAGTCTTTACCTTCGTATGAGTCCCTTGTGAGCCTACTCTTCTTTGCCCTAATTTGGCTAATCCAACCTTTTGAATGCAGAGAATTTAACTTTGAATGAACCCATATCACATTGGGAGAAACTTTGCAGCATCACTTATGGAATATAACACATGGCATTTTGCCCTTATACATACCATCTAATGTTGAGGGAATCCATGTTTTTTCATTTCCTTTCACGTTTGCTTCGGAAAATTACTTAGAAAACATAAAAAAAAATCGTATAACTTTTGAAAACCCCAAAACATAAAGATATGTTCCTTGGAAAAATCAAAACATTCAAATACAGTCAATAGAAAACTCCAAAACAATAGAAAATTATCTTAGAGATAATACACAAAAACAACGAAAAAGGTCCCAAAATTGTCTCACAAAAACAAAGTAGTAGTTTGCTTACTTTTAGTTGTTGGTTTGTATGGTTTTTAGTTGAATTTATTTTTTGTATTGTGTACTTTAAGTTAGATTCATTTGCTTACTTAGATTGAATTTTATTTTAATCTATGGTGCATTGCATTGAGTTCATTTTATCTTGCATACTTGTAGATAAATGTGTTGCTTTGATTAGGTTTGTTTAACTTGTGCTTGTTATTTTTACTTGTACATTTTTGTTATGATTTCATCATCATATTACATAATCCCATCACATTTATACATCATATATCAATAAATGTTAAGTCTACATCATGCATGTATACTAAAGCTAATCATCAAATACAGTATCATCAATGGGGCAAGAGGGGTTGTGCATGATCACAAATCTATCCCCCCACACCAATATCAAAAATATAAACATGTTTTACTCAAAATATCTCATCAACATGCAATATGACATTAGTTAAGGCTATTTCATACATCTAACAAGCATGTGATACAAACATAAAACATACAAGATTAAAAATGGTATCTCATAAACAAAATGTGATACATTGGTAATCCATCGAATAATCATAGATCATCAAAAATATAAATGTCTATGTACAAAACAGTGGGTCTCAAAAGTACATCTAACATAATGAGCCATCAAAGGCATCTATGAAAAAAGTACCTTCATCATGAGGCATGATAAAAATCAATACATACATATCCATACAAAATTATGCCTTCGTATCGAGGTGATACACAAAAAAAATGCATCTAATACATCAATAAGAGAGTCAACCACGACTCTCACCCTCATCAGGGCTGCCTGGTCCAGGTCCACCACTATGCGGGGGCATCTAAGGTGTGGGATGTATAGAAGGTGTTATGTCATGTTGTGCTAACCCATGCTACTCTGAAGCATGTTGTCCTGAAGGACCCTGTACAGATCATGTTGATCATGATGGCCTATGGGATGTAGATCGTGACATGTTGCATGTTATCTAACTATACTCAGGAACTCTCTTGTCATTCAAGATGGCTGTATAATACTACATCCTATAATATGTGGCCTCACCAGCTACAATATAACTATGCCCAATCATCAGTTGTACTCCTAAAGTAGTGCCTGCCTGCTACAGTGTGTCACACTCTACTCTCACACTGGCTAGCTCTATCCGCAACTGATATCTATCTGCTATATCTTTTTCCCTCTCTTCCTACAGCTATAAACTATCTACGATCACCTGGTCTCACTCTGTTAAGGAATATAATCTCTTTTTCCAGACCTGGTCTCACTCTATCACGAGATGATCCTCATCTGCGATAGCCTGGTCTCTTTATGTAATAGCCTAGTCTCTCTGAGAAACAACCTGATCCCTCTCTACTGTCATCTAGAGATATAGAGTTATCACCTGTTGTAACTACTACTACAAGGAAGCTATATGCCCACCAACCTGTATATCCTGAATATCCTCCTCCATATCCTCACCACCCTCGCCATCTCCTCCACCTTTTGGTGGATTGTGTCATGGATGCATGTGAGGGAGTGATGTGGGTCCTTGTAATGGTGCCCGTAATAGAACCTAAATGGGAATCCATGGCGCCAACACCTGTGGCTACACCACTACCTTTTGTTGGACTAGCACTTGTTGCACTGGTACCCCAATATGTACTTCTCCCTGTGGATCTACCTATACCTGAGCATGTTCTTGTGCCCTGGGATCTAGGCCTTGTCCCTCTGTGCTGCTGCATCTAATACCTCATGTGGTATATTCAATCTACATGGTACCACTGGTGCATACCATGCTACATAATCTGGGGTAGTCCCCAAATCCATTATTTATGCCCGTTGTAGCCAAGGCTGTGGAACCACCTATAAAAAGATCGTGTGAGCTCGGCCTAGCCTGATTTGGAGCCCCATGTGAAAGACCTCTTTGTATCTGCGTGCATACCACATCTCCTCACCAAGAATTCCCTAGATGAGACCAAACTAATGCTGGACCTTGTCCACTCTGTACCACTCTAAGACATGGCTCTTGCTCCTGATGATGAAATGGTCCACTGAAGTTGTATTCAACTTGACTGCATCCTAAGGCCAATGGTATAACTTGCATGGCTACCATGTGATCATATGGGGTTGTACCTCATCAAAATCTCACTTGTAATAGTCTTGTCCCCCCTATGGCTGCAAATGTCATCTTTGTACAACTCGCCATGACGAAAGGCTCTCTAACAACTCGCGCTCTCAAAAATCCTGCAGGTTGACCTATCGCAATATGATCCCAGGCCCAGATCTGTAATAAAGTGCAGGACCCACTGACCTCTATCCATGATAGGCTATCAAGTGCAAATCAGGATATAAATGAGCTAGTATACATTGATCCCAACATTACACCTCTCCCTGAATCAAGCTATGAATCACTTCAATGAGACCTAGAGGGAATCATGCACCAATCTTATTAGGAAACAATATGCCACTAAAAAGAGCTAACAAGTATACAAGGACACATCCTACACCTAGATCAGCCATGCACCTCCTAATGAAATTGTCATACCCTGACAGGGTATATATATCACTCCAAATATCATGGTTGTATATCACTCAATACGGTTCTAGTGACCATCATGTGTAATCAAACGACCTTGAATAGGAACTCGTAGCATCCGCCAAAAATCCTCCAATGTAATATGCATCTCACCAGTAAGCAGTTGGAAGGTTTGACATCTCTCAGATAAGGTTGTGAGTTGGTTGTGATCTAAGGTAATCTGTGACATATGAGCTATGAAGGATAAACCTATCACCTCTAGGGTAATCTCCAAGAAAATCTGGTGGTGTCGGCTAAACATCACCTTGTAGGCTCGAAGTTGCCCATGTTGCTCTCGTGTAATTAACATGTCCAAGTCCACCTACAAAACCAATCAGGTCATTTATTATGATCTTATTCTTCTAGTCTACCATTTAATATTTCTATTCTATCACATTATTTTCCTATTCTATCATGAAATTCTTCTATAATTCATCTATTTTTACCATCTGGGGTTTCCAAAAACCTTCGTTTTCTTCTAAAATCAATTTTAAAATGGCTTTTATACACTGGCACACCCCTGGCAGCACCAACCCACCCCCAAGTGCATGGGCACATTCATTGCACCAGCACGTTCTTCAGCACATAGGAGCACTCCTCGGCATGTAGGCACATTTCTCTTTTTTCTTCAAAGTAGTGCTTTTCATAGGTGTATTTCTCTTAGCATAGGTGCATTTCCCTTGGTATGGGTGCACTTCCCTTGGTATAGACACATTTCCCTTGGCATAAGCGCATATGCGCCCACATGTGTTGTGGAAAATGTTACATAGGCACGCCCCTCTTTGCATTGGCGCATATGTGCCCCCATAAAACCTAAAAAATCACATAATGAAAATCAATGCAATGCATAGGTGCATCGGTTTGTGCATAGGTGCATATGCGCCCAAGCATGGGCCAACATAGGCACACCCCCCCCCTTTCAACCCTAAAAACATGCATTTTAAACAAAAATTAAATGCTTTAAAGTATGAGGGTAAAAAGGGTAGCTTTATGCACCTGTGGTCCATCCGTTGGGAGCCTCATGTAGTCCCTCACATGGTCTAAATGGTGTCTCGAGTTTGGTACCCTCATCATTTCCTCCCATAGGTCAGAGCTCAAATCACTAGTAAAATGGTAAGTGAATGTGGTAAATGAATTGGCTGTGATGGCTTATATACCCATTTTTACCTCCCACGACATGTTTCTCACTACTCGAGGTGCCCTAGATCCATCATGGTTCTCTACAATTCTTCTAACACTTGCCGCGATGATTATTTTTTAATAAATAAATTTTTTTGTGCCTATTTTGGTACATTGGGCCATATTTTTGCCTTACAGTGACTTTTAGTGTTGTATCCCGGCTTCGTTCTTTCTTCTACAATATCTTCTTCCTAAAAATACAAAAATTTAAAACAATTTTTAAATTTTTAAAAACCCAAAAAAAATGGTAAAATCCAAAAAAAATGTAAAAATTTAGAATTTTGCAAAAAAATGGTAAACAACATACATGCAATTGAGGCTTGTGTTAAATGCATGGTCCTCAAATATTGAAATTTTTCCTAAAAAACCATATTTCTAAGATTTTTCCTTTTTTTGGTCTCAAACAACTTACAGATCATAGTGATCTACCTCCATTAGCAAAAACCATGTTGCATGCTATGGCGGTACTCCCGTGCAACGGTGAGTTTCTAGAGACTGTGTCATAGTGCACGAAAGCTTTTCTATGGGACTACTTGTGTCCTTCGTTATTCCCCTTGCATGTATCCTTTCTTGGGGCACCATTTTAACCCTTGTCGTTACAACACTAAAATTTGGGAACTACATCTTGATAAGAAAAACATTGGTTCAACTGTCTTGAACATTGTTTGTTTGATTATGTGTGATTGTACTAGTTTCCCTATTAGGTTAGTTGGTTTACTTTCCTCTATTACATTGTGTATGTTGCATTGAGTTAAGCATCATTTTAATTTCTCGTATTGCATTACATTATGTATGTTGCATGGAGCTACGTAGCAATGAACAAATGTTAGTAATTTAGCTTTTCTATGTTATCTTACACTTTTGACCAAAGGTTGGTTTATTTCAATAAAGGTCGATGATGTAGATCTAGGGGAAAAATGATACAAAAAAGTTTCTTATTGAAAGGTTGGATGAAAAGATTGGGCTTGTCCTATATTATCCATTATCATTTCTATATTCTCCATTATCATTTATTATCACTACTATTTTTTCTTCCAAATCACCTGGGGCAATAAACAACCATGTTTATGCCTATCCTTATTCCTTCTAAATACCCACAGGTTTTTCACACATTCTATCCATTTCGATCATTGATTGACTTATTCTATCACCCCATCGACACTTGAGGGGGCATCCTTCGTCCTACTAATTTTTCTTCAAAAATTTACATGTTTATGTTTGTCTACTATATTTGAAGTGAAGTCACTAACTTCACCTCAAACAGGGGCAAATGTAGACACCTAAATTCTACTTTTGCAATTTTATTACCAAAACGCACACAAATCTCTCTCATTCTTATCAATTCCGTTATAATGAGTGATTTTTCATTAATTAACTAATGTTTCTTGCCACTTTGATCAATTAACAAGCTAATTTTTATTACCAAACCTCTTTCGCATTTAAGATGCCACTTTAAGACAAATCGTAAGTCAAAATCCTCTTCAAAACAAATAATTAGTGATTATTAGATAATTAAGCCTATTTTGCCCTTGTTTTAGTCAATATACTCTACTATTGGCTCAAACCCCTCTTCCAACCACTCAAAATCACCCCACTTCTCTCCATAACGTCTCAACAAGATTCGAAAGCTTATCCTAGCCTCCTAGTTAACCCTAAGCAGTTGATTAAGGCTCCACACATCTTAATCACTTGGTAATTCACTAATTGTGATTAGCAAAGTTTAATCATGATTAGCAATTCTAATCTAATTTAAGATTTTAGTCCCACATGCACCAAAATACAAGTTTTCCCCAAAAGGTAAAAATTAAAAAGGGTTCACCTCATACCTTAATACTTTACACCATGCTTTGATTTGCATCTCATATAATAAATATGATTTATAGCCAAGTTCAATCCTTTCCTAAAACCTTCAACAAGGTTTGTAGATGGATATTGTTGATGGCGAATCACAACACCACTGAATGTATGTAACTCGATAGGTTGAGACTCTCAGTTTGATTGCATAACATAGAGCTTTTCCCAAGTGTGGGACCTTGTGAATCGGGAAAGCTCTCCGGATGAAGGTCGGTTCCTATTCCTCTATTCAAATGGACACATAAAAATGTAGAGGGTTCACTCAAAAACCTAATCTAACTTGATAAGGAGATAGGGTTGAGAAGATGCAAGAAAATAAACCTAATCTAACCAAGGTGATGCACCAAAGGAATGATGAACAGCTGTTTTGCCAATAAACACAAACCATAAAAATACAATACAATAAACATGCATAGGTAACCAAGGCTACAATGAGAGATCATTTGAATGCAATGAATACAAGAGAGGGTTGAAATAATCCCCAGACTTAGTTTTTATTGCTCCAAATATTGATACAATCCATTACAATGGCCAAAAGGCACAAACATGCATTACAATTTGAATGTAAGGTCTGAAACTCCACAAATTCACCTGCCAAAGAGAAGACGGGAGGGGAAAAACAAGAATTTCCAACCTTTAGAAAGAAACCCCTCCTTATAATTTATAGGAAGAAAAGAGAGGGAGAAGAGAGGAATTCAAAATCTACCCCAACCACCTCCAGATTACATTTAATTCATCTCATTATGGAGCTAGGTGAGAACCTTAGCAAGCCCAAATAATGGTGAACTGTATTTTGAATTTTTGAAGAACTTGTTCTCACCAACATAAAGATATCCAATCATAGTTGGACAGAGGACCCTGTAAGCTTTCCAAAAAGTCCAACCTTGAGTGAATCTGAGCTCCCTGTGAAAAGTTATGGCCATTTGAATATTTCCCGCGTCAGGGTCTGCTTCCTGTCGGGTTCGGGGTTCTCCTTTGCATTTGCATCGGGTTTGGAGGGTTCCTCGACATGTGTTTAATGCTTATGTTTTCCTGAAACCCGCTTCTACTGGTGTTGCCAATATTTCCTTTGTTTCGGGTTCAGAAGTTGGACCTGTATATGCATCGAGTTTTGAAGGTGGCTCGACATGTTTTTGCCCCATGCTTTCCCGACTTGTTTCTCCGACTCCAAGACCTGATTTTCCTAGGTAGTGTTTTGGGTTTTCGGAACTCCCAAGCATCAGGACATGTCTTGTGATTTTCATGCTTCATGTCTCGTGTTTCCTGAAACCTGAAACCCAAAATCCTTTGTGTCAGGTTTTCGGACTTGCACAACATATTTCTTTGTGTCGGGTTTTCAACCATGCAATGCATCCCTTAAAACCTGAAATGAAGGATTTCAAGACTGGGGACATGTTTGGCAACCTCCAAAACCCTGAAATGAAGGATTCGGAATTCCAAACTTGTTTTCATGCATAAAAACCTGAAATGACCTTGGCGGGAGTAGAGGCATGCAATGCACCCTCTGAAACCCGAAAGGAAGGATTTCGATTTTCGTTGATTTCCATATTCTGTTGTTGTCTATATTTACCTGGTGGGGTAGATATATATATAACAGATATCTAAAGTGACTTAATAAGTCATTTGGAGAGGCCATTTCACCTTGTTTGGAGTAGCAACCATACCCATTTGATTACCCTCTTAGGTCTATTTAAGCTCATGTTAGGTAATTGAGAATATTAGTAGGCATGATTAATTAGATTTTGAATTGTATTCATGTTAGTTAAGCATTCCTTTAAGCTTATATCTTAATGTTACATTACTAGACGTAGAGCCTTAACTAGAGGTGGCAATGGTGTTAGCCTTCCTTAGTTAGCCATGTAATCTTCTTTGTAGAAGTTTAGGGTGATGTCAGGTACTCATATAATCAACAATACTTTGGATCATCTGATACATAGGGATCCAAAAAATTAAACCAATTCATCAGCACCAAGAAGGAGAATTGAAGAAAATGAAGAGAAATGAGGTATACAGAGGTTCTGAAAAGAACCACCTCTTTATGCAGAGCGGTAGTTGCAGAACTTCTGCCCTGCAGGGCGACGGTCCTATAACTTCTGCCCAACCAAGGCGGTGGTCCTGAAACCATTGGTCTACTCAGGGTGGTGGTCCTGACACTTCTGAACAGAAAAGAAGAATGGAACACGAATGGACATGAATTTGAAGCACCCAATTGTGTCTCTTCCCTCCTTGACCTTTCCCATTCTCCAGTGCATAGGAGGACATGGGAGAAGGCTATAAATACATGAGTAAGTTTACTAGTCTTATGGAGTTAACTTAACTACCAGTATCAGTTAGTGGGAGCTCTTCACCATTGATTTAGGTAGTAGTTACACTTCACTCCTCCTATATGTACATCTGTCTTATAGCGATATTCAAGGATTCTAACAGAAATTTAATTGAGCAAGATTATGATGGATTTCCATAAATGGTATTTTTGATCATGGGTTAGTTATTACAAATCTACCATGTAATGTGCTAATATCATCTGAGATCGCAGCTTGGAACAATCTTTTTATCATTCCTTTCATGGTATCAGAGCAATAAATGATGTAGACATCCATCTGTAAGTTTTTCTTTGTAAACAAGGGTTTATTATTTTCATGTATTTGGAATTTATTAGCATTTTTCTGCAATATGCATTTTTATGCAAAACGGAGTGCGGAGTTGGATTTGGAGGGTGTCAAAACCCTAGAATCGACTGTAAACTTGATCATGTTTTGAGACAGTCAAATATGGATCCTCTGGATTCATTCTTTTATCCATTGGATATAAGTGTGTACCTTCTGGATGCACTTCTCTCCTCCTATATGTACATATTTCAGTTATTGGATGTAATCTCAAATCCATTCTGGATTGTAGATCTATACCCTCTGAGTGCATTATGGATTATCCATTGGATTTCCATATAGCGTGTACCTTTCAGCTGCATTCTTGTTACTCTGTAGATATCTCAGTTGTGGTATGCAGTCTATTATCCATCTAGACACAGATTCGTACCCTCTTGGAACAATCTTCTTATCCATTGGATTTCAGTGTGTACCTTTCAGATGCTATATGTGATGTAGACATCCTTCTGTAAGTTTTTCGGTTTGCAAGCAAGCATTTTATTTTTTCACTGTATTCAGATTTTGTTATCACTTTGGGTGCAATATGCATTTTATCCATTAGCATATAACGGAGTGCACCATTCCAGATGCATTCTTGGACACTCTGCCAAAACCATTTTAGAATAGCATTCTGTAAACTCGACCATGTTTTGCAGATAGCTGTACCCTCTGGGTGCATTGTTTTATCCATTGGATATAAGCGTGTACTTTCTGGACATTCATTCTTTTACCCTTTGGGTATTTCTGGTTTTGGATGTAGTCTTTTAGCCATTGGACACAGATCTGTATGCTATGGGTGCATTCTTTTATGCATTGGATATAAGTGTGTACCTTCCAAATGCATTATTTTACCCTTTAGGTATTTTGGTTTTAGATGCAGTCTTTTATCCACTGGACACAGATCTGTACCCTCTGGGTGCATTATTTTATCCATTGGATATAAGTGTGTACCCTCTGGACGCAATGATTTACCCTCTAGACATTTTAGGTTTTGGGCGCAGGATTTTATCCTTTGGTCACAAGCATGTATCATGTGGATGCACTCTTTTACCCTTTGGACATTTGGGTGTCACATGTACCTTTTTAAAAAAATATCAGTATTAAAATATTATTTTAATAGCAAAACCTTGTAGAGCTCATAACTTTTGATCTGTAGTTCAGATTAAGGTGATCTATTTTTTGAAATTGTGTATTTTTTCAAGATCTACGCATTGGTGACATTTTTATACACATATTTCAAATGTAAAAGGTATTGTTACTCATTGTAATATTTACATGCACTCAATTATAAAGTTCCAAATTCGGGAGGGTGTTGTGATCACTTGTGGATGCATTTTCGGTTGAGCTTGACATCCTAAAATTTTGGGTATTGCATTCTTGTATCTATGGGTGTATACATTTATATCTCTCTTATTTGTTGAGATATTTTAGATCTGTATTTTTGACACTTTTTTTGGCATGTTGACACCGTCTCTCTTATGGGGGATCTATTATGGTGGAGCCCAGTGTTAGTTTGTCAATGTTTGAGTAGTTGATTTTGACAACTCATACAGATCTGTGGTGTCACTCTACCCATTCTGCAGTATGGGAGGGTGTGGTGTTGATACTGCTTCTTCGGGTTTCGTGTCCTTGCCTTGTTACCTTGGCTTTTCTTGGATCATGGCACTCCTATTTATTTAGATCTCATGTCTGCCTTATTGCCTTAGTTGTTCTTTGATCGTGGCACACCTATTTGTAGCAGTTGATCAAATTATGTTTGGTGTTTGTTTTTTACATTCGACATCACCCCATTGATAGTCTCCTTATATGAAGCTATCTTGGTGAATCCAGTGTCAGTTGTTTTTGAGTTCTATGATCAAGCAGTGGATTCAGACCACATTGCGCACCATACTTCTTCAACATTGTACGAGTTTTTGAAGCTGAGCTTCTGAGGATATCTTGCAACAAGATTTTACCCTCTCTACTTTGTTATTACTGGTTTTGGGTACCTTGCAGTGTCAAATTTTCCTAGTTGTTGTACATGGGTACCTCATCAGGCTTTGTTGTCGGGACCCACCTTCTTTTTCACCCACCTAAGTTATGCTTATGGGAGGGTGTTAGTGTAGGTTATTATTTATCCTTTTATTTATTTATTAGGATAATTCTTACACTTGTGGTAGCCCTACACTTGTTGGGTAAGCTTGCTTAGGTGTACTAGTTGTGTGGAGTTAGCTTTCTAATTGTGTTGAGTTAGTTTCTCAGTTATGTGGAGTTAGCTTACTAGTCTTTTAGAGTTAACTTAACTACCAGTATCAGTTAGTGGGAGTTCTTCACCACTGATTTAGGTAGTAGTTACACTTCCCTCCTCCTATATGTACATCTTTCTTATTGAATAATTCAATTCATTCTATTGTAATGTATTAAGCATTATGGATTATGATGGATTTCCATATATGGTATTTTAGCTCTTTGGTTTTTGCAAATCTAATGTGGTGTGCTAATATCATCTGAGATCGCGGCTTGGAACAATCTTCTTATTGTTCCTTTCAAACCTTTCCCATTCTCCAGTGCATAGGAGGACATGGAAGAAGGCTATAAATATAAGGGGGAGCAAGATAATTGGGCATTCGAAGATCCAGAGAGATCAAGAAATAAATTATTTGAATATATGATAGCAAGTGAGCAAGATATTTAGTGCTGGAGTGGAATTGTAGGAGCAAGGTGTAGAAACATAGCAAACAAGCATAGGAAGGGAGAGGTTTACATCATTGTCTCCATTTTCTACTTCTTGTAATATGTAATTATCTATAATTGACCAATAAAAGTGGGAAGAAATAGTGTTTTGCCCTTCCCAACTAGTTTTCCTCCATTGGGGGTTTCTAAGATAAAATTTTTGGTGTTTGGAGTTTGAATTCTTTCCTATTCTCTACAATTTCCCTTTCTGTAGCACTAGATAATCAATCACTAAAGCTCTAATCTTCAATCAATCTGTCATTTTCCAAAGTTGAAAGTAGAACAACATAATTGTGTGATTTCATAGAGTTCCAAAGTAGAAGTTTACAAATCTTTTAGTATCAGAGCTGATTATATATCCAAGACTGTGGTATTCAATTCTTTCTTATGATTTATATGATAATGACAATGTCCAAAGGCAAATAATTTTTACCTTACGAGCCAAATATTTCTATGAGGAAGTGGAAATAGAGAATTTGATCTCAAATGGAAAAAGAGAACTTGGTCCATAGAGTCGAGATACTAAAAACCGTGATGGATAGGTTTCATAGAAAACAAGAAGAGCTTTCAAATCTACAAAAGATGGCTTCGATTAAGCAATATTCCGTGGATTTAGTGGTTCGAGCATTGGCCAAAAAATTTGGTATCGAAAGGAGCCACGAAGAGGAAGAAAGGGAAAAGCGTGAAGAAGAGACGGCGGATCAGATAGAATCCGATCTGGTTGTTGGGGAAAAATAAATCGTGCATTAATGGCCCAAAGAAATTTCTCCATTTTTCTCCCACCTACCCTTTCCAAACTTAAATTCTCAAATCTCCATGGCATACACAAGGCCGAGATCTTTTCAACGGTGTCAAATTTGTTAGGTCTCAAACCCCGAGTCAAAAGATATGGCCATTTGAAATTTGGTCCGAGTCCATACAAAATAGCGGGAAAATAATTTGAAAATGGATCCCCTTTTTAAATTGGACATGTGGAGGGCTAGCGCATGTTCGAGGGTGGCCTTTGCATTTTACTTTTGGAGTGGCATGGCATTGACACTTGGCTTCTTTTGCGGCCTGCTCGATTTCCTTATTTTTTGGCTAAGTTCCTTGCTTGGCATGGTCATATATCTTGACCAAGGACACACGGTGGCTTGACGCTTGTTTGAAAACCTTCCCTTTATTCTACTCTTGAGTTAGCACCATGTTGACACTTGGCACCCTCTGTTGGTCTATCTTAGTGTTTGAATATTCAACCCAACCTTGTCCCCTTTTGAAACAGGACATGTGGAGGCTCTGCGCTCACTTAAAAACTGCTTAGGATTTTACCTCTGAAAAAGCATCGGATCGACACGTGGAAACCTCCACAGACTCTTAGACTTTTCAATGGCCCCTCTTACCTTTTCAAACTTTGGGCTACGTGGCGAGATGGCACTTGTTTCAGTCTCCACTTTTGGATTTACCTTTAGAGATGCGTAGAGTTGACACATGGCTTCTTCCACAACCACTTTTATACTTAGCCTTTTTTGAGGCCCGCCCTGTCCACCTTGGACTTTTAGCTTTGAATTTGCCTCCATTTTGGGCTCGGGACATGTGGGGACTCGGCGCTTGTTCGAGCCTCCCTTTTGCATTCATCTTTGGAGAAGCACCGCTTGGACACTTGGCAGCATCCGCTAAGTCGAAGACTTTTCAACGGTCGGTGTAACTTTTGAGGCTTTGGATGCATGGAAGCTTGGCGCTCGTTTGGGTCTACCCCTTTGGATTTAATCTTTAGAGGTGTGTGATTTGGACACTTGGCAGCATCCATTCTCTCCTCTATACTTAGTCAATTTTTGGACTCAGTCTGAACCATTTCAGAGCCCGAAGACTTTGAACCTTCTTCGTTTCTTCTCTTTTGAGTTTCTGGCTTCTTTGACACTATCTCCTTCTTCTCCAACTCTATTACGTCATTTCTGAGGCCACCTATAATCTGTTTGATGAATTTAAGGCACGGATTCGATCGAAAGAGGTGTTTCTTCTCTTTCTTCTTACATAGGGTCATTTAGTCTTTTGCAAGCCCCGCCATTCCATTGTTGAGTCCTTCTGCGACCTTTTTACAAGATTTAAATGTGTTTTCTCTAGTTCTTTCTATGTGGGGTCGTGGTTGATCCAATACTTTGCTTAGGGGGTGAAATATGGATAACAATTTCATGACTCACGGGGACATCTACCTACTAGATGAAGAGACCAGTGGCCTAGAAGCATCCATTGGGCATGGAGTCTACCTGATAAAAATGAAACTAATCTAAACTTTGAAGATCTAATCCTTGAGCCACTGCGAGCCTGATTGCATGCCTTTTCTATGTTTTGTCTGATCCTAAGCCTATCCTACTATCTGCACTCTCAGTTTTCATAAGAAAATCTTGGAAAAGGAGTTTCTGAGAGTAGAAAAATGTTCTGACTTTGGGGATTTCATTTGTCCCTAAAATCGACTGTTTTGAAATGACTTTAGTTTCTCTGCGTTTGGATTTTTTTTGGAATTTTGCAACTATTACAGGAAACTATGATTCTTTTGTCATAAATAGTGAAGAGCTTGGCCTTGTGCACCTTTGGAGCAAAACAAACAAAACCTATGTATAAAGATAAAATCATACATGCCTCAAATGATACATGCAAAGTGTGCACAAGCACTTCTTCTACTGAAAGCAAATCTACTCTTACTCCTAAACTAACTAGAGAGAAAGAATGCTAAACAAATCCTGCAACTAGCAAGGAGATACGTAACTTCCCTTTCTCGAGAGATACTAGTCATACAAATGGTTTCACACTAAATATAGTTGTCTGTATGAGTGAAAAAATGGCTATAAGCCTATCCTCCATCTAAATCATCAAAGTATCAACATTAATGGAAAATACCTCCTCAAGCTGACCTGCATTAGAATCCTGAAGGTATTGATGGTGACCCTTGGTACTTTAATGCTCGTCCTTCATACCTTAAAGTAGGCATGATTGTTTTTGGCTCATCCATTGGCTCCAATGAAGTCTAGCTGCCTGAATGGGTATGGTATGATCCTTTGGATGTACCCATTTTTCTGAAATTTAACTCCAAAAATGGAGTCTTCTTGTGGACCTTCTTGGATGGATGGTGTGAGAGATATGATGACATCCTCTTCCTGCCTTTTCTCTTCCTCTACAGACAGGTGTGACTTTTGGAAGATCAAAATCTTCCAACTTTGATTTAGGAGGCATGTTACAAATTGCAGGTTGTGCTTGTACGTTCTCTTCCATTGCAGAAGGTTCTTGTGGTTGAGGAAATTCTTTTGAGTCTGATAGGAAATCAAACTCTTTACAGTCTTGCTAGAGCAAGGTCTCTCCCTCTTACATGGTGATCTTAAAATCTTCATTATTTTCACCATATGAAGCCTCATCTACAAATATTAAGCTAGTGAGTTCAGGCTCCTCCAAAAATTCAAATTTTTAGAGAGGTTGAATGAGAGAGGGGGTCTATATTTTCTTGTGTAAACTAGCTCATGATTCAGTGCCTATGAATCTATCTTGGTCACCTCCATATGCTCATTTTTAACTGGACTTGGAGCTGGTTGTTCCTCTTCTTTCTCTTGTGGAGAACATGGAGGACTCATACCTCCCAATATTGGTTTCAAAGAGGTGTAGTGGAGTGTAGGCTGTTGTTCTTAAATGTCCTCCTTCATGGAAAAAATCTCATATGCTTAAAATTTGGTTAATGGAGGGAAAAAAAAATTATCTCTTCAAGATTTTCTCCATCAAAACAATCCTCTGAGTGAGACAGAAAGTCTACCTCCTTGTTTTCCTGTTGTAGGTGCTCTACCTCCTTCATGGTGTCCTCCTAATCTACAATTGACTCACCATGGTTCCATTCATCCTCAAAACATGAAGTGTGAAATCTCAAACTCTTATTCAATTTTAGAGCTTGAAGGGGGTGAAGTGAAAGGAATAAATGAGGGTTCTTCTCTAGCCTGCTCCAAACTTTGAGCCTCTGAAATTGTATAGTCCTCCTCCTTTACTACAAATCTAGCCTCATCCACCACTATTTCTTCAACCCATACCTCCTCTATTAGCTTGACCATCAAGGGGATATTTGTAAACCCAAATTTGGCAACCCAAATCTTCATATTGTCTGTCATTTCTTCTCTATCGGGCTCCTCCTCTTGTTGTTCCCCTTGAATGGTTTCTGGGGTCTCTTCCCAACATGAACTTGGGAAAGTAAAAGGAGTGATAGGTTGGGGTTCAATAATTTTTGTAATTGTTTGTGGTGGGGAGGTAAGTGGAACTTCTTGTTCATTTGGAGGCAATGACTGCTTGGGAAAGGAAAGGGGAGAATAATTGAAATGGGGTGGAAGATCAGAAGATGGAGAAATAAAATCAACACTTGGGGCAGTAAGTGAGGGGCTTGAATCTTGCCTCTACTGAAATGATAAATATTGAGGAAGATAAAATGAAATATAGGGAGCTGGTGATTGAATTACCCATTGATAAGGTTGTCTCACAATTTTCTCATAAGCTTCAATGTCCTCAATCCATTATGTAAGCCGAGGCATCACTTCAACCATGAATTCAAGCTTCTCCTAAGGGCTGTAATGTGTTAGGAAAAGGGCCTTCCCATGGACAAGGTTCCTTGCAACCAATCTTAAATGCCTTCATTTATGCTATGCCCCTAGATTACACCATGCTAGCCTCCATTCTTTGAATCTTCTCCAAAAAAATAGCATCCTCCATTTGATTGTTGTCATTGTATGCATACCCTTGCTCATGATAAGCTCTATGGCCAAACTGACTTTGACCCTTGCTCATAGGGGTAGGCACAATTACTTTGGATCTAATCATATTGCTGATCTTAGAGGAGTTGGAAAATGCATTGGAGGTGGATTGCATTGTTGTAGGTGTGAATTCCATGAAGGGGATGAAGTCATGACTGCACAACTTCATAAAATGGAAGAAAATGGGAGATATGGAAAGAAAAGTGAATGAAGATGGGTGGAAATGGATGGGAAAAGGTCTGTAACTTCAGAAATGGGGTTGTTGACCAGATGGAGTCACCAGATGTGCTTGCATGTGCCTCAAAAGGCTAACCCTTAATAGGAACACATCAACCTGCTAAGATTAAGTGGTAAGGTGCTTCAGACCTGTCCCACCGGGCATGCCAAAACTGTTAGTGTGGTCACACGGTGGCTTATGATTTGCTATTGTAATGAGACACCTTAAAAACATGGGAGATCTAACCTTAGTGTACCACCAATTGTGCCAAAACTATTAGTGCAAAATCACAACACCCCCAAATGAGTTGTCATATCTACTTTTCTAAGGCAGAATCATTTGGTGTGATTTGCATAACATTGAGGTTTCCCCAAAGTGTGGGACTTTTTAAATGAAAAAACTCTCCAGAGAAGGTTGGTTCCTCTTCTTAAACTACTTGTCACAAGCTATTCTAGTGCAGGCAAGATAATATAATCCTAATCTAATTATCCAAGGAGACAGGGAGACAAAGAAAACAAGAAAAACAAAGCCTACACTAAAATGGTGATACACCAGAGAAGGAAAATTATTGATCATCTAACCAAAATGCCACGAAGCGAAGGGAGGTGAGAAGTGGAAAGGATGAACAATTGTATCATAGGCCAAAGATCATATTCACACTGAAAACATTTCAAACCTAATAAACACAGCTCCTAGATCTACAAACGAACATCTAAAACATTCACAGGTACCCTGCAATGAAGAGATGCAAGAATAAACAACCAAAAAGAGCAAAGGATGGACAAATACATCTTAAAACATGTTTTTTATTGCTTCAGAAGTTCACACAAAACATCATTCACAAGAAAGAGGCAAAATACCATAAAAATTAGGGGAGGAGGTTTGAACTCCATTTTTGACCTTGAGGAAGAAAAAGAGTGGGAGGTAGAGAGGAAAATGAACAGCTTTATAATGAGCCCCCACCCTTCTTTTATAGATTCAACACAGAGGGAAGAAAGAGAGAGAAGTAAAAAAACTAGTTTGGAGCTCAACCACTGCCATCAATGTCTCTTACAAAATATGCCCCCAAATCTATCTTGACTAAATCAATTTCTTGTTTGGTGCCTCAAAGGAGGAAACAATGGATCAGATCGAATCCGATCTGGTTGTTAGGGAAAAATAGATCCTGCATTAATGGCCAAAAGATGTTTCTCCATTTTTCTTCCACCTAACCTTTCTAAACTTAAAGTCTTAAATCTTCATGGTGTAGAGGAGGCTAAGATCTTTCCAACAGTGTCAGATTTATTAGGTCTCAAGCCCCGAGTCGAAAGATATGGCCATTTGAAATTTGGGTCAGGTCCATACAAAATAGCGGGAAAAAAGTTTGAAAACGGGTCCCCTTTTTAAACTAGACACTTGAAGGGATGGCGCATGTCTGAGGGTGGCCTCTACATTTTGCTTTTGGAGTACCATGTTGTTGACACTTGGCTTCTTCCACGACCTACTCGATTTCCTTATATTTTTGGGTAAGTTCCTTGCTTGGTGGGGTCATAAATCTTGACCGGGGACACGTGGCACCCTAATGCTTGTTTGAAATCCTTCCCTTTATTTTACTCTTGAGTTGGCATCATGTTGACACTTGGCACCCTCCATTTGTCTATCTAAGTATTTGACTATTCAACCTAACCCTATCCCATTTTGAAACGGGACGCGTGGAGGCTCTACGCTCACTTAAAAACCACTTAGGATTTTTCCTTTGAAGAAGCATCAGATCGACACATGGAAACCTCCATAAACTCTTATAATTTTCAACGGCTCCTCTTACCTTTTTAGACCTTGGGCTACGTGGTGAGATGGCACTTGTTTTAGTCTCCACTTTTGGATTTACCCTTAGAGATGTGCAGAGTTGACACGTGGCTTCTTCCACGACCACTTTTATACTTAGCCTTTTTTAGGCCCGCCCTATCTGCCTTTGACTTTTAGCTTTGAATCTACCTCCGTTTTGGGCCTGGGACACATGGGGACCCAACACTTGTTCAAGCCTCCCTTTTTGGGTTCATATTTGGAGAATCGTTTCTTAGACATGTGGCAGCGTCTGCTAAGTCGAAGACTTTTAAACGGATGGTACAACTTTTGAGGCTCTAGACACGTGGAAGCTTAGCACTCGTTTGGGTCTGCCCCTTTGGATTTAATCTTTGGAGGTGTTCCATTTGGACACTTGGCAGCATCCACTGTCTCCTCCATATTTAGTCAATTTTTGGACTCATTCTGAACCATTTCAGAGCCTGAAGACTTCGAACCTTTGTCGTTTCTTCTCTTTTGAGCTTCTAGCTTCTTTGACACTGTCTCCTTCTTCTCTGACTCTGCTACTTCATTTCTGAGCCTGCCTGTAATCTGTTTGATGAATTTAAGGCACAGATTCACTCGACAGATTCATTTCTTCTCTTTCTTCTTGCATAGGGTCGTTTAGTCTTTCGCAGGCCCCGCATTCCATTGTTGAGTCCTTCTGCGACCTGTTTGTAAGATTTAAATGTGTTTTCTCTTGTTCTTTCTGTGTGGAGTTGTGGTTGATCCAATACTTTTCCCAGGGGGAAAAATATGGATAACATGGACCTTTTCCATACTTGAGCAGGTTGGAAAAGAAACCTTCAGGCCATACTTTATGCAGATGCACGCGATAGAAATTTGCAAGATCTCACACCTACTAACACCATTTGCGCATGAAAAATAAGGAAACATATAGAAGCTACCTTCCAAAGAGGATTATACTCGAGGTAACTCAGAGGAGGATGTAGCACTAAAGCAGCAAACTAGAGATCCACATGAGTCTTGGTAGGTTGAACGAGAGAAGACACCAAGGAAGACCCAA